>CM071835.1:97997079-99197079 GCA_036507285.1 Trichosanthes cucumerina | reverse complement strand
CTGGATCAAATAGTTTGATCAGTTAATTTCACATCATTGGAGCTCATGATCTGCAGGTCCATTAGATCCCTCCGTTGGCTCAACATTGTAATATAGAGGGTATAAAGTTAGGAGTGAAATTGAAGTGTTTAATTTCATACATGAGGAGTTAAATCAATTATATATGATATAATTGATATAATATATAGTTTTAATGTGAATTAGACTATATACTAAAGAGATATTAAAGGAGGGGTAGGATGGTCATTTCCATCCCAATTCTCTATATATATGGTTGCATGAGATGCAAGTAGGTTAAAAAGGGTTTTTCATAGAATTCCTAGCCTCCTTGTTGTGTTGTTGGAAGAGTTCCAAAACACAAATCTCTCTCACAAAATACCTCACCACTCCTAAAGGGAACCCACCTTCCTCCCTCACCTAGAGAACAACGGAGAAGATCCGGTGGTCGTGTCTTCGCACGTTGGAGTTCTTGTTGATGAGATCGTGACTGTGGAGAGAGGAGCACTTGAAGAAAGGTTCTTCAAAGGTAACTTCTTGTTGTCCAAACTTTTACTTTAATCTTAATCCATGTTTTACATTCTTGAAATTTCCATTGTAACTAAATCAAGAGCGCGCGATTCGCAATCGCTTGCGCTGCGGGGACTTCGATTCCCTTCAATTGGGATCAGAGCCCAATTGCGTTGTTGATTTATGTTCTGGATTTTTCAAGAACAAGGTGAGATTTACTGTTTTGTGCATGAGATGTATGAACGATTTTTGCGAAATTAGATGTTTTCAGTTTTGGCACTTAGATTTACAATTTCATTGAAATGTTCAATGTAAGGGCCCGGTGTTTTGGGCAAATTTATATGTAAATCGAGTCTGTAAGTCCGTGTCGATCGAGACAAAGCGGTTGCTGAGAAGATCGGAGCGAAAAGGAGCAAGGAATGGAGATTCCTATGGCTGTTCTGTGAATGGCGTTGTAACGCCGCCTTCGGCGTTGTAACGCCATCGCGCGGCAGCGCGCGGTTGAGAAGACGACAGCCGCGGTAACGCTGCGTGGCGCGGCGCAACGCCGGCGAGAAAATGATAAAAAAGTTACAAGGTAACGCGCTATCGCCGCTGCAACGTCGAAGCCGTTTCACGCGAGGAGCAACGGGTAGAAAACTGAAATTTTATTATTTATATTAATTAAAAAAATGTTTTATTTTAATATATTTAATAATTTTAATTTTAATTAATATAATTAGATTATATTAATTAAAATTATTTCTAGGGTGCCAAAATTGGTCTAATTTTTCTATTTTAATTATGCAATTGTTGTGTAATTATTGCTATGCATAGTGTATGCTTGTATTTTAGAAATTCCACCTTAGGTTAAGCATTTTCATACATCATTTATAATATAAGGAGTTATATTATATAGTTTCCATGATTAATTAATATAAGGTTGTTATATTAATTTTTGGACAGCATTGACATGCATTATATTTCATGAGATGAATATGCTATGAATGTTTTATTATTCATGTGATGAATGATCAAGCACTATAACATAGTATGCATGTCACCTAAGGTTAATTATTAGTTTTAAAGTATTTAGAACTTGGAAATAATAGACCTTAGGTTATCTAGTTCTAATTAGATTAGAATTAGAAACCAAGTAATTTATAAGCTATGATTAAAAGAGGAACTCTATCTAAGGAAAGTTCTATCTAGGTCAGTATTTGTTTCGGTTTGAAACGGAACACCCCTACGGGAATCGACTGGGAGTGAAATTTAATCAGAGAATCTTATAAATTCTGATGGCGATAAGTAGGGTTTATTAAGGGGTTAATAAACTAGAAATCCTAGGTTTAATATAAGGAGTTATATTAACAAAGTTAGGATAAAATCAATATAAGAGTTATATTGATTATCAATATAAGAGTTATATCGATAGAGTTAGGTAAAACCATTAGTCGGGTTTTAGCCTAAGAAAGATTCCTATAGACTTAAAGTATTCAGTGGGAGGAAAAAGTGTATGAGATACATATTTATCCAACTATGCTATCTCCGGGAAGTTCACACCGTGAGACTAATACTTGGCCTCGTGGCGCAAACGGGAGCGTCCCCCTTCGGATGGTGTTTGTATGAGTCAATATCAAGGTGAATGGAGAGGGTACTTATAGTGAGTGGGAGCAGGTTTAGTGAAAACAAAATCTACGGTCTCTTTTGTTGGTTTACAACGTTAGACCACTATGGTCACCGCTAGTTTGGCTGGACTGCACAATCCCTCTCGGAGGGCTTGATCATAGGGGATCTAACACGAGAGACACCGAAAGGGATAAAGATTTCCTTAGACTATTTCCAATCAAGTCCTCCCTTCGGCGAATTTTATTGGATCGAGACTCTGGGATCTAAAGACAAAGGGTTACACTCACGGGATACATAAGTTGTGTATGTATCCATACCGAAAAATGGTAACTAAAACCTATAGGAATAAGAGTTATTTTGGTGTTAGGTTTTGGTCAAGAATGTCTTGATCCGGAGGAGGAGTGTTCTTGATTACCCTTCTGTCATACATTCTAAACCTTTGGAGTATCATTGCAAATTAGAAATGGCCTAGGAATCATTTGATAATTAGCTAAAACATGATTGGATTAGAGTTATAGCAAGAAACTCATACAAGTTTGTTTACAAGTTTTTGTAAATTTTCAAAGCAAAAATGTCTAGCTCTATAATTTCCTTATTAAAAGTGCGGAAAAGTTAACAGGAGAGAATATGATGACATGGAAAAACAAACTCAACACTATTTTGGTAGTAGATGATCCAAGTTTGTGCTAACCGAGGAGTGTCCTCGGTGCTGTGCTCGAATGCGTCACGAAATGTTCGTGATGCATATGATCGATGGATCAAGGCCAATGATAAGGCCAAGGTCTACATGCTAGCAAGTATGTTTGACATATTAGCCAAGAAGCATGAGGGCATGATTACCGCCAAGGAAATCATGGATTCTGTGTAGGGTATGTTTGGACAACAGTCCACACAAGCCCGACATAATGCCCTAAAGTACATATTCAACTCGATGATACCAAAGGGTAAATCTGTTCGGGATCATGTCTTGGATATGATGGTATACTTTAACATCGCGGAGTCGAATGGTGCTTCCATCGATGAGTCGAGCCAGGTCAGCTTCATTCTGGAAACCCTTCCAGATAGTTTCCTGCAGTTTAGAAGTAATGTTGTTATGAACAAGCTTACTTTTAATCTTACCTCCCTTCTGAATGAACTCCAGACCTTTCAATCTTTGATGAAAATTCAGGGATCGAAAGGTGAGGCAAATGTTGCCAGTAGGAGTTATCACAGAGGTTCGACTCAATAAGCCTACCTTCTCAGGGACAGAACCTCGTAGGTAGCTGAGAACTTAACTGTGCAAAATGGAATTCACTCATTCCTCTACTGAGGAATTAGATAAGTTGTTCCCTTAAGAACTGACTCCAGGTCTTGAACAACGAGGCCCCGCCCTCTACGAAGGTATGAGTCTAAGGTAGGACCTTAGACTTGTTGTTCATTAGAGGATCAGTGGTTGCTTAAGGAGCAAAGAGGTAATCACAGGAGTAAAATGGTAATTTCACCCAGCTGTGATTACGAACAACCTGTGAAGGGTCGACTCATAGGCAATGACTATATCAGTGGACACAATAATATCTACAGTGAGGAGAGTGCAACTACAAGTCTATAGTGGAGTGACTTGTAGTTAATGAATATTGATTAACTAGATCAAAGAGTTTGATCAGTTAATTTCACATCATTGGAGCTCATGATCTGTAGGTCCATTAGATCCCTCCGTTGGCTCAACATGGTAATATAGAGGGTATAAAGTTAGGAGTGAAATTGAAGTGTTCAATTTCATGCATGAGGAGTTATATCAATTATATATGATATAATTGATATAATATATAGTTTTAATGTGAATTAAACTATATACTAAAGAGAGATTAAAGGAGGGGTAGGATGGTCATTTCCATCCCAATTCTCAATATATATGGTTGCATGAGATGCAACTAGGTTAAAAAGGGTTTTTCATAGAATTCCTAGCCTTCTTGTTGTGTTGTTGGAAGAGTTCCAAAACACAAATCTCTCTCAAAAAATACCTCACCACTCCTAAAGGGAACCCACCTTCCTCCCCCACCTAGAGAACAACGGAGAAGTTTCGGTGGTCGTGTCTTCGCACGTTGGAGTTCTTGTTGATGAGATCGTGACTGTGGAGAGAGGAGCACTTAAAGAAAGGTTCTTCAAAGGTAACTTCTTGCTGTCCAAACCTTTATTTTATGCTTAATCCATATTTTACATTCTTGAAATTTCCATTATAACTAAATCAAGAGCGCGCGATTCGCAATCGCTTCCGTTGCGGGGACTTCGATTCCCTTCAAGACTATCTTCGTGACAATCACGTCTCCTCTATGCACGATCTCCTGGATGAGATGATACTTCCGCTATAAGTGTTTTCCCCTCTTGTGACTTCGGAGTTCTCTCGAATTTGCCACTGCACCACTGTTATCGCAATACAGTGTGATGGGCAAACTCATATTTGGAACAACTTCTAAATTTAGCATGAATTTCCTTAACCAAACGGCCTCCTTAGTTGCTTCACAAGCTGCTACATATTCGACCTCCATGGTGGAACCTGCGATGCATCCTTGCTTAATGCTTCGCCATACTACAGGTCCTCCGTTAAGAGTGAATACTGACCCTGATGTAGATTTCCGAGAATATTTATCAGTCTGAAAGTCAGAATCCGTGTATCCTGTAAGGATCAAATCCTTAGCCCCATACACAAGCATGTAGTTCCTTGTTCTCAGAAGATACTTAAGGATTGTTTTAACCGTTGTCCGTTGTTCAAGTCTCGGATTGGATTGATACCTCATCGACCATCCCAGCTGCGCAAAGCAGATGATGTCGGGCCTAGTACACAACATGGCGCACATCGGGCTCCCAACGGTACCGATGCATAAGGAATCTATCTCATATCCTCAACTCCTTGAGGTGTCTTAGGACACTGTTCCTTAGACAAATGGATCCCATGTCTAAAAGGCAACAAACCCTTTTTGGAATCATGCATCTTAAGCCTTGACAACACTTTGTCTATGTAAGATGCTTGAGACAAGGCTAGTGTTTTATTCTTGCGGTTCCAGACAATCTGGATCCCAAGAACAAACTGCGCATCACCCAAATCTTTCATTTGGAACTGCGTAGCTAGCCATTCCTTGATGTCAGTAAGATAACTTACATCATTTCCAATGAGTAGGATAGAGAATTAGGAATGCGACAGAACTATTGATGATTTTCTTGTAGACACAAGGTTCATCATCATTCGGGTCAAAACCAAAGGATCTAATTGCCTCATTAAATCTTACATTCCAGGACCTAGAGGCTTGTTTCAACCCATAAATTGACCTTTTAAGCCTGCAAACCTTTTGCTCTTGTCCTGGTTCAATGAACCTTTTGGGTTGGTCCATGTAGATGTTTTCCTCAAGATTGCCATTCAAAAAGGTTGTCTTGACATCCATTTGCCATACCTCATAGTCATAATATGCGGAAATGGCAAGAAGGATACGAATAGACTTTACCATAGCAATAGGTGAAAAAGTTTCCTCATAGTCAACCCCTTCAACCTGGGTATAACCCTTTGCTACTAGTCTACCTTTAAGGGTTTGCACCTTCCCATCTACACCACGTTTTCTCTTGTATGTCCACTTACAATCTATAAGTTTTACCCCATCAGGCTTATCTACAAGATCCCAAACAGAATTGAAGTACATAGACTCCATTTCTTGGTCCATGGCTATGACCCATTTGTCTTTGTCTTTGTCAACCATTGCTTGATTATAAGTCAATGGATCCTCGCAGTTGTCATCTGGTATAACAACTTGGGTTTCACCTAAACCCATGTAACGGTCAGGCTGTATTACAACCCTCCCACTACGTCGAGGCATACTCAACTCTTGAGATGGACTCTCTTGACTAGACAAACTAGTATCAACAACTCTTGTTCACGTACTAGTGTTCTTATTAGCAACCTTTGTTATTGTTCCGTCTAACTCACTCAACACTACTTTACTTTTTGGTTTGTGGTCTCTTATGTGGTCCTCCTCTAAGAAAATGACATTTGTCCACACAAAAACCTTATCTTCCTTAGGATCATAGAATAAACCACCTCTTGTTTCTTTTGGGTATCCTACGAATAGGCATAATTTTGAACGTGAATCCAACTTCTTTGGATTTGTCACAAGTACATGTGCTGGACAGCCCCATTGATAGCACACAAAATGTGTTATCCTTAGACTTAATTATTGTAAGTTTTATGATAATTTCAGGGCTTTTACGTGTTTAATTCATTCAATTTCAGGTTAAGAGCTTAAATAGAGCTATGGAGAGAAAGGATCAATCCAAGCATGATGACCCGAGGTGATGGCGTTGCAACGCCATGCAGAGCGTTGCAACGCCATGCTTGCTATTTGAGAGCGTTGAAGACCACTGCCGATAGCGTTGCAACGCTGCTTTGCAGCGTTGCAACGCTATATCGATAAGGACACACACATGAGAAGCCGCACAGAGGGCGTTGCAACGCCAGACGATAAGGGGCGCGCGCTTAGGGTAGCGGCGTTGCAACGTTGCCTTCAGCGTTGCAACGCCATCGATTGTTTTCTTATTTGCCACGCGTTTAGGGCACAACGTTGCAACGCTGTGCCAATCATGCCTATAAATACAACATGATGCATTTGAGCAAAGGGAACCGAATTTGGTAGAGATTTGCCCTAATTTCGAAATACACTTTGTAAGAAGAGAAAAAAAAGTGATTTTGGGAGCCAAAGCATTCGTGGAGGTTCGAGATCGAAGACGGGAGCTCGGAGACGAAGGACCGACATCGACACCTAAGTTTAATTTCCTTTTCTTTCAATTTGTAATAGCGTTCTAAGGCGTTTTCTACTTGTTTAGTTTGATTTTCATGTGATTTAGAGTAGCTAAACAATGTAGTTAAGATTTGATTTGCTTGTTTTGACTTTATTACAATGTATTGAAGCATGTTTTGTTCTTATTTTTTACAATTAGTTCTTGACTTCTTAATTTGTTGATTTAAGTGGACTCGAGAGATAAAACTTGAATTAGAGCAAAATTGTCAAAACCCTTAGAATTCTAGCATGAGAATGACTTAGAAATCTTAGGGAAACACATAAAGAAATTGCTTAATGCCATGCATGTTGTAGGTTCATATGGAGACTATGGAGTTTATTGCATGTGTGAGGCTCACTAAGAATCGAGAGATTTTCTTGAGTATTTTACTTCTTGTTTATAATTTCATCTCATTGGTTCAATGCATGTGTTAGTTAGGTCTTTAACTTGTAAAATCACTTCCCACCATTCTATCAATTCGTGTCTCCACATATTTGTTTGTTTGCTTGTTTTTACTTTCAATTCAACTATCCATGTTATGTTTCTTTAGATAAAATTGAGAATTAGTACCTTAGTAATTAATTAATCTAGAAACCCATTCCCGAGGACGATATTTGGACTCATAAATCACTATACTAAAACTTGACCCGTACACTACGGTATTGCAATATCATAAATATCACGCAACAAGTTTTTGGCGCTGTTGCCGGGGAATGGCGATTATTTAGATTAATTAATATTACGAAAAAATTTGAAATTCTAGACTAAAGTTATTTGTTTGTCTTTCCTTATTTGTTTTTGTGGGTTTGTTTGTTTCCTTATTTGTTTTATTTTAGTTTTATGTGTTTTTGAGTCTTTGTCCCCTGTTTTTGGTTGTGTTGCTATTGTGTAGAAGTCTTGTTTTGAATTAGCAATTTTTCAAGCATGACTTTGCATGATTTTTCTCCATCATTCTATTACTCCTCTCAGGACCCTAGTTTTGCATCATGATTTCTTTGAATACCATGTGTCTAATTTTTCCCATTTTGTACCTGGCATATATGAAAATTCACATGAGGGTAGTTATTTAGGCACTTGGAACCATAGTTTTTCGTACCTTAACAAACCCCTAGAAAAATCTTCTCTTATGGACCAATTGACAGAATATACCTTAGAGTTGAAATTTAAAAATTTGGTTCATAGTGAATTAGAGAGGTTGGATAGGTTAGAAACTGAGGTGGTAGGACTTTGGGAAATAGTACAAGATAGAACTCAATACCTTAACCAGTTAGTAGTTTCCCTTAAGGCCTTAGTTTCCCTTAAGGCCTTACAGGAACAATTTCTTATCCTTACCATTCAGGAGGTGCCACCTAGGAGTATTTGTTTAGATGTTAGTGAGGATAGTTTGGGGGAGACTGAGGCACACCATGATCAGGTTAGTGAGGAGGACACTGGTGATACACTTAGTTCCACAGGAGAGATCCAGGTGATAGAGTTAGAGGCTGAGAAGTCTTCTTTCCTTTTATCCCCAGAAATTTTCTTTATTTTTGATAACCATTTGTCTTATACTCACGAGTCTTGCTTTGATTTCAGTTCTTTTCTTTTGATAAATAAAAATCCCAAAAAATTTTTTTTCATCTGGGCTCAAGAAAAACAGGATAGCCTTTTAGACTTAAAAGGCTACATCGATTCGAGCAAAAAGCGCCCGAAAAAATATGAGCAATTTTATGTGCCCTGATAAGTCACCGTCTAGCTAAAGACGTTAAAGAAAGCGCTTCTTGGGAGGCAACCCAAGTTTTATGTTTTATGTCTTTATTTTGTTTGTTTTATTTTCTAGTTGTTTGTGTTTTTCTTTTTTATCTAATTTCTTTCTTTTTGTACCTCCAGGTGTATGCCCAAGGGGAGAACTGCAGACTTGCACCTTTTTGATCCTGAGATCGAGAGGACCTGTAGGAGACTCCTAAGGGAAGGAAAAGCAGAAATTCATACTATGGTTGTTCAGGAGCTCATTAATAGCCCCAAACCTATCAGGGAGTATTTCCAACTTGTGTTTAATTCTGAGCAGGCTGGAACAGTCCATGCCCCTATAAATGCTAATAATTTTGAACTTAAGACTGGGCTGATACAAACAGTTAGGGAAGGTGCTTTCAGAGGCTTAGGCACAGAAGATCCTAACTCTCATCTTCAAAATTTCATAGAAATCTGTGGTACATTTAAAATGAATGGTATCTCTGCTGATAGTATTCGCTTACGTCTCTTTCCTTTTTCTTTGCACGGTAGAGCCAAAGAATGGCTAGGTCTCCTCCCTTCAGGAGTATCACTTCCTTGGGATGAGCTGCCCAAGCCTTTATGACCAAATTCTTTCCACCTGTAAAGGCTGCAAAGTTAAGGACTGAGATTGGAACATTCAGGCAGCATGAGGGAGAGCAACTATTCGAGGCCTGGGAAAGGTACAAGGACATGCTCAGGAGGTGCCCACAACACGGCTACCCAGAATGGCTCCAGGTACAACTATTCTATAATTGATTGGAAGGTAAGACCATGACCATTCTGGATGCCACTGCTTGAGGGGCTTTCATGGCGAAGACTGCGTGCTGTAACGCGTGCCTCCGGAGGAAGTGTCAACCGCCACTACCAATGCCGCCTACGAGAAAATGATGGATCTAAGCGATGAGTTGGACTATATCAACTAGATGAGATAACTTCTCTTAGATCTCATATGACATCTCTCACTCATGCCCTGAATAATTTTGCAGGATCACCACAGACAGGGATGTCCTATCAATGCTCACAGCCTAATGGAGAATCCACTATGGAACAATTGCACTACCTGAACAACAGAAGCAACCACTATGGAGGCAATCAGACTCAGAACAACCTCCCAACACATTACAATCCAGGTTTGAGGTATCATGAAAATTTTTCTTATGCTAACAACAAAAATGTGTTGAATCCTCCCACAGGCATGCATGCTTACATCGAGAGAGGAAACCATCTTTGGAAGACACATTGCACTCCTTCATATTTGAATCCGTAAGTCGGTCCAATCGGTGGAGAATGCAAACCACCAGTTTATCTGGTATAGTGACCAGTCATGGAGCTGCAATAAAGAATATAGAGACCCAGATTGGCAAAATGAACACATCACTCCAGGCACTGCAAGCAAGGAAAGAAACACCTTAAGGGAGTACAGTCTAGCTAAAGACATTAAACAAAGCGCTTTTTGGGAGGCAACCCAAGCTTTACTTACTTTTGTTTCCCTGTCTTTAGCTTGCTTTAGTTTGTTGTTTTTCAATTCTTAGTTGGTTATTGTTTTACTTCGTAGGTTGTGGAGATGCCCTTCTTCGTTGAAATCCATGCTCCCATTCTGAGGAACTCCAACACACATGCTTTGGCTATCCAAGGAACTCAGAAAGAGCTCCATAAACCAGACAAAGATTGTTCACTCTTACCCTGATACTTAATTTGTGCTTAATTCTGCAAACATTGGGGACAATGTTTAGTTTAAGTTTGGGGGTGGATGTGTTTATCTGTTGAGACAATCCTGAGTATGTGCTGAATTGTTGATTGATCTTTTATATAAGTATGAGTATGATAGCCTAGGATGAGATATAATTGGAAATCCTTGTGATTCTGCTGAAACCTGAGAGCATGACATGAATTTGAGTTAATTTAAAAACTTTCTTGAGTTTTTCCTGCACTATTACGCACATAACCTGTGTTCCTGTAGTTTTGAAATACTTAGAACAAAGTTATTAGGTTTAGAAGTTTGATGTCACCTCGATAGGTCTGAGAACTGATTTGAGAGTTAAACTGCAGGATAGGGTGAATAACAATATGAAGTGCATGATCTGTATAATGTGTGAAATAGTTTGTTTTTGTTTTTTGTTTGCTAAAGAAAAAAAATTGTGAGGGCAAAAAGAGCTACCTTCACTGTGATCAGTTAGGCCACTCATTGAGCGAGTGCTCTGGGTAAGGGTCCCTGCAGTGGATGTGTGAAAGCTAGTGTCCTTGCACAAAAAAAAAAAAGAAAATAGAAAAAGTGGCATCAAAAGAGTGATTAAGTGCTGAGTAGAGTTATTTAGTTCTTGAATGTGGAGAGGCTCAAAGATTAGTAATTAAGGCCAGTGTAGGGGAAGTTGAATGGAGAGCCTAATAAAGTTGATCAGGGCTTAGTAAAAATGAAGGGAACATAAGCTAATCACACACACAAGTAGGAACACTTAGGAAAAATTTTAAATTGCTCGCTAAAGTGTTATGGTTGAGTGTTTTGTGCTTACTGTGATTTTTTCTCTTAAATCTTTGAGCCTTGAATCAAATATGTGTTTAAGAACAATCTAATGTTTAATTTCATTTTTGCTAAGGACTAGCAAAGGTTTAAGTTTGGGGGTGTTTGATAGCACACAAAATGTGCTATCCTTAGGCTTAATTATTGCTAGTTTTATGATAATTTCAGGGCTTTTACGTGTTTAATTCATTCAATTTCAGGTTAAGAGCTTAAACAGAACTATTGGAGACAATTTGGATAACTCGGGATCAAAACGAGGCTATTTGGAGCTAAAAATAATACCATTTGGGAAAGAAAGGATCAATCCAAGAATGATGACCCGAGGTGATGGCGTTACAACGCCATGCAAAGCGTTGCAACGCCATGCTTGCTGTTTGAGAGCGTTGAAGACCACTGCCGATAGCGTTGCAATGCTGCTTTGCAGCGTCGCAATGTTATATCGATAAGGACGCACGCATGAGAAGCCGCACAGACGGCGTTGCAACGCTGCCTTGCAGCGTCGCAACGCCAAATCGATAAAGGGCGCGAGGTTAGGGTAGTGGCGTTGCAACGCTGCCCTCAGCGTTGCAACGCCATCGATTGTTTCCTTATTTGCCACGCGTTTATGGCACAGCGTTGCAACGTTGTGCCAATCATGCCTATAAATACAACATGATGCATTTGAGCAAAGGGAGCCGAATTTGGTAGAGTTTTGCCCTAATTTCGAAATATTTTTTGTAAGAAGAGAGAAAAGAATGATTTTGGGAGCCAAAGCATTCGTGGAGCTTCGAGATCGAAGACGGGAGCTCGGAGACGAAGGACCGGTATCGACACCTAAGTTTAATTTCCTTTTCTTTCAATTTGTAATAGCGTTCTAAGACGTTTTCGACTTGTTTAGTTTGATTTTAATGTGATTTAGAGTAGCTAAACAATGTAGTTAGGATTTGATTTACTTGTTATGACTTTATTACAATGTATTGAAGCATGTTTTGTTCTTATTTTTGACAATTAGTTCTTAACTTCTTAATTTGTTGATTTAAGTGGACTCGAGAGATAAAACTTGAATTAGAGCAAAATTGTCAAAACCCTTAGAATTCTGGCATGAGAATGACTTAGAAATCTTAGGGAAACACATAAAGAAGTTGCTTATGTCATGCATGTTGTAGGTTCATATGGAGACTATGGAGTTTATTGCATGTGTGAGGCTCACTAAGAATCGAGATATTTTCTTGAGTATTTTACTTCTTGTTTATAATTTCATCTCATTGGTTCAATGCATGTGTTAGTTAGGTCTTTAACTTGTAAAATCACTTCCCACCATTCTATCAATTCGTGTCTCCACATGTTTGTTTGTTTGCTTGTTTTTACTTTCAATTCAACTATCCATGTTATGTTTCTTTAGCCTAAATTGAGAATTAGTACCTTAGTAATTAATTAATCTAGAAATCCATTCCCGAGGACGATACTTGGACTCATAAATCACTATACTAAAACTTGACCCGTACACTGCGGTATTGCAATATCATAAATATCACGGAACACCCATATTCTAAAGTGACATAAAGTACCTTTACGTCCTTTCCAGAGTTCAAAAGGTGTTTCAGAAACACTTTTGGAGGGCACATAATTCAAAATGTATACTGCAGTCTCCACTGCGTAACCCCAAAAGGAACTAGGGAGATGAGGATAACTCATCATTGATCGAACCATGTCCAACAAGGTTCTATTTCTCCTTTCTAATACACCGTTTTGTTGTGGTGTGCCGGGAGCTGAGAGTTGAGATGTAATTCCATGTTCTATCATATAGTTCTGAAATTTTAAATCCATGTACTCTCCACCTCAATCCGATCGAAGTGTTTTAATAGTCTTACCTAATTGATTTTCAACCTCAGTCTTGAAGTCCTTGAACTTTTCAAGTGCTTCAGACTTGTGGTGCATTAGGTAAATATGCCCAAATCTAGAATGATCATCTATAAAAGAGATGAAATATTCATATCCTCCCCGGGCTTTAACATTCATTGGACCACAAAGGTCTGAATGTATAAGCTCTAGAGGGTCTTTGGCTCTATAACCTTTTCCACTAAAAGGTCTTTTAGTCATTTTGCCTTCTAGACATGATTCACATACTGGCAAAGAATTTTCTTCTAACTCGTTTAGAAGTCCGTTCTTTACCAATCTCTCAATCCTATTGAGATTAATGTGACTCAATCTTAGATGCCAAAGATGAGCATTTTCTTTAGGAGAAATTTTACGTTTCTTAGTTTGTGCGTTTGCAGTTTTAAATAATTCAGTGTTCAAAACCATTTTGACTGAATTAGGCCTTAAAACATACAATCCATTTTCTAATGAAGCTGAACATATTTCAAAACCTTTCTTCAAAATAAACACTTTATTCATAGAAAAGGAAACAGAAATACATTGTTCTATAAGGCAAGAAATGGAAATAAGGTTTCTAGTAAACCCTGGTATCACTAATATATTGTCCAACAATACATATTTCTTGCCAAAATAAAGCTTCATTGTGCCTACTACTACAGCTGAGACGACTTCTCCATTTCCAACCCGGAGCGTTATCTCTCATTGTTGTAGCTGCTTCCAGGAATCAATTCCCTGAAAAGAAGAGCAAACATGATTAGTGGCGCCTGAATCAAGTATCCAAGTTGTTTTATCATTATCCACTAAACAAGTTTCTAGGCAAAGTAAATCATATTTACCTTCCTTCTTCTTTTCTACAATGTACTTCGGACAGTTTCGTTTCCAATGCCCGTCTTCGTTGCAGTGGAAACACTTTCCTTTGTCAGTAACGTCTTTGACTTTCTTGCCCTTCTGGGCGGCAGCTTTGTCAGCCTATTTCCCTTTACCAACCTTCTTCATGTTCTTCTTCTTTCCTCTAAGGTTAGAAGAAGATGAAGCCACTGTTTTTGTCCTCGAGGTCGAACCTCTGTGATAACTCCTACTGGCAACATTTGCCTCACCTTTCGATCCCTGAATTTTCATCAAAGATTGTAAGATTAAAAGTAAGCTTGTTCATAACAGCATTACTTCTAAACTGTAGGAAACTATATGGAAGGATTTTCGAAGAATGAAGTCGACTGCTCGACTCATCGATGGAAGCACCATTCGACTCGCGATGTTAAAGTGCACCATCATATCCAGGACATGATCCCGAATGATGTACCCTCCGCATCCTCGAGTTGAATATGTACTTTAGGGCATTATGTCGGGCTTGTGTGGATCGTTGTCCAAACATACTCGCATGTAATCCATGATTTCCTTGGCGATAATCATGCCTCATGCTTCTTGGCTAATATGTCGGACATACTTGGCAAGCATGTAGACCTTGGCCTTATCATTGGCCTTGATCCATCGATCATATGCATCACGAACATTTCGTGACGCATTCGAAATAGCACCGAGAACACTCCTCGCTTAGCACAAACTTCAGATCATCCACTACCAATATAGTGTTGAGTTTGTTTTTCCATGTCATCATATTCTCTCGGTTAACTTTTTCGCACCCAATAAGGAAATTATAGAGCTAGACATTTTTTGCTGAAAAATTTACAAACAAACTTGTATGAGTTTCTTGCTATAACTCTAATCCCATCATGTTTTAGCTAATTATCAAATGATTCCTAGGCCATTTATAATTTGCAATGATACTCCAAAGGTTTAGAATGTATGACACCGAAGGGTAATAAAAAACACTCCTCCTCTGGATCAAGACACTCTTGACCAAAACCTAATACCAGAATAACTCTTATTCCTATAGGTTTTAGTTACCATTTTTGGTATGGATACATACACAACTTATGTACCCCGTGAGTGTAACCCTCTGTCTTTAGATCCCTGAGTCTCCATCCAATAAAATCCGCCAAAGGGAGGACTAGATTGAAAAATAGTCTAAGGAAATCCTTATCCCTTTCAGGTGTCTACTGTGTTCGATCCCCTATGATCAAGCCCTCCGAAGGGATTGTCTGGTCCAAGCCAAACTAGCAGGCTGACCATAGTGGTCTAACGGTGTAAACCGATAAAAGAGACCGTAGGTTTTGTTTTCACTAAACCTGCTCCCACTCACTATAAGTATCCTCTCCATTCACCTTGATATTGACTCATACAAGCACCATCCGAAGGGGGACGCTCTCGTTTGCGCCACGAGGCCAAGTATGAGTCTCACGGTGTGAACTTTCCGGAGATAGCGTAGGTGGAAAATATGTATCTCATACACTTTTTCCTCCCACTGAATACTTTAATGTTTATAGGAATCTTACTTAGGCTAAAATCCGGCTAATGGTTTACCTAACTCTATCAATATAACTCTTATATCGATAATCAATATAACACTTATATTGATTTTATCCTAAGTTTGTTAATATAACTTCTTATATTAAACCTAGGATTTCTAGTTTATTAACCCCTTAAAAAACCTGCTGACGCTACTGTAATTTATAAAACTCTCTGATTAAATTTCACTCCCAGTCGGTTCCAGTGTAGGGGTGTTCCGTTTCCGTCAGCTTAAATACCCCAGCCTAGACAGAACTTTCCTTAGACAGAGTTCCTCTTTTAATCATAACTTATAAATTACTTGGTTCCTAATTCTAATCTAATTAGAACTAGATAACCTAAGCTTATAAATTACTTGGTTCCTAAGGTCTATTATTCTCAAGTTCTAAACACTTTAAAACTAATTATTAACCTTAGGTGACATGCATACTATGTTATAGTGCTTGATCATTCATCACATGAATAATAAGACATTCATAGCATATTCATCTCATGATATATAATGCATGTCAATGCTGTCCATAAATTAATATAACAACTTTATATTAATTAATCATGCAACCTATATAATATAACTCCTTATATTATAAATGATGCATGAAAATACTTAACCTAAGGTGAGATTTCTAAAATATAAGCATACATTATGCATGGTAATAATTACACAACAATTGCATCATTTAAATAGCAAAAATTAGACCAATTTTGGCACCTAGAAATAATTTTAATTAATATAATCTAATTATATTAATTAAATTTAAATATATTAAATATATTAAATATAAAACGTTTTTATAATTAATATATATAATAAAAATAAATTTTCGTCCGTTGCTCCTTCACGTGAAACGTATGTGGCGTTGCAACGCTGAAGGCTGCGTTGCAACGCTGCCTCCTGTGCGCGCCTCCTTCCGCAAGCGCAATGTTCAACGCCAATGAACAGCGTTGCAATGCTACACACAGACAGCAAATACAATTCTCCAATTCTTGCTCGTTTTCGCTTCGATCTTCTCAGCAACCACTTTGCCTCGATCGACACGGACTTACAGACTCGATTTATAATTAAAATTGTCCAAAACACCGGGTCCTTACATTGAACGATTCAATGGAAATTGTAAATCTAAGTGCCAAAATTGAAACCATCTAATTTTGCAAAACCGTTCATACATCTCATGAAAAACAGTAAATCCCACCTTGTTCTTGAAAAATCCAGAACATAAATCAAGAACGCAATTGAGCTCTGATACCAATTGAAGGGAAACGAAGTCCCGCAGCGGAAGCGATTGTGAATCGCGCGCTCTTTATTTAGTTACAACGATTTAATTCAAGAACATATATAACTAGATTAAGCATATGAACATAATGTACAACAAGAA
This sequence comes from Trichosanthes cucumerina, assembly GCA_036507285.1. Taxonomy (NCBI): domain Eukaryota; kingdom Viridiplantae; phylum Streptophyta; class Magnoliopsida; order Cucurbitales; family Cucurbitaceae; genus Trichosanthes; species Trichosanthes cucumerina. Next base: position 99,180,258 of record CM071835.1, on the reverse strand, counting down.
AGTTACCTTTGAAGAACCTTTCTTCAAGTGCTCCTCCTCTCTCACGATCAAGATCTCAGCAACACGAACTCGAACGAACACCAACACAACCACCGGATCTTCTCCGTTGTTCTCTATGTGAGGGAGGAAGGTGGGTTCCCTTTAGGAGAGGTGAGGTGTTTTGTGAGAGAGATGTTTGTGTCTTGGAACCTTTCCAACAACACAAATAAAGCTTGGAATCACTTAACCTAGTTGCATCTCATGCAACCATATATATAGAGAAATAGGATGGAAATGACCATCCTACCCCTCCTTTATTCTCTCTTTAGTATATAGTTTATATATGAATCTAATTCACATTAAAACTATATATTATATCAATTATATCATATATAATTGATATACCACCTCATGTATGAAATTGAACACTTCAATTTCATTCATAACTTTATACCCTCAATATTACCATATTGAGCCAACGGAGGGACCTAATGGACCTATAGTTCATGAGCTTCAATGATGTGAGATTAAGCGATCAAACTCTTTGATCCCGGTTAATCAATATTCATTAACTACAAGTCACTCCACTATAGACTTGTAGTTGCACTCTCTCTCACTTGTAGATAATATTGTGTCCACCGATATAGTCATTACCCATGAGTCGACCCTTCACGGGTTGTTCGTAATCACGAGTCGAGTTAAATTACCGTTTTACCCCTGTGATTACCTCTTTGCTCCTTAAGCACCACCGATCCTCTAATGAACAACAAGTCTAAGGTCCTACCTTAGACTCATACCCTCAGAGAGGCGGGGCCCTATTGTTCAAGACACGAGTCGGTTCTTAAGGAAACAACCTATCTAATTCCTTAGTGTAGGAATGAGTGAATTCCATCTTGCACAGTTAAGTTTCCCTACTACTCTACGAGGTTCGCCGCTCGAGAAGGTAGGCTTATTGAGTCGGCCACAGGCCACTCTCACCCATACTAGTCTAAGGACAAACCCCTCATATGCAGGAGTTCTTAACTTTCTCAGATTGTGTCGAGTCACTAATGACCATCTATAAATTACTAGTCTTATCCTGTTAACGGTGTTACACTCGTTAGACTACTAATTGGTGATCCAGTCTTGTATGAACTCTTCATACCAGATGCCCCCACTCGCATGTCAACTACATGAATGAGTTGGATTACCTCATTTGTACTAATTACAAAGTGAGTCGCATCCATGGTGTTACCAGAATGAGGTTTCCAACCTTATTCTTATACCATAGACCATTTAGGTTATATTCTTGAACTCAACCCAAATAGTGTCCACTACACTGATGTTCAAGATAAATGTTATAACCTTGGTGCTTAGTTTATTGGATTTATAAAGCAAAACTGTAATTCTATCAAAACAAATAACACTTTATTTAATTGATCAAAATTACACAAGTTTAGGGCATAAATCCCAACAACCTCATAGTCATAATATGCAGCAATGGCCAGAAGAATTCTAATCGACTTTACCATGGCAACAGGTGAAAAGGTTTTCTCATAGTCAACCCCTTCCACCTGGGTAAAACCCTTTGCCACTAGTCGTGCTTTGAAGGTCTGCACCTTCCCATCCCTCGAATAGTCATCTATGAAAGATACGAAGTATTCGTAACCACCTCGTGCTTTAACATTCATCGGACCACAGAGGTCAGAATGTATAAGCTCAAGGGGCTTATTGGCTCTATATCCTTTTCCACTAAAAAGACGTTTGGTCATTTTTCCTTCAAGGCATGACTCACATACCGGTAAAGAGTTTTCTTTCAACTCGCTTAGAAGTCCACTCTTCACTAGTCTCTCAATCCTATTGAGATTAATGTGTCCTAACCGTAGATGCCAAAGATGGGCACTTTCTTTTGGAGAAACCTTTTCTCTCTTAGTTTGCGATTCAACTGTTTTAAACAATTCGGTATTCAAAACACTTTTGACCGAATTAGGGTTCAAAACATTTAAATTGCTCTCAAGCGAAGCAGAACAAATCAAATTTCCATTTCGAGAAATAAACGCTTTATTACTCTTGAAAGAAACAGAAATATTTTGTTCTAATAGGCAGGAAATCGAAACTAGGTTTCTAGTAAACCCAGGAACTATGTACATATTATCCAATAATAGGTACTTCCCGCCAAAGAATAGTTTCACCGTGCCAATTGCTGCAGCTGAGACAACTTCTCCAGATCCAACCCTGAGTGTTATCTCACCCTCTTGCAGCCGCTGCCAGGAACTTAATCCTTGAATAGAAGAGCAAACGTGGTTAGTGGTGCCTGAATCCAGTATCCAGACAGAGTCTCTACTCTCCACTAAACAAGTTTCTGTGACAAGTAAATCACATTTAACTGTCATCTTCTTTTCATCAAGGAACTTGGGACAACTCCTTTTCAGGTGTTCTTACCTGTTGCAGTAGAAACACTTTCTCGCAACTTCCTTGATTTCTTTTCCTTTTAGGGCGGTAATGCGGTCAACTCTATCCTCTTTCAACTTCTTCTTCTTCCCTTTCGGGCCTGAAGAGCCTACAAACTTTGTCCCAGACGTCAAACCCCTGTGATAAGGTCTTAAGGCAACACTTGCCTCAGCTTCCTGTCGCCTAGTTTGCACCAAGGATTGGAAGGTTTGTAGATCGTTGAATAGGATTGTTGAGCCGAGCACCTGAGAACCCTTCTTAATGAGCGCGAACTCTTGGTCGTCATTTACCAAAATCGTGTTAATATTGTTTTTCCAAGAAATATTATCGTCGACTTACTTAACAGAAGCTAAAGGAGCGTTAAAATGATCAAGGCCCTCCGTAGGGATTGTCTGGTCCAGACTAAACTAGTAGGCGGATCATAGGCGTCTCACGGTGTGAATCGAAAGAAGAGATCGTGGGTCCCGTTTTCACAGGTCCCGATCCCACTCACTATAAGTACTCTTTCCATTCACGTTTAATATTGACCCATACAAATCCCACCCGTAGGGGGGACGCTCCCATTTGCGCCACGAGGTCGAGTATGGATCTCACGGTGCGAATTTAACGGAGATTTGTGGATGGAAAAATAAATGTATCTCATACACTTTGTTTCCTCCCACTCAGCACTTTAAATTAAACGGTATTGACCTAGATAAACTGACAAAAATTTACCTAAGTCTACCAATATAACTCTTATATTGGATTAGCCTAAGTCTATAATCATATTATTAACTTAGGTCTATGTGAGTAAATTAATTAACTCTTAATTAACGGCACTGACGAGAATATAACCTAAGAATCTCCGGACCGAATTCACTGGCAGGTTGGTTCCCAGGTAGGGGTGTTCCGCAAAGCGTCAACTTAAATACCCCAGCCTTAGACAAAACTTTCCTTTGACAGAGTTACTTATCAGTCTCCATTCAAAGGTCATATCTGATTTCCTAATTCTAATCTTATTAGAACTAGAAAACCTAAGTCTAATTATTCAAGTTCTAAACATTTTAAAACTAATAATTAACTTAGGTTACATGCATTTCTATGTTATAGTGCTTGATAATTCATCACATGAATAATACTAAACTATAACATACATTCATCACATGAATTAAATGCATGAACATGCTTTTAATCTAAGAAATATAACACTTATATTAAATAAATTAAATCATGCAAACATTATATTATAACTCTTATAATATAATCCTATCATGCATACTATATATTATAACTCTTATAATATAAATATGATGCATGAAATGTTTAACCTAAGGTGAGATTATAAATCTATATGACATACATTATGCACATAGAAATAATTAAATCATACATCTCATGCATAAAATAATTAAATAGCATTATTGGACCCTTTTTTGGCACCCTAGGGACATAAAATTAAATTAATTAACATTAATATAACATTTATATTAATATTAATTAAAATAATTAATAAAATACATTTAATAAATACATTTTACAAAGAAAATAAAAATAATTAAATAAAACACGTTGAGTGGGTTTCGAACTGCCTCACTCGAAGTCCCCATGAAAGCCACTATCCACGCACGTCTCGCGCAACCGCTGGAAACTACCCACTACGCGGCAGCGTTGCAACGTTGTTGCGTTCAACGTTGCACAACGTGTTCTCAACGCCCGAGCGTTGCAACGCTGTGCCTGCAGCGCGCCTCCTTCAACATGGACAACGTTGAGACACCGATAAACAACGTCTCAACGCTGTCGACAGAACAACAAACACTTTGCTTGTTCTTCGTCGATTTTCGCCCGTTCCCGCTCCGATTTCTTCACGACATCTCATGCCACGAACGACACGGACTTACAGACTCGATTTACATTAAAAAATTCCCAAAACACTAGGTCTTTACATTGATCTCATCAACTTTAATGCAAATCTAAACTAAGTGCCAAAAATCGAAAACATCAAAAACGCAAACCATTAACATTCATCTCATGAAAATTAATGCTACCCACCTAATTTTAAGAATCCACAGAATACACAACGAAGAGCAACGATTGACTCTGATACCAATTGAAGGGATTTGGAATTCACGCAGCGAAAGACGTTGTGAAACGTTGTTGATCCGTTGTGTAATTCTATCTTAAAATTGAACTAAACTACTTTAATTCTAGGCTAAACATGCAAAAGAAGAGGAAAAACAGTAAGGATAAACGGTACTTACTTGTTGAAGAACACTTCTTCAATGCTTTCCTCCCCCGCTCACGATCTCTCTGGAACCAACGATCTCCTCGAATTGAACCTCGAACAGTGTTGCAAGACACTTCCAAAACGTCTTCTCGGTTGTTCTCGGGAGGTTGAGGGAGAGTAGGTGGGACTTCCTTTGGTTTTGAGTGAAGAGAGATTGTGAGAGATGAGAGAATTCTAGAGAGAAAACCTTTTGCTCTCTTTGGATGAAAATCCAAAAAATGGCAAAAGCCCTTGTGAGATGCCTTTGAATGCACCTATTTATAATGGTGTGTGGTGGAGTTAAAATCTCCACCAATTCACCATTTTACCACAACTATATGATATACAAATCATATTTGCATATCACATAATATAAGGTATCTCATACCTTATTATACAAATCTCATTTGCATAAATGTGGAATTTTAAATTGAATCACATTCAATTTAATTTCTCTCAAATTCAATTTCTCCATTTAGCACTAATTAATCAATTAGGCTATACTATAGTTTATTATGAATCTCATTCACATCAAACTATATATTATGTCATCTATATTTCATATAAACGACATAAATACCCAAATAATGAATTTGAATACTTCAAATTTACACCAAACTGTAAACCCTCAATTTGTCCAATTTGAGCCAACCGAGGGACCTAATGGACCTACACGTGACGAGCTCCAATGATCCGAGACTAACCTGTCAAACTCTTTGACCCGATTATTCAACATTCATTAGCTATGGTAACACTCCACTAAAGCCCGTAGCTGCACTCTCATCACTGTAGGACAAGTTGTGTCCATCGATATAACCAATACCTATGAGTCAACCCTTACTGGTTGTTCGTAGGCACTGCTGGATCAAATTACCATTTTACCCCTGTGTCTACCTCTTGCTCCTTAAGTCTCACTGCTCCTCTAATGAACAACTACGTTGTATGGTCCAACCATAAACAACAACCCTCCCAGGCCAATGAGAGAGTGGGGCCCCGTCCTTCAAGCCCTAGAGACAACACTTAAGGGAACAACTCCTCTAGTTTCCCTAAGTCGGGAACGAGTGAATTCTTTCTTGCGTAGTCAAGTTTCTAGCTCCCCACGTGGTCCTGTCCCTGAGAAGATAGGCATATTGGGCGAGCAACAGTGGCCACCCTCACCCGTACTAGTCAAAGGACAGACCCCCGCAGACAGGAGTCCGTAACACGCTCAAGATTAAGGTCGAGTCACTAAAGGTCATCTACGAAATTATTAGCCCTATATTGTTAACGGTGTTATATCAGGAAGTCTAATAATTCACGGTCCGGTCTTGTTCAATCTCATTGCACAGGATGCCCCCACTCGCATGTCAACCACATGAACGAGTCAGATCACCTCATTTGTATCTTAATACAAAGCGGGCCACATCCACAACGCATCCAGGATTAGGTCTCCAACCCTATCCATATACTGTAAACCATTCGGGTCATTAACTCGAATGTGATCCTCCCTGTGTGTCCACTACACACCGTTCAAGTTCTAGTTCTCTCATTAATACAATGACCCTGAAACTTAGTTTATTGGATTAAGTTTATCAAATATGTGAGACATAAAGTTCAAATAAATAACTCTTATTTATTTACAACTTGGAATATTACAAACTACACGAGATGAGGACATACATCCCAACACGTTGTACGTAGAGATACGCCTCCCTAACTAGCATACTCGTAAAGTACATAGCTCAGACCCGCCCCGAAGGACGCTCTAAGCTATATCTCCTCTCGGGACTATTGTCACATTCATTGTGGCTCACCTCGAAGCACTCTCGTCTCTGGACTGTTGCCATGTCTACTATGACTCACCACAAGACATCATCACCCCTGGATTGTTGTCACACACACTGTGACTCATCACGAGATGGCTCCGGACTAGCTGTGACTTCTCCCTAGGACGCTGACGAACTAGCCCGCTCAACACGCATGCTCCATGCTAGTTTCTCGCCACACAAGGCTGCAGGAGAACGTTCCTTAAAAGGGGGTAAAGTAGGGGTCACTAGCCTAATGGGTCCTAAGGCACACCCCTCTCGACTTGGTACTAAGGTCATACTCAAAGATACGCAATAACACTCATGTGAACAATACAAGCTACATAACATTTGTGATCTACAATCACACATGCATCAAACAGAATTCAAATCAAACCAAAGTTGACTATCAGTCAAGATTCACAACCATACTTACTTTACACATTACCTCATAGCTAAGGTGCAAGGAACAATCCAAATGGTTACTTACCTTGGTGCTTAATTCGAAGATTCCAATTTAAACCGCTAAAAAAGTAGTCATGACCAGTTGAACGACTTTCAAATTCTTTTAAAAACTTGCACCAACTTTTTTAGCATAAAAACAACATACCAAAAACCTGACTTCAACACTTAAATTATACAAAACTGCTTTCGGTAATTTTCAAGTCTCAAAGCAATCGAAAGGAAGCTTACCCAAGAAGCGAAGCAACTATTGATACACCTACTCATACACTAATATAAAGTACATAAGATATACTATTGATACACCTACTCATACACTAATGAGGGTAAAACTATAACAATAAAAAAATGAAAAAATTAATTTTATAAAATTTTACAATATTTACAAATCTCCAAAAAGCATAGCTAGATTTGCAAATATCTTAATATTTTTTGGTACCCATTATAATTCCACAAATTTTTATCTCTATGACAAGGTGGCTTAGTTTTGACCTAAAGTTATTAATTTTATAATCAAATTGAATTATAGACTTAGATATGCTAGAAGTGCAAACGAAAGTCCCACCTTGGTTAGGTAAGAGATAGATTCATCGAATATAAGTGAAACAATTATCTCCATTGGTATGGGTTTTTTGGTAAAACTAAAAACAAAACGTATGAGCATTTATGCCAATAGTAGACAATATCATACTATTGTGGAAAATATGTAGTAGATCACTTGTACTTAACACGTGGATATAAAAAGCCATGATCTTTTTTTTTCCCCTAAATAAGAGTCATGATCTAAGCCTAGTGGTATTGGTGAGATCTTCAAAGTCCTGGCAGACAAATAGTCAAGTCTTACATAGTCATGCGGATAAATATAAATATATAGAATCTGCTTGTAGTGAATTTTTTTTTTTTTAAAAAAATTTATTTAGGTACAACCAAGTAGAAAAAACAAAGACTGAGATCCAGCGGAATGGACATAGTCACCTGCCACTGCTCATTGGATCCACGGAGGTCCCTCTTCAATCCATATTTCATTAAAGTTGTGTCTTCAAGCAAGAATTATAAACAAATCAAAGCTTTTATAAGATTCATGAGCTTAATAGGAGCAAATTGAAATAATCAATAATGGAAAAAATAAGAAGCTTAAGCAAAGAAATTCGAGGGGAGAGTGTCTCAACTCTTCCAAGACGCTCAAATCTGCAACACTCAAACATAGCAACCCGCATGAAGAGCATCTCAACGCTCTATAGAGAGCGCGTAAACGCTTCAGAATGTATGGTCACAAGCTTGCTTGTCAAAGCAAAGTGAGCACACATGTCCTTCCTTAGGTGTTTCATCCCACAAAACGGTCTCTCCTAAGCACAATTAAATCTCAAACATATTATGAACCTAATATTCAAATTTATGACAAGTTTTTCTCTTCCTCTTATTTGACTTAGTTATAGTGTCATAAAATGTCAAAATTGTAGTAGTGTTCCTATCTAAATTCATTAACATGCTAGGGTTTAAATCTACTCCTTTTAAATAACTTTAAGAGGAATCCTAAATCTCTTGATCTTAGGTAAGCTCTAGTCCTACAATAAAATTCTACTCTAAACTATCTCTCCTAAACATAAGTTTAGAATCAATAACATTTAATCCGTGATCAAAGGATTAAAAACATTATGCACATAATAACATCAAATGAAATAAAGACAATAAATTAAGACATGCAATAAATTAATTCATTAAAATGAAAAGGCTACCTCAATCCCCCGAAGATTATGAATTAACTACTCATTTTCAATAATTCAACAACAAAATTCAATCTAAGTCCCACGACGAAAATACAAAATTGAAAGAAAGAGAAGAAAAAGTGATGTTCGCATATCGATCATTCGTCTCCATCACAAAGTCCATAATCACGAGCTTGAAACCCCCTTTTCTTTCCTCCAAATTGGTCTCTTTTAGTCTCCCAATCAAGTTGGTTTCGAAAATAAGATTATATCTAAGGACTATTAGGAGAATATAAATTATTTGATTCACATCCAATGGTTATTATAAGACAACCACATTGTGGCGGCCTTATTGAATAATTTGTCCTCAAGATGGATTCAAAAAGGAATATTTATACAAATTAGTGCAACATTGACACGCTAAGACATTCACTAGAGCATAAGTGTATTCAAAGTTGCACTAATTTAGTTTTTAAAAATTATAGTTATTTTCTCCTAATTTATCTACAATAATTTTTATTTTTACTCAGTAACCATTTGCATTTGTAGTCAAATTCTAAACATAAAAATAAAATTTTTAAAACTACTTTTTTTTTAGTTTAAACTTAGCTTGATTTTTTAAACACAAGTACAAAGTAGATAACAAAAAGGGCAAAATACACTTTTGGTCCCTGAATTTTGAAGTTGATGTCTAATTGGTACCTGAAGTTTCAAAATAAACACTTTAGTCCCAGAGGTTTGGAAAATAGTTCTAAATGGTCCCTGGAGTTAAGTTGACCGTTAGTTGACTAACGGAAAAATAATGTGGCATGTTGAATTGACAATTTTTAGATGAGGTGTTAAAATTAATATTATTTCAACAGTATGTGGTTATATTTTTAAATTTTATTTTTACTTTTTTTCATCTTCTATCATCTTTTCTTTTCTCTTCTTCCTCTATCTCTATTTCTTCATGTTTGTCTATTTTTTATTCTATTTTTATTTCCTTGGCTCCAACACCAATATCGAAAATGACGATGACAAGAAAGACTTTTTTGTCGCTTTGATGTAGCACCTTACTCAATCCACAATTCTTAATCTTTAAGAATGTGTCTCTGTTCACAACTTTGAAGTATCCATGTGTTAATTTTTCTTTAATTAATTAGATTTTTGTGATGAGTTTCTTAGTTTTTTGGTGTTTCTTTATTATGTAGAGTTGTGGTTTGATATAAAGAAAAAAACAAAATTCATAGGTAAGAAATAAAATACCGAAAAAATGCACATGAGACAAAAGAGAAGAAAAGAAATAATCTTAAATATAAATAAAAAAAAAACTACATAATCTTAAATATAAATTTTGACACATCATTTTTCCGTTAATCAACTAACGGTCAACTAACTCCAGGGACCATTTAGAACTATTTTCTAAACCTCAAGGACTAAAAAGTTCATTTTAAAACTTTAGGGACCAAATAGACATAAATTTCAAACTTCAGGGACCAAAATTGTATTTTGTCCTAACAAAAACAAAGAATCTCATAGGTAGAAGTAATATTTATAAGGTTCATTTTAAAAAACAAAAAATTAAAAATCAAATTGGTCATCCAACGAAGCCTAAATTTATATCATATTAAACGTATGGTATGATATAAGTTGATGCTTAGAAAATAACCATCAATTTTGATTACAATAATTAGTTTAATTAGGACCTTTTCCATCAAAAACATTCCCATCCCAAGTATAAATTTAATGGTGGTGTAGCCTGTAAACACTCAACCCAAAACTCAGTTAGCTAGGTGCATTTATGAATTGGTGATAATTTACTGCACACTATCATGAATATTGGCTAACACTTTGCCTTTTTAAAACAGAATGACCTCACATTCTGAGGAACTTGGTAGAATGTATGTTGATTTAAAAAGGCAAAAATTAAAGACAATTTATGTTCCTCAATGCAGAAAGAGCCTGTTGAGTTTTAAATTAAATTTCTGAGGACAAAGTTGGCCAACAAACAACCTCCACATTAAAACAACAGCACTATAAAGAATGGAAATAGCCTTTGTCCTTGGTAGAGATATATGAGAGACCTAATAATAATAATGGGAAGCACAACTGAAAGCTTTGTGTTTTTAGCTTTGATATGTTTGTTTTCATCTCTTTCTTATAATTCTTTACCTCTTTCGACGAGAGGGAGATGGATCGTGGACTCGACCACGGGGCGTCGAGTGAAGCTTATGTGCGTGAATTGGCCTTCCCACACGCAGAGCATGCTAATCGAAGGCCTCGACCGCAGGGCGTTGAAAGACCTTGCCGACGAGGCAATGAGGTTGAGGTTCAATTGTGTAAGGCTCACATATGCGACTCACATGTTTACTCGCTATGCTAATAGGACGGTTGAAGAGAATTTTGACCTTCTTGATTTGAAAGCTTCTAAGGCTGGATTGGCTTTGCATAATCCATTTGTCTTGAACATGACCATATTTGAGGCCTTTGAAGCTGCGGTTGATGTGCTTGGGATGGCTGGTTTAATGGTGATAGCTGACAATCATATTACCCAACCAACATGGTGTTGCTCTCTTCACGATGGAAATGGTTTCTTTGGAGATCGCTATTTCGACCCCCAAGAATGGTTGGAAGCTCTTAGTTTGGTTGCTTCGCGGTTTTGCAACAAATCAACTGTGAGTAAATCTTCGACTTTTGAAATGATTTTTATACAAGTAATGGTAAGTATAGTCCATTTGTAAACACAAATAATAATGCATAATCTCAAGTAATTATTCGTTTTTTAATAAAACAAATATCGGTATGAGGATTTGAACATATTAATTATAATTGAGTTATGCTCACTTTAGTTAGTAATAATTATTGATTTACCTAGGCATCGATTGATATAGATATTTATTAAAATAACCAAAGTAATCAAGTATCTTATGGTAGCTTTTTTTAGTTATCAATTCTTTAATAATGTAGAATTTTATTATGGTTGTTAGCTTACAATTTTAATCATTTTATACTTCTAAATCCTGATAATTTCAATTTTTGTCTCTGATATTTACTAAAATTTCTAGAGCAATTCTATGTTGGGTGACCTCCTGAGAATTTTCCTAGGGAGCATGTGAGTGAGGACAAAACATGTTGAAAACGACCCTGTGTTGGTTTGTGGGATAGTGTTACAAGCAGGAAGATATAGTGACGCTCCTAGGCCTGGGACGTTATATAGGAGTTCTATTATTTCTAACTAATTGATAATTAAATATGTCATATGAGTTTTAATCAATTAGTAAGCATGTTAAACCTTTCAAAAAAAAAAAGAAGCATGTTAAAACCAATACCAAGAAACCCAATTGAAGTCAATGATAAAATATGAAACTCACATGATACATTCATTACTTCATAAGGAAGATCTTATTTTAAAATTTTGTCTCTCCTTAAGAAAATTTCTAACTCCACCTTTACGTCAACACAGGTGGTAGCCATGAGTCTACGAAATGAGCTCCGAGGAACAAAATCGAACTCAAAAGATTGGAATACATACATAACACAAGGAGCAACAACTATCCACAACATAAATCCAAACATCCTCGTAATCGTTTCGGGTCTAAACTTCGACAACGACCTAAGATGCCAAAGGCAAAATCCCTTGGCACTAAACAACAACCTACACAAGAAGCTAGTTTTTGAAGTGCACTTGTATTCTTTCAGTGGAGACTCCCAAACAAAGTTCATAAAAAATCCACTCAACAAAATATGCTCAAAGATCATCAATGGGTTTGTGGAGAGAGCTGAGTTTGTGATGGAAGGAGCTGAGGCAGTTCCTTTGTTTGCGAGTGAGTTTGGGTTTGACCAAAGGGGAGTGAATGAGGCTGATAATAGGTTTTTGAGTTGCTTTCTTGCTCATCTTGCTAAGATGGATTTTGATTGGGCGCTATGGTCTTGGCAAGGGAGTTATTATTATCGAGAGGGTCACGCTCGATCGGATGAAGTGTTTGGAGTCTTGAATTACAATTGGAGTGATGTTAGAAACCCTCGTTTTTCTCAGATGTTTCAGCTATTGCAAACCATGTTGCAAGGTATGGTTTTGTTATATTAACTAGTACAATCTTATTTGATAACGATCTTGTTTTAGTTTTTTTTTTTTCAAATTTAATTTATGAAGATGTTTGAACTTTTTAAAAAAATTGATGAACTTGAAACGTTTAATTAAGACAAAATGACCAAATTGAACCAAAAAAAAAAAAACCAAAATATTAGCCTTTCTATGAAAAACTACTCCTTTTTCTTTAATAATATATTTAAATACTAAAGATACTATACTCTATAAGTTTAATTTAACCTGATATCCAAGAAAAATATTTTGGATTCGAATTCTCCTAAAGTTATTTCTTCCCTCAATTTATATTAATAGTTTTTTGCCAAAACAATAACAACATTAATAGTCTACACATTTTGTGAATCACATTAATATTAGGAAAGAGTGTATAAGAATATATGTAAAGTTTAAATATACGATAATGGAAAATTTTAGGTCCGACTATTTTATTTTTGGTTTTTTGTTTTTGAAAGTTATGTTGGTTTCCTCACAACTTTGAAGTAAGTTTTTCACCTTCGTCTTGAACAAACTTCAAAAACAAAACCGAGTTTTTAAAACTTCTCAAGACTTAGCTTGAATTTTGAAAATATTTTTAAAAAGTAGATCATAAAACAAAAAAAAAAATAGTATAGTAAGTTTAATTTTAAAAAATACAAAACCTAAAACAAAATTGTTATCAAAGTGTCTAAAAATTAGGTTAAAGTATTGATGGTAACTATTATGTTTAAAATTTTCTGTTTTTGACTAATCAACTATCAAGCTTTAAAAAAAAATTGAAAAGTACTACATATATATAAATATATAGTTCAATATTTTGTTATATTTTTGGTAATTACTGATCTATGCATGCAGATCCTAATTCCAATTCCCCAAACTCTTATGTAATGTATCATCCACAAAGTGGACAATGTGTCCAAGTGAAAGACATGATGAGTAAGGAAATTTATCTGAACAACTGTTCTAAGGCAAGCCATTGGAGTCATGATGGAGATGGGACACCAATCATGTTGGAGGGCACTGGTTTGTGCCTAAAAGCCATTGGAAATGGGCTTCAACCCTTACTTTCAAGGGACTGTTTGGGTGAGCAAAGTGCTTGGAAAGCCATTTCAAACTCTAAGCTTCATTTGGCCACACTCACAAAACAAGGGAATATTGGTTTGTGTTTAGAGAAATTAGAGAGCTCAAATTCAACTAGGGTTGTGATGGGCAACTGTGTTTGTGTTGGTGATGATTCAAATTGCTTACAAGATACTCAACCCCAATGGTTTGAACTTGTTCTCACAAATACTTTGTAATTTGCTCACTTGTGGAAAATGTTTACAATAAGGATGGATTGTTTTGATATATATTATTTTGTATTGAAGTTGATATATATTATTTTGTATTGAAGTAGTTAGGTTAAATTACACGTTTAATTCTTGAATTTTGAGGTTTGTGTCTATTTGGTCCTGGAATAAATAAGTTCTTAAACTTTTGATTTAGGTCCCTATACTTTAAATTTTTGTGTCTAATAGATCTCTAACAAATTCAAAACTTTTTAAAATTAATTGATCTATAATTTATAATTTTGAAAGTTCGAGGACTAAATAGACAAATTTCAAAATTCAGGGACTAAATTTGTCATTTAACTAAGTAATTATCACTATTAATTATTTAAAATTTTAGGATTTCATTAGACATAAAATTCATTGATATGTATCTAATAGATCAATTAATTTTTTAAAAAAATTAAATTTTTAATGACCTAGTAGACACAAAATTAAAAGTTTATGGATTTATTAGACACTTTGAAAGTTCAGAGACCACATAAATCTCAAAGTTCAGGGACTACACTTATAACCTAAAATTATTTTGAACACTAAATTTAATTATAGAAAATTTCTTGTACATTATTTCCTATTCCTATTTGGATGCAAGAACACTATACCCCTTTAGTGCTGGAACCTTAAGTAAGAGAGATCGGAGTATTACAAGACTTAGTCGCGATCATACCAAAACGATATAACACATCACGAGCGTATTTAGTTTGATTTACAAATATACCAATGGAAGTATAGCTAATCTTCAATCCAAGGAAGTATCGTAAAGTGCCCATATCAATCACATCAAAACGAAACCTCAATTGAGAAATCAAATGAGTAATATACAATGAACTATTACCAGTAACGATGATGTTATCCACATAGAGTAGTAAGTAAGCGATGGTACTGTCAAAATACCTCACAAAAAGGGAAGAATCACATGTGAAGCCACAAAACCAAGAGTCAATAGGTGAGAGGTGAAGTGATAACTCTTCATGAAAGAGTTATTCTCCTAAATTCTTGTACTAAACCCTACTATATTTTGATGTTTTGATGGCTTTTTAGTTCATTAAAATCCTAAATTCATCTCTCTTTGATTATTTAGCTAAGTCTATAGGAAGCCTTTATCAATGTTGGATTCTTACTTTTAATGAAGAGTTTAAATGATTGCTCAGTTTGTCTCATGTAAGAGCTGATTGAAGAAGAATAGAGTGGATATCAATAGGGCCCTCTGAGCTGAAATGTTGTAACAATCTATCTTAGTATAGTCTCTTTTCTCACATGTACAAGGAATATTCTAATTAATTGAGCTATCCAAAAAGAGACACAACTGGACCACATGCACCAATAGAATACTGTCATTTGCATCACTTGTCTATTCAACCCTGATTTGATGGACAAGAGAGGGTATATAGTGTGTTGTCTTGGAAGGAAGAGTATAAAGAAAAAGGAAGAGAAAGCTGCAAAGAGGAACATCTAGCTGGGGAAAGGGGCTAAAGAAGGAGGAGGAATCCTTTAAAACTTTCTCCACTTGAGATTCTCTTCTCTCCTTATTGTTCTTCTCCCTTTTCTTGTTGCTTTAATTTCTGTGACTGTTGTAATGAATTTTCTAGTAGCTTTTAGGAGTTTTATTTCTGTTATTATGAGCTAAATAGCATAAGGCAAGGATCAGGGAACGCTTATTTGTACAGAGGTTTTTGCTCAATTGTTTTTTTGTTGTTGAACATTGATTTGAAGTGCTTTTAATACTTATGACGAATTATGTTCGGTCAACCTTCTTTATCTACTGTTTCTTGTATTTTGGGAAGAAGAATAGGAAATTGATTGCTTCAAATCTTACCAAAGTTGATTACAGGTTTAGCTTGCAGTGAAATGGGGAGGTTAGGGATAACCACTCATTTAGTGCATGCACATAAGTAATGAGCTTATTTCGAGTAGTTTAAATGAAAATTTGGCTACAAATTAAGAAAATTTGAGAAGATTCCACGTTCAAATGTTGTGTGGTGTTATTTAGCATGAGCTTTGCTACAACATTGAGTCTTCAATATAGTATAAGAACCCCCTAATCCAAGTATGCTTTAACTCTAAGTGATGTTAACATGCTATTCTTTTTTTCTTGTTTCTTTGTCTGCTATTTTAGGCTTGTTGGATAAGTTAGTCTTCTTTTTACTTCTTTAATTAAAACCTTTTGAATGTTGTTTTTATTTGGTTACACTTGTCTTCACTAAATGATAACTCAAACATGGTAAAATTCTTGATCTAATCCCTAAGGAGAATGATATAAATATACTTCACTTAGATTGGGTATACTTAGATTGTGTATACTTGCACATTAGGAGTGTGTTTAATTGCAAAATTAACACCACTCTAGCTAAGGCAACATGAAGCAATCAAACCAAGCACAAGGCATTTTCTTTAAACCATACAATGATTTTAAAAGCTTGTAAATATGAATGGGATGTGTAGAATCAACAAACCCTTGTTGCTATTGCATTTAAATCTTCTCTTGCAATTCACAATATAAAAATGTGTTTTTAACGTCTAACTGGTGAAGTTCCCAACCAAACTGTGCAACCAAGGACAAAATGACACGAACGGTAGGCTTTTTGACAATTGGACTGAAGGTTTCTTCATAATCAATGTCTTCCTCTTGATGCAAGCCTTTGACTACAAGGCATGCCTTGTAACGAGCAACACTGCTATCTGAATGACGCTTTATACGATACACGCATTTACAACTAATGACATGTTTAGCAAGAGGCAGATGTGTGAGAATCTAAGTGTCATGTTTGAGTAAGGCAACAAATTCCTTATTCCATAGCATTTCTCTAAATAGGTAGTTTAGAAGTTTTATTGAATGAGGAAAGTTCATTAAGGACATCAATAGATAAGGTAATTGTGTGAAAAACCTTCCGTTTGGAGATACCAAATTTACCACGTGTTTGCATCTAATGAGAATTATGAACCATAGGAGCACTCATTGAGGGAGCAACAGGAGAATCATGAGTGATCATAGGCACCTGTGGGCTTTGGTCATTGGTGGTAGTGGATGTAGAAGAAGTGAGAAGTATAGGTGAAGCTTGTGTAGATATGGGCAAAGTTGTAGAGGGAGTGGGTTGTGGTAGAGGTGATGTAGGCAAAAGGAAAAGGAGGTTGATAAGGAGAAAAAGAAGAAGAAGAGGAAAATGAAGTACAATGAGAAAAAGGGATGGTAAACTCATCAAAGATAACATGATGAGAAGTATAGAGACAACCATTACTCATGTTGTAGCATAGGTAATTGATAACACTAATTTAGTGTTATATTCAGGTCAAAATAATTGTCAATTTTGTATAGAATTATGATGTTTTAGGTAGATATTTTCTATATTTCAGGAAACTAGAAAATTCAGACTCAAGATGATGAATTTGGAGCATCGAGTGACTTGTGAAACTTAAAAGGACCTAAAATAGAGCTAAGTATGGAGAAGAGAAGCTTCACAAGTGTATTTGGTCAAGGGGGCGACGTCTTGATGTTGTTGAGACGTTATCCAATATGTTGAAAACTCGAGAGTTAGCGTCTCGATGTTGTGTTGAAGCATCTCGATGCTAGGAAGAGGTGCACTCAAGGATTTCCATTAAGAGCGTTTATACGTTGAGCCTTGAAGGACACACGTGTTATTAAAACAATGTGTTCAACACAGTGTGTCAAGATACTGTGCCTAATGTGGAGACATTGAGTCGAAGATTGCCATATATTCATCACTTCGGGACTGATTTTGGATAGACCATTTTAGAGTTTTTGGCCCAAAGTTCGATAATGTAGCTTCTTGATGTTGGAATTTATGTCATAAAGCCTCACAATTAATAATTTATTTAATAATTAACAATATTTTTTTATTATTTTATTTACAATATAATTTTATCTATTACATGAAAAATCAAAGATTATTAGTGTAATCTTGAATAGTATGTTGTTGATATAAAAGAGGATCATGTTGAAGAAATAACTTAAATAGTCATAGTATATGGATAAAGTTGGGTGTCTTATCCTGGTAATATTATTGATACGATCCACTTTGTAATAGTTACAAATGATTTGATCCAAATTATTTATGTGGAGACATGTGAGTAATGGTATCTTATACAATGAGTTTGTATAAGACTAAACCACCGAAAAAGAGCATGTCGAAGACTCTATCAATTAATCATTTATAAACCTAAACCTCTTAAATTTGCATTAAAGTGGCCAAAGTCGATTATAGGGACTAGATTTATTAGATTAATTAAGTACCACAACTACTCAATCCTAATTTTATCTAGAGACTCAAAATCATAAAAAAAAATAAAAAACTAAGTTAGTATTTATAAATTTGGAGACCTCTTTTAAACATTGATTTTAAATGATTAAACCTAATTAATCTATGTAGGAGATTATTCACAATTTCAACCCTTTTACAAGTAAAAAATTTACATAACTCATCAGTCGATTTGCTCAAACACAACCAAAGTCCAAGCTCAATTATTAAATTAACTTCCTAGTCTAATTTATAAACAAACATGTTGTTTTGCAAATACCTAACAAATTCTTTTAGCAGCTAATTCATTCTTTCATGCTCAAACTACCAAAGGATATGCAAGTTCATCTCAATTCAAGATTTACTTTTCTAAGCTAAAACTTAGATCATGCATAATTAATGGCCAAATAATCAACTAAACATGAACTCACTTTCAACAAAGTTGGAACATGTATCATAATCGCAACATAAATTAATTCTAAAACAATCAAATCCAAAATATAAATTCAACAAAATACAAATCAACACAACATTTCTAAACACATATAAAAGTCTCAAAATGCTAACTAAAATATAAAAGAAACAGAGGGAAAGAATTCTTTGAAGCGTGTCACACTCGTTCCTGTCGTTAGGGATGCCCATTTTCCCCGTGGGAGTTATAAAAGAAACATAGTACTTATAGTGAGTGGGAGCAAGATCTGTGAAAACGGGACTCACGGTCTCTTTTATCGATTCACACCGTGAGACGCCTATAATCCGCCTGCTAGT
This sequence comes from Trichosanthes cucumerina, assembly GCA_036507285.1. Lineage (NCBI taxonomy): Eukaryota > Viridiplantae > Streptophyta > Magnoliopsida > Cucurbitales > Cucurbitaceae > Trichosanthes > Trichosanthes cucumerina. Next base: position 99,161,240 of record CM071835.1, on the reverse strand, counting down.
TTGGCCTGGACCAAACAATCCCTTCGGAGGGCCTTGATCATCGGAGTCGGAACACCGTGAATTCTCGAAAGGGATACAATTTCCTTATTGGTTTTCCTTCGTAGTCCTCCCTTCGTTGACTATTGTTTGGAGAACTTGGAAATTTAAAGATAGAGGGTGACACTCACAGAATTCATTAAGAGTTAATGGATTCAGACAGAAAAATGGTAACTGGATGCCTAATGGAATAAGAGTTATTTTGGTATTAGAGTCTGGTCGAGAAAGTCTCATCTTAGAGGAGGAGTGTTTCTGTCTACCCTTCGGTGGCGGTCATTCTAAACCTTTGGGGTATCATTTCAATTTTTAATGACTAAGGGATCATAGGATAAAAATTTGCTAAAACCTAATTGGCTTTTTAAGGTTTTTGCGAGACTAATACAAAGTTTTTTCTAATTCAGTAAAAATTTTAAGTTCAATTATCGCCCTATTACTTCTGATAAACTTGTCGGCGACAATTTTCAAACGTGGAAAAACAATATCAACACAATTTTAGTAACTGACGACCTTAAGTTCATGCTCACTGAGGAGTGTCCTCAAGTGTCGGGCTCGACCGCATCGCGAAGTGTTCGTGATGCGTACGATCGTGGATCAGGGCCAATGAAAAGGCCAAGGTCTACATAATTGCGAGTTTATCTGGAGTCTTGGCAAAGAAGCATGAGGTGATGATCACCGTTAAGGAGATCATGGAATCACTGCAGGACATGTTTGGACAACAGTCCTTTCAGGTCCGCCACGATTCCCTCAAACACGTCTTCAATGCAAGGATGAAGGAGGGGACGTCTGTCTGTGAACATGTTCTGGACATGATTCCCCACTTTAACCTGGCAGAGATGATTGGAGCTTCGATCGACGAGTCGAGCCAGGTCAGCTTTATCATAAAGACTTTTCCGAAGAGTTTTCTGCAGTTTCATAGCAACGCTGTTATGAACAAGATAAGCTACACTCTGACCTCCTTACTCAATAAACTGCAGAACTTCTAGTCTCTGATGCGAGTCAGGAGACCAGAAGCTGAGGCAAATGTTGCCTACAGGTCCTATCAAAAGGGTTCGTCCTCTTGGAGTAAGTCTGCAGGTTCTTCGGGCCCAAAAGGGAAGAAGAAGAAATTGAGAAAGGGTAAAGCTGACCGCGCTGCCGCCCAGAAGGGCAAAAAGGTCAGGGAAGTCGCGGAGAAATGAAAGTGTTTCCACTACAACGGGGATGGTCACTAGAGGAGAAATTGTCCCAAGTTCCTTGCCGATAGGAAGAAAGAAGGTAAATGCGATTTACTAGTTACAGAAACTTGTTTAGTGGAGAGTAGTGACTCTGTCTGGATACTGGATTCAGGCGCCACTAACCATATGTGTTCTTCTTTTCAGGAAATTAGTTCCTTGCAGTGGCTGCAAGAGGGTGAGATAACACTACGGGTTAGATCTGGGGAGGTTGTCTCTGCTACAGTAATCGACACAGTGAAGTTGTTTTTTGGCGGGAAGTACTTATTATTATATAATTTGTACATAGTACCAGGTTTTACTAGAAACCTAGTTTCCATTTCAGCATTATTGAATATTGTATTTCAGTTTCTTTTGAATTAAATAAAGCGTTTATTTCTTTCAAAGGCAACTTGTTATGTTCTGTTTTACTTGAGAGTAATCTTTATGTTTTAAAGCCTAATTCGATCAAAAGTGTTTTAAATACTGAATTCTTTAAAATGGCTGAAACACGAACTTAAAGAATAAAAGTTTCTCCAAAAGAAAATGCCCATCTTTGGCATCTAAGGTTAGGCCACATAAATCTCAAAGGATTGAGAGACTAGTGAAGAGTGGACTTCTAAGCGAGTTGGAAGAAAACTCTTTATCGGTTTGTAAGTCATGCCTTGAAGGCAAAATGACCAAACGTCCTTTTAGTGGAAAAGGATATAGAGCCAAAGAGCCTCTTGAGCTTATACATTTTGACCTCTGTGGTCTAATAAATGTTAAAGCACTAGGAGGTTACGAATACTTTGTATCTTTCATAGATGACTATTCGAGATATGGGTATCTTTACCTAATGCATAGGAAGTCTGAAACTCTTGAAAAGTTCAAGGAGTACAAGACTGAGGTTGAGAACTTGTTAAGTAAAATGATTAAAACACTTCGATCGGATCGAGGTGGAGAGTATATGGACACTGAATTCTAGGACTATATGATAGAACATGGAATTACGTCCCAACTCTCAGCAACTGGTATGCCACAACATAATGGTGTATCGGAGAGGGGAAACAAAACCTTGTTGGACATGGTTCGGTCGATGATGAGCTATGCTCGTCTCCCTGATTCTTTTTGGGGTTATGTAGTGGAGACTGCGATTTACATTTTGAACAACGTTCTATCGAAGAGTGTTTCAGAAACACCTTTCGAACTCTGGAATGGACGTAAAGGCAGTTTACACCATTTCAGAATTTGGGGATGCCCGACTCATGTATTGGTGTCAAACTCGAAGAAGTTGGAACCCCGTTCAAAGTTGTGCCTCTTTGTAGGTTACCCAAAAGAGACTAGGGGTGGTATGTTTTACGATCCTAAGGAAAATAAGGTGCTTGTGTCGACAAACACCACTTTCCTTGAGGAAGACTACATCAGGGATCACTTACCAAGGAGTAAGATTGTGTTAAACGAAATGGGCAGTACATCAACAAGGGTTGCTGATGGTGCTAGTACATCAACAAGTGTTGTTGATCCTAACTCGTCTAGTCAAGTCCGTTCTCAAGAGTTGAGAATGTCTCGACGTAGTGGGAAGGTTGTGAGATAGCCTGAACGTTACATGGGTTTCGCTGAAATCCAAGTCATCACTCCTAATGATGACTGCGAGGATCCATTGACCTATGATCAGGGAATGACAAACGTTGACTAAGACGAATGGATTAAAGCTATAGACCAGGAAATGGAGTCAATGTACTTCAATTCTGTCTAGGAGCTTGTAGACCAACCGGATGGGGTCAAACCTATTGGTTACAAGTGGATCTACAAGCGTAAACATGGCATAGATGGGAAGGTGCAGACCTTCAAAGCCAGACTAGTGGCAAAGGGGTTTACCTAGGTTGAAGGGGTTGACTATGAGGAAACCTTTTCTCCTGTTGCCATGGTAAAGTCTATCAGGATCCTTCTGGTCATTGTCGCATATTATGACTATGAGGTATGCCAAATGGATGTCCAGACGACCTTTCTAAATGGCAATCTTGATGAGACCATCTACATGGACCAACCCAAGGGGTTCATTGCCCAAGGCCAAGAGTAAAAGGTTTGTTGGCTTCAAAGGTCTATTTATGGACTGAAACAAGCCTCGGGGTCTGGGAATATAAGGTTTGATGAGTCAATCAAGTCTTATGGCTTTGATCAGAATGTTGATGAGCCTTGTGTTTACAAGAAAATTGTCAACAACACTGTCACATTTCTGATATTGTATATGGATGATATCCTTCTCATTGGAAATGAGGTAGGATTTCTTACTGACATTAAGGAATGGTTGGCTTCGCAATTTCAAATGAAAGATTTGGGAGAGGCTCGGTATGTTCTAGGTATCCAGATATTCCAGAACCGGAAGAACAGAACGTTAGCCATGTCTCAAGCATCTTATATTAACAAGATGTTGTCTAGATCTAAGATGCAGAACTCCAAGAAGGGCTTGCTGCCTTTCAGGCATGGGTTTCAGTTGTCTAAGGATCAATGTCCTAAGACGCCTCAAGAGGTTGAGCATATGAGACGAATCCCGTATGCTTCAGCTATAGGGAGCCTCATGTATGCCATGTTGTGTACTAGGCCCGACATTTGTTATGCAGTTGGGATTGTCAGTAGGTATCAATCCAATCCAGGATTAGATCACTGGACAGCCGTAAAGGCAATCCTCAAGTATCTTAGGAGAACGAAGAACTACAACCTTGTGTATGGAAGTGGGGATTTGATCCTTACGGGATACACAAACTCTGACTTTCAGACCGATAAGGATTCTAGAAAATCCACTTCGGGGTCAGTGTTCATTCTGAACGGAGCAGCTGTAATGTGAAGAAGCATCAAACAGGGATGCATCGCTGATAGCACATAAAATGTGTTATCCTTACACTTAATAATTGCTAGTTTTATGTTAATTTCAGTGGTTTGATGTGTTTAAATCATTTAATTTCAGGTAAAAAGCTCAAACAGGACATTTGAATTCATTTTGGATCACTCGGGATCGAAACGAGGCTATTTGGAGCTAAATATAACATCAATTGGAAGAGAGAGGATCAATCCAAGCATGAAAACCTGAAGTGATGGCGTTGCAACACTATGTAAAGCGTTGCAACGCCGAACGTGCTGTTTAAAGGCGTTGAAGACCCCTGACGATAGCGTTGCAACGCTGCTTTGTAGCGTCGCAATACTATCTCGATAAGAAGCCGCACATGAAGGACCACACAGAGGGCGTTGCAACGCTGCCTTGCAGCGTCGCAATGCCACTTCGATAGAATGACGCGTGCGTTAGGGTAGCGGCGTTGCAACGCTGCCCTCAGCGTTGCAACGCTCTTGAGACATTCCATATATGCCAGCCGTCTAGGGTACAGCATTGCAACGCTGTCCGTAGCGTTGCAACGCTATACCGATTAAGCCTATAAATAGAACCTTATGTTTTCATTACAAATGAGCCAAATTTGGTACACTTTTGCCCCTATTTTCGAAATACACTTTATAAGAAGAGAAAAAAGAGCATTTTTGGGAGCCAAAGCATCCGTGGAGGTTCGAGATTGAAGATAGGAGCTCGGAGATGAAGGACCGACATCGACACATAAGTTTAATTTCTTTTTCTTTCAGATTGTAATACCGTTTTAAGACGTTTCCTACATGTTTAGCTTGATTTTCATGTGATTTAGAGTAGCTAAATGTTGTAGTTAGGATTTGATTTACTTGTTAAGACTTATTGGCTATGTATTAAAACATGTTTTGTTCTTATTTTTGGCAATTCGTTCTTTAACTCTTAATTTTGTTGGTTTAAGTGGACTCGAGAGATAAAACTTGAATTAGAACAAAGTTGTCAAAATCCTTAAGAGTCTGGCATGAGAATGACTAAAAAACTTAAGGGAAACACATAAAGAAGTTTCTTAATGTCGTGCATGTCATAGGTTCATATGGAGACTATGGAGTTTATTGCATGTGCGAGGTTCACTAAGAATCGAGAGGTTTTCTTGAGTATTATACTTCTTGTTTATAAAAGCATCACATTAGTTTATTGCATGTGTTAATTAAGTCATTAGCTTGTGAAGTCAATTTCCTTTGAGTCTATCAATTCGTGTCTCCACATGTTAGTCTGTTGTTAGTTTCTACTTTCAATCACCTATCCATGTTATGTTTCTTTAGCTGAAATTGAGAATTAGTATCTTAGTAATTAATTAATCTAGAAACCCATTCCCGAGGACGATACTTGGACTCTTAAATCAATATACTAAAACTTGACCCGTACACTGCAATATTGCAATATTATTTTACGCAACAATCGCAAATTCCACGATGGAAGCCGAATATGTTGCGGCTTGTGAAGCTGCAAAGGAAGCTGTTTGACTAAAAAAGTTCATGCTAGATTTGGATGTTTTTTCCAAATATAAACTTGCCAATTACCCTGTTTTGTGACAACAGTGGTGCAGTAGCCAACTCGAGAGAACCTCGGAGTCATAAGAGGGGCAAGCATATTGAACGGAAGTATCACCTGATACGAGATATTGTGCACCGCGGAGACGTGACAGTCACGCAGATAACATCGGAGCACAACGTTGCAGATCCATTTACAAAGGTCCTCACGGCTAAGGTGTTTGAGAGTCACCTAGAGAGTCTAGGTCTTCGACTGCTTCCTGACTAGGGCAAGTGGGAGTATTGTAAAGGGTATTCAATGCCCTAGTTTATTGTATTTAAAACTTGAACGGTGTGTAGTGGACACCCGGGGAGGATCACTTTTGAGTTAATAACCCGAACGATCTACAGTATATGGATAGGTTGGAGAACTAATCCTAGATACGTTGTGGATGCGACCCGCTTTGTATAAGATACAAACGAGGTGATCCAACTCGTTCATGTGGTTGACATGCGAGTGAGGGCATCCTGTGCAATGAGATTGTACAAGACCGGACGGTGAATTATTAGACTTACTGATGTAACACCGTTAACAATATATGACTAATAACTTCGTAGATGACCAATAGTGCCTCGACCTTAATCCTGAGAGTGTTACGGACTCTTGTCTGAGGGGGTCTGTCCTTTGACTAGTATGGGTGAGGGTGATCACAGTTACTCATCCAATATGCCCATCTTCTCAGGGACAGGATCACGTGGGGAGCTGGGAACTTGACTACGCGAGATGGAATTTACTCGTTCCCGAATTAGAGAAACTAAAGAGGTTGTTCCCTTAAGTGTTGTCACGAGGGCTTGGACAACAGGCGCCCACCGTCTCACTAGCCCGAGAGGGATGTTGTTTATGGTCAGACCATAGAACGTAGTTGTTCATTAGAGGAGCAGTGGGACTTAAGGAGCAAGAGGTAGACACAGGAGTAAAACAGTAATTTGACCCAACAGTGTCTACGAACAACCTGTGAAGGGTCGACTCACGGACATTGATTATATCGATGGACACAACTTGTCATACAGTGATGGGAGTGCAGCTACGAGTGTTATCGTAGCTAATGAATGTTGAATAACTTGGTCAAAGAGTTTGACAGGTTAATCTCGAATCATTAGAGCTCGTCATCTGTAGGTCCATTAGGTCCCTCAGTTGGCTCAAACTTGATAAATTGTGGGTTTACAGTTTGGTGTGAATTTGAAGTGTTCAAATTCATTATTTGGGTATTTATTTCATTTATATGTGATATAATGGACATAATATATAGTTTAATGTAAATGAGATTCACAATAAACTATAGGTTAGCCTAATTCATTTATTAATGTAAATTTGGAGAAATTGAATTGAGAGAAATTAAATTGAATATGATTCAATTTAAAATTCCATAATTATGCAAATGAGATTTATATAATAAGGTATGAGATACCTTATATTATTTGATATGCAAATATGATTTGCATATCATATGATTGTGGTAAATTGGTAAATGGTGAAGATTTTAACTCCACCATATGGCATTACAAAAGGATGGAATGTGAGACATTCCACAACACTTCTTCTCATTTTTTGGAATTCACAATCCAAAAAGAAAGAAATTCTCTCAAAAGCTCTCTCTCATTTTCACAAGAATTCTCTCCAACCCAAACCAAAGGGAGTCCCACCACTCTCACTCAACTGATCGAGGACAACCGAGAAGACCTTTTGGAGGTGTCACTGTTCTTGGTACGAGAGATCGTGTGTAGAGATCGAAGGCACGAAGAGTTCGTGATCGAAGAAGAAAATCTTGAAGAAGAGTTCTTCAACAAGTAAGTACCCTTTACTTTCTGTTTTCTTCTTAAAAATCAGCATATTTATCCTAAGATTTAAGTGTTAAATTCGATTTTAAGAAAAGAATTGTATAACGAACACCACGACGTTTCATGTCATTTTTCGTTGCGAGAGCTTCATTCCCTTTAGTGTATGCCCTAATCTTGTGTAGTTTGTAATATTCAATGTTTTAATAAATAAAGGTTGTTTATTATTCAAACTTTGTGTCTCGCATTTTTATAAACATAATCCAATAAACTAAGCTCCAAGGTCATATCTTTTGAGAGAACTAAGACTTGAATGGTGTGTAGTGGATACAAAAAGAGGATCACGTTCAAGTTAATGACCCGAACTGTCTACAACATATGGATAGGGTTGGAAACCTTATCCTGGTTACACTGTGGATGCGCCCCGCTTTGTATTAGATACAAATGAGGTGATCCAGCTCGTTCATGTAGTGGACATGTGAGTGAGGGCATCCTGTGCAATGAGATTGTACAAGACCGGACTGTGTATTATTAGACCTACTGATGTAACACCGTTAACAGTATAGGACTAATAACTTCGTAGATGTGTTGGGGTGTATGTCCTAATCTCGTGTAGTTTAGAATATTCCATGTTGTAAATAAATAAGAGTTATTTATTCGAACTTTGTGTCTCGCATATTTTATATACTTAATCCAATAAACTAAGTTCCAGGGTCATTGAATTATAAGAGAACTAGAACTTGAACGGTGTGTAGTGGACACACGGGGAGGATCACGTTCGAGTTAATGACCCGAACGGTCTATGGTATAAGAATAAGGTTGGAAACCTCATTCTGGTAACACCATGGATGCGACCCACTTTGTAATTAGTACAAATGAGGTAATCCAACTCATTCATGTAGTTGACATGCGAGTGGGGGCATCCTGTATGAAGAGTTCATACAAGACCGGACCGCAAATTATTAGTCCAACCAGTGTAACATCGTTAACAGGATAAGACTAGTCATTTATAGATGGTCATTAGTGACTCGACCTTAATCCTGAGCAAGTTAAGAACTCCTGCTTATAGGGGTTTGTCCTTAGACTAGTATGGGTCGGAGTGGCACATGGTCGACTCAATAAGCCTACCTTCTTAGGGACAGAACCTCGTAGGTAGCTGGAAACTTAACTGTGCAAGATGGAATTCACTCATTCCTACACTAAGGAATTAGATAGGTTGTTCCCTTAAGAACTGACTCCAGGTCTTGAACAACGGGGCCTCGCCCTCTATGACGGTATGAGTCTATGGTAGGACCTTAGACTTATTGTTCATTAGAGGATAAATGGTGCTTAAGGAACAAAGAAGTAATCATAGGGGTAAAACGATAATTTGACCCTGCTGTGATCACAAACAACTTGTGAAGGGTCGACTCATGGGTAATGACTATATCAGTGGACACAATATAATCTATAGTGAGGAGAGTGCAGCTACAAGTCTATAGTGGAGTGACTTGTAGTTAATGAATATTGATTAACTGGATCAAAGAGTTTGATCAGTTAATTTCACATCATTGGAGCTCATGAACTATAGGTCCATTAGGTCCCTCCGTTGGCTAAACATGGTAATATTGAGGGTATAAATTTAGGAATGATATTGAAGTGTTCAATTTCATACATGAGGTGTTATATCAATTATATATGATATAATTGATATGATATATAGTTTTAACGTGAATTAGATTCAAATATAAACAATATACTAATGAGAGAATAAAGGAGGGGTAAGATGATCATTTCTATCCTATTTCCCTATATATATGGTTGCATGAGATGCAACTAGGTTCAGGAATTTTAAGCCTTTGTTGTGTTGTTGGAAAAGTTCCATAACACAAACCTCTCTCTCACAACATTTCATCTCACCTAAAGGGAACCCACCTTCCTCCCTCACCTAGCGAACAACGGAGAAGATCTGGTGGAAGTGTCGGTAAACTTTCGGGCTTGCGTTGCTAAGATCGTGGTCGTGGAAGAAGGAGCACTCGAAGAAAGGTTCTTCAAAGGTATATTTCTTGCTGTCCAAATTCTGTTTTTATGCTTAATCTAGATTATTTAGTTCTTGAACACAATCGTCGTAATGATATTAAGAACGCGCGATTCACAATCGCTTCCGCTGCGGGATTCGATTCCCTTCACCCTTCTAGACAAAAGAAACCTAGAGTGAAGTTTTTAGCTAGGAAGCGTGTACCTACTTCGATTTTGGAAGAAAGGGGAGAAAGGAGAAAACAAAGGAAGTTAGATGCTGAGGTAGAGAGGATAAGAAAAGAAGAAGAAGAGAGGCAAAAAAGAGAGGAGGAAGAGAGACTTCAAAAACTTGAAGAAGAAGAGTTGAGAAAAAAAGAGGGAGGAAGAAAAAGTGAGAAAACAGAGAGAAGAGGAGGAGAGATTGAAAAGGAAAGAAGAAGAAGAGAGGCTAAAGAAACAAACGAAGGAAGAAGAGAGAAAAAGAAGGGAAGAAGAAGAGAGGATGAGAAGGAAAATCGAAGAAAAAATGTTTAAACAGAAGGCAGAAGAAGAACAAAAAAGGCTGAAAAATGAACCTGGGTGAAGGATGCAATCGAGAAAGCCAAAAGAGTAGCAGAACAATTCACCCAATAGTTGAAAGCTTCGGAAGATTAGGCCAAAATACCTTCCAAATGGTCTTCTAGTGATATGAGAGAGCCTGAAAACAAAGTAGAAGAGGGCCCTGATCAAAATTCGATTCACGAGATAGTATCATCTGGTTCTCTGTCTTTTAACATAGATAACTTTGCTGATGAGTGGGACTCTGAAGATGTGCAGTCTCATACTTCTCCAAAAAGAACAACACCACAAAAAGAAGAGGAGGAAGTAGAGAAACAAGCACGAAAGGAGCCAATTGAAGAAGCAATAGAAGAAGAGAACCGAGGACAAGAAGAACAGGAAAAGGAAAATCAGACCATTGACAGGGACCAAGAAGAAGAAGTTGAAGAAGAAGAGCAGGAAGAAAGAAAACAAATAAAAAATAAGAAGACAGGAAGCAGGACCAGCGACAGAAAGAGGAAGGAAAGAGAAGCAACCAACCCTAACATCGAGGCTGAAGTGGAGAGGAGGAAAAAGGCAATAGCAAAACTCGATTTTATTGGGGAGCGTGGTTTCTCTACGTAGACTGGCGATCTAAGTTTGTGACAAAAATGATAAAGGCTCAAGGTTGGGAGAAAGTGTGCCAACACCCCCCGCCCCCCCTCCCCCCCGACAAATTCAAATTAGTAATCGAGTTCTACGTAAGAATTGAAGAAGAATCGGACAAGGTTACTATGAATGGGAAGAAGGTGAGCTTTTCTAGCAAGGCAATCAACAAACCATTTGTCTTGCACTCCTTTAAAAACGACAGGGGGAACAAAGTTGTGGAGGAACCGTCTGATGAACAGCTGCAAGAGGCCTTACAAATGCTGACTCCTGAGGGCACAAAGTGGCAAGTCGCTCATTGCGGTAAGAAACACCTGTTGTCTTGCGATTTTAAGAGTGAACGAGCGGTGTGGTGGAACTTCATTTGCAACTGCATTCTGCCAACTATGCACGGAGCCAAAATTGCTCAAGAGAGAGTGATGTTGTTGTACTGTATGCATAAGAGGTTGGAGCTTAACATTGAGAATATGATCTCCAACGAGATCAGAATGGGGGCTAAGAAGACAATTGAAAAACTATTCTATCCTTCTTTAATTACTGAGCTTTGCAGATTGGCAGGTGTAGTTGCGACCAACCATCAGAGAACTAGAACTTGAACGGTGTGTAGTGGACACACAAGGAGGATCACGTTCAAGTTAATAACCCGAACGGTCTACAGTATATGGATAGGGTTGGAGCCTAATCCTGGATACGCTGTGGATGCGACCCGCTTTGTATTAAGATACAAACGAGGTGATCTGACTCGTTCATGTGGTTGACATGCGAGTGGGGGCATCCTGTGCAATGAGATTGTACAAGACCGGACCGTAAATTATTAGACCTACTGATTTACACTGTTGATAGTAAGGACTAATAACTTTGTAGATGACCATTAGTGACTCGACCTGAATCTTGAGCGTGTTACGAACTCCTGTCTGCGGGGGTGTGTCCTTTGACTAGTACGGGTGAGGGTGGTCACAGTTACTCGCCCAATATGCCTACCTTCTCAGGGACAAAACCAAGTAGAGAGCTGGGAACTTAACTACGTGAGATGGAATTCACTCGTTCCCGCCTTTAGGGAAACTAGAGGGGTTGTTCCCTTAAGTGTTGTCTCCAAGCCTTGGACAACGGGCGCCCACTCTCTCACTGGCACGAGAGAGTTGTTACGTATGGTCGGACCATTACAACGTTGTTGTTCATTAGAGGAGCAGTGGGGACTTAAGGAGCAAGAAGTAGACACAGGGGTAAAACGGTAATTTGACCCAGTAGTGTCTACGAACAACCTGTGAAAGGTCGACTCATGGGCATTGGTTATATCAGTGGACACGTAATATTCTGCACTGACGGGAGTGCACCTACGGGCGTTAGTGGAGTGTTACCGTAGCTAATGAAGGTTGATTAACCGGGTCAAAGAGTTTGATAGGTTAATCTCGGATCATTGGAGCTCGTCACTGTAGGCCCATTAGGTCCCTTGGTTGGCTCAAACTTGGTTAAAAAAAGGGTTTATGTTTTGGTGTGAATTGAAGTATTCAATTTCACTTAAGGGCATTTATGTCATTTATATGAGATATGAATGATATAATATATAGTTTAATGTGAATGAGATTCATAATAAACTATTGGTTAGCCTAATTGTTGAATTAGGGCTAATTGGAGAAATTAATTGAGAGAAATTAAATTGAATGTGATTCAATTTAATAAATCCACAATTATAAAAATATGATTTGTAAGATGAGATATGGGATATCTTATATTATATGGTTATGAAAATATGATTTGCATAACCTATGGTTGTGGTAAAATGGTAATAATGTGGAGATTTTAACTCCATCATTTTCCATTATTTAAACCCTTCTTGCAAGAAGGAAAGGAAGGAATTCTCTCATTTTTTGGATTTCACCAAAGAGAAGAGATTCAATTTTCTCTCAAACTCTCTCATTTTCTCCTCCCTTAAACAAAACTTAGAATCTCACCATTCTCCTTCTTCCAAAAGAAGAACAACCTAGATTCCGATTGGTGGTGTTCGTTCTTGATCGAGAGAAGAGTTCGAGAAGTTCGAGGAACACGAAGAGTTCGTGACTGGAAAGTTTGATTCGAAGCACGTCTTCAACAAGTAAGTGTACATTTACTTGCTGTTTTTCTTCCCTTTTTTTTACGTTTAGCCTAAACTATTAGATAGTTGATTTTAGTGGAATTGAGTTGCAAAATGATACCGTGACGATTCGATCGTCTTCCACTGCGCTGGGATTTTTATTCCCTTCAATTGGTATCAGAGCCACTTGTTGGTTCTTTGTTGTTGCTCTTAATTTTGTTAAAATTAGGTGGGTAAAGCCTTAATTTATGTGATAAATTGTTGGTTTGCAAAAATTGGATGTTTTCGGTTTTGACACTTTTAGATTTATTTTCTGTTTGATGAGATTAAATGTAAGGGCCCGTGTTTTTTGGGCATTTTAGAAAATAAATCGAGTCTATAAGTCCGTGTCGTTCGTGACAAGAGTTGTTGTGAAGAAATCGAAGCGGAAATAAACGAAAAACGACGAAGAACAGCAAATGAGTTTGTTGTTCTGTCGACGACATTGAGACGTTGTTCATCGGCGTCTCAACGCTGTCCTTGCGGGCGCTGGCTTGGCTGCAGAGCAGCGTTGCAACGCCACGACGTGGAGCACGCAGGGTGTGACGCTTATTGCGGCAACGTTGCAATGCTGCCTACGGCGTTGCAACGCTGCACGTGTAGTGGGAGTGAGCAGCGAGCGGTTCGCGAGATAGTGGGCGTGCAACAGTTTTTCAAGACGTGGGAAGTTTTTTTACTTTTATTTTATTTAATATTTGTAAGATGTATTTTATTTTTATTTATTTATTTTATTTTAATAAATAATATTAATATAAATGTTGTATTAATGTTATTTAATTAAATAAAGTGCCCCAAGGTGCCAAAACCAGTCCATTTTTGCTATTTAATTATTTTATGCATGAGATGTATGATTTAATTATTTTCTATGTGCATATTGTATGTCATATAGATTTAAAATCCCACCTTAGGTTAAACATTTCATGCATCATTTATACTATAAGAATTATAATATATAGTTTGCATGATAGGTTATATTATAAGAGTTATAATGTAATTAAATGCATGTTTTAATTAAATTAATATAAGTGTTATATTTTTTAGATTAAAGTATGCTCATGCATTTATATTCATGTGATGAATTATTTTGTTATAGCATAATTATTCATGTGATGAATGATCAAGCACTATAACATAGAAATGCATGCAACCTAAGTTAATTATTTTTAAAGTGTTTAGAACTTGAATAATTAGACTTAGGTTTTCTAGTTGTAATAAGATTAGAATTAGGAAATCAAAGTATAGTCTTTGAATGGTGACAGATTAGTAACTCTGTCTAAGGAAGGTTGTGTCTAAGGTTAGGGTATTTAAGTTGATGCTTGCGGAACACCACTACCTGGAAACCGACCTGGGAGTGAATTCGGTCCGGAGATTCTTAGATTATACTTATCGTGAGTGTCGTTAATTAAAAGTTGATTAATTTACTCACATAGACCAAAGTAATAATGTGATTATAAACTTAGGTTAAATTCCATATAAGAGTTATATTGGTAGACCTAGGTAAATTTTAGCCGGTTTATCTAGGTCAATCCCGAAATTTATAAAGTGCTGAGTGGGAGGAAATATAGTGTATGAGATACATTTAATTTCCGACCACAAATCTCCGTTAAGTCCGCACCATGAGATCCATACTCGACATCGTGGCGCAAATGGGAGCGTCCCCCTTCTGATGGTATTTGTATGGATCAATATCAAAGTGGATGAAGAGAGTACTTATAGTGAGTGGGAGCGGGACCTATGAAAACGGGACCCACGGTCTCTTTTTTCGATTCACACCGTGAAATCCCTATGATCCGCCTGCTAGTTTGGCCTGGACCAGACAATCCCTTCGGAGGGCCTTGATCATGGGAGTCGGAACACCGTGAATTCTCGAAAGGGATACAATTTCCTTGTTGGTTTTCCTTCGTGGTTCCCCCTTCGGTGGCTATTGTTTGGACGGATACTTGGAAACTTAAAGATTGAGGGTGAGACTTTCATAATTCGTTAAGTGTTAATGAATTCGACCAAATAATGGTAACTGAACGCCTAATGGAATAAGAGTTATTCTGGGATTAGGTTCTGGTCGAGAAAGTCTCGTCCTAGAGGAGAAGTGTTTCTGTTCACCCTTCGGTGGCGGTCATTCTAAACCTTTAGGATATCATTGCAATTTTTATATGACCTAGGGATCATAGGATTAAATTTTGCTAAAATTTTATTGGTTTTCAAAAGTTTATGCGAGACTGACACAAAATTTTATTTGATTTTTTAGCTAAAAATATGTCTAGCTCAATAATAGCTTTACTAGCTTCCGAAAAATTAGTGGGAGATAACTTCCAAACATGGAAGAATAATATCAACACGATCTTAGTAACTGACGACCTGAAGTTCGTGCTTACTGAGGAATGTCCTCAATTACCGAGCTCGACTGCATCACGAAGTGTTCGTGATGCTTACGATCGATGGATCAGGGCCAATGAAAAGGCCAAGGTCTACATAATTGTCAGCTTGTCTGAAGTCTTGGCAAAGAAGCATGAGTTGATGGTCACCGCTAAGAAGATCATGGATTCGTTGCAGGAATGTTTGGACAACAGTCCTTTCAGGTCAGGCACGATTCGATCAAACACGTCTTCAACGCACGGATGAAAGAAGGGTCCTCTGTCCGTGAACATGTTCTAGACATGATGACCCACTTTAATCTGGCAGAGATGAACGGGGCTTCGATCGACGAGTCGAGCCAGTGTCACTTTTTATTCGGAGACTCTTGAAGAAGAGTTTTCTTCAGTTTTGTAGCAATGTTGTTATGAACAAAATTAGCTACACTCTGACTACCCTCCTGAATGAGCTACAAAATTTCCAGTCCTTGATGAGGATCAGGGCACCAGAATCTGAGGCAAATGTTGCCTACAGGTCTTATCACAGGGGTTCTACCTCTGGGACTAAACTTGTTGCTCCTTCTCACCCGAAAGGGAAGAAGAAGAAGATGAAGAGGAGTAAAGCTGACCGAGCTGTCGCCCAAAAAGGCAAGAAGGTCAAGGAAGTTGCAGAGAAAGGAAAGTGTTTCCACTGCAATGGGGACGGACACTGGAAGAGAAACTGTCCCAAGTTCCTTGCCGAGAGGAAGAATCAAGGTAAATGTGATTTACTTGTAACTGAAACATGTTTAGTGGAGAGTAGTGACTCTGCCTGGATTTTAGATTCGGGCACCACTAACTACAATTGTTCTTCTTTTCAGGAAATTGATTCCTGGCAGCCGCTGCGAGAGGGTGAGGTGACTCTATGGGGTGTCTCCGGGGAGATAGTCTCTGCTGCAGCGATCGGCAAAGTGAAACTTTATTTTGGCAGGAATTTTTTATTGTTGGACAATATGTATATAGTTCCAGGGTTTACCAGAAACCTTGTTTCTATTTCCTGTCTCATTGAACATTGTATTTCAATTTCCTTTGATTCTAATAAAGTGTTTATGTCTTTCAAAGGCAATTTGATCTGTTCAGCTTCACTTGAGTCCAACTTGTATATTTTAAAGCCAAATTCGGTCAAAAGCTTTTTGAATCCTGAATTGTTTAAAACTGTAGAAACGCGAACTAAGAGAGTTAAGGTTTCTCCGAAAGAAAATGCCCATCTTTGACATCTAAGGTTAGGCCACATTATTCTCAATCGGATTGAGAGACTAGTGAAGAGTAGACTTCTAAGTCAGTTGGAAGAAAACTCTTTACCGATGTGTGAGTCATGCCTCGAAGGCAAAATGACCAAACGTCCTTTTAGTGGAAAAGGATATAGAGCCAAGGAGCCCCTTGAGCTTATACATTCTGACCTCTGTGGTCCAATGAGTGTTAAAGCACGAGGTGGTTACAAATACTTCGTTTCTTTCATTGATGATTATTCAAGGTATGGGTATATTTACCTGATGCATAAGAAGTCTGAAACTCTTGAAAAGTTCAAGGAGTACAAGACTGAGGTTGAGAACATGTTAGGTAAAACCATAAAAACACTTCGATCGGATCGAGGTGGAGAGTATATGGAAACTGAATTTCAGGACTATATGATAGAACACAGAATTACGGCTCAACTCTCAGCACCTGGTAAGCCACAGCAGAATGGTGTATCGGAGAGGAGAAACAGAACCCTGTTGGACATGGTTCGGTTGATGATGAGCTATGCTTGTCTCCCTGATTCTTTTTGGGGTTACGCAGTGGAGATTGTGGTTTACATTTTGAACAATGTTCCGTCGAAAAGTATTTGTGGAACACATTTCGAACTCTAGACTGGTCGTAAAGACAGTTTACACCATTTCTGAATTTGGGGATGTCCGACCCACGTGTTGGTGTCAAGCCCAAAGAAGTTGGAATCCCGTTCAAAATTGTGCCTATTTGTAGGTTACCCAAAAGAGACCAGAGGTGGTCTGTTTTACGATCCTAAGGATAATAGGGTGCTTGTGTTGACAAACGCCAGTTTCCTTGAAGAAGATCATATCAGGGATCATGTGCCTAGGAGTAAAATCGTGTTAAACGAAATGGACAGTACATTAGCAAGAGTTGCTGATGGGGCTAGTACGTCAACAAGTGTTGTTGATCCTAGCACGTCAAGTCAAATCCGTTCCTAAGAGTTGAGAATGCCTCGACGTAGTGGGAGGGCTGTGAGACAGCCTGCATGTTACATGGGTTTAGCTGAAACCCAAGTCGTCAATCCTGATGATGACTGTAAGGATCCATTGACCTATGATCAGGTAATGGCTGATGTTGACAAGGACGAATGGATTAAAGCTATGGACCAGGAAATGGAGTCGATGTACTTCAATTCTGTCTGGGAGCTTGTGGATCAATCGGATGGGATAAAACCTATTGGTTGCTAATGGATCTACAAGCGTAAACGTGGCGTAGATGGGAAGGTGCAGACCTTCAAAGAACGACTAGTGGCAAAGGGTTTTACCCAGGTCGAAGGGGTTGACTATGAGGAAACCTTTTCACCTGTTGTCATGATAAAGTCGATCAGGATCCTTTTGGCCATTGCCGCGTATTATGACTACGAGGTATGGCAGATGGATGTCAAGACCGCCTTTCTGAATGGAAACCTTGACAAACCATCTACATGGACCAACCCAAAGGGTTCATTGTCCAAGGCCAAGAGTAAAAGGTTTTCCGACTTCATAGGTCTATTTATGGACTGAAACAAGCCTCGAGGTCTTGAAATATAAGGTTTGATGAGGCAATCAAATCTTATGGCTTTGATCAGAATGTTGACGAGCCTTGTGTCTATAAGAAAATCGTTGACAAAACTGTCGCATTTCTGATATTATACGTGGATGATATTCTTCTCATTGGGAATGAGGTAGAATTTCTTACTGACGTAAAGAAATGGCTAGCTTCGCAATTCCAAATGAAAGATTTGGGAGAAGCTCAGTATGTTCTAGGTATCCAGATAGTCCGAAACCGGAAGAACAAAACGTTGGCCATGTCTCAAGCATCTTATATTGACAAGATGTTGTCTAGATATAAGATGCAGAACTCCAAGAAGGGCTTGCTGCCTTTCAGGCATGGGGTTGATCTGTCTAAGGATCATTGTCTTAAGACTCCTCAAGAGGTTGAGGATATGAGAGGATCCCCTATGCTTCAGCTGTAGGGAGCCTGATGTATGCCATGCTATGTACTAGGCCTGACATCTGTTATGCAGTAGGGATTGTCAGTAGGTATCAATTCAATCAAGGATTAGATCACTGGACAACCGTAAAGGCAATCCTCAAGTATCTTAGGAGAACGAGGAACTACAGCTTAGTGTATGGCGGTGGGGATTTGATCCTTACGAGATACACGAATTCTGACTTTCAGACTAATAAGGATTCTAGGAAATCCACTTCGGGGTCAACATTCATTCTGAATGGAGGAGTTGTAGTATGGCGAAGCATCAAGCAGGGATGCATCGCCGATTCCACTATGGAAGCGGAGTACGTTGCGGCTTGTGAAGCTGCAAAGGAAGTTGTTTGGCTTAGGAAGTTCATGACAGATTTGGAAGTTGTTCCAAATATGAACTTGCTGATCACACTGTTTTGTGACAACAGTGGTGCAGTAGCCAACTCCAGGGAGCCTCGGAGCCATAAGAGAGGCAAACACATTGAGCGGAAGTATCATATGATACGGGAGATTGTGCACCGCGGAGACGTGACAGTCACGCAGATAGCGTCGAAGCACAACGTAGCTGATCCATTTACAAAGCCCCTCACGGCTAAGGTGTTTGAGGATCACCTAGAGAGTCTAGGTCTTCGAGTACTTCCTGACTAGGGCAAGTGGGAGATATGTAAACGGGTATTCAATGCCCTAGTTTATTGTATTACTTCGTTGTAATTTATGTACATTTCATAAATGTATTTCCTCCACTAGCTTAGTCCATGTGGGAGTTTGTTGGGATTTTTTGTCCTAATCTCGTGTTTGTAAATTACTATTTGAAATTAATAAAGTGTTATTCATTTCATTATTTTGTGTCTCGCATTTTATACAAACTTTGACCAATAAACTAAGCTCCAGGGTCATTGAATATATGAGAGAACTAGAACTTGAACGGTGTGTAGTGGACATACAGGGAGGATCACGTTCGAGTTAATGACCTGAACGGTCTACAGTATATGGATAGGGTTGGAGACCTAATCCTGGATACACTTCGGATGCGGCCCGCTTTGTATTAAGATACAAACGATGTGATCTGACTCGTTCATGTGGTTGACATGCGAGTGGGGGCATCCTGTACAATGAGATTGTACAAGACCGGATCGTGAATTATTAGACCTCATCGATGTAACACCGTTGTGAAGTGAGGACTAATAACTTGGTAGATGACCATTAGTGACTCGACCGAACTCGAGCGTGTTACGGACTCGCTCTACGGGGTCCATCTTTGACTAGTACGGGTGAGGGTGGTCACAGTTACTCGCCCAATATGCCTACCTTCTCAGGGACAGAACCAAGTAGCGAGCTGGGAACTTAACTACGCGAGATGGAATTCACCCGTTTTCGCATTTAGGGAACTAGAGGGGTTGTTCCCTTAAGTCTTTTCTCCAAGGATTGGACAACG
Organism: Trichosanthes cucumerina; assembly: GCA_036507285.1. Lineage (NCBI taxonomy): Eukaryota > Viridiplantae > Streptophyta > Magnoliopsida > Cucurbitales > Cucurbitaceae > Trichosanthes > Trichosanthes cucumerina. Next base: position 99,141,494 of record CM071835.1, on the reverse strand, counting down.
GGCGCCCACTCTCTCACTGGCACGAGAGAGTTGTTGTGTATGGTCGAACCATTACAACGTTGTTGTTCATTAGAGGAGCAATGGGGACTTAAGGAGCAAGAAGTAGACAGAGGGGTAAACCGATAATTTGACCCAGCAATGTCTACGAACAACCTGTGAAGGTTGGACTCATGGGCATTGGTTATATCAGTGGACACGTAATATTCTGCACTGACGAGAGTGCAGTTACGGGCTTTAGTGGAGTGTTATCGTAGCTATTGAAGGTTGATTAACCGGGTCAAAGAGTTTGATAGGTTAATCTCGGATCATTGGAGCTCGTCACTGTAGGTCCATTAGGTCCCTCGGTTAGCTCAAACTGGGTTAAAAGAAGGGTTTATGTTTTGGTGTGAATTGAAGTGTTCAATTTCACTTAAGGGTATTTATGTCATTTATATGAGATATGAATGATATAATATATAGTTTAATGTGAATGAGAATCATAATAAACTATAGGTTAGCCTAATTGTTGTATTAGGGCTAATTGGAGAAATTAATTGAGAGAAATTAAATTGAATGTGATTCAATTTAATAAATCCACAATTATACAAATATGATTCGTAAGATGAGATATGGGATATCTTATATTATATGGTTATGCAAATATGATTTGCATAACCTATGGTTGTGGTAAAATGATAATAATGTGGAGATTTTAACTCCAACATTTTCCATTATTTAAACCCTTCTTGCAAGAAGGAAAGGAAGGAATTCTCTCATTTTTTGGATTTCACCAAAGAGAAGAGATTCAATTTTCTCTCAAACTCTCTCATTTTCTCCTCCCTTAAACCAAACTTAGAATCCCACCATTCTCATTCTTCCAAAAGAAGAACAGCCGAGATTTCGATTGATGGTGTTCGTTCTTGATTGAAAGAAGAGTTCAAGAAGTTCGAGGAACACGAAGAGTTCATGACTGGAAAGGGAGTTTCGAAGCACGTCTTCAACAAGTAAGTGTACATTTACTTACTGTTTTTCTTCCCTTTTTTTTACATTTAGCCTAAACTATTAGATAGTTTATTTTAGTGAAATTGAGTTGCAAAATGATACCACGACGATTCGATCGTCTTCCGTTGCGCTGGGATTTTTATTCCCTTCACTAGTTTTGTTCAAGGAGAAAGGTGTTTAAAAAAAAAAAAGGAAAACATGTTCTACCTTTAATGAGGATTAAGTAATCAGGGAAGGTCATGACACCCGCGATCAACCTTGCATGAAAAATCGACTGAGAAAAAGAGCAAGCAAAGGCAAGTTTCGCATAGTGATGTGCACTCGTAGCCAGACATTGATACCACAAAGTATTGGTAAGTTGGTGCGAAGGTGCAATTGACTAGAGAAACATATTTTCCAAAGTAAAAATTTCAAGAACGATTAAGTCGAAAGGGGACAAAGAGGGGAAAATAAGAAGAAAAGCAAGGGATCTTGATATAAAGGAAAAGGTCAAAGATTGTGGCAACAACATGGTCTTAGGAGGAGGAATACCGTCTGAGAGATCAAACAAAATAGGTAACTAGAACCCTTGGAAAAATAAACAGATTGTGAAGGTACATGAATTGCTTGAGGACAAACAATGGTTCAAGTTCGAGGGTATGATAACTCTCGTTTATGAGAGTTATTTAAGACCATTATTGATATCTTATTATTTAAATTGATCGAAAAGTAGGCGAAAGTATGAGTAGTTGTTTAAGAATTACGTCATTTTCCTAAAGCTAATAAGAAAACTCACATATCATTATTTGGTTGCAGGAAGGCAAAATGAAGCAATTGTCTGGCCGACAGACGCAAAATGATGCAAATGCCTAGCTTTCAGAAACTGTCCACTGCAGTCACTTAAGTTAGAAGGAAAAGACGCGGGAATCAAGGAAAATATTAAAGCATGAAAAAATCAAGCCAGAATTCACGGGAAAGAATCTAAGATGGTTGACGAAAACCCTAAGCACAAGCTACTCTATAAATAGGTGAACAAGTGCTCGATAAAGTACGACCGGAAGAGAGGATTTCTGCACTAAATTCACTGTCATCATTCTGCTGTTTTTCTTACTGTTGTAATTCAGTTTTTGAAGCGTCTCAGTTTATAACTTCGTGTTTTGTTTCGTTCTTAGTTTTCGTTCAGTTCTTGAAGTTATTTATATTCTATAGTGCGGTAAACATTGCTAGTTGTTCAGCTTTTGTTATTCCAGTTCAGTAAACTATTTTCATTCTGTTATGTAGTTCGTGTATAAAAAACTTGTTGTTACTTCCAATAAAAGATTAGTCATTCTGTTTCATTCCTATTTTGGAAGCCTTCTTCATTTACAACTTGGGTACCCTCTCGGTTCATGCTTAAAGTGGTAGATCGAGAAGGGTGACTTGAGATGTTGTTTTTATCTACTCAGTTTGCATTTAGCTCTACTGTTTTATCCATGAGGAGCTAACTTCCCTTAGGGATTCGGAATGTGAATGCCCTAAGGGAAGACAACAAGACTCCAAAGCAAGAACAATTTGGTTAGACCGCTAAGTAAGTTTACTTTTGGTGATTTTATTCTGGAAAGCCTTAGTTGGTCATCTAAGGTGACCTATTAAGCTTGAGTTCGGTACCGAAAAGGGTTGAACTAAAGTAGAGCTCTCAAAAGTAATGGAGTAAAGGGCCTTAGAGATAAGACCTGAACGTTGACCCTAGGCATAGGACAAGACTCCAAGACCATAGATCCATTGTTATAAACACCTGAGATAGATTGACCATAGATATATAGGATCAATCACTCAGTCTCATAATGATACTTCACAGAAGGTCAAATGGGAGTAGGGCTTGGTTTACATACTTGAAGAGTTTAACCAGATCACATCACTAGGCAGTCGATCACCGATGCAGTACAAGGCAATTGCGTTGTGGCAGTAGGAGAATACAACTACGCGGCGAGGCAGCGCAAGGCAATTGCACTGTTTTTCCTTCGTGAGCTAGTATGTGCGACTACCGTGCCATTGCCGCCCCGCGTTGCAAGGTGTAATTGTCACGCGAGGCAATTGCCTCGAGTTGCATTGTCTTTCACTAGCGGACTTAACATTTTGAATCCCTTCTTTTCATTATTGCATTTATCTTTAGATATAATAACCACACCACTCATCACATTTTTGGTTACCTTTTGCAATCAATCCACATCTTGTTTCACTACTGATCAGTTTTATTTATCCGTTCCCTTGGGCTCGATTCTCTGGAATACTTCTAGTTTATATTAATTTGATCATTAGCGCTTGCACGTTTTCGCCCTATCAACGACGCACTCAAACATGTGTTCAATGCAAGGATGAAGGAGGGACGTCTGTCCGAAAAAATGTTCTCGATATGATGACCCACTTCAACCTGGCGGAGATGAACGGTGCTTCAATCGATGAGTCGAGCCAGGTCAACTTTATTCTGGAGACTCTTTCGAAGAGTTTCCTTCAGTTTCGTAGCAATGTTGTTATGAACAAAATTGGCTATACTCTAAAAACCCTCCTCAACGAACTACAGACCTTCCAGTCCCTGATGCAAGTCAGAGGACTGGAAGTTGAGGCAAATGTTGCCTTCAGGTCGTTTCACAGGGTTCGACCTCTGGGACAAAGTCTGTAGGTTCTTCAGGCCCGAGAGGGAAAAATAAGAAGTTGAAGAAGGGTAAAGCTGGGAGCTGTCGCCCATAAGGACAAAAAGGTCAAGGAGGTTGCGGAAAAAGGAAAGTGTTTCCACTGAACGGGGACGACCACTAGAAGAGGAATTGTCCCAAGTTCCTTGTCGAGAAGAAGAAGTAAGGTAAATGTGATTTACTTGTTGTTGAAACTTGTTTAGTAGATAATAGTGACTCTATCTAGATACTGGATTCAGGCGCCACTAACCATGTTTGTTCTTCTTTTCAGGGAATTAGTTCCTGGCAACGGTTGTAAGAGGGTGAGATAACACTCAGGGTTGGATCTGGAGAAGTTGTCCTGGCAACGGCGGCAGGAGGGTGAGATAACACTGTAGGAAGTACATTTTATTGGATAACATGTATATAGTCCCAGGGTTTACTAGAAATCTTGTTTCAATTTCCTGCCTATTAGAACAATGAATTTCCATTTCTTTCATGAGTAATAAAGTGTTTATTTCTTGTAATGGAAATTTGTTATGTTCTGCTTCACTTTATAGTAATTTGTATATGTTTAAAGCCAAATTCAGTCAAAAGTGTTTTGAATACTAAATTGTTTAAAACAGCTGAAACGCGAACTAAGAGATTAAGAGTTTCTCCGAAAGAAAACACTCATCTTTGGCATCTAAGGTTAGGCCACATAAACCTCAATAGTATTGAGAGACTAGTGAAGAGCGGACTTCTAAGGGAGTTGGAAGAAAACTCTTTACCGGTTTGTGAGTCATGCCTTGAAGGCAAAATGACCAAACGACCTTTTAGTGGAAAAGGTTATAGAGCCAAAGAGCCTCTTGAGCTTATACATTCTGACCTCTGTGGTCCTATGAAAGTTAAAGCAAGGGGAGGTTACGAATACTTTGTATCTTTCATAGATGACTATTCGAGATATGGGTATGTTTACCTAATGCATCGAAAGTTTGCTCTTGAAAAGTTCAAGGAGTACAAGACTCAGATTGAGAACCAATTAGGTAAAACGATTAAAACACTTCGATCAGATCGAGGTGGAGAGTACATGAACACTGAATTCTAGGACTATATGATAGAACATGGAATTACGTCCCAACTCTCAGCACCTGGTAAGCCACAACATAATGGTGTATCAGAGAGGAGAAACGAAACCCTGTTGGACATGGTTCGGTCGATGATGAGCTATGCTCGTCAGTAGAGACTACGGTATACATTTTGAACACCATTTCGTCAAAGAGTGCTTCTGAAAAACCTTTTGTACTCTAGTATGGTCATAAAACAAGTTTACGCCATTTCAGGATTTGGGGATGCCCGACCCATGTGTTGGTGTCAAACCCAAAGAAGTTGGAACCTCGTTCAAAGTTGTGCCTTTTTGTTGGTTATCCAAAAGAGACGGGGGGTAATCTGTTTTACAATCCTAAGGAAAATAGGGTGTTTGTGTCGACAAACGCCACATTCCTTGAGGAGGACTACATCAGGGATCATCAACCATGGAGTAAGATTGTGATAAGCGAAATGGGAAGTTCATCAGCAAGAGTTGCTGACGGTGCTAGTACATCAATAAGTGTTGTTGATCCTAGCTCGTCTAGTCAAGTCCGTTCTCAAGAGTTGAGAACGCCTCGACGTAGTGGGAGGGTTCTGAGACAACCTAAACGTTACATGGGTTTGGTTGAAACCCAAGTCGTCACCCCTGATGATGACTGTGAGGATTCATTGACCTATGATCATGCAATGAATGACATTGACAAAGACGAATGGATTAAAGCCATGGACTAGGAAATGGAGTCAATGTACTTCAATTCCGTCTGGGAACTTGTGGACCAACCGGATGGGGTTAAACCTATTGGTTGCAAGTGGATCTACAAGCGTAAACATGACGTAGATGGGAAGGTGCAGACCTTTAAAGCTAGACTAGTGGCAAAGGGTTTTACCCAGCGAGAAGGGGTTGACTATGAGGAAACATTTTCTCCTGTTGCCATGGTAAACTCTATTAGGATCCTTCTGGCCATCGTCGCATATTATGACTATGAGGTATGATAGATGGATGTCAAGACGACCTTTCTGAATGGCAATCTTTACGAGACCATCTACATGGACCAACCCAAGGGGTTCATTACTCAAGGCCAAGAGAAAAAGGGTTGCAGGCTTCAAAGGTCTATTTATGGAATGAAACAAGCCTCAAGGTATTGGAATATAAAGTTTGATGAAGCGATCAAATCTTATGGCTTTAATCAAAATGTTGATGAGCCTTGTGTTTACAAGAAAATTATCAACAACACTGTCGCATTTCTAATATTGTATGTGGATGATATCCTATTCATTGGAAATGATGTAGGATTCCGTACTGACATTAAGGAATGGTTAGCTTCACAATTCCAAATGAAATATTTGGGAGAGGCCCAGTATGTTCTAGGTATCCAGATAGTCCGAAATCGGAAGAACAAAACGTTAACTATGTCTCAGACATCTTATATTGACAAGATGTTGTCACGGTATAAGATGCAGAACTCAAAGAAGGATCAGTGCCCTAAGACACCTCAAGAGATTGAGGATATGAGATGGATCCCTTATGCTTCAACTGTAGGGAGCTTGATGTACGCCATGTTGTATACTAGGCCTGACATCTGTTATGCAGTTGGGATTGTCAGTAGATATCAATCTAATCCAGGATTAGATCACTGGACAACCGTAAAGGTAATCCTCGAGTATCTAAGGAGAATGAGGGACTAAAGCCTTATGTATGGAAGTGGGGATTTGATCCTTATGGGATACACAAACTCTGACTTTCAGATCGATAAGGATTCTAGGAAGTCCACATCAGGGTCAGTGTTCACTCTTAATGGAGGAGCTGTAGTGTGGTGAAGCATCAAGCAGGGATACATCGCTGATTCCACGATGGAAGCCGAATATGTTGCGGCTTGTGAAGCTGCAAAGGAAGTTGTTTAGCTCAGGATGTTCATGCTAGATTTGGAAGTTGTTCTAGATATGAACTTGCGAGTGATCCTGTTTTGTGACAACAGTGGTGCAGTAGCCAACTCGAGAGAACCACGAAGTCATAAGAGGGGCAAGCACATTGAGTGTAAGTATCACCTGATACGGAAGATTGTGCACCGCAGAGGTGTGACGGTCACACAGATAGCTTCAGAGCACAACGTTGTTGATCCATTTACATAGGCCCTCACGGCTAAGGTGTTTGAGGGTAACGTAGAGAGTCTAGGTCTACGAGTGCTTCCTGTCTACGACAAGTGGGAGTATTGTAAAGGGGTACTCAATGCCCTAGTTTATTGTATTACTTCTATGTATTACTGTACATTTGGGAAATGTATTATGTACTCCACTAGCTTAGTTCAAGTGGGAGTTTGTTGGGGTGTATGCCCTAATCTCGTGTAGTTTGTAATATTCGATGTTTTAATAAATAAAGGTTGTTTATTATTCAAACTTTGTGTCTCACATTTTTATAAACTTAATCCAATAAACTAAGCTCCAGGATCATATCTTTTGACAGAACTAAGACTTCAACGGTGTGTAGTGGACACACGGGGCAGATCACGTTCGAGTTAATGACCCGAACGATCTACAATATATGGATAGGATTGGAAACCTTATCCTTGTTACACTGTGGATGTGACCTGATTTGTATTAGATACAAACGAGGTGATCCAGCTCGTTCATGTGGTTGACATGCGAGTGGGGTCATCTTGTGCAATGAGATTGTACAATACCGGATGTGAATTATTAGACCTACTGATGTAACACCATTAACAGTATAGGACTAATAACTTTTTGTAGATGACCATTAGTGACTTGTCCTTAATCTTGAGCGTGTTACGGACTCCTGTCTGCGGAGGTATATCCTTGACTAGTACGGGTGAGGTTGGCCACAGTTGCTCACCCAATATGCCTACCTTCTTGGGGACAAGAGCACGTGGGGAGCTGGGAACTTAACTACGCAAGATGGATTTCACTCGTTCCCGAATTAGGGAAACTAGAGGGGTTGTTCCCTTAAGTGTTGTCTCTAGGGCTTGGACAACGGGCGCCCACCCTCTCACTGGCCCAAGAAAGATGTTGTTTATTGTTGGACCATGCAACGTAGTTGTTCATTAGAGGAGTAGTGGGACTTAAGGAACAAGAGGTAGACACATGGGTAAAACGGTAATTTGGCCCAGTTGTGACTACGAACAACTTGTGAAGAGTCAACACACGGGCATTGGTTATATCGATGGACACAACTTGTCCTACAGTGATGTGAGTGCAGCTACGAACTTTAGTCAAGTGTTACTGTAGCTAATGAATGTTGATTAACCGGGTCAAAGAGTTTGACAGGTTAATCTCGATCATTTGAGCTCGTCATCTGTAGGTCCATTAGGTCCCTCGGTTGGCTCAAATTGGACAAATTAAGGGTTTACAGTTTGGAGTGGATTTGAAGTGTTCAAATTCATTAATTAGGTATTTATGTCATTTACATGTGATATAATGGACATAATATATAGTTTGATGTGAATCAGATTCATAATAAACTATAGAATAGCCTAATTGATAAATTAGTGCTAATTTGGAGAAATTGAATTGAGAGAAATTAAATTGAATTTGATTCAATTTAAAATTCCACAATTATGCAAATGAGATTTGTATAGTAAGGTATGAGATACCTTATATTATGTGATATGCAAATATGATTTGCATATCATATGATTGTGGTGAATTTCTAAATGGTGGAGATTCTAACTCCACTATATGGCATTATAAAAAGATGGAATGTGAGACATTCCATAACACTGATGGGAATAAAACTCTCGCAGCGGAAACGACTTTGAATCGTCGTGGTGTTCGTTGTGAAAAACGTTTTCTTAAAATCGAATTTATCACATAAATCCTAGGCTAAACATGCATTTCTAAGAAGGAAAAACAGTAAGAAAAAAGTACTTACTTGTTGAAGAACGTTGCTTCAAGATTTCCTTCTCCGATCACAAACTCTTCATGTGTCTATTTCTTGCTCGTTAAGTCCCCACTGCTCCTCTAATGAACAACAACGTTGTATGGTCCAACCATAAACAACATCCCTCTCGGGCCAGTGAGAGGGTGGGCGCATGTTGTCCAAGCCCCGGAGACAACACTTAAGGGAACAACCCCTCTAGTTTCCCTAAAGTCGGGAACGAGTGAATTCCATCTCGCGTAGTCAAGTTCCCAGCTCCTCACTTGGTCCTGTCCCTGAGAAGATAGGCATATTGGGCGAGTAACTGTGACCACCCTCACCCGTACTAGTCAAAGGACAGACACCCTCACCCTCACGCTCAGGATTAAGGTCAAGGGACTATTGGTCATCTACGAAGTTATTAGTCCCATACTGTTAACGGTGTTACATCAGTAGGTCTAATAATTCATGGTCCGGTCTTGTACAATCTCATTGCAGATGATGCCCCCACTCGCATGTCAACCACATGAACGAGTCGGATCAACTCGTTTGTATCTAATACAAAGCGGGCCACATCCACAGCGTATCCAGGATTAGGTCTCCAACCCTATCCGTATACTGTAGACCGTTCGGGTCATTAACTCGAACGTGATCCTCTCTGTGTGTCCACTACACACCATTCAAGTTCTAATACTCTCATAATTTAATGACCCTGGAGCTTAGTTTATTAGACAAAGTTTGTAAAAATGTGAAACACAAAGGGATGAAAAAATAACTCTTATTCATGTCAATCATAAGTATTACAAACAAGTACGAGATTAGGACATACATCCCAACATGCCCTTCTTCAACTTCTTCTTCTTCCCTTTCGGGCCTGAAGAGCCTATAGATTTTGTCCTAGAGATCGAACCCCTGTGAAAGGACCTGAAGGCAACGTTTGCCTCATCTTCCGGTATCCTGATCCTCATCAAGGACTGGATGTTCTGTAGTTCGTTGAGAAGGGTGGTCAGAGTGTAGCTAATTTTGTTCATAACAACATTGTTACGAAACTGAAGAAAACTCTTCGGAAGAGTCTCCAAGATAAAGCTGACTTGGCTCGACTCGTCGATCGAAGCTCCGTTCATCTTTGCCAGATTAAAGTGGGTCATCATGTCCAGAACATATTCACGGATAGACGTGTCGTCCTTCATCCTAGCATTGAAGACGTGTTTAAGGGAATCGTGTTGGTCCTGAAAGAACTGTTGTCCAAACATTTCCTGTAGAGATTTCATGATCTCCTTAGCGGTGATCATTGAAGGGAATCGAAGTCCCCGTAGCGGAAGCGATTGTGAATCGCGCGCTCTTGATCTAGTTACAACGATAAATTCAAGAACATATATAACAAGATTAAGCATTGAAGGGAATCGAAGTCCACGCAGCGGAAGCGATTGCGAATTGCGCGCTCTTGATTTAGTTACCATGGAAAATTCAAGAACATAAACATGGATTAAGCATATAATAAGAGTATGGACAACAAGTATATACCATTGAAGAACCTTTCGTTAAGTGCTCCTCTCTCCACGGTCACGATCTCAGCAACCAGAACTCGTACGAACACCGACACCACCACCGGATCTTCTCCGTTGTTCTCTAGGTGAGGGTGGAAGGTGGGTTCCCTTTAGGAGTAGTGAGGTATTTTGCGAGAGAGATTTGTGTTTTGGAACTCTTCCAACAACACAACAATGAGGCTAGGAATACACTTAGAAGTCTTGACCTAGTTGCATCTCATGCAACTATATATATAAGAGAATGAGATGGAAATGACCATTCTACCCCTCCTTTAATCTCTGTTTAGTATATAGTTTATATATGAATCTAATTCATATTAAAACTATATATATTATATCAATTACATCATATATAATTGATATAACTCCTCATGTATGAAATTGAACACTTCAATTTCACTCCTAACTTTATACCCTCAATATTACCATGTTGAGCCAACGGAGGGATCTAATGGACATACAGATCACGAGCTCCAATGATGTGAGATTAACTGATCAAACTCTTTGATCCAGTTAATCAATATTCATTAACTACAAGTCACTCCACTATAGACTTGTACTTGCACTCTCCTCACTGTAGATATTATTGTGTCCACTAATATAGTCATTACCCATGAGTCGACCCTTCACAGGTTGCTCGTAATCACAGCTGGGTCAAATTACCGTTTTACCCTTGTGATTACCTCTATGCTCCTTAAGCACCACTGATCCTCTAATGAACAACAAGTCTAAGGTCCTACCTTAGACTCATACCCTCATAGAGGGCGGGGCCCCGTTGTTCAAGATCTGGAGTCAGTTCTTAAGGGAACAACCTATCTAATTCCTCAGTAGAGGAATGAGTGAATTCCATCTTGCACAGTTAAGTTCCCAGCTACCTACGAGGTTCTGTCCCTGAGAAGGTAGGCTTATTGAGTCGGCTACAAGCCACTCTCACCCATACTAGTCTAAGGACAAACCCCTATAAGCAGGAGTTCTTAACTTGCTCAGGAATCAGGTCCAGTCACTAATGACCATCTATAAATTACTAGTCTTATCCTATTAACGGTGTTATACAGGTTAGACTAATAATTTGCGATCTATGAACTCTTCATACAGGTTGCCCCCACTCGCATGTCAACTACATGAATGAGTTGGATTACCTCATTTGTACTAATTACAAAGTGGGTCGCATCCATGGTGTTACCAGAATGAGGTTTTCAACCTTATTCTTATATCATAGACTATTTAGGTTATAATCTTGAATTCAACCCAAATAGTGTCCACTACACTGATTTCAAGATAAACGTTATAACCTTGGAGCTTAGTTTATTGAATTTATAAAAGCAAGACTGTAATCTTATCAAAACAAATAACACTTTATTTAATTGATCAAGATTACACAAGTTTAGGGCATAAATCCCAACAATCTCCCACTTGACCTAAAGCTTGTGTAGTACTAAACATTACATTAATGTAAATACAATAAACTAGGGCATTTAAACCCTTTTTACAAAATACTCCCACTTGCCCTAGTTGGGGAAGACTTGTAAACCTAGATCTTCTAGGTGACTCTCAAATACTTTAGCCGTGAGAGCCTTTGTAAAAGGATCAACAATAATGTGCTCTGAGGTTATCTTCGTGACAATCACGTCTCCTCTATGCACGATCTTTCGGATGAGATGATACTCCTGCTCTATGTGCTTTCCCCTCTTGTGACTTCGGGGTTCCCTCGAATTTGTCACTGCACCACTGTTATCGTAATACAGTGTGACGGGCAAAGTCATATTTGGAACAACTTCCAAATTTAGCATAAATTTCCTTAACCAAACGGCCTCCTTAGCTGCTTCACAAGCTGCTACATATGCCATGGTGGAATCAGCGATGCGTCCTTGCTTGACGTTTCGCCATACTACAGCTCCTTCGTTAAGAGTGAAAACTGACCATGATGTAGATTTCTGAGAATCTTTATCTCAGAATTCGTGTATCCTGTAAGGATCAAATCCTTAGCCCCATACACAAGCATGTAGTTCCTTGTTCTCCGAAGATACTTAAGGATCGTTTTAACCATTGTCCAGTGTTCAAATCCTGGATTGGATTGATACCTACTGACCATCCCAACTGCAAAATAGATGTCAGGCCTAGTACACAACATGGCGTACATAAGGCTCCCAGCAGCTGATGCGTAAGGAATCCGCCTCATATCCTCAACTCCTTGAGGTGTCTTAGGACACTGTTCCTTAGACAAATGGATTCCATGTCTAAAAGGCAACAAGCCCTTTTTGGAATCTTGCATCTTAAACATTGACAACACTTTGTCTATGTATGATGCTTGAGACAAGGCTAGTGTTCTATTCTTGCGAGCTCCGGACAACTGGATCCCAAGAACAAAGCTGCGCATCACCCAAATCTTTCATTTGGAATTGCGTAGCTAGCCATTCCTTGATGTCAAGAAGATAACCTACATCATTCCCAATGAGTAGGATATCATCCACATAGAGAATTAGAAAGCGACGAGAACTATTGATGATTTTCTTGTAGACACAAGGTTCATCATCATTTCGGTCAAAACCATAAGATCTCGATAGCCTCATCAAATCTCATATTCCAGGACCTAGAGGCTTGTTTCGGTCCATAAATCGACCTTTTAAGCCTGCAAACCTTTTGCTCTTGTCCTGGTTCAATGAATCCTTTGGGTTGGTCCATGTAGATGGTTTCCTCAAGATCGCCATTCAAAAAGGTTGTCTTGACATCCATTTGCCATACCTCATAGTCATAATATGCGGCAATGGTAAGAAGGATACGGATAGACTTTACCATAGCAACAGGTGAAAAGGTTTCCTCAAAGTCAACCCCTTCAACCTGGGTATAACCCTTTGCTACTAGTCTAGCTTTAAAGGTTTGCACCTTCCCATCTACACCACGTTTTCTCTTGTAGATCCACTTACAACCTATAGGTTTTACCCCATTAGGCTTATCTACAAGATCCCAAACAGAATTGAAGTGCATAGACTACATTTCTTGGTCCATGGCTATGACCCATTTGTCTTTGTCAATGTCAACCATTGCTTGATTATATGTCAATGGATCCTCGCAGTTGTCATCTGGTATAACAACTTGGGTTTCAGCTAAACCTATGTAACGGTCAGGCTGTATCACAACCCTCCCACTACGTCGATGCATACTCAACTCTTGAGATGGACCCTCTTGACTAGACAAACTAGTATCAACAACTCTTGTTGACTTACTAGTGTTCTTATTAGCAACCTTTGCTATTGTTCCGTCTAACTCACTCAACACTACCTTACTTTTTGGTTTGTGGTTCCTTATGTGGTCCTCCTCCAAGAAAGTGGCATTTGTCGACACAAAGATCTTATCTTCCTTAGGATCATAGAATAAACCACCTCTTGTTTCTTTTGGGTATCCTACGAATAGGCACAACTTTGAACGTGAATCCAACTTCTTTGGATTTGTCACAAGCACATGTGTTGGACAACTCCATATTCTGAAATGACATAAACTACCTTTACGTCCTTTCTAGAGTTCAAAAGGTGTTTCAGAAACACTTTTGGAGGGCACTGATAACACACAAAATGTGCTATTCTTAGGCTTAATTATTGCTAGTTTTATGAGGATTTTAGGGCTTTTACGTGTTTAATTCATTCAATTTCAGGTTAAGAGCTTAAACGGAGCTATTGGAGACAAATTGGATCACTCGAGATCAAAACGAGACTATTTGGAGCGAAAAATAACATCAATTGGAAGAAAAAGAACCAATCCAAGCATGAAGACTCGAGGTGATGGCGTTGCAACGCCATGCAGAGCGTTGCAACGCCATGCTTGCTGTTTAAAGGCTTTGAAGACTCCAGGCGATAGCGTTGCAACGCTGCCTTATAGCGTTGCAACTTTATCTCGATAGAAACGCACGCGTGAGAAGCCGCACAAAGGGCGTTGCAACGCTGCCTTGCAGCGTCGTAACGCCAGATCGATAAGGGGCGCGCGCTTAGGGTAAGCGGCGTTAACGTAATTCTCCTCGCGTTGCAACGCCATCAATTATTTCCATATCTGCCCGCCGCCTAGGGTACAACGTTGCAACGCTGTCCCTAGCATTGCAACGCTGCACCAATTCCTTCTATAAATATATCCTTATGATTTCATTACAAGGGAGCCGAATTTGGTAGAGTTTTGCCCTAATTTCGAAATACACTTTGTAAGAAGAGAGAAAATAGTGATTTTGGAAGCCAAAGCATTCGTGGAGGTTCGAGATCGAAGACGGGAGCACGGAGACGAAGGACCAACATCGACACCTAAGTTTAATTTCCTTTTCTTTCAATTTGTAATAGCGTTCTAAGACGTTTTCTACTTGTTTAGTTTGATTTTCATGTGATTTAGAGTAGCTAAACATTGTAGTTAGGATTTGATTTGCTTGTTATGACTTTATTACAATGTATTGAAGCATGTTTTGTTCTTATTTTTTACAATTTATTCTTGACTTCTTAATTTGTTGATTTAAGTGGACTCGAGAGATAAAGCTTGAATTAGAGCAAAATTGTCAAAACCCTTAGAATTCTGGCATGAGAATGACTTAAAAATCTTAGGAAACACATAAAGAAGTTGCTTAATGCCATGCATGCATGTCGAGAGTTCATATGGAGACTATGAAGTTTATTGCTTGTGTGAGGCTCACTAAGAATCGAGAGTTTTTCTTGAGTATTTTACTTCTTGTTTATAATTTCATCTCATTGGTTCAATGCATGTGTTAGTTAGGTCTTTAACTTGTAAAATCACTTCCCATAAATCTATCAACTCATGTTTCCACATGTTTGTTAGTTTGTTTGTATTTACTTCAACCAACTACCCATGTTATGCTTCTTTAGCTAAAATTGAGAATTAGTACCTTAGTAATTAATTAATCTAGAAACTCATTCCCGAGGACGATACTTGGACTCATAAATCACTATACTAAAACTTGATCCGTACACTACGGTATTGCAATATCATAAATATCAAGCACCATGTTTTTGGCGCCATTGTCGGGGAATGGCGATTATTTAGATTAGTTAATATTAGGAGAAAATTTGAAATTTTAGACTAAAGTGTGTTTGTGTTTTTTTCCCCTTATTTGTTTTGTGTGTTTGTTTGTTTCCTTATTTGTGTTATTTTAGTTTTGTGTGTTTTTGAGTTTTTGTTTCCTATTTTGGTTGTGTTGATATTGTGTGAAGTCTTGTTTTGAAATTACTGATTTTTCAAGTATGACTTTGCATAATTTTGAGTTTCCACCATTCTATTGTCCCTCTCAGGACCCTAGTTTTGTGCATCATGATTTTTCTGAATACCATGTGTCTAATTTTTACCATTCTGTACCTGACATATATGAAAATTCACCTGAGGGTAGTTATTTAGGCACTTGGAACCATAGTTTTTCGTACCTTAACCAACCCCTAGAAAAATCTTCTCTAATGGACCAATTGGCAGAATATACCTTAGAATTGAAATTTAAAAATTTAGTTCATAGTGAATTAGAGAGGTTGGATAGGTTAGAAACTGAGGTGGTAGGACTTTGGGAAATAGTATAGGATAGAGCTCAATATCTTAACCAGCTAGTAGCTTCCCTTAAGGCCTTACAGGAACAATTTCTTATCCTTACCACTCAGGAGATGCCACCTAGGAGGGTTTGTTTAGATGTTAGAGAGGATAGTTTGGGGGAGACTGAGGCACACCATGATCAGGTTAGTGAGGAGGACACTGGTGATATACTTAGTTCCACAGGAGAGATCCAGGTGATAGAGTTAGAGGCTGAGAAGTCTTCTTTCCTTTTATCCCCAGAAATTTTCTTTATTTTTTCTAATCATTCGTCTTATATCACGAGTCTTGCTTTGATTCCAGTCCTTTTCTTTTGATAAATAAAAATCCCAAAAATAATTTTCTGTCTGGGGCTCAAGAAAAGCAGGATAACCTTTTAGACTTAGAAGGCTACATCGATTCGAACAAGAAGGGCCCAAAAAAATATGAGCAATTTTATGTGCCCTGATAAGTCACCGTCTAGCTAAAGACGTTAAAGAAAGCGCTTCTTGGGAGGCAACCCAAGTTTTATGTTTCATGTCTTTATTTTTATTTTCTAGTTCCTTTTGTGTTTTTTGTCTAATTTCTTTCTTTTTGTCCTCCAGGTGTATGCCCAAGGGGAGAGCTGCAGACTTGCACCCTTTTGATCCTGAGATCGAGAGGACCTGTAAGAGACTCCTAAGGGAAGGAAGAGCAGAAACACAAACTATGGCTGATCAGGAGCTCATCAATAACCCTAAACCTATCAGGGAGTATTTCCAACCTGTGTTTAATTCTGAGCAGGCTGGAATAGTCCATGCCCCTATCAATGCTAATAATTTTGAACTTAAGACAGGGTTGATACAAATGGTTAGGGAAGGTGCTTTCAGAGGCTTAGCCACAGAAGATTCTAACTCTCATCTTCAAAATTTCTTAGAAATTTGTGGTACATTTAAAATGAATGGTATCTCTGCTGATAGTATTCGCTTACGTCTCTTTCCTTTTTCTTTGCAGGGTAGGGCCAAAGAATGGCTAGGATCCCTTCCCTCAGGGAGTATAACTTCTTGGGAGGAGTTGGCCCAAGCCTTCATGACCAAATTCTTTTCACCTGTAAAAGCTGCAAAGTTAAGGACTGAGATTGGAACATTCAGGCAGCATGAGGGAGAGCAGCTATTCGAGGCATGGGAAAGGTACAAAGACGTGCTCAGGAGGTGCCCACAACATGGCTACCCAGA
Source organism: Trichosanthes cucumerina (assembly GCA_036507285.1). Taxonomy (NCBI): domain Eukaryota; kingdom Viridiplantae; phylum Streptophyta; class Magnoliopsida; order Cucurbitales; family Cucurbitaceae; genus Trichosanthes; species Trichosanthes cucumerina. The sequence continues at coordinate 99,124,651 of CM071835.1, read as the reverse complement.
TTGGCTCCAGGTACAATTGTTCTATAATGGACTAGAAGGTAAGACCAGGACAATTCTGGACGCCACTACTGGAGGAGCTTTCATGGCGAAGACTGTGCCAGAAGCACGTGCTCTCCTGGAGGAAGTGTCAACTGCCAGCTACCAGTAGCCTATAGAAAATGATAGATCTAAGCTAGTAGCTGGATTATATCAACTGGACGAGGTAACCTATCTTAGATCTCATATGGCATCTCTCACTCATACCCTGAATAATTTTGCAGGATCACCACAGACAAGGATGTCCTCTCAATGCTCCCAGACCAATGGAGAATCCACTATGGAGCAATTGCACTACCTGAATAACAGAAGCAACACCTATGGAGGAAATCAGACTCAGAATAACCTACCAACACATTACAATCCAGGTTTGAGGTATCATGAGAATTTCTCTTATGCTAATAACAAAAATGTGTTGAATCCTCCTACAAGGCATGCTTCTACATCAGAGAGGAAATCATCTCTGGAAGACACATTGCACTCCTTCATAGTTGAATCCAGAAGTCGGTCCAACAAGCTGGAGAATGCAGTCACCAGTCTATCTGGTATCGTCACTAGTCATGGAGCTGCAATAAAGAATATATAGACCCAGATTAGCCAAATGAACACATCACTCCAGGCACTGCAAGCAAGGAAAGAAACACCTTGAGGGAGTAGAGTCTAGCTAAAGACGTTAAACAAAGCGCTTCTTGGGAGGCAACCCAAGCTTTACTTACTTTTGTTTTCCTGTCTTTAGCTTGCTTTAGTTTGTTGTTTTTCAATTCTTAGTTAGTTGTTGCTTTACTTCGTAGGTTGTGGAGATGCCCTTCTTCGTTGAAATCCATGCTCCCATTCTGAGGAACTCCAACACACATGCTTTGGCTATTCAAGAAACTCAGAAAAAGCTCCATAAACCAGGACAGTATTGTTCACTTTTACCCTGATACTTAATTTTTGCTTAATTCTGCAAACATTGGGGACAATGTTTAGTTTAAGTTTAGGGGTGGATGTGTTTATCTGTTGAGACTGTCCTGAGTATGTGCTGAATTGTTGATTGATCTTTTACATAAGTATGAGTATGATAGCCTAGGATGAGATATAACTGGAAATCCTTGTGATTCTGCTGAAACCTGAAAGCATAACATGAATTTGAGTTAATTTAAAAATTTTCTTAAATTCCTCCTGCATTATTTTGCACATAGCATGTGTTCCTGTAGTTTTGAAATACTTAGAACAAAGTTATTAGGTTTAGAAGTTTGATGTCACCTCGATAGGTCGGAGAACTGATTTGAGAGTTAAACTGCAGGATAGAGTGAATGACAATATAAAGTGCATGATCTGTATAATATGTGAAATAGTTTGTTTTTGTTTTTTGTTTGCTAAGGAAAAAATCGTGAGGGCAAAAAGAGCTACCTTCACTGTGATCAGTTAGGCCACTCATTGAGCGAGTGCTCTGGGTAAGGGTCCCTGCAGTAAATGTGTGAAAGCTAGTATCCTTGCACAAAAAAAAGAAGAAAATATAAAAAGTGGCATCAAAAGAGTGATTAAGTGCTGAATAGAGTTATTTAGTTCTTGAATGTGGGGAGGCTCAAAGATTAGTAATTAAGACCAGTGTAGGGGGAAGTTGAATGGAGAGCCTAATAAAGTTGATCCGGGCTTAGTAAAAATGAAGGGAACATAGGCTAATCACACACACAAGTAGGAACACTTAGGAAAAGTTTTAAATTGCTTGCTGAAGTGTTATGTTTGAATGTTTCCTGTGAATGATAGATTTTCTCTTAAATTTTTGAGGCTTGAATCAAATGTATGTTTAAGAACAATCTGATGTTTAATTGTGTTTTTGCTCGGGACTAGCAAAAGTTTAAGTTTGGGAGTGTTTGATAGCACACAAAATGTGTTATCCTTAAGCTTAATTATTGCTAGTTTTATGAGGATTTCAGGGCTTTTACGTGTTTAATTCATTCAATTTCAGGTTAAGAGCTTAAATAGAGCTATTGGAGACAAATTGGATCACTCGGGATCAAAACGAGGCTGGAGCGAAAAATAACATCAATTGGAAGAAAAAGAACCAATCCAAGCATGAAGACCCGAGGTGATGGCGTTGCAACGCCATGCAGAGCGTTGCAACGCCATGCTTGTTGTTTAAAGGCTTTGAAGACTCCAGGCGATAGCGTTGCAACGCTATCTCGATAGAAATGCACGCGTGAGAAGCCGCACAAAAGGCGTTGCAACGCTGCCTTGCAGCGTCGCAACGCCAGATCGATAAGGGGTGCGTGCTTAGGGTAAGCGGCGGCGTAACGCTGTCCTCAACGTTGCAACGCCATCGATTATTTCTATATCTGCCTGCCGCCTAGGGTACAGCGTTGCAACACTGTCCCTAGCATTGCAACGCTGCACCAATTCTTTCTATAAATATATCCTTATGATTTAATTACAAGGGAGCCGAATTGGGTAGAGTTTTGCCCTAATTTCGAAATACACTTTGTAAGAAGAGAGAAAATAGTGATTTTGGGAGCCAAAGCATTCGTGGAGGTTCGAGATCGAAGACGGGAGCTCGGAGACGAAGGACCGGCATCGACACCTAAGTTTAATTTCCTTTTCTTTCAATTTGTAATAGCGTTCTAAGACGTTTTCTACTTGTTTAGTTTGATTTTCATGTGATTTAGAGTAGCTAAACATTGTAGTTAGGATTTGATTTGCTTGTTATGACTTTACTACAATGTATTGAAGCATGTTTTGTTCTTATTTTTGACAATTCATTCTTGACTTCTTAATTTGTTGATTTAAGTGGACTCGAGAGATAAAGCTTGAATTAGAGCAAAATTGTTAAAACCCTTAGAATTCTGGCATGAGAATGACTTAAAAATCTTAGGGAAACACATAAAGAAGTTGCTTAATGCCATGCATGTCGTAGGTTCATATGGAGACTATGAAGTTTATTGCTTGTGTGAGGCTCACTAAGAATCGAGAGTTTTTCTTGAGTATTTTACTTCTTGTTTATAATTTCATCTCATTGGTTCAATGCATGTGTTAGTTAGGTCTTTAACTTGTAAAATCACTTCCCATAAATCTATCAATTCGTGTCTCCACATGTTTGTTTGTTTGTTTGTATTTACTTCAACCAACTACCCATGTTATGCTTCTTTAGCTAAAATATAAAATTAGTACCTTAGTAATTAATTAATCTAGAAACCCATTCCCGAGGACGATACTTGGACTCATAAATCACTATACTAAAACTTGACCGGTACACTACGGTATTGCAATATCATAAATATCAAGCACCGGGCACACTATTCAATATGTATACTGCAGTCTCCACTGCATAATCCCAAAAGGAACTAGGGAGATGAGCATAACTCATCATTGATCGAACCATGTCCAACAAGGTTCTATTTCTCCTTTCCGATACACCGTTTTGTTGTGGGTGTCTGGGAGTCGAGAGTTGGGATGTAATTCCATGTTCTATCATATAGTTCTGGAATTTTAAATCCATGTACTCTCCACCACGATCCGATCGAAGTGTTTTAACTCTTTTACCTAATTGATTTTCAACCTCAGCCTTGAATTCCTTGAACTTTTCAAGTACTTTAGACTTGTGGTGCATTAGGTAAATATGCCCATATCTAGAATAATCATCTATAAAAGAGATGAAATATTCATATCCTCCCCTGGCTTTAACATTCATCGGACCACATAGGTCTGAATGTATAAGCTCCTTAGCGGTGATCATTGAAGGGAATCGAAGTCCCCGCAGCGGAAGCGATTGTGAATCGCGCGCTCTTGATTTAGTTACAACGATAAATTTAAGAACAAGATTATGCATTGAAGGGAATCGAAGTCCCCACAGCGGAAGCGATTGCGAATCGCGCGCTCTTGATTTAGTTACAATGGAAAATTCAAGAACATAAACATGGATTAAGCATATAATAAGAGTATGGACAGCAAGTATATACCTTTGAAGAACCTTTCTTTAAGTACTCCTCTCTCCACAGTCACGATCTCAGCAACAAGAACTCATACGAACACCGACACCACCACCGGATCTTCTCCGTTGTTCTCTAGGTGAGGGAGGAAGGTGGGTTCCCTTTAGGAGTAGTGAGGTATTTTGTGAGAGAGATTTGTGTTTTGGAACTCTTCCAACAACACAACAAGGAGGCTAGGAAAACACTTAGAAGTCTTGACCTAGTTGCATCTCATGCAACTATATATATAAGGGAATGAGATGGAAATGACCATTCTACTCCTCCTTTAATCTCTCTTTAGTATATAGTTTATATATGAATCTAATTCACATTAAAACTATATATATTATATCAATTACATCATATATAATTCATATAACTCCTCATGTATGAAATTGAACACTTCAATTTCACTCCTAACTTTATACCCTCAATATTACCATGTTGAGCCAACGGAGGGATCTAATGGACCTACAGATCATGAGCTCCAATCATGTGAGATTAACTGATCAAACTCTTTGATCCAGTTAATCAATATTCATTAACTACAAGTCACTCCACTATAGACTTGTAGCTGCACTCTCCTCACTGTAGATATTATTGTGTCCACTAATATAGTCATTACCCATGAGTCGACACTTCAAGATCTGGAGTCAGTTCTTAAGGGAACAACCTATCTAATTCCTCAGTAGAGGAATGAGTGAATTCCATCTTGCACAGTTAAGTTCCCAGCTACCTACGAGGTTCTGTTTCTAAGAAGGTAGGCTTATTGAGTCGGCTACAGGCAACTCTCACCCATACTAGTCTACGGACAAACCCCTATAAGCAGGAGTTCTTAACTTGCTCAGGATTCAGGTCAAGTCACTAATGACCATCTATAAATTACTAGTCTTATCCTGTTAACGGTGTTATACTGGTTAGACTAATAATTTGTGATCCAGTCTTGTATGAACTCTTCATACAGGATGTCCCCACTCGCATGTCAACTACATGAATGAGTTGGATTACCTCATTTGTACTAATTACAAAGTGGGTCGCATCCATGGTGTTACCAGAATGAGGTTTTCAACCTTATTCTTATACCACAGACTATTTAGGTTATAATCTTGAATTCAACCCAAATAGTGTCCACTACACTGATTTCAAGATAAACGTTATAACCTTGGAGCTTAGTTTATTGGATTTATAAAAGCAAGACTGTAATCTTATCAAAAGAAATAACACTTTATTTATTTGATTAAGATTACACAAGTTTAGGACATAAATCCCAACTAAAATCAGAATGGACAACAAGAAATTACCTTTGAAGAACCTATCTTCGAGTGCTTCTCTCTCCCACGATCACGATCTCCGCAACAGGAACTCCAACGTGCGAAGACACGACCACCGGATCTTCTCCGTTGTTCTCCAGGTGAGGGAGGAAGGTGGGTTCCCTTTAGGAGAGGTGAGGTATTTTGAGAGAGATGTGTGTGTCTTGGAACCTTTCCAACAACACAACAAAGTGGTTGAAATTCCTTAGAATTCCTTAACCTAGTTGTCGGGGTATACAAGTAACCCGGTAACCCGACCAACCCGGACTACCCAACCCAAACCTTAAGGATTGGGTAGGGTTAGATTTTTTTCGGTTTGGGTTGGGTTAGAAGTTTGAAGAACCGAAAAGTTCGGATCGATTCTCGGGTTATGCCTTTTAGGCTCGGGTTGACCCAACCCAACCCAACCCAACCCAAAGTTTATATTTTTGAATTTTATTTTAATTAAATATATACTTATAAATGAATTATTTGTTAATTTCTTATGTTTTCTTCTAGATTTCTAACAAAATGTTAAGATGTTATGGATTTTGAAGTTTGATATTTGAATTTCATGTGATTTTAGTTATTAATTCAAGAAAAAAATATTTTAAATAATTTAAAAATAATTAAAAAATAAAAAAGTTAACTGGTGATTCCAACCCAACCCAATCAGAAAATATTGGGTTGGGTTGGGTTGGGTTACTCTCATGAATAGGGTTGGTTGGGTTGAAGGAATGACCAACCCGAATTTTCGGGTTGGTCGAAAAATATCCCTCAACCCAACCCAACCCGGCTTATGTATACCCCTACCTAGTTGCATCTCATGCAACCATATATATAGAGAAATAGGATGGAAATTACCATCCTACCCCTCCTTTAGTCTCAATTTAGTATATAGTTTATATATGAATCTAATTCACATTAAAATTATATATTATATCAATTATATCATATATAATTGATATAACTCCTCATGTATGAAATTGAACACTTCAATTTCACTCCTAACTTTATACCCTCAATATTACCATATTGAGCCAACTGAGGGATCTAATGGACCTACAGTTCATGAGCTCCAATGATGTGAGATTAAGCGATCAAACTCTTTGATCCACTTAATCAACATTCATTAACTACAAGTCACTCCACTATAGACTTGCATTGCACTCTCCTCATTGTAGATAATATTGTGTCCCATGATATAGTCATTACCCATGAGTCGACTCCTTCATTAAAGTTGTTCAGTAATCACAGTTGGGTCAAATTACCATTTTACCCCTCGTGATTACCTCTTTGCTCCTTAAGCACCACCGATCCTCTAATGAACAACAAGTCTAAGGTCCTACCATAGACTCATACCCTTATAGAGGGCGGGGTACCGTTGTTCAAGACCTGGAGTCAGTTCTTAAGGGAACAACCTATCTAATTCCTTAGTGTAGGAATGAGTGAATTCCATCTTGCATGCTTAAGTTCCCGAGGGTTACGTCCCCGAGAAGGTAGGATTATTGAGTGGCTCACACAGCCATTCTCTCCCATACTAGTCTAAGGACAAACCCTATAAGCAGGAGTTCTTAACTTGCTCAGGATTCAGGTCGAGTCACTAATGACCATCTATAAATTACTAGTCTTATCCTATTAACGGTGTTACACTAGTTAGACTATTAATTTGCGATCCAGTCTTGTATGAACTTTTCATACAGGATGCCCCCACTCGCATGTCAACTACATGAATGAGTTGGATCACCTCATTTGTACTAATTACAAAGTGGGTCGCATCCATGGTGTTACTAGAATGAGGTTTCCAACCTTATTCTTGTACCATAGACCATTTAGGTTATATTCTTGAACTCAACCCAAATAGTGTCCACTACACTGATTTCAAGATAAATGTTATAACCTTGGAGCTTAGTTTATTGGATTAATAAAAGCAAGACTGTAATCTTATCAAAACAAATAACATTTTATTTAATTGATCAAAATTACACAAGTTTAGGGCATAAATCCCAACAATCTCCCACTTGACCTAAAGCTTGTGGAGTACTAAACATTACAGTAATGTAAATACAATAAACTAGGGAATTTAAACCCCTTTGTACAAAATACTCTCACTTGCCCTAGTTGGGGAAGACTTGTAAACCTAGACCTTCTAGTTGACTCTCAAATACTTTAGCCGTGAGAGCCTTTGTAAAAGGATCAACAATGTTGTGCTCTGAGGCTATCTTCGTGACAATCACGTCTTTGAAGGGAATCGAAGTCCCCGCAGCGGAAGCGATTGCGAATCGCGCGCTCTTGATTTAGTTACAACGATTAATTCAAGAATATATAACAAAGATTAAGCATAAAATAAGAGTATGGACAGCAAGAATTTACCTTTGAAGAACCTTTCTTCAAGTGGTCCTCCTCTCTTCACGATCAAGATCAACGCAACACGAACTCGTACGAACACCGACACCACCACCGGATCTTCTCCGTTGTTCTCTAGGTGAGGGATGAAGATGGGTTCCCTTTAGGAATAATGAGGTGTTTTTGTGAGAGAGATCTTTGTTGTCTTGGAACCTTTCCAACAACAAAAGACTAGGATACACTTAGAATGTCTTAGAAATGTCTTAACCTAGTTGCATCTCATGCAACCATATATATAGGGGAATGGGATGGAAATGACCATCCTACCCCTCCTTTAATCTCTCTTTAGTATATAGTTTATATATGAATCTAGTTCACATTAAAACTATATATTATATCAATTACATCATATATAATTGATATAACTCCTCATGTATTTAATTGAACACTTCAATTTCACTCCTAACTTTATACCCTCAATATTACCATATTGAGCAAACGGAGGGATTTAATGGACCTACAGATCATGAGCTCCAATGATGTGAGATCAACTGATCAAACTCTTTGATCCAGTTAATCAATATTCATTAACTACAAGTCACTCCACTATAGACTTGTAGCTGCACTCTCCTCACTCTAGATATTATTGTGTCCAGTAATATAGTCATTACCCATGAGTCGACCCTTCACAGGTTGTTCGTAATCACAGCTGAGTCAAATTACCGTTTTACCCTTGTGATTACCTCATTGCTCCTTAAGCACCACTGATCCTCTAATGAACAACAAGTCTAAGGTCCTACCTTAGACTCATACCCTCATAGAGGGCGGGGCCCCGTTGTTCAAGACATGGAGTTAGTTCTTAAGGGAACAACCTATCTAATTCCTCAGTAGAGAAATGAGTGAATTCCATCTTACACAGTTAAGTTCCCAACTACCTCACGAGGTTCTCGTCCCGAGAAGGTAGGCTTATTGAGTCGGCCCACCCACTCTCACCCATACTAGTCTACGGACAAACCCCTATAAGCAGGAGTTCTTAACTTGCTCATGATTCAGGTCGAGTCACTAATGACCATCTATAAATTATTAGTCTTATCCTGTTAACGGTGTTACACTTGTTAGACTAATAATTTGCGATCCAGTCTTGTATGAACTCTTCATACATGATGCCCCCACTCGCATGTCAACTACATGAATGAGTTGGATTACCTCATTTGTACTAATTACAAAGTGGGTCGCATCCATGGTGTTACCAGAATGAGGTTTCCAACCTTATTCTTGTACCATAGACTATTTAGGTTATAATCTTGAACTCAACCCAAATAGTTTCCCTTACACTGATTTCAAGATAAATGTTATAACCTTGGAGCTTAGTTTATTGGATTTCTAAAAGCAAGACTGTAAGCTTATTAAAACAAATAACACTTTATTTAATTGATCAAAATTATACAAGTTTAGGGCATAAATCCCAACAATCTCCCACTTGACCTAAAGCTTGTGGAGTACTAAACATTACATTAATGTAAATACAATAAACTAGGACATTTAAACCCCTTTGTTCAAAATACTCCCACTTGCCCTATTTGGGGAAGACTTGTAAACCTAGACCTTCTAGGTGACTCTAAAAAACTTTAGCCGTGAGAGCCTTTGTAAAAGGATCAGCAATGTTGTGCTCTGAGGCAATCTTCGTGACAATCACGTCTCCTATATGCACGATCTCCTGGATGAGATGATACTTCCGCTCTATGTGCTTTCCCCTCTTGTGACTTCAGGGTTCCCTCGAATTTGCCACTGCACCACTATTATCGCAATACAATGTGATGGGCAAAGTCATATTTGGAACAACTTCCAAATTTAGCATAAATTTCCTTAACCAAACGACGACCTCCCTTACCGCTTCACAAGTCGCTACATATTCGACCTCCATGGTGGTATCGATGCATCCTTGCTTGACGCCGTCATACTACAACTCCTCCGTTAAGAGTGAAAATCACGATGTAGATTTAGTGAATCTTTATCAATCTGAAAGTCGAATTTGTGTATATCTGTAGGATCAAATCCTTAGCCCCATACACAAGCATGTAGTTCCTTGTTCTCCGAAGATACTTAGGGGTTGTTTGGGGTGCAGGTTCGGAATCAGAAGCCTGGGGGGTTTGTGCTGGGGGGTTCTGAAGCCTGGGAATCAAAAAACTGTGTTTGGGGGCCAGTGTTCAGAAGCCTGGGAATCATAAAACTGTGTTTGGGGAACAGGATTCTGAAGCCTGGGAATCAGAAAACTGTGGGAATCAGAAGCCTGGGAATCATAAAACTGTGTTTGGGGAATAGGATTTCAAGCTCGGGAATTAGAAAATCAGTAGGAATCGTAAAACGTGTTTGGGAGCGCGCTTTTTGAAGCATGAGAATCAGAAAGTTGCATTAGGAGTACAGTTTTAATAAATTTTGTACCATTTTCTTTTAGATAATTTATTCCATTCAATTTTTATAGTGAACCTTACGTCAATTGTAGCTTTGAACCATGGATAACTTTAATTACTTTATAACATAGAGAACACTATTCAAGTACCACTTCAATTAAACTTTCAATTTTTTGAAATTGAGGAAGTTCACATTCATACAAAAAGGAATAATAATATAGAAATTAGTTCATACATACATTAACACAATCCAAAAGTTTGATATACTATCGAAATTACAGAATAAGTTAAAATCAACATAAGGGTCCAACCAAAGATAGATTAATGGAGGATCATGCCTCCCTTCCTAAGATACGCATGCAACATTTGTATTTCCATTCAGCTGGGTAGTCGAGGAATGAGTGGAATTTGGATATATCGCCAATGAGTCTCAAAGAATCAGTAAACAATCATCCATATCTATACGGGGATAGCTTGAAGTTTCGCATATAGTCGTTTGCGTTGGGTCGACTCTAGTTCATCCTTCTCTTTAGGCCACAAGGCAATTCTCTCTAGTTGTGTTGACGCCCAACGCATCTCTGTACGAAATACGTCAATAATGTCCCCTTGTTTCACTTTGCGTCTCTTCGACCCACTTGATGATCCTGCCTCATCGTTCCTGGATATAGGTGTGGCAGACATATCCTCGCCGGATGTCGGGTCATATGCGGTGGGTCGTGGATTGAGAGATCTTGAAAAGTCATGTTGATGTCGTCATCTACGCTCGTGGCCGATCGCCGAGGCCATGTCATCCGGGAGTCTCGCACCGCACTTTTGCTTGCCCCTGTCTTTACCGAATATAATTGATAACTCGTCAAGTATGGAAATGGCTTGTTCCTAAGACCTCGAGCATGAAGGGTGTGCCTGCATGGAACAAAGTAAACAAAATATTAGTCATATAGTTTGGTTGCTACATGTTGTCAATAAGTGAATTCATGGAAAAAAAATTGAGGTTTACTTAACCCAGTCATCGAAAATTGCTTTCTCTGCCTCAATGCACTTACGTTCGTCATTCCACCCAATCCCACTACATGCTGGCCCCATCATCTCAGCTATAGCATTGTATTGCTTCTTCAGAATCTTCACTCTAGATTCTAGGTTTGGGGTCACTTGTATGTCGCTTTCAGGGAGTTTCTACTTGAACAATTTTTGTACTTGTACTAAGTACCCAGGTCGAAATGTGCCATTATCGCCTCTCCCCCTGTTGCACGACACATGTAGAGCCTTTGAACCAATACCTCATCCTCCACTGAAGTCCACATGTGTTTAGAATTCTTTGTACTTGTATTTGCCATCTACATGTATACGATATGGTTACGAAAGTTAGAATAAAAGAAACAGAACCACCAATTAGTAATATATTTTGTAATTGTTCATCACTTATGATATCAATACGAAGTCTACGTATAATAAATACACCACGTAACTTCTTTCTATAACCTGTTTTGGACTTTCACAAAAGTTTAATATCTATATTGGACTTTCACAAAAGTTGAACCCAAAAAACCCTCGAAATAGTATGGCCATACATACACCCAAAAATAAATAAACAAAAAAAAATTTCAATCGTCCATATAAAGATTAATTGTTAGTCCAGACCGTCCACATATGTTGTGCAATGTTATCCCTCCACTCAGTAGATGCATCGGTAGTCTCGACGAATCCAATGTTGTCTTCGCCCATGTCTTGTGAATTTGGTTCAGCTTGATGTATCACTTCGAAAGTGGGATCAAGACCCATTTCCCGAATGATCAAGTTATGTATTAGACAACATGCTGTTATTGTTCGACATTGAACTTCAACTGGGCAAAAAGATTTTCCTCTGAGGATTGCTCATCGTCCTTTCAATACACCGAATGCCCTCTCGATAACGTTCCGAGCGGATGAATGTCGCATGTTAAATAACTCTTTGGGGTTGTTCGGTGGATTCCCTCCCCTCCATTCCATCAAGTGGTAGCGTTGTCCTCTATATGGAGCAAGAAAACCCTCAGCATTCGGATATTCAGCATCACACAAGTAATAATACCCTACAATCATGCAATGATTATTAATGAATACGTGTGGAGGTACGTGTATTCATTAACTCGTACGGTCAATTTTAAAAGTTACCCCTAGGGACCTTCAATCCAGTAGGTCGGGAAACTGCATCTCGCAAGACCCTGGAGTCTGATGCAGATCCTTCCCAACCGGGTAGGACAAATATGAATTCACCATTTTGAGAACACACGGCAAGAACGTTCGTGGCAATCTCACCCTTCCTTGTCCTATATCGTGGGCGATCAGCTGCACTTACATTCACTTTAATGTACGTTCCATCCAGTGCACCTAGACAATTCTATGATGGAGGAGGTGATACGTGTCAACGACATAAGAATGAAAAGAAGTTTCCAATTCAAAGTACTAGATAGGGCAATCTGAGTACCTCGAACCATCGCCACTTTTCATCCTCGACACGTTCTTGTGGATCGCTCGTGATTTGATGAAGACCGAGTGGAGTCTTAACACCGCATTTAACATCTTGCATTAAAGTGTGCGGATACGGTCTCACCGGATCTTGCAAAATACCGTCGATCGCATCACGATTCTTCACATCATGTGCTATGATATGCAAAAATATTGCGACCATCTCTTCTACATCGACATATTGTGTTGATACTAATCCACCAATCCCTTCAACATCTCACAGAGAGGATAGCAAATGTTCTTCTATCCATTCTTGTATTTTCACGACACACAAGGTCGTCTTTCGTGAATAATACGAAAGAAATTCAATTGTCTTATATCGATGTCTAAAATGGGCAGTGAGTTTCCAATTCTCTCGCCGCTCTTGAATTATCATTTGCAAAAAGGTGCTGCAAACCGGAATTGTGTGGTGAAGATGGTACAAAGTATCGCAATAAGTTCGTGTGGTTCAAGGTCTAGGTTGTCCATTGATTACCTAACTATATATTCCTGAAAAGTCATTTTCAGGTACATGAGATAGTTCTCTAGGATTACTAAGAGGACTATGGTTTTACTAGGAGACTTATGCACAATACCACTTAATTCATGAACTTGTGCATTGCAACCATACCATTACTATTAGTCAAACACACGTGTACAAAGTAATCGAATGTAATAACTATTAGTCATACACACATGTACAAAGTATTCCAATATAATAACCAAATTTGATATTCAAAGTATTCCAATATATTACATTTATTTATTTTTTTCCAAAAAACATATTTATAAATTGACAAAAAAGCTACACATAAATCTATTTAAAAATAATTTACAATGTAATCAAATCTAATAACCAAATTTTATATTCAAAGTATTCCAATATATTACATTTATTTATTTTTTTCCAAAAATCATATTTATTAATTGACAAAAAAGATACACATAAATCTATTTAAAAATAATTTACAATGTAATCGAATCTCATAACCAAATTTGATATTCAAAGTATTCCAATATATTACATTTATTCATTTTTTTCTAAAAAATATATTTATTAATTGACAAAAAAGCTACACATAAATCTATTTAAAAATAATTTACAATGTAATCGCATCTCATAACCAAATTTGATATTCAAAGTATTCCAATATATTACATTTATTCATTTTTTTTCCAAAAAACATATTTATTAATTGACAAAAAAGCTACACATAAATCTATTTAAAAATAATTTACAATGTAATCGAATCTAATAACCAAATTTGATTATGAAGTTGAATGAGAATCTGAAATTAATTTAAAATTTTCATAAATATGATAAAACCATAAAAAGTACATAGGTTCGTTCCAAATGGACACTGTAAGTTGTTACAATATCTCCGAACTTCAAATTTTGTATTAATCGCGGAAAAATTAATAGTATTTAAAAACTAATTAAGCTGATCAAATTAAAAGAAAATAACCATTTCATTTTAGAAAATAAATTCGTAAATTATAAAAAAAAATAAATCAAGGTTAAGATATCTTTGAAATATCTTTGTTAAGTACATATGTTCTTTAGCAACTGAAATTTGTTAAGTTGTTATTTTCAATATTCAATATTCATTTCTATATTTTTGTCAAATGGCTTTTTTTAAATTAATGTTATTATCAATCAAAATATCTTTGAAATGTCTTGTAAAACTAAAATTTTATTTTGATCATTTTCAATGACTGTTTTTAATACAAAAACAAGCATCAGAATAATGAAGTTAGACATTCATGGGCTTGCACTCAAAATGCATAAATAAACACGAAATGTAACATAGATATTGAATGAATAAGTTAGACTAATAATACATTGCAATTAATAAGTTAACATCTACTAATAATACAAATTTAGAAGCTTTAAAATGTATGTACTAAGGCTTTAAAATAAACATTACTTCAAGATATAAATGTATGTTCTAAAGCTTTAAAATAAACATTACTTCAAGATACGCGTGTGACCGTTATGACCCCTTCAATGTTGCACCTGCAACCACAATTAAAAGGAGTGAACAACATATTAGTGAAACTAGTTAGTTTGGAAATTTACAAAGCTAAATAATTTTGGGAATGATAGTGCGTACCGTTAGAAAAAAGAGATTAAACGTGTGATAGAGGTACACACCAAGAAGAACAAAACAATATTCATCTCACGTACCCCGACCACCTCATTAAGGATTATACAAAAAAAGATTGAGTTAGCTAAGTTGTAAATAAGAAAAGCACATGTAAATGATTGAAGAAGAAAACAGGGATGATGATAGATAAAACAAAAAAATATCGCTTCGTCATAGTCGGTCTCAGTTATAAAAATTTCAACACTCTAGTGTAGTAACGTTCCAAACAGTTATGTCACAAGACAGTAGCAAGAAAGATCAAGTGTGCACTCAGATGAGGCGAATAGAAAACAAAAAGAAAAGAAGGCAGTAGAGCATACCACGTATTAGGAGTGCGAGCTTGGAGGAGTAGGAGGTGAGAATTGATAAGAAGGGAGAGTACATATTTATAAAGGCATGGGAGAGGATGAATTAATGCAAAGTACAACTACTCAACCACCAAAAAGTAACTCATTAAGTAAACATGAGTTCTAAAAAATGAAGTTGCATTTAATAGATAAGCAAGGATGTGACATTGGTATTAATATAATATCAGATACCAATTAATAGATAGGTAAGGATGTGATGTGGGTACATAATAACGTGTGGGAATTGCAAGACAGATACAAGTTATTCACTGCATATTAAAACATGCGTTCTAAAAAAGCACACAAGTTATTCACTTCCTTAACTTGTAAAATAGACAACAGATACAATAATTCAACAAAGAAGTTATTCATTGCCTCGTAGAATGGAAGATCAACAACAAATGGCCTCAGACAATGATTCAGTAGTCAAATTAGACACAATTCAGTCTAATTCATATTGCAAAACAGTCAGGAACAACAGATTGGCCTCAACAATAATTCGAAAAAAATACCAGGCTTACATTTACCCATATTCATCAGCAACCGAACACAGGACATTGGTAAAAGGAGATGCAGCAACCAAGGTCTTAGGAAATGAAAATAATTAATCTAAGTGTAGTAAGATTTTTTTTAAAAGTGTTTTCAACATCATCGACCATACTGAATCATTTGAATGATATGGAACACACAGCTTCAAACACATAGATCACAAGCCGAAAATCGAATAGCAAAAAAAAAACAAGAAAAAAAGTCATCATCGGCCGTAACAGAGAAGAAAATGGTAAGATTTCAGGAACATTGTATAATTTTTAATCATCATCGACCTCCAGAAGCGAATATTGGAAAAAAAGCATGAAATCAGAGAATAATGACCATCCTCAGGGATAGAATCCTCATCATCGACACTTACCTGAAAAAGAAAGTGAAAACAAACCTCAATATCGCAATGAATCTCAAGATCCCCACCGAACTCCAACCACCAAAATCTCCTGCCATGCCACCATCCATACTGCAACTTATGCAAAATCGGGACTGAGGGAGAAGATGATTCGAGAGAAACTCTATATACGAGGCGACAAGGTTTCCGTTGGTTGGAGTGGCGAGGGAAACCCAGATTCGAGAGAGAAGATGATTCGAGAAGAGAGCTGGACGGAAAATCCCGATTCGAGAGAGGAGATAAGAGACTTTCAACCATGTTCTGAAAGAGAAAAAAAATCGAGAAGATGGAAAGAGAAGATGAGAAACCCTAGATCTGAAGGAGATGAAACCACGGGAAGATAGATGGGTTAGAATCCCATCGATTAAGGAGAATGACAAAATCGAGAAGATGGAAAGAGAGAGAGGTGTTTTGACTTAATCCATCGATTCCATCCCACTAAACCCATGGGTTTGGAATAAAAATGGGCTGGAATCCCAAGCCCATGCTCCAAACGTGGGTTTGGAATTGGATTCCAAACCCATCCAATTCCAAACCCATGGGCCAAACAGCCCCTTAAGGATCGTTTTAACCGCTATCCAGTGTTCAAGTCCTGGATTGGATTGATACCTACTGACCATCCCAACTGCAAAATAGATGTCAGGCCTAGTACACAACACGGCGTACATCAGGCTCCCAACAGCTAATGCGTAAGGAATCCGTCTCATATCCTCAACTCCTTGAGGTGTCTTAGGACACTGTTCCTTAGACAAATGGATTCCATGTCTAAAAGGCAACAAGCCCTTTTTGGAATCTTGCATCTTAAATCTTGACAACACTTTGTCTACGTATGATGCTTGAGACAAGGCTAGTGTTTTATTCTTGCGGTTTCGGACAATCCGGATCCCAAGAACAAACTGCGCATCACCCAAATCTTTCATTTGGAATTGCGTAGCTAGCCATTCCTTGATGTTAGTAAGATAACCTACATCATTCCCAGTGAGTAGGATATCATCCACATAGAGAATTAGGAATGCGACTGAACTATTGATGATTTTCTTGTATACACAAGGTCCATCATCATTCTGGTCAAAACAATAAGATCTGATAGCCTCATCAAATCTTATATTCCAGGACCTAGAGGCTTGTTTCAGTCCATAAATCGACCTTTTAAGCCTGCAAACCTTTTGCTCTTGTCCTGGTTTAATGAACCCTTTGGGTTTGTCCATGTAGATGATTTCTTCAAGATTGCCATTCAAAAAGGCTGTCTTGACATCCATTTGCTATACCTCATAATCATAATATGCGGCAATGGCAAGAAAGATACAGATAGACTTTACCATAGCAACTGGTGAAAAGGTCTCCTCATAGTCAACCCCTTCAACCTGGGTATAACCCTTTGCTACTAGTCTAGCTTTAAAGGTTTGCACCTTCCCATCTACACCACGTTTTCTCTTGTAGATCCACTTACAACCTATAGGTTTTACCCCATCAGGCTTATTTACAAGATCTCAAACAGAATTGAAGTGCATAGACTCCATTTCTTGGTCCATGGCTATGACTCATTTGTCTTTGTCAATGTCAACCATTGCATGATTATAAGTCAATGGATCCTCGCAGTTGTCATCTGGTATAACAACTTGGGTTTCAACTAAACCCATGTAACGGTCAGGCTGTATCACAACCCTCCCACTACGTCGAGGCATACTCAACTCTTGAGATGGACCCTCTTGACTAGACAAACTAGTATCAACAACTCTTGTTGACGTACTAGTGTTCTTATTAGCAACCTTTGCTATTGTTCCGTCTAACTCACTTAACACTACCTTACTTTTTGGTTTGTGGTCCCTTATGTGGTCCTCCTCCAAGAAAGTGGCATTTGTCGACACAAAGACCTTATCTTCCTTCGGGTGGCATTTGTATAGGTAAATATCATCGTGGATGGAGAGAGTACTTATAATGAGTGGGAGCGGGACTTGTGAAAACGAGACCCACGGTCTCTTCTTTCGATTCACACCGCGAGACGCCTATGATCCGCCTGCTAGTTTGGCCTGGACCAGACAATCCCTTCGGAGGGCCTGATCATGGGAGTCGGAACACCATGAATTCCCGAAAGGGATATAGTTTCCTGGTTGGTTTTCTTTCTTGGTTCACCCTTCGCTGGCTATTGTTTGGACGGATGCTTGGAAACTTAAAGATTGAGGGTGACACTCACAGAATTCGTTCAGTGTTAATGAATTCGACCAAACAATGGTAATTGGACGCCTAATGAAGTAAGAGTTATTCTGGGATTAGGGTCTGATCGAGAAAGTCTCGTCCTAGAGGAGGAGTGTTCTGTTCACCCTTCAGTGGCGGTCATTCTAAACCTTTAGGGTATCATTGCAAAATTTTGAATGACCTAGGGATCATGAAACAATTTTGATAAAACTTGATTGGATTTGAAAAAGTTTTTGCGAGACTAAT
The DNA here is from genome assembly GCA_036507285.1 of Trichosanthes cucumerina. Classification (NCBI taxonomy): domain Eukaryota; kingdom Viridiplantae; phylum Streptophyta; class Magnoliopsida; order Cucurbitales; family Cucurbitaceae; genus Trichosanthes; species Trichosanthes cucumerina. The sequence goes on along the minus strand of CM071835.1, from coordinate 99,106,271 downwards.
ACAAAGTTTTCTTTTTTTTCCAGCTAAAAATGTCTAGCGCAATAATAGCACTACTCGCGTCCGATAAGTTAGTGGAGATAATTACCAAAGTTTAAAAACAACATTAACACAATTTTGGTAACTGATGACATAAAGTTCGTGCTGTCTGAGGAGTGTCCTCAGATGTCGGGCTCGACAGCATCACGAAGTGTTCGCGATGCATACGATCGGTGGATCAGGGCCAATGAAAAGACCAAGGTCTACATAATTGTCAGCATGTCTGATGTCTTGGCAAAGAAGCATGAGCTGATGGTCTCCGCCAAGGAGATCATGGAGTCCTTGCAGAAATGTTTGGACAACGATCCTTTCAGTCCCAGATGACTCGCTCAAATACGTCTTCAATGCGGATGAAAGAGGAGTAAATGCGTCCGTGAACATGTTCTAGACATGATGACCCACTTTAATCGGCGAGAGATGAACGGGGCTTCGATCGATGAGTCGAGCAGTCGCTTTTATATTTGGAGACTCTTAGAAGAGTTTCCTTCCAGCCAGAGCAATGTTGTTATGAACAAAATTAGCTACACTCGACTACCCTCCTCAATGAGCTACTGAGTTTTCAATCCTTGAGCAGGTCAAGGAATTTGAGGCAAATGTTGCCTCTGTGTCTTATCACGGGGTTCGACCCTCAGACGAAACTCGTTGCTCCTTCACGCCCGAAAGGGAAGAAGAGGACGAAGAGGGGTAAATCGACCGAGCCGCCGCCCACAAGGGCAAGAAGGTCAAGGACGCTGCAGAGAAAGGAAAGTGTTTCCACTGCAATAGGGGCAGACAATGAAAGAGGAACTGTCCCAAATTCCTGGCCGAGAGGAAGAATCAAGGTAAATGTGATTTACTTGTGACAGAAACTTGTTTAGTGGAGAGTAGTGACTCTGCCTGGATAATGGATTCGGGCGCCACTAACCACGTTTGTTCTTCTTTTCAAGGGATTGATTCCTGGCAGCCGCTGTGAGAGGGTGAGGTGACTCTACGGGTTGGATCCGGAGAGCTTGTCTCTGCTGCAACGATCGGCACGGTGAATCTACACTTTGGCGGGAAGTACTTATTGTTGGACAATTTGTACATAGTTCCAGGGTTTACTAGAAACCTTGTTTCCATTTCCTGCCTAATTGAACAATCTATTTGTGTTTCTTTTGAATTAAATAAAGCGTTTATTTCTTTCAAAGGCAATGTTATTTGTTCAGCTTCACTCGAACATAATCTGTATGTTTTGAAACCTAATTCGGTCAAAAGTGTTTTGAATACTGAATTGTTTAAAACTGCAGAAACACGAACTAAGAAAGCGAAAGTTTCTCCAAAGGAAAATGCCCATCTTTGGCATCTACGGTTAGGCCACATTAATCTCAATAGGATTGAGAAACTAGTGAAGAGTGGACTTCTAAACGAGTTGGAAGAAAACTTTGCCGATGTGTGAGTCATGCCTTTGAGGCAAAATGACCAAACGTCCTTTTAGTGGAAAAGGATATAGAGCCAAAGAGCCTCTTGAGTTAGTACATTCTGACCTCTGTGGTCCGATGAATGTTAAAGCTCGGGGCGGTTATGAGTATTTTGTGTCTTTCATAGACGATTACTCGGATATGGGTATATTTACCTAATGCACAAGAAGTCCAAACTCTTGAAATGTTCAAGGAGTACAAGACTCGAGGTTGAGAACCTCTTAGGTAAATCGCTTAAAACACTTCGATCGGATCGAGGTGGAGAGTACATGGACACCGAATTCCGGACTATATGATAGAACACGAAATTACGCCCCAAACTCAAGACTGGTATGCCACCCGCAGAATGGTTATCGGAGAGGAGAAAGCAGAACCTTGTTGGACATGGTTCGGTCGATGATGAGCTGTGCTCGTCTCCCTGATTCTTTTTGGGGATACGCAGTGGAGACTGCGGTTTATATTTTTAACAACGTTCCGTCGAAGAGTGTTTGTGAAACACCTTTCGAGCTCTGGAGTTGACGTAAAGGCAGTTTACATCACTTCATAATTTGGGGATGCCCGACCCAACGTTGTTGGTGTCAAACCCAAAAAGTTGGAACCCCGTTCGAAATGGTGCCTATTCGTAGGTTACCCTAAAAGAGAGGGGGGTGGTCTGCTTTACGATCCTAAGGAAAATAGGGTGCTTGTGTCGACAAACGCCACTTTCCTAGAGGAAGACCACGTCAGGGATCATTTACCAAGGAGTAAAATTGTGTTAAATGAAATGGACAGTACATCAGCAAGAGTTGTTGATGGGGCTAGTACGTCAACAAGTGTTGTTGATCCTAGCACGTCTAGTCAAATCCGTTCCCAAGAGTTAGGAATGCCTCGACGTAGTGGGAAGACTGTGAGACAGCCTGATCGCTACATGGGTTTAGCTCAAACCTGAGTTGTCGCTCTTGATGATGACTGTGAGGATCCATTGACCTATGATCAGGCAATGGTTGATGTTGACAAAGACGAATGGATTAAAGCTATGGACCAGGAAATGGAGTCTATGTACTTTAATTCTGTCTGGGAGCTTGTGAATCAACCGGATGGGGTCAAACCTATTGGTTGCAAATGGATCTACAAGCGTAAGCGTGGCGTAGATGGGAAAGTGTGGCACCTTCAAAGCCCGACTAGTGGCAAAGGGTTTTACCCAGGTTGAAGGGGTTGACTATGAGGAGACCTTTTCACCTGTTGCGATGGTAAAGTCGATCAGGATCCTTCTGACCATTGTCGCGTATTATGACTACGAGGTATGGCAGATGGACGTCAAGACAACCTTTCTGAATGGCAAACTTGATGAGACCATCTACATGGACCAACCCTAAGGGTTCATTGCCCAAGGCAAAGAGCAAAAGGTTTGCAGGCTTCATAGGTCCATTTATGGGCTGAAACAGGCTTCGAGGTCTTGGAATATAAGGTTTGATGAGGCGATCAAATCTTATGGCTTTGATCAAAATGTCGATGAGCCTTGTGTTTACAAGAAAATTGTTGACAAAACTGTCTCATTTTTCGTGTTGTATGTGGACGATATTCTTCTCATTGGGAATGAGATAGAATTTCTTACTGACGTTAAGAAGTGGCTAGCTTCGCAATTCCAAATGAAAGATTTGGGAGAAGCTCAGTATGTTCTAGGTATCCAGATAGTCAGGACCGGAAGAAGTAACGCTAACGCTAGCCTTGTCTCAGGGCGTCTTATATTGACAAGATGTTGTCTAGATATAAGATGCGAGAACTCCAAGAAGGGCTTGCCTTTCGGGCATGGGGTTCACTTGTCAAGGATCAAGTGTCCTAAGACTCCTCAAGATGTTGAGGATATGAGACGGATTCCATATGCTTCGGTTGTAGGGAGCCTGATGGATGCCATGTTGTGTACTAGGCCCGACATCTGTTATGCAGTAGGAATTGTCAATAGATATCAGTCCAATCCAGGATTACATCACTGGACAGCCGTAAAGGCAATCCTCAAGTATCTTAGGAGAACGAGGAACTACAACTTAGTGTATGGCAGTGGGGATTTGATCCTTACGGGATACACGGATTCTTATTTTCAGACCGATAAGGATTCTAGGAAATCCACTTCGGGGTCAGCCTTCATTCTAAATGGAGGAGCTGTAGTATGGCGAAGCATCAAGCAGGGATGCATCGCTGATTCCACTATGGATGCAGAGTATGTTGCGACTTGTGAAACTGTAAAGGAAGCTGTTTGGCTTAGGAAGTTCATGACGGATTTGGAAGTTGTTCCAAATATGAACTTGTCGATCACACTGTTTTGTGATAACAATGGTGCAGTAGCCAACTCTCGTGAGCCTCGGAGCCATAAGAGAGGAAAACACAATGAGCGCAAGTATCACCTGATACGGGAGATTGTGCATCGCGGAGACGTGACGGTCACGCAGATAGCGTCGGAGCACAACGTAGCTGATCCATTTACAAAGCCCCTCACGGCTAAGGTGTTTGAGGGTCACCTAGAGAGTCTAGGTCTTCGAGAGCTTCCTGACTAGGGCAAGTGGGAGATGTGTAAACGGGTATTCAATGCCCTAATTTATTATATTACTTCATTGTAATTTATGTACATTTCAAAAATGTATTTTCTCCACTAGCTTAGTCCAAGTGGGAGTTTGTTGGGATTTTTGTCCTAATCTCGTGTTTGTAAATTACTGTTTGAAATTAATAAGAGTTATTTATTTCATCACTTTGTGTCTCGCAATATTTATAAACTTTTCCAATAAACTAAGCTCTAGGGTCATTGAATTTATGAGAGAACTAGAACTTGAAGCGGTGTGTAGTGGACACACGGGGAGGATCACGTTCGAGTTAATGACCGAACGGTCTACATGATATATGGATAGGGTTGGAGACCTAATCCTCGGATACATTGTGGATGCGACCGCTTTGTATTAGATACAAACGAGGTGATCCGCTCGTTCATGTGGTTGACATGTGAGTGGGGCATCTGTGCAATGAGATTGTACAAGACCAGGACCGTGAATTATTAGACCTCACGATTTAACACCGTTGTGATGTAAGGACTAATAATATCGTAGATGACCATTAGTGACTCGACACGAATCTCGAAAGCGTGTTCACGGACTCACATGCGTGTGGGGATTTGTCCTTTGACTAGTACGGGTGAGGGTGGTCACAGTTACTCGCCCAATATGCCTATCTTCTCAGGGACAGGACCAAGTAGGGAGCTGGGAACTTAACTACGCGAGATGGAATTCACTCGTTCCCGCCTTTAGGGAAACTAGAGGGTTGTTCCCTTAAGTCTTTGTCTCGGTGGCTTGGACAACAGGCGCCCACCTTCTCACCGCCCAAGGAAGGTGTTGTGTATGGTTGGACCATCACAATATGTTGTTCATTAGAGGAGCAGTGGGGACTTAAGGAACAAAAAGTAGACACAGGGGTAAAACGGTAATTTGACCCAACCGTGTCTACGAACAACCTGTGAAGGGTCGACTCATGGGCATTGGTTATATCAGTGGACACGTAATATTCTCAGATCTTGACGGAGTGCGGCTACAAGGCTACTGATGGAGTGTTACCGTAGCTAATGAATGTTGGTTAGCCGGGTCAAAGAGTTTCTGAGTTAATCTCGGATCATTGGAGCCCATCACTGTAGGTCCATTAGGTCCCTCTGTTGGCTCAATCTGGGTTAAAAGAAGGGTTAATGTTTTGGTATGAAATTGAAGTGCTCAATTTCACTTTAAGAGCATTTATGTCATTTATATGTGATATGAATGATATAATATATAGTTTAATGTGAATGAGATTCATAATAAACTATAGGTTAGCCTAATTGTTGAATTAGGGCTAATTGGAGAATTTAATTGAGAGAAATTAAATTGGATGTGATTCAATTTAATTAATCAACAATTATTGCGAATGAGATTTGCAATATGAGATATGAGATATCTTATATTATGTGGTTATGCAAATGAGATTTGCATAACCTATAGTTGTGGTAAAGTGATAATAATGTGGAGATTTTAACTCCATCATTCCACTATATAATCCCTTATTGCAAGAAGGAATGGGATCACTCTCTCATTTTTTTTATTTTCATCAAAGAGAAGAAGAAAGTTCTCTCTACTCTCTCTCAATTCTCCTCCCTCTCCAAAACACCAAGTTTCCACAAACTTCCTTCTTTCCAAAGGAAGAACAACCGAGACTCCAAGTGGTAGTGCTCGGGTTTCGTTCGTGGAGAGCATTTGTTGAGATCGAGAAGCACGAAGTGTTCGTGACCGAGGAAGAAATCCTTGAAGTTTGTCTACAACAAGTAAGTACACTTCTTCTCGCTGTAAATTTCTTCCTTTCTAGCATGTTTAACTTAGATCTAAGAGTTAGATCATTTTAACAAAACCAAGTAGCGTAATGATACCATGACGATTCGATCGTCTTCCGCTGCGCGGGGATTCTCATTCCCTTCACTAAGGTCTATTATTTCCAAGTTTTAAACACTTTAAAACTAATAATTAACCTTAGGTGACATGCATACTATGTTATAGTGCTTGATTATTCATCACATGAATAATAAGACATTCATAGCATATTCATCTCATGAAAAATAATGCATGTCAATGCTGTCCAAAATTAATATAACAACCTTATATTAATTAATCATGCAAACTATATAATATAACTCCTTATATTATAAACGATGCATGAAAATGCTTAACCTAAGGTGGGATTTCTAAATTACAAGCATACTTTATGCATGGCAATACTTACACAACAATTGCATAATTAAAATAGCAAAAATTAGACCAATTTTGGCACCCAAATTTTAATTTTAAATAATATAATCTAATTATATTAATTAAAATTAATTAATTAAATATAAATTAAATATAAAATATTTTTATATTTAATATATAATAAAATTAACGTTTACGCACTATTCTTTGCCTTGCGTGAAACGCGATTCGCGCGTAGTAGCGATAATAACGTTGCTGTAACGCGCTTGTCGTCTTCGCAGAGCGGCGTTAACGCTTAAGGGGCGCGCGGTAACGCCGTCGCTTTTCTGATCGCGCGCGCTGCGCGATGGCATTGCAAAGCTAATGAACAGCGTTGCAACGCCATTCACAAAACAGCACATGGAATCAGCATTCCTTGCTCGTTTTCGCTCTGATCTTCTTAGCAACCGCCTTGCCTTGATCGACACGGACTTACAGACTCGATTTACAATTAAATTTGTCCAAAACATCGGGCCTTTACATTGAACATTTCAATGAAAATTGTAAATCTAAGTGCCAAAATTGAAAACATCTAATTTCGCAAAAATCGTTCATACATCTCATGCAAAAACAGTAAATCTCACCTTGTTCTTGAAAAATCCAGAACATAAATCAAGAACGCAATTGGGCTCTGATACCAATTGAAGGAAATCGAAGTCCCCGCAGCAGAAGCGATTGCGAATCGCGCGCTCTTGATTTAGTTACAACGATTAATTCAATAACATATAACAAAGATTAAGCATAAAATAAGAGTATGGACAACAAGAATTTACCTTTGAAGAACCTTTCTTCAAGTGCTCCTCCTCTCTTCACGATCAAGATCAACGCAACACGAACTCAAATGCACGAACACCGACACCACCCTGCAGGATCTTCTCCGTTGTTCTCTAGGTGAGGGAGGAAGGTGGGTTCCCTTTAGGAATAATGAGGTGTTTTTGTGAGAGAGATCTTTGTTGTCTTGGAACCTTTCCAACAACAAAAGACTAGGATACACTTAGAATGTCTTGGAAATGTCTTAACCTAGTTGCATTTCATGCAACCATATATATAGGGGAATGGGATGGAAATGACCATCATACCCCTCCTTTAATCTCTCGTTAGTATATAGTTTATATAATTCACATTAAAACTATATATTATATCAATTACATCATATATAATTGATATAACTCCTCATGTATGAAATTGAACACTTCAATTTCACTCCTAACTTTATACCCTCAATATTACCATATTGAGCCAACGAGAGGATCTAATGGACCTACGGATCATGAGCTCCAATGATGTGAGATCAACCGATCAAACTCTTTGATCCGATTAATCAATATTCATTAACTACAAGTCACTCCACTATAAACTTGTAGCTGCAATCTCCTCACTATAGATATTATTGTGTCCACTGATATAGTCATTATCCATGAGTCGACCCTTCACAGGTTGTTCGTAATCACAGCTGGGTCAAATTACCGTTTTACCCCTGTGATTACCTCTTTGCTCCTTAAGCACCACTGATCCTCTAATGAACAACAACTCTAAGGTCCTACCTTAGACTCATACCTCATAGAGGCGGGCCCCGTTGTTCAAGATCCGAGTCGATTCTTAAGGGAACAACCTATCTAATTCCTCAGTAAAGGAATGAGTGAATTCCATCTTGCACAGTTAAGTTTCCAGCTACCTACGAGGTTCTGTCGCGGAGAAGGTAGGCTTATTGAGTCGGCTACAGGCCACTCTTACCCATACTAGTCTCAGGACAAACCCCTATAACCAGGAGTTCTTAACTTGCTCAGGATTCAGGTTGAGTCACTAATGACCATTTATAAATTACTAGTCTTATCCTATTAACGGTGTTATACTGGTTAGACTAATAATTTGCGATCCAGTCTTGTATGAACTCTTCATACAGGATGCCCCCACTCGCATGTCAACTATATGAATGAGTTGGATTACCTCATTTGTACTAATTACAAAGTGGGTCGCATCCATGGTGTTACCAGAATGAGATTTCCAACCTTATTCTTGTACCATAGACTATTTAGGTTATAATCTTGAACTCAACCCAAATAGTATCCACTACACTGATTTCAAGATAAATGTTATAACCTTGGAGCTTAGTTTATTGGATTTATAAAGCAAGACTGTAATCTTATCAAAACAAATAACACTTTATTTAATTGATCAAAATTACACAAGTTTAGGGAATAAATTCCAACAGTCTCCTCTATGCACGATCTACCAGATGAGATGATACTTCCGCTATGTGCTTTCCCCTCTTGTGACTCCGGGGTTCCCTCGAATTTGTCACTGCACCACTGTTATCGCAATACAACGTGATGGGCAAAGTCATATTTGGAACAACTTCCAAATTTAGCGTGAATTTCCTTAACCAAACGACCTCCTTAGCTGCTTCACAAGCTGCTACATATTCGACCTCCATGGTGGAATCAGCGATGCATCCTTGCTTGACGCTTCGCCATACTACAGCTCCTCCGTTAAGAGTGAATACTGACCCTGATGTAGATTTTCGAGAATCTTTATCAGTCTGAAAGTCAGAATCTGTGTATCCTGTAAGGATCAAATCCTTAGCCCCAAACACAAGCATGTTCCTTGTTCTCCGAAGATACTTAAGGATTGTTTTAACCATTGTCCAGTGTTCAAGTCCTTGATTGGTATGATACCTATTGACCATCCCAACTGCAAAACAGATGTCGGGCCTAGTACACAATATGGCGTACATCAGTCTCCCAACAGCCGATGCATAAGGAATCCGTCTCATATCCTCAACTTCTTGAGGTGTCTTAGGACACTGTTCCTTAGACAAATGGATTTCATATCTAAGAGGCAACAAGCCCTTTTTGGAATCTTGCATCTTAAACCTTGACAACACTTTGTCTATGTATGATGCTTGAGACAAGGCTAGTGTTTTATTATTGCGGTTCCGGACAATCTGGATCCCAAGAATAAACTGCGCATCACCCAAATCTTTCATTTGGAACTACGTAGCTAGCCATTCCTTGATGTCAGTAAGATAACCTCCATCATTCCCAATGAGTAGGATATCATCCACATAGAGAATTAGGAATGCGACAGAACTATTGATGATTTTCTTGTAGACACAAGGTTCATCATCATTTTGGTCAAAACCATAAGATCTCATTGCCTCATCAAATCTTATATTCCAGGACCTAGAGGCTTGTTTCAGTTCATATATTGACCTTTTAAGCCTGCAAACCTTTTGCTCTTGTCCTGGTTCAATGAACCCTTTGGGTTGGTCCATGTAGATGTTTTCCTCAAGATTGCCATTCAAAAAGGTTGTCTTGACATCCATTTGCCATACCTCATAGTCATAATATGCGGCAATGGCAAGAAGGATAGGGATAGACTTTACCATAGCAACAGGTGAAAAGGTTTCGTCATAGTCAACCCCTTAACCTGGGTATAACCCTTTGCTACTAGTCTAGCTTTAAAGGTTTGCACCTTCCCATCTACACCACGTTTTCTCTTGTAGATCCACTTACAACCAATAGGTTTTACCCCATCAGGCTTATCTACAAGATCCCAAACAGAATTGAAGTACATCGACTCCATTTCTTGGTCCATGGCTATGACCCATTTGTCTTTGTCTTTGTCAACCATTGCTTAATTATAAGTCAATGGATCCTCGAAGTTGTCATCTGGTATAATAACTTGGGTTTCAGCTAAACCCATGTAACGGTCAGGCTGTATCACAACCCTCCCACTACGTCGAGGCATACTCAACTCTTGAGATGGACTTTCTTGACTAGACAAACTAGTATCAACAACTCTTGTTGACGTACTGGTGTTCTTATTAGCAACCTTTGGTATTGTTCCGTCTAACTCACTCAACACTACTTTACTTTTTTGTTTGTGGTCCCTTATGTGGTCCTCCTCCAAGAAAGTGGCATTTGTCGACACAAAAACCTTATCTTCCTTAGGATCATAGAATAAACCACCTCTTGTTTCTTTTGGGTATCCTACGAATAGGCATAATTTTGAACGTGAATCCAACTTCTTTGGATTTGTCACAAGCACATGTGCCGGATAGCCCCATATTCTGAAGTGACATAAACTACCTTTACGTCATTTCCAGAGTTCAAAAGGTGTTTTAGAAACACTTTTGGAGGGCACATTATTCAAAATGTATATTGTAGTCTCCACTGCGTAACCCCAAAAGGAACTAGGGAGATGAGCATAACTCATCATTGATCGAACCATGTCCAACAAGGTTCTATTTCTCCTTTCCGATACACCGTTTTGCTGTGGTGTGTCAGGTGCTGAGAGTTGGGATGTAATTCCATGTTCTATCATATAGTTTTTGAATTTTAAATCCATGTACTCTCCACCTTGATCCGATCGAAGTGTTTTAACAGTTTTACCTAATTGATTTTCAACCTCAGTCTTGAATTCCTTGAACTTTTCAAGTGCTTCAGACTTGTGGTGCATTAGGTAAATATGCCCAAATCTAGAATAATCATCTATAAAAGAGATGAAATATTCATATCCTCCCCTGGCTTTAACATTCATTGGACCACAAAGGTCTGAATGTATAAGCTCTAAAGGGTCATTGGCTCGATAACCTTTTCCACTAAAAGGTCTTTTGGTCATTTTGCCTTCTAGGCAGGATTCACATACTGGCAAAGAATTTTCTTCTAACTCGTTTAGAAGTCCGTTCTTTACCAATCTCTCAATCCTATTGAGATTAATGTGACCCAATCTTAGATGCCAAAGATGAGCATTTTCTTTAGGAGAAATTTTACGTTTCTTAGTTTGTGCGTTTATAGTTTTAAATAATTCGATGTTCAAAACCATTTTGGTGAATTAGGCCTTAAAACATACAATCCATTTTCTAATGAAGCTGAACAAATTTCTAAACTTTTCTTCAAAATAAACACTTTATTCATAGAAAAGGAAACTGAAATACATTGTTCAATAAGGCAAGAAATGGAAATAAGGTTTCTAGTAAACCCTGGTATCACTAATATATTGTCCAACAATACATATTTCTTGCCAAAATAAAGCTTCATTGTGCCTCATCGCTACAATCGAGACGACTTCTCCATTTCTAACCCGAGTGTTATCTCTCTCTCTTCTGTGAAATTCTTTGCGAGAATCAATTCCACGAAAAGAAGAGCAAACATGATTAGTGGCGCTGAATCAAGTATCCAAGCTGTTTTATCATTATCCACTAAACAAGCTTCTAAACAAAGTAAATCATATTTACCTTCCTTCTTCTTTTCTGCAATGTACTTCGAACAGTTTCGTTTCCAATGCTCGTCTTCGTTGCAGTGGAAACACTTTCCTTTGTCAAACAACATCTTTGACTTTCTTTCCTTACAGGCGCATGACTTTGTCACTGTTTCCCTTTACCAACCTTTCTTCATGTTCTTCTTCTTTCCTCTCGGGTTAGAAGAAGATGAAGCCACTATTTTTGTCCTAGAGGTCGAACCTGCGTGATAACTCCTCGGCAACATTTGCCTCACCTTTCGATCCACGAATTTTCATCAAAGTGAAAGGTGCGGAGTTCATTCGAGAAGGAGGTAAGATTCAAAGTAAGTTTGTTCATAACAACATTACTTCTAAAGCTGCGAGAAACTATCCGGAAGGGTTTCGAATGAAGTGACGACTCGACTCATCGATGGAAGCACCATTCGACTCGCGATGTTAAAGTGCACCGTCATATCCAGGACATGATCCCGAAACGGATGTACCCTCCGGCATCCTCGAGTTGAATATGTACTTTAGGGCATTATGTCGGGCTTGTGTGGTGTTGTCCAAACATACCCTGCACTGTAATCCATGATTTCCTTGGCGGTAATCATGCCTCATGCTTCTTGGCTAATATGTCGGACATACTTGCCAAAGATGTAGACCTTGGCCTTATCATTGGCCTTGATCCATCGATCATATGCATCACGAACATTTCATGACGCATTCTAGCCTGGCACCGGAGGACACTCCTCAGTTAGCACAAACTTCGGATCATCCACTACCAAAATAGTGTTGAGTTTGTTTTTCCATGTCATCATATTCTCTCCAGTAAACTTTTCCGCTTCCAATAAGGAAATTACAGAGCTAGACATTTTTTCTTTGAAAATTTACAAACAAACTTATGCGAGTTTCTTGCTATAACTCAAATCCAATCATGTTTTAGCTAATTATCAAATGATTCCTAGGCCATTTATAATTTGCAATGATACTCCAAAGGTTTAGAATGTATGACACCGAAAGGAAATAAAAAACACTCCTCCTCTAGATCAAGACACTCTTGACCAAAACCTAATACGAGAATAACTCTTATTCCTATAGGTTTTAGTTACCATTTTTTGGTGCGGATACATACACAACTTATGTACCCAGTGAGTGTAACCCCTCTGTCTTTAGATCCCGAGTCTCGATCCAATAAAATTCGCGAATGGAGGACTAGATTGGAAAATAGTCTAAAGAAATCTTTATCCCTTTCGGTGTCTCACGTGTTTGATCCCCTATGATCAAGCCCTCCGAAGGGATTATGCAGTCCAGCTAAACTAGCAGGTGACCATAGTGGTCTAACGGTGTAAACCGACAAAAGAGACCGTAGGTTTTGTTTTCACTAAATCGCTCTCTCTCACTCACTATAAGTACCCTCTCCATTCACCTTGATATTGACTCATACAAACACCATCCAGAAGAGGACGCCCCGTTTGCGCCACGAGGCCAAGTATGAATCTCATGGTGTGAAATTCCGGAGAGATAGCGTAGTTGGAAAAATATGTATCTCATACACTTTTTCCTCCCCTTTGAATACTTTAAAGTTTATAGGAATCTTACTTAGGCTAAAAACCCGGCTAATGGTTTTTCCTAAATCTATCAATATAACTCTTATATTGATTTTATCCTAAGTTTGTTAATATAACTCTTTATATTAAACCTAGGATTTCTAGTTTATTAACCCCTTAATAAACATTGACTTCATTGTAATTTATAAGACTCTCTGATTAAATTTCACTCCCTGTGTCGATTCCGGTGTAGGGGTGTTTAAATACCCACCTAGGCAGAACTTTCCTTAGAATGAGTTCCTCTTTTAATCATAGCTTATAAATTACTTGGTTCCTAATTCTAATCTAATTAGAACTAGATAACCTAAGGCCTATTATTTCCAAGTTCTAAACACTTTAAAACTAATAATTAACCTTAGGTGACATGCATACTATGTTATAGTGCTTGATCATTCATCACATGAATAATAAGACATTCATAGCATATTCATCTCATGATATATAATGCATGTCAATGTTGTCCATAAATTAATATAACAACCTTATATGAATTAATCATGCAAACTATATAATATAACTCCTTATATTATAAATGATGCATGAAAATACTTAAACTAAGGTGGGATTTCTAAAATAAAAGCATACATTATGCATGTCAATAATTACACAACAATTGTCATACCCCCTCCCGAACTACCTGCTAACTCAGCCCGGAAGATGGCGTGAAGCCAACAGACATTGTTACCTCTTAACAATACTTGCTGACACTGCTTTAACTGATCAACATACTATGCTCGCATATGGAACACTTTAAACTTAACACAGCGGAAACTGGAGAACTATAAAACATACATGAGGAGAAACTCCTCGTAAGTCTCTCTTGGAAACTAAAGCGAGCAAGAACATCGGAACCACGAGCGGTCCAAACCACTAATTAAACAACCACAACCTCTAAAGCATATACAACTATAACTACATAGTTCTCTCAAAATAGTTTACAAAACATATGGACTTGCTATACAACACCAGCCACGTACAAAATATCAAACTTATGAAGCTTCAAAGCAGACTATGGCGAGTTTTAGAGCACCGGAGCTCGATCTCTACGAAAAGTGGGAAAAACAACGAAAGAATGAGCTATAAAGCTCGGTGAATGACTTGAGTTTAAAAGAAAGCTATTAACTCGTAAATCATATCACCTGGCCATCTATGAGCATATGCATCTGTAATGAAGCGTTAAAAGTAATCGTGTAATCATTATAGCTTTTCAGAAAAACCAGCAAGTATTTCGTTAAAATCTCGTAAGGCATGTAAATGATATAAACTCTTTTTAAAACATGTCACAATCTCACGTTTGTTCTACGATGTAGTGGGGCCCGCCAAAGACTCCCATCGTCTTTGTCGTCAGGGGGCGCCCGACCGACACTCACGGCGGTGGCTGATTGTCACGGAGTTCACTCGACGTCGACAACATAAATGACCTGTGTGCACACGGTACCATAAAGCCTCGGGCTCAATATCACAGAAGATCACATGAAAACATTCGAACATGCTTGCTTGCCTTTTCTTTCATAAAACTAAGGCTTACTTAGCTTGTTTATTAAACTGGAAAACTTTAAAAAAACATACTTGCTTAAACATATTTGCTTGGAATCTTAACATTTCCATAATCTTCGAAAATTCAATAAATATATGCTCGTATATAAATTTCATCAAAACATTTAGGCTCATCATGAACACTTTAAAACATTTCTAAGAAATCATGAATGCTCATAAACAAGTGTTCAAAGAAAACAATAAACATCTAAACCCTTTCATTCAAGCAAAACTTGTATTTCTTAAAGCATTTTTCAAGCATATAGCTCATTTTCGAAGTTCGTTTGTCACTCACAGTGTTAGAACTAGAGTCTTGACCCGTACACTCGACCTTTTTGCTCTTGGCCTGTCAAACAAACCAAAACCATGTTTTAGAACCTCGAGCTCATGGTTTTAACTTTAAAACTACAAGAAAACACTCCAACAAAAATTCCAGCATTTAACAGATTTTATACCCTGTATTCAAATACTCATAACTTCTTCATTACTTAACCCAAAAGGATGTACTTTATACCAAACTCTTCCTTTTTGAATCCTCTAAAAATCATATGAAGACATTAAATTGAAATTCCCAACAGATTGGTTCAGAAATACCTCGAAAGCTTCTTTCCCAGGAACTAACTTCTGCTATTCCAGATTCGATTTTCTGCTGCAACCCGAAAATTGACCTGCTATTTACAACATATTCTAATCATTTTCTATTCACGATTTCTTCACGAACGTTGTAGGAAATTCAATAAGCTTTCCAACCATACCTAATAGAGCTTCGGATTCCAACTCTACAGGTCAGAACAACCAAAACATCAGAGACTTCTCGGATTTGACAGTAAATTCTGTGTTCTGTCTTCCTCTTCACAAATCAGTAGCTTAAGATCCGAATTTGCTCGAGCATCCTTCACGAATTTTGTTCCAATATGAGTTAACTTGCACGAAACAAAATCTCAACTCTTACCTCTTTCTGTGGAGCTCGAGATGAACAAAATAGCAGAACATGGCAGAGTGATTACCTTGCTGTTATACTAATTGCTTGAGTTCTCTCCCTCTCTTCTGCAAATCCAGCTCCAAAACCACCTTCTTCTTCTTCCTTTAAGCTTCTCCCACGAACCCTCAGCTCCTCTTTGATGAAAATGAGAAGAAATTTGAAGGTACTTGGTTGTTTAAAAAGAAAAACCAAGGTGGGGGTCCCACCTTCCACTTTCTTTCTTTTTTTCCTTTTCCTTTTCTTTTCTTTTCTTTTCTTTTCTTTTCATTCCTAAACAAAACACAATATTATAACCTTTCCTTTCATTTTCTTTCTTCATTATTCTTAGAGCAAACCAAACCAAAATGGTTTAAGGTTTTCCTTCCTTGTTTTCTTTTTATCTTTCACTTCATTTCTTTTCTTTTTAAAACAAGGAAAACCAAGTTTTATGCATTCATTTCTTCTTTTCTTTTGTTTTTCTTAATAAGGAAATTCCAAAGAATGATTCTCGGGTTTACAACTTACCTCCCCCTTAAGAAATTTCGTCCTCGAAATTTAGTAGTCCTTAGGTGAAGATCGTCAAATAATTCCTCTTCCTTTGGTCCTCTAATTCCCAGGTTGCCTCCTCCACTCCGTGATGTTCCCAACGAACCTTCACGAGTGGGATCGTCTTGTTTCTTAAAACTTGTTCTTTTTCACGAGGGTTTGAACTGCATCCTCTACGTAACTCATGTCTTCTTTCAACTCAACAAAGTTGTGCTTGTAGCACATGTGTCGATCTGGAATATACTTTCTCAACATGGACACATGAAAAACATCATGTTCTCGAGATAGTTTCACTGGCAATTCTAATCAGAGGTCTTGGCCCAACTTGTCCCGTTACTTGATAAGGACCAATATATCTGGGACTT
Organism: Trichosanthes cucumerina; assembly: GCA_036507285.1. Lineage (NCBI taxonomy): Eukaryota > Viridiplantae > Streptophyta > Magnoliopsida > Cucurbitales > Cucurbitaceae > Trichosanthes > Trichosanthes cucumerina. The sequence continues at coordinate 99,089,792 of CM071835.1, read as the reverse complement.
AGCTTACCTTTCTTTCAAAAATTAAAGATACCTCTTCACGGAGATAACTTCGAGAAAACTTGATCTCCAACCTGAAATTCTAAGTCCTTTCGTTGCTTATCTACATAATTCTTTTGACGGTCTTGAGTTATCTTCAAATTCTTTCTGAATATCTTAATGTTATGTGTCGTAACTTGCACAAACTCAAGACCGATTAGCTTCCGTTCTCCTAGTTCATTCCCATATATGAGCGTTCTACAGGGTCATTCATCCAGCGCCTTAAATGGTGCCACGTCTGATAATTGTTATTGTAAGCGAATTCCATAAGTGATAGGTATGTATCCCAACTTCCCTTAATTTGAAGGACACATGCTCTCAACATGTCCTCTAAGGTCTTGATGGTCTCTCTCGATCGCCAACTGTCATGCGAGGATGGAATCTTGTACTAAACTTCAACCTTGTTCCCATAGCCTTACGTAAACTAGGCCAAAACTTAGAAGTAAATCTCGGATCTCTATCGATCATCGTGGACACCGGCACTCTGTATTGTCTCACAATTCTGTCGACGTATAGCTTAGCTAGCTGATCAAGCGTAGACGTCATGGTATAAACCGTGTTGTCTTAGTGAGTCAATCCACCATTACCCAAGTACCATCATGTCCATTTGAAGTACGTGGTAATCTAAACAGAAAAACCATAGTAATACGCTCCCATTTCCATTCGGAGACACTAGCAATGGGTTAAGGAGTCCTTTTTGCTTACATCTAATCGGTTTAACTTGGCGGCCAGATTAAACATCTATCAACATAATCAACTATCTCCCGCTTCATCCTAGGCCACCAATATGTCTCATTCAAGGTTTTACACATCTTGGTGCTTCTCGGATGCATAGCGTAAATTTGAGCTGTGAGCTTCTTCTAGAATAGCATTCTTAAGCTCACTAACACTCGGAACACATAGTCTTCCCCTGTTTCTCTATGGCTCAAAATCTCGATCTCATTTTAAATTTTGCTTCGGGCCTGTTTGGACTTTCCAAACATTTTCTCAAAGTTACTATTCTCTCGATTGTCTTCTCACAATCTCTATTATGAGTGAAAGCTTTGATCTGAAATTAAACTAAAAGACCCTCTCAATTCTCTGCTAGATTACAAATCGCCTTAGAATCCTTAGAGTACTTAAAAATGTTGCTCGAAAACCACATAAGGCGTCCTTAGGAAGTCTTCACTTCTGCTCAATGCAATCTGCTACCACATTCACCTTACCGGGATGGTATTCTATGGTACAATCATAATCTTTAATCGATTCTAACCATCTTCTCTGTCTCATATTCAACTCCCTTTGATCAAAGATATACTTGGACTCTTATGATGCGTGTAAATGTGACACCTTTCACCAAGCAGTAATGTCTCCGGATCTTCAATGCTAGAACAAGCCGCCGCTAACTCAAGATCGTGGGTAGGGTAATTATACTCGTGCTTTTCAATTGCTTTAACGCATAAGCTATTACTTTTCCTTCTTGCAGGAACACACACCCTAATCCTTGTCCTGAAGCATAACAGTAAAACACATATTCTTTTTCCGTTATAGGAAGTGCTAGTATAGGTGTTGTAACTAATCTCTTTTGACTCTGAAAAACTCATTCACATTTATCGACCATTCAATCTTAGCATTCTTTCTTGTTATAACTGTTAAGGGTAATACTAATCGTGAGAAGTTCTCAACAAATCATCTGTAGTATCCTGTCAAGTTAGGAAACTACGTACCTCTGTTGCATTAGCTGGTCTCACTAAGTTGACCATAACTTTTACTTTATGTGGACCCATACCAACTCCATCTGTTGAAACAACTTACCCTAAGCACTACATGATTCAACCAAAACTCACATTTGGTGAATTTAGCGCACAACTGTTTATCACGTAGTGTTTGTAGAATAATACTCATGTGTTCCCCGTGGGCTTTCCTGTCAACTGAGTAAACTAGTATATCATCAATAATTACTATTACAAAGTTATCCAAATACTGGTGGAAAACCTGCCCATGAGGTCCATGGAAACTGCTAGTACCTTGTTAAACCGAATGGCATTACTAAACACTCGTAATGCTCGTACCTCATTATGAATAACGTCTTAGGAATGTCTGATTCTCTGACCTTTAACTTATGATATCCTGATCTTAAATTAATCTTACAAAACATCGATGCACCTCTTAACTGGTCAAACAAGTCATCTATTCAGGGTAAAGGATACTTATTACGTATCGTGACTTTGTTTAACTATCTATAATCAATGCATAATCTACGGATACCATCTTTCTTTTTCACAGATAACACTGGAGCTCTCCAAGGCGATACACTAGGTCTGATGTATCCCTTATCTACTAGTCCTTATAACTGCATCTTTAGCTCCCTGATCTCACTTGGAGCAATTCTATACGGCGCTTGCGATCTGAGAGGTTGTTTTTGGTAGCAATTCAATAATGAACTCAACTTCCTATATCGGTGGCAACCCACGACAGTTCTCTTTGGAAAAACATCAAAAGTTCGTTCATAACAAGAACATTGTGCGGTTTTAGCTTTTCCTCCTGCACTCTACTACATGTGCAAGAAACGTCATGCAACCTTTCCTCAATAACTTCGAGCTTTGAATCACGAAAACAAACTTGTAGGGATAATCTTTCTTTCATCCCATAAAACCACTTGACTAATCTGGTTTCTTGAAAACAACTTCCTTTATATGGCAATCTCTGGAAGCATAATGAGTGAATAAGAAATCCATTTCTAGGATTGCATCTAACACCTGCAACTCTAGTGGAAGAAGATCCACTAACAAATTGAGACCTTCTACTAAGACCTCACAATTCCGCATCACCGAATTGACTAACAAAGCATCACCAACCTGAGTGTATATAATTAACCCCTCAAATAAAGGCTCTAGCTTCCTATTCAAAGCATAGATAGGAACATACTGGAAACAAAGGAATGCGTAGCATCTGGATCTATTAAAACACGTGCAGGAACATTACAAATAGAGATCGTACCAGTAATCACGTATGATGCATCTTCTCGCTTCTTCTTTGGGTCATAGCGTAGACCTTTCCGTGTTGCCTAGGTCTATCTACAATTCTCTTTAATATGAATATGACACCATTTGGTGCTCTCTCTTGCGACCATCAAACTCTTGGTTGCTCAACTGTCTAGGACTCAACTCCCTAGTCCCTCTGTGCGGTTGTCCATAGTTGTGGACAATCCCTCTTGACATGTCCTGGTTATCAACACTGGTAGCATGTACCAACACTCACAAGACAATGACCTTGATAATTCTTGGAACAAATCATACATGGAGTTTTCCTTGCTATACTGGCAATAGACTCTTGCCCTCTTTGCAGTCTTGCTGCTAATCAAACAAACTAATTAGGTTCTTTTTAACTCTGCCTCTGATAGGCACTACCCACATTCATCTGCCTCGATGCCCGGCTACTAGTTCGATCCTTAAAGTCATATTGACTTGGAAACATTTACTCCAAGTGTGAACCTCCGCTGCTCACGACCTTGGAAACTGCTTGTTGCCAAGCCCCCACAACTAGGCTTCACTACCGACTGCACCTCTGCTATACTCTGCTCAACACGTAGAGCAGGCTCTACCAGCTGGGAGAAATTAATCCACTTAGCAATGCCTGTAACTGGGGTACGTATCTCAGGTCGTAACCCTCTTTCAAATCTTCGACACCTGTCACTCTTAGATGCCACAATCACATCAACATACCTCGAAAACAAGGTATATCTTCTCTCATACTCAGCCACTGAAAATGATCCCTGCTTTAATTCTAAAAATTCATCCCTCTTTGCCTCTCGGTACGTGCTAGGGTAATATTTATTTTCAAATATACTTCTGAAAGTTTGCCAGTGTGAAGTACGTGCATCACTACAACTGGCTAACATCGATTTCCATCATCCTTCTGCTTCCTTTAGCAGCAAGAATGTGGCCAACTTAGCATTTCGCTCCTCAGAGCAACTCATGACATCAAAACATTTATCAAGCTTATTCAGCCAAACCTCAGCTTCAGCTGGATCTTTGGAACCCTCAAACACCGTGGCTCCTAATTCTTTTAGGTAATCTATTCTATATGTCTTATCTGGATTACTTAGCCCTGCTCTCTCTATGGCTTACCTACCCCCTGTGAGGAATTAACATCTTTGCTTAATTCGACCGTATCTGAACTCTCGGGCACTAGATCTCCACCGGGATTGATCTTGGGTAGGATCCTGCGTCCGCCCCGATCTTGCTGCATAAATGCCGCTAGTACGTGGTGGCATGACTTCTATAACATATTAACATACTAGACATGTAATGAGTACTCAACTCAAATGCATAATTCTAGACTTGTGTTCACATTCTAGTCCTGACTGGACTTACTCTTGTCCTTACTTGGACCATGCTCTACTAGTTCTATTGAACTAACTCAATAACTTGCTATTTACTTTTCAGTTTCTTCTAGAGCTAACTTGCTCTGTCTCATTCCCATGGAGCTAACTGCTCTGGATACCAAGTTGTCACACCCTTCCCGAACTACCGCTAACTCCGCCCGGAAGATGGCGTGAAGCCAATGAGACATTGTTACCTCTTAACAATACCTGCGACCTTTGCTTTACGATCAACATACTATGTTCGCATATGGAACACTTTAAACTTAACACAGTAAGCGGAGAACTATAAAACATACATGAGGAGAAACTCCTCGTAAGTCTCTCTTGGAAACTAAAACGAGCAAGAACATCAGAACCACGAACAGTCCAAACCACTAATTAAACAACCACAACCTCTAAAGCATATACAACTATAACTACATAGTTCTCTCAAAATAGTTTACAAAACATATGGACTTGCTATACAACACCAGCCACGTACAAAATATCAAACTTATGAAGCTTCAAAGCAGATTATGGCGAGTTTTCGTGCGCAGGAGCTCGATCTCTACCTGAAAAGTGGGAAAAACACTGAAAGAATGAGCTATAAAGCTCAGTGAGTGACTTGAGTTTAAAAGAAAGCTATTAACTCGTAAATCATATCACCTGGCCATCTATGAGCATATGCATCTGTAATCAAGCGTTAAAAGTAATCGTGTAATCATTATAGCTTTTCAGAAAAACCAGCAAGTATTTCGTTAAAATCTCGTAAGGCATGTAAATGATATAAGCTCTTTTTAAAACATGTCCCAATCTACGTTTGTTCTACGATGTAGTGGGGCCCGCCCAAAGACTCCCATCGTCTTTTGTCGAGTGGGGCCCGCCAAAGACTCACGGCAGCGTTGTTGTCACGGAGTTCACTCAGCGTCGACAATGAGAAATGACTGTGCACACGGTACCACAAAGCCTCGGGCTCAATATCACAGAAGATCACATGAAAACATTCGAACATGCCTGCTTGCCTTTTCTTTCATAAAACTAAGGCTTACTTAGCTTGTTTATTAAATTGGAAAACTTTAAAAAAACATACTTGCTTAAACATACTTGCTTGGAATCTTAACATTTCCATAATCTTCGGAAATTCAATAAATATATGCTCGTATATAAATTTTATCAAAACATTTAGGCTCATCATGAACACTTTAAAACATTTCTAAGAAATCATGAATGCTCATAAACAAGTGTTCAAAGAAAATAATAAACATCTAAACCCTTTCATTCAAGCAAAACTTGTATTTCTTAAAGCATTTTTCAAGCATATAGCTCATTTTCGAAGTTCGTTTGTCACTCACAGTGTTAGAACTAAAGTCTTGACCCGTACACTCGACCTTTTTGCTCTTGGCCTGTCAAACAAACCAAAACCATGTTTTAGAACCTCGAGCTCATGGTTTTAACTTTAAAACTACAAGAAAACACTCCAACAAAAATTCCAGCATTTAACAGATTTTATACCCTGTATTCAAATACTCATAACTTCTTCATTACTTAACCCAAAAGGATGTACTTTATACCAAACGCTTCCTTTTTGAATCCTCTAAAAATCATATGAAGACATTAAATTGAAATTCCCAACAGATTGGTTCAGAAATACCTCGAAAGCTTCTTTCCGGGAACTAACTTCGCTATTCAGATTCGATTTTCTGCTGCAACCTGAAAATTGACCTGCTATTTACAACATATTCTAATCATTTTCTATTCACGATTTCTTCACGAACGTTGTAGGAAATTCAATAAGCTTTCCAACCATACCTAATAGAGCTTCGGATTCCAACTCTACAGGTCAGAACAACCAAAACATCAGAGACTTCTCGGATTTTGACAAGAAATTCTGTGTTCTGTCTTCCTCTTCACAAATCAGTAGCTTAAGATCCGAATTTGCTCGAGCATCCTTCACGAATTTTGTTCCAATATGAGTTAACTTGCACGAAACAAAATCTCAACTCTTACCTCTTTCTGTGGAGCTCGAGATGAACAAAATAGCAGAACATGGCAGAGTGATTACCTTGTTTGTTATACTAATTGCTTGAGTTCTCTCCCTCTCTTCTGCAAATCCAGCTCCAAAACCACCTTCTTCTTCTTCCTTTAAGCTTCTCCCACGAACCCTCAGCTCCTCTTTGATGAAAATGAGAAGAAATTTGAAGGTACTTGGTTGTTTAAAAAGAAAAACCAAGGTGGGGGTCCCACCTTCCACTTTCTTTCTTTTTTTCCTTTTCCTTTTCTTTTCTTTTCTTTTCTTTTCTTTTCATTCCTAAACAAAACACAATATTATAACCTTTCCTTTCATTTTCTTTCTTCATTATTCTTAGAGCAAACCAAACCAAAATGGTTTAAGGTTTTCCTTCCTTGTTTTCTTTTTATCTTTCACTTCATTTCTTTTCTTTTTAAAACAAGGAAAACCAAGTTTTATGCATTCATTTCTTCTTTTCTTTTGTTTTTCTTAATAAGGAAATTCCAAAGAATGATTCTCGGGTTTACAACTTACCTCCCCTTAAGAAATTTTCGTCCTCGAAATTTAGTAGTCCTTAGGTGAAGATCGTCAAATAATTCCTCTTCCTTTGGTCCTCTAATTCCCAGGTTGCCTCCTCCACTCCGTGATGTCCCCAACGAACCTTCACGAGTGGGATCGTCTTGTTTCTTAAAACTTGTTCTTTTCTGTCGAGGGTTTGAACTGCATCCTTTACGTAACTCATGTCTTCTTTCAACTCAACAGGTTGTGCTTGTAGCACATGTGTCAGATCTGGAATATACTTTCTCAACATGGACACATGAAAAACATCATGTTCTCGAGATAGTTCTGCTGGCAATTCTAATCTGTAGGCTGCTGGCCCAACTTGTCCCGTTACTTGATAAGGACCAATATATTTGGGACTTAGCTTACCTTTCTTTCAAAAATTAAAGATACCTCTTCACGGAGATAACTTCGAGAAAACTTGATCTCCAACCTGAAATTCTAAGTCCTTTCGTTGCTTATCTACATAATTCTTTGACGGTCTTGAGTTATCTTCTAATTCTTTCTGAATATCTTAATGTTATGTGTCGTAACTTGCACAAACTCAAGACCGATTAGCTTCCGTTCTCCTAGTTCATTCCCATATATGAGCGTTCTACAGGGTCATTCATCCAGCGCCTTAAATGGTGCCACGTCAAAACTAGACTGATAATTGTTATTGTAAGCGAATTCCATAAGTGATAGGTATGTATCCCAACTTCCCTTAATTTGAAGGACACATGCTCTCAACATGTCCTCTAAGGTCTTGATGGTCTCTCTCGATCGCCAATCATGCGAGGATGGAATGTTGTACTAAACTTCAACCTTGTTCCCATAGCCTTCTGTAAACTAGGCCAAAACTTAGAAGTAAATCTCGGATCTCTATCTGATACTATGGACACTGGCACTCTGTATTGTCTCACAATTCTGTCGACGTATAGCTTAGCTAGCTTAGCTAGCTGATACATGAATGAGTTGGATCACCTCATTTGTACTAATTACAAAGTGGGTCGCATCCATGGTCTTACCAGAATGAGGTTTCGAACCTTATTCTTATACCATAGACCATTTAGGTTATATTCTTGAACTCAACCCAAATAGTGTCCACTACACTGATTTCAAGATAAATGTTATAACCGTGGAGCTTAGTTTATTGGATTTATAAAAGCAAGACTGTAATCTTATCAAAACAAATAACACTTTATTTAATTGATCAAAATTACACAAGTTTAGGGCATAAATCCCAACAATCATCACCTCATGGTTCTTTGCCAAAACTTCAGATAAGTTGGCAATGATGTAGACCTTGGCCTTTTCATTCGCCCTGATCCACGGATCGTACGCATCACGAACACTTCGCGATGTGTTCGAGCCCGACACCTGAGGACACTCCTCAGTGAGCAAGAACTTTAGGTTGTCAGTTACCAAAATCGTGTTTATATTATTCTTCCACGTTTGAAAGTTATCTCCTACAATTTTGTCTAAAGCTAAGAGTGCAACTATTGAACTAGGCATTTTTGCTGAAAATAAGGAAAAAGTTTGTATTAGTCTCGCAAAAACTTTGAAAATTCAATCAGGTTTTAACAAATTTTTATCTATGATCCCTAGGCCATTAAAAATTGCAATGATACCCCAAAAGTTTAGAATGACCGCCACCGAAGGGTGAACAGAAACACTCCTCCTCTAGGACGAGACTTTCTCGACCAAACCCTAAAACCATAATAACTCTTATTCCATTAGGCATCCAGTTACCATTATTCAGTCAAAATCAATTAGCTCTTAATGAATTCTGTGAGTATCACCCTCTATCTTTAAATTCCCAAGTATTCGTCCAAACAATAGCCACCGAAGGGTGAACCACGAAGGAAAACCAACAAGAAAATTGTATCCCTTTTAGGAATTCACGGTGTTCCGACTCCCATGATCAAGGCTCTCCGAAAGGATTGTCTGGTCCAGGCCAAACTAGCAGGCGGATCATAGGCGTCTCACAGTGTGAATCAAAAGAAGAGACCGTGGGTCCCTTTTTCACATGTCCCGCTCCCACTCACTATAGTTACTCTATCCATTCACGTTGATATTGACCCATACAAATACCGTCCGAAGGGGGACGCTCCCATTTGCGCCACGAGGTCGAGTATGGATCTCACGGTGAACTTAACGGAGATTTGTGGTCGAAAAATTAAATGTATCTTTGAAAGAGTCTAGATTAGGAAAGCGAAAGCAATTTTGGATCTTGAACACTCTAAGTTGATCAATTTTGTAAAATAAAATGCATGCTCAAAGCTGGAAAAACAGAGGGATAGAAAACTCAACTTTGAAGATCAAATTCTCTTCACTCGGTGGATGGTTTTTAACACGAACACTTCGTGGACAACCGTTAGAGTCTTCCCTACTATCCTTAGGCCTTGGAACGGATGCTGGGATCCTAGGTTGAGAGTATTTGGAAGAAAAAACCTTTAACGTCACTAATTCGGGAATTTAGAATTTTCTGTAAAATTCTCTCAAATTACCTCAAATCACCATTATATAAATCTTCAACAAGCTTCATTAGAGGGACAACTCAAGGGTGAAGAGGATGGTTTGAGATGGAGGTGGCTAATTTTGGTGAATTTTGAAAATGAGGAGGATTGGGCAAGTTGGCAACTTGATTTTCATGAAAATCATGAAAATCCCTCATTTTACAATTAATTTTAATTCTAAAATCAATATTAAATTGATTTTTAATTAAAATTAATATAATTAATTAAATAATTTAAAATTAATTTAATTAATTAATTTTTAATTTAATTTAATATCAAGTATTAAATTAAATAAATTACCCGATCCCGATCGATTTTCCAAACACGAAGCACTATTCATGCTATAAACCAATCCAATATTTAAATCATATTTAAATGTATCCACCTCCTATTAGTCATAGTTTAATTCATAATTAAGTTATGATTCGTTAAATATATCACATATAATTAACGCTTTCTACCAAACTCGAATTTGAACAATTCAAATTCTTTTCTCTCAAAATGTTACAAGGCTAAGTCCGAGCTAGTAAGGGGGACCTAATGGACCTACAGATCATGAGCTCCAACAATACGAGATTAACCGGCAAAATTCTTTAGCCTAGCTAATCAACATTCGTTAACCACCGGGACACTCCACTAAAGCCCAGTGGTTGCACTCTCCTCACTGTAGATATATTTTTGTCCACTCGATATAACCATGATTAGTAAGTCGATCCTTCACAGGTCGTTCGTGATTACAGCTGGGTCAAAATTACCGTTTTACCCCTGTAATTACCTCTTGTTCCTTAAGTCCCACTGATCCTCTAATGAACAATTGGTTTGTGGTCCAACCAGCAAACCGAATCCCTCTCGGGCCAATGAGAGGGGTGGGCCCTTTGTTCAAGACCCGGAGTCAGCACTTAAGGGAACAACCTCTCTACTAATCCTTAAAGCGGGTAGGAGTGAATTCCATCTTGCAAAACTATGTTCCCAGCTATCTACCTAGACTTATCCCTAAAATGGGAGGTTTATTGAGTCGGCAGTCTCGAGCCACTCTCACCCATGTAAATCTAAGGATAATATGAATAAACAGGAGTTCATAGAACGCTCAGAATTAAGATCGAGTTACCTAGGTCATCGTATGAATATAGTCAGTTAAGACAGTAAACGAAGTTATAAATTCTAAGTGACTATTTCGCGGTCCATTCTTATGCAAACTCATTGCATAGGACGCCCCCATTCGCATGTCTCCACATGAACGATTTAGGATCACATCGTTTGTACTCTACAAAGTGGGACGCGTCCATAGTGTCCCCAGGATAAAGAACCCAACCCTATCCTTATACTATAGACTGTTCTGGCTATAACTTGAACTTGATCCACTTTTATGTCACACATAAAGTTCAAGTATTCATCCTATAGCCAAGGGTTCTTTTATTAATTAAGGTTACACAATACACAATTCATTATTCAATAACACCTTTACTGAATAAATCTCAATAACAAATTTATTGCAAAATAAAATATACATTCAGTTTACAAAACCATGAGTTTTAGGACATTAAAACCCAACAAACTCCCACTTGGACTAAAACGTCTGTGGGGAAAAATATGCTGAGTAAAGAAAAACTGCCCTACTGTACAACCCGTAGTCCTAGACTCTCTAGCTGCCCCTCAAACACTTTAGTCGTGAGGGGTTTTGTAAACGGATCAGCAATGTTGTGCTCCGAAGCGATCTGTGTGACAATCACGTCTCCTCGTTGCACAATCTCTTTGATGAGATGATATTTGCGCTATGTGCTTTCCCCGCTTATGGCTTCTAGGTTCTTTGGAATTTGCCACTGCACTACTATTATCACAATAAAGGGTAATAGGTAAATTCATATTTGGAACAACTTCCAAATCAGTCAAGAACTTCCTAAGCCATCTGACCTCCTTCTTTTTGCCATGCAGTGCGGCGTACTAAACCTCCATGGTGGAGTCAGCAATACAACCTTGATTTATACTCCTCCATACTATAGCTCCTCCGTTAAGAGTGAACATTGATCCTAATGTGGATTTCCTCTGTTGGGATTTATGCCTTAAACTTGTGTAATTTTGATCAATTAAATAAAGGGTTATTTGTTTTGATAGAATTACAGTCTTGCTTTATAAATCTAATAAACTAAGCTCCAAGGTTCTAACATATATCTGGAACATCAGTGTAGTGGACACTTCCGGGCTAAGTTAGCAGGTAGTACGGGAGGGGATGTGACAACTTGGTATCAGAGCCAAGTAGCTCCATGGAAAATGAGACAGAGCAAGTTAGCTCTAGAAGAAACTAAAAAGTAAATAGCAAGTTATTGAGTTAATTCAATAGAACTAGCAGAGCATGGTCCAAGTAAGGATAAGAGTAAGTCCAGTCAGGACTAGAATGTGAACACAAGTCTAGAATTGTGCATTTGAGTTAAGTATTCATTACATGTCTAGTATGTTGATATGTTATAGAAGTCATGCCACCACGTACTAGCGAGGCGATGCGAGGCGGGGATCGGGGCGGGACGCAGGATCCTACCCAAGCCCAATCGAGAGGGGATCTAGTGCCCGAGAGTCCAGATAGGGGCGAAGTAAGCGACATGCTAATTCCTCACAGGAGGTAGGTAAGCCATAGAGAGCAGGGCTAAGTGATCCAGACAAGACATATGGAATAGAACGTCTAAAAGAATTAGGAGCTACAGTGTTTGAAGGTTCCACAGATTCAGATGACGTCAAGGTTTGACTGAATATGCCTGAGAAATGTTTTGATGTGATGAGTTGTCTTGAGGATTAGAAAGTCAAGTTGGCCACACTCTTGCTGCAGAAGGAGGGAGAAGGATGATGGAAATCAATATTAGCCAGGTGTAGTGATGCACGTACTTTAGACTGGCAAACTTTCAGAAGCATATTTGAAGATAAGTATTAGCCTAGCACGAACCGCGAGGCAAAGATGGATGAATTTTTAGAATTTTGAAGCAAGGGTCACTTTCAGTGGTTGAGTACGAGAGAAAGGATACGAGCTGTCGTGATATGCTGATGTGATTGTGGCATCTGAGAATGACAGGTGTTGAAGGTTTGAAAGAGGATTACGTCCTGAGATACGTACCCCAGTCACAGTTATTTCTAAGTGGACTGATTTTTCTCAGCTAATAGAGTCTGCTCTACGTGTTGAGCAGAGTATAACATAGGTAAAATTAGTAGTGGAGCCTAGTTGTGGGACTTCGACAACAAGCTGTTTCTGAGGTCGTGAATAGAGGAGGTTCATACCTAGAGTAAATGTTTCAAGTCATCAGGACTTAAAGAATCATCGAGGTCACTGTCTTGTTGGTGTTGATGTGTGTTACCAATGTGGACAGCCAGGGCATTTCAAGAGGGATTGCCCACAGTTGAGAGCAGTCGCAAAGAGGGACCAGGGAGTTGGGTCCCAGACAGTTGAGCAACCAAGAGTTCCAGTAGCTGCAAGAGAGGGCACCAGCGGTGCTGGACTAAAGGGAGTTGTAGGGAGACCTAGGAACACGGAAAGGTCTACGCTATGACTCAGCAAGAAACAGAAAATGCATCAGATGTGATTACTGGTACAATTTCTATTTGTAATGTACCTGCACGTGTTTTAATAGATCCAGGTGCTACGCATTCCTTTGTTTTTAGTATGTTCTTAACTAAGTTGAATGGGAAGCTAGAACCTTTATGTAAAAGGTTAGTTATATACACTCCAGTTGGTGATGTTTTACTAGTCGATGCAGTGTTGCGAGACTGTGAGGTCTTAGTAGAAGGTCTCAATATGTTAGTGGATCTTCTTCCACTAGAGTTGCAGGTGTGAGATGCAATCTTAGGGATGGATTTCTTATTTACTCATTATGCTTCCATGGATTTCCATGGAAAGGAAGTGATATTTAGGAAACCTGGGTTGGTTGAAGTGATTTTCAGGGGTATAAGGAACATTATTCCTACGAGTTTGATTTCAGCATTAAAAGCTGAGAAGTTGTTGAGGAAAGGTTGCACGGCGTTTCTTGCACATGTAGTAGAGGTGCAGGAGGAAAAGCTAAAACCAGAAAATGTTCTTGTTGTGAACGAATTTCTTGATGTTTTTCCAGCAGATCTGTCAGGGTTGCCGCCTGATAGGGAAATTGAGTTCACTATTGAATTGCTACCAGGAACAACACCTATTTTGCAAGCGCCGTATAAAATGACTCCAAGCGAGCTCAGAGAGCTGAAGATGCAGTTACAAGAACTAGTTGATAAGGGATACATCAGACCTAGTGCATCGCCTTGGGGAACTCCAGTGTTATTTGTGAGGAAGAAAGATGGTACCCTTAGATTATGCATTGATTATAGACCGTTAAACAAGTTCACGATACGTAACAAGTATCCTTTACCCCGAATAGATGACTTGTTTGACCAGTTACGAGGAGCATCAGTGTTTTCTAAGATTGATTTAAGATCAGGATACCATCAGTTAAAGGTAAGGGAATCAGATATTCCTAAGACAACATTCAGAACGAGATACGGGCATTATGAGTTTTTAGTAATGCCATTCAGTTTAACAAATGCACTAGCCGTTTTTATGGACCTCATGGACAGGTTTTTCCACCAGTATTTGGATCAGTTTGTGATAGTATTCATTGATGATATACTAGTTTATTCGATTGACAGGAAAGCCCATGAGGAACACATGAGGATTATTTTACAAACACTAAATTCACCAAATGTGAGTTTTGGTTGAATCAGGTAGTGCTTGGGGTAAGTTGTTTCAGCAAATGGAGTTAATGTGGATCCGCATAAAGTGAAAGTTATGGTCAACTTAGAGAGACCAGCTAATGCGACAGAGGTACGTAGTTTCCTAAGGATACTACATAGGATTTGTTGAGGATTTCTCACGATTAACATTACCCTTAACAATGAAGAATGTTAAGTTTGAATGGTCAGATAGGTGTGAACACAGTTTTCAAGAGCTGAAGAAGAGATTAGTGACAACATCCTACTCATGATCTTGAGCTTGTTGGGATTTGTGCCCTAAAACTCGTAGTTTGTAATTATGTTCTAATTAATGTAATAAAGTGTTATTATTTCAATAAAGTGTTATTGTTCGTTATCTACGAGTTTGCCTTCATTTAAACCCTAAATCCAATAAACTAAACATCCAAGGCTGTTAAATGAATCTTTAAGTGAATGTAATGTAAAAAAGGATCTTGGTTCGAGACACAACCTAAAGGGTCTATAGTTAGGGGATAAGGTTTGGGTACCTTACCCTGGTTAAACTATGGATGTCGCCCACTTTGTATTTGATACAAACACTGTGATCCTAACGTGTTCGTGTAGATGAATTGTAAGTGGGGATATCCTATGTAATGAGATTACATAAGATCGGACCACGAAATAGTAACCTCTAGCTGTAACTCCGTTGACTAGTTAGGTTTCTATTTCACTCGGATGACCTAGGCAACTTGATCTCAATCCTAAGCAGGTTACGAACTCCTGTTTGCGAGGGATTGTCCTTTGATTAGTATGGGTAAGAGTGGCGGATTCGCCGACTCAATATGCCTACCTTCTTGGGGACAAGACCAGAGTGAAATGGTGGAAACTTAACTTAGCAAGACGGAATTCACTCTTTCCTGCCTACTAGAGTAAGTAGAGGAATGTTCCCTTAAGTGGTGTCTCCGGGACTTGAACAAAGGGCTCGACCCTCTCATTGGCCCGAGAGGAACTCTGTTTGTTGGTAGGACCACAAATAAATTGTTCATTAGAGGAGCACTGGTACTTAAGGCACAAGATGTAACCCAGGGGCAAAACGATAATTTGACCCAGCTGGTGTTACGAAAATTCGTGAAGGATTGACTTGCTGTTATTGGTCAATATCCATGGACTCAGATATATATCTGCAGTGAGAAGAGTGCAGTTGTGGGACTTTAGTGAAGTGTTCTCGCAGTTAACGAATGTTGATTGGGAGGTTAATGAGATTAATCGAGCAATCTCGTATCGTTGGAGCTTCTGATTTGTAGGTCCATTAGGTCCACCTTCTAGCTCGTAAAGGGTTCTTAGATCATTTGAATTTGAAACGTTCAAATTCATTTGGGAATATATTTAATGTATATGGATACGATATAATATATAGTTTTGGAACTATATATTATAAATTTAATGTGAATATGATTCATATTAAATTACTTGAGAGAATTGAATATTTGAAAGAGTTCAAATATCAAATTCAAATGTGAATGTGATTCATATTTGAAAACTATAGGTTATAATTTAATGTGCATAAGATGTACATTAAACTATAGGATAAAGGGTAAAATGATTAAATGTGATTTAATCATTTATTAATATTATATATGAATTAAATATGATTTAATTTAATATATTTAATTATTGATTAAATATTAATATAATATTAAATGGGAACGTGTCAAGAGGACACGTTCCCACCACTCCCCATCTCCCTCTCGATGGGAAGTGGGAGTTACCCACTGAATCCTTCTTCTCTGGTAGAAGAAGGCAATAATCGATTGATCATTAGAGGTAAGTGTGGTATTGTTGTCAAAATTCTCTCTAACACTCCATTCCCAATTTTTTCTAAAAGTTGGAATCCTTCCCACCAAGGAAGATCTAAAGCTCAGAGACATAAAGGGTTCTCTTGTTGGTGGTGTCTTGTTGCTGGAAGAAAACAGAGAAGTTTAGTTCCTGTGTTGCTGAAAAGCTAGGAGCAAAGAGTTGCTGGAGAAAGTCTACAAAGGTAATTCCTTCTTCCCTTTAGTTTAATTGTTAAACTTATTTTGTTTGTATGCATTTAATCCATGCCTAATTAGATTATAGTTGATTATATGCTTGTTCTGTTTTATTTATCAATGTATTGGTTTTTGTTTTAAGCAAAACAATCAAGCACATTAACGATCCCAAACGACGTTTTCGCTGCTCAAGGAGATTAAATCTCTATCAATTGGTATCAAACATGCTTGTATTGTTTTGTTTTGAAACAAAATTGCATTGATTTGGTGGGAATTGCATTTGGTTTGCTGTAAAACTTGTTTAGGAATGTTTTGGCCTTAGTTTACTTTGATTTTGATCAATTAGTATGTAAAGGCCCCTGCGTTTTTTGGGCATAAAGTGCAAAATTGAGTCTGTAATTGAGTTACGATTCGTTCGAGACAAATTTCAAGCAATTCGGTGGAGAATCAAGGGAGAAATTGCAAGGTGAAGCTGCTGTGTTCATGGAAGAAAGCTGCTGCCGAAAAAGAACGTTGCGTTAATGAAGAAGAAACGTCGTCAAAGCGCCGGCGCTCCTATCGGCGCGGCGCACAAGGGTTCTCGGCGTTGCAACGCGCGCCTCGATGTTGCAACGCCATCCCGATACCGATGCACGCAAGGCAGCGAAGCGGGCGTTGCGTTAACGCCTCGGCCT
This sequence comes from Trichosanthes cucumerina, assembly GCA_036507285.1. Classification (NCBI taxonomy): domain Eukaryota; kingdom Viridiplantae; phylum Streptophyta; class Magnoliopsida; order Cucurbitales; family Cucurbitaceae; genus Trichosanthes; species Trichosanthes cucumerina. Next base: position 99,072,951 of record CM071835.1, on the reverse strand, counting down.
CAGCGTTAACGCCGTAGGCATTCCAGCATTTCAAACAGCGCATGGTTCGGTTGGTTCAAGTATTTTTGTCCAGTTCGAGTGGTTCAGGGTGTTTTTAGATCGGTTTCATGAAATAAATTAATGTAATTTATTTTTTTTGCACTTTAGGGGCCAAATTATTGCAGTTTCTGACTATTTATCTATATGAATGTCATTTAGATTATTCCCACCTTAGGATAACCATGTTCATGCATTTTATTTATCTAAATGTTATATGAATATGGTTGAATGCATGACTAATTTTTTTTTTTTATGAGTAATTAATTATAAGTGTTATAATTAGATTATATGGAAAATAAATTGCATGGAGCATGAAATTACTTAGTTTAAAATAAATGTTATTTTGTTTAAGTAATTTTATAATTCAAGTAGTTGAATTTCTTATATAATTCCAATTTGAATATTGATTGTTGGATTTATAATATAGTTTCTTGATCATAGGTTAATTATTAAAATTTATAAAAGTTATAAATTAAAGGGGTTTTAGAAACCATAACCTATAATAAAGAAATGCATGCAAACATAGGAACTTGGGTTAAATATAATTAGTTTTAAATCGTTTAAAATTAATTTAGACCTAAGTTTCAATTTCTAATAGGATTAGAAATAAGTCTTACGTAGTATTTTAAATAGTTTAAAATATAGTAGGACTTTAGGACTTTAGTTATAAGGGAACTCTACTAGGGTGAAGTTACTGTCAAAAGGTCAGGGGTATACTTAAGTCGGCAGTTAGCAGAACACCTCCTACTGAGGCGACCGGAACTGAGTTGAATTAACCTTAGTTATGTTTTATCTCAGGAGTAATTAAAATATTTATTCACCTAGACATAAGGTTTTAAGACCTAGTTATAACTTGATTATAATAGGCATAGACTTAGATAGATTCGTTTAGCGAGAATCCGATTAAGTTAAATCCATACCCTAATTTTAGGAACTTGGTGGGAGAAAGCGAGATGTTGCATCGAGTTTACTCTCACGTCCTCAAAGTTCACACCGTGAGTTCCATGCTCGCTCACGGCGTCAATAGGGCGTCCCCTACGGTATGTGTTTGCATGGTTCAATACCAAGGTGAATGAGAGGAAGTATCCATAGTAAATGGGAGCGGGGCGTGTGTCAACGTATCCTACGGTCTCCTCCATTAGGTCGCATGACCGTGAGATTTCTATAGTCCACTTTGCTAGGTTGTCTGGGAGCACCAAACCCTACGGAGGGCCCGACTATAGGAATCGGAACACCGCGAACTCGAGAAATGGATAGGGTCTCTTAGGTTGTTTGCCGCCAGATTGTCTTTCTTAATAGTAGCTTTGTTGGCTCGGGCCTATTGGATCCGAAAATGGTAGGGTCACATTTACGGGATGAGTTAAGTTAGGTAACAAATCCTTGACCAAACAAAGCGGTAGCTAAGGACCATTGGGACATGAGATGTTCAGTAGTGAGAATTGGTGAGAAAGTCTCAATTCAAGGGAGGAATGATTGTGACTTGCCCGACGGAGGCTTTTGTTCTAAACCCTTGAAGTATCGTTGCAAAATTAAAGGTTTAACTTAAACAGTGGATTTAGTTTAAACACTAGGGTTCTTTAATAATTTTGCTAAATTAGATTGGTTTTTACAATGGGTTAAAAAGGCATAACTAATTAGAACTATTTTGGATTTTCAGCATGTCATCCTCAATAATAGCCTTACTTAAAAGCGACCGTTTAACTGGTGAGAATTTTACTATGTGGAAGTCCAACTTCAATACGATTCTCGTTGTTGACGACCTACGGTTTGTACTAACTGAGGAATGTCCTCAGATCCCTGCTTGTAACGCTCCTCAATCTGTTAAGGAGGCGTACGACCGCTTGATCAAGGCCAATGATAAGGCCAAGGTCTACATTTTGGCTAGTGTTTCTGAAGTTCTGGCCAAAAAGCACGAGGGCATGGTCTTAGCTCGTGAGATCATGAGTTCACTGCAGGAAATGTTTTGACAACCGTCTGGACAGATTCGACACGAATCCCTCAAATACGTTTATAACTCCCGTATGAAAGAGGGGTCATTGGTGAGAGAACACGTTCTTGATCTGATGTTCCACTTCAACGTGGCTGAGATGAACGGAGCGGTCATTGACGAGCAAAGTCGGGTATCGTTCATCCTCGAATCTCTTCCGAAGAGTTTCCTACAATTCTGCAGCAATGCGGTGATGAACAAGATAGAGTATAACCTGACTACTCTCCTTAATGAACTACAGACTTTCCAGTCTCTTATGAAGAATAAGGGGCGGTGATGGAGAGGCAAATCTGTTTGCCCATTCCGGAAAGGTTCGGAAGGGTTCATCCTCTGGGATTAAGTCCTGTAACTCTTCTTCTGGGCTTAAGAAGACCCAAAAGAAGAAAATGGGAGGGAAAGGGAAGGCACCTGCTACTGACAAAGGCAAGGAAAAGATCAAGCTTGCAGATAAAGGAAAGTGTTCCCACTGCAACATAGATGAGCACTGGAAGAGAAACTGCCCAAAATACCTTGCTGAGCTCAAAGAGAAGAAAGGTAAATTAGATTTACTTGTTCTTGAAATATGTTTAGTGGAAAATAATGATTTTACCTGGATACTTGATTCAGGAGCCACTAATCATGTTTGTTCTTCATTTCAGGAAACTAGTTCCTTCAAGGAGCTCGAAGAGGGTGAGATGACGCTCGGGTGGTCGAAGCGGAGACGCGCGTCTCACTCGTGCGATGGGAGATGCCATGTTATTTTTCGGAGATAGATTTCTTTTATTAAAAAATCTGTATATAGTTCCTAAGCTTAAAAGGAACTTAATTTCTATCTCTTGTTTAATAGAACTTGGATATTGTATTTCTTTTTCTGTTAATGAAGCGTTCATTTTGAAAGAGGGTGTCAATATTTGTTCTGCTAAATTGAAAAATGGCTTATATGTACTGAAACGGAATAAAACCAAAACAATTTTAAATCATGAGATGTTTAAAAATGCTAGTACTCAGAATAAAAGGTAAAGAATTTCTTCAAATAATAATACCTATCTGTGGCATCTTAGACTTGGTCATATTAATCTCAACCGGGTTGAGAGGCTTTCTAAGAATGGACTTCCAAACAAGTTAGAAGATGATTCTTTACCGCCTTGCGAATCTTGCTTGGAAGGTAAAATGATCAAACGACCTTTTACTGGAAAAGGTTATAGAGCCGTAGAGCCCCTAGAACTTGTGCATTCGGATCTTTGTGGTCCAGTGAATGTTAAAGCTCGAGGAGGGTACGAATATTTCATCTCTTTCATAGATGATTATTCGAGGTATGGTTATCTATACCTAATGCATCACAAGTCTGAAGCTCTTGAAAAGTTCAAAGAGTATAAGGCTAAAGTAGAAAATGCATTAGGGAAAAGCATTAAAACACTTCGATCCGATCGAGGTGGAGAGTATATGGATTTGAGATTCCAGGATTATATGATAGAACATGGAATTAAATCTCAACTCTCAAAGACCTAATACACCACACAAAGAAAGCGGTGTGTGTCGAAGGAGAAATAGAACCTTGTTAGACATGGTTCGTTCTATGATGAGTTATGCTCAATTGCATGCCTCGTTGTGGGGATATGCAGTAGAGACTGCAGTTCAAATCTTGAACAGTGTTCCATCAAAAAGTGTTTGAAAAACACCTTTTGAACTTTGGAAATGGCGTAAACCTAGTTTACAACATTTCAGGATTTGGGGTTGTCCGGCACACGTGCTCCTGACAAACCCAAAGAAACTGGAACCTTGTTCAAGATTGTGTCAATTTGTTGGCTATCCCAAAGAAACGAGAGGTGGTCTTTTCTACGACCCACAAGAAAACAAGGTGATTGTATCGACAAACGCCACGTTCTTGGAGGAAGATCACATGAGGAACCATAAATCACGTAGTAAATTAGTACTAAATGAAGCTACACATGAACCAACAAGAGTTGTTGATCAAGCTGGACCTTCATCAAGAGTTGATGGAGGAGTCAGCGCCTCAAGTCAGTCTCGTCCTTCTCAATCGTTGGGAATGCCTCGACGCAGTGGGAGGGTTGTTTCCCAACCTGACCGCTACTTGGGTTTAGCTGAAACTCAAGTTGTCATACCTGATGACGGCGTAGAAGATCCATTGCCTTGTAAACAGGCAATGAATGACGTAGACAAGGACCAATGGATCAAAGCCATGGACCTTGAAATGGAGTCAATGGACTTCAATTCAGTATGGGAACTTGTAGACCAACTTGAAGGGGTTAGACCCATAGGGTGCAAATGGATCTATAAGAGAAAGAGAGATGCAACCGGAAAGGTACAGACCTTTAAGGCTAGGCTTGTAGCAAAGGATTTTACCCAAAGGGAAGGAGTTGACTATGAAGAAACTTTTTCCCCTGTTGCTATGCTGAAGTCTATAAGGATACTCTTGTCCATAGCCGCGTTTTATGATTATGAAATTTGGCAAATGGACGTCAAGACTGCCTTTTTGAATGGTAATCTTGACAAGAGCATCTATATGTCTCAGCCCGAAGGGTTCATAGCACAAGGTCAAGAGGAAAAAGTTTGCAAGCTTAATCGATCAATTTATGGATTGAAACAAGCATCAAGATCTTGGAATATAAGATTTGATACTGCGATCAAGTCTTACGGCTTTGACCAAAACGTTGACGAGCCTTGTGTTTACAAGAGGATCGTCAACGATAAAGTAGCTTTGTTAGTACTTTATGTGGATGATATCCTACTCATTGGGAATGATGTAGGATACCTAACTGACATAAAGAATTGGCTGGCGACCCAATTCCAAATGAAAGATTTGGGAGAGGCGCAGTATGTTCTTGGGATTCAGATCCTTAGGAATCCCAAGAACAGAACGCTAGCACTGTCTCAAGCGTCTTATATCGACAAAATGTTGTCCAGATATTCGATGCAGAATTCCAAGAGGGGCTTATTACCCTTCAGGCATGGAGTTCATCTGTTTAGGGAACAGTGTCCCAAGACACCTCAAGAAGATGAGGATATGAGACATATTCCCTATGCCTCTGCAGTAGGTAGCTTCATGTATGCTATGCTATGCACAAGGTGGACATTTGTTTTGCAGTGGGAATACTCAGTAGGTACCAGTCTAATCCAGGGTTAGATCAGTGGACAACAGTTAAAAATATCCTCAAGTATCTAAGGAGAACGAGGGACTATATGCTTGTGTATGGGTCTAAGGATCGATCCTTACGCGATATAATCGATTCGATTTTCGGACCGATAAGGATTCTCGTAAATCCACATCGGGATCGATTTTCACCCTTAACTGGGAGCTATAGTATGACGAAGCATCAAGCAAGGATGCATCGACTCCACAGGAGGAAGGTCGAGTATGTCGTTGCTTGTGAAAGCCTAAAGAGGTTGTTTGGCTAAGAAAATTTCATTGATTTGGAAGTTGTTCCAAATATGGAATTTCCCATCACCTTATCTTTGTGACAACGGTGGTGCGGTAGCCAATTCGAAGGAACCTCGCAACCATAAGCGAGAAAGCACATCGAGAGGAAGTATCACCCGATACGAGAAATAGTGCAACGAGGAGATGTGACATCCACGAAGATCGCTTCGGAGCACAATATTGTTGATCCGTTTACAAAGACTCTCACGGCTAAAGTGTTCGAGAGTCATCTGGAAAGTCTGGGTCTATGAAATATGTACATAGGCTAATCTAGGGCAAGTGGGAGATATGTAATGGGGTATATGGATGCCCTAGTTTTTATTGTATTTCTATCTCTTGTAACCTTTGTTTTAGATTATGATGTACCCCACTAGAGTTTTAGTTCAAGTGGGAGTTTGTTGGGATTTGTGCCCTAAAACTCGTAGTTTGTAATTATGTTCTAATTAATGTAATAAAGTGTTATTATTTCAATAAAGTGTTATTGTTCGTTATCTACGAGTTTGCCTTCATTTAAACCCTAAATCCAATAAACTAAACATCCAAGGCTGTTAAATGAATCTTTAAGTGAATGTAATGTACATAAAAAGAATCTTGGTTCGAGACACAGCCTAAAGGGTCTATAGTTAGGGGATAAGGTTTGGGTACCTTACCCTGGTTAAACTATGGATGTGGCCCACTTTGTATTTGATACAAACACTGTGATCCTAACGTGTTCGTGTAGATGACTTGTAAGTGGGGATATCCTATGTAATGAGATTACATAAGATCGGACCACGAAATAGTAACCTCTAGCTGTAACTCCGTTGACTACTAGGTTTCTATTTCACTCGGATGACCTAGGCAACTTGATCTCAATCCTAAGCAGGTTACGAACTCCTGTTTGCAAGGGATTGTCCTTTGATTAGTATGGGTGAGAGTGGCCAGATTCGCCGACTAAATATGCCTACCTTCTTGGGGACAAGACAGAGTGAGCGGCTGGGAACTTAACTTAGCAAGACGGAATTCACTCTTTCCCGCCTACTAGGGTAAGTAGAGGAATGTTCCCTTAAGTGGTGTCTCCGGGACTTGAACAAAGGGCCCGACCCTCTCATTGGGCCGAGAGGGACTCTGTTTGTTGGTAGGACCACAAACAAATTGTTCATTAGAGGAGCACTGGTACTTAAGGCACAAGATGTAACCTAGGGGTAAAACGGTAATTTGACCCAGCTGGTGTTACGAACATTCGTGAAGGATTGACTTGTCATTATTGGTCAATATCCATGGACACAGAAATAAATCTGCAGTGGAGCAGAGTGCGGTGTGGGACTTTAGTGGAGTGTTCCGCGATTAACGAATGTTGATTGGGAGGTTAATGAGATTAACCGAGCAATCTCGTATCGTTGGAGCTTCTGATCTGTAGGTCCATTAGGTCCACCTTCTAGCTCGTAAAGGGTTCTTAGATCATTTGCATTTGAAATGTTCAAATTCATTAGGGAATATATTTAATGTATATGGATACGATATAATATATAGTTTTGGAACTATATATTATAAATTTAATGTGAATATGATTCATATTAAATTACTTGAGAGAATTGAATATTTGAAAGAGTTCAAATATCAAATTCAAATGTGAATGTGATTCATATTTGAAAACTATAGGTTATAATTTAATGTGCATAAGATGTACATTAAACTATAGGATAAAGGGTAAAATGATTAAATGTGATTTAATCATTTATTAATATTATATATGAATTAAATATGATTTAATTTAATATATTTAATTATTGATTAAATATTAATATAATATTAAATGGGAACGTGTCAAGAGGACACGCTCCCACCACTCCCCATCTCCCTCTCGATAGGGAAGTGGGGAGTTACCTACTGAATCCTTCTTCTCTGGTAGAAGAAGGCAATGATCGATTGATCATTAGAGGTAAGTGTGGTATTGTTGTCAAAATTCTCTCTAACTCTCCATTCCTAATTTTTTCCAAAAGTTGGAATCCTTCCCACCAAGGAAGATCTAAAGCTCAGAGACATAGAGGGTTCTCCTGTTGGTGGTGTCCTGTTGTTGGAAGAAAACAAAGAAGTTTAGTTCTTGTGTTGCTGAAAAGCTAGGAGCAAAGAGTTGTTGGAGAAAGTCTACAAAGGTAATTCCTTCTTCCCTTTAGTTTAATTATTAAACTTATTTTGTTTGTATGCATTTAATCATTGCCTAATTAGATTAGAGTTGATTATATGCTTGTTCTATTTTATTTATCAATGTACTGGTTTTTGTTTTAAGCAAAACAATCAAGCACATTAACGATCCCAAACCACGTTTCCGCTACTCAAGGAGATCCGATCTCTATCAGAGCTAGCAGCAGTTGTTTTAGCATTGAAGATCTTGAGGCATTAGTTGTTCGGTGAGAGGTGTCACATTTACAGAGATCATAAGAGTCTGAAATATATCTTTGATCAGAAAGAATTTAATATGAGACGGAGAAGATGGTTAGAACTGATTAAAGATTATGATTGTACCATAGAATACCATCTAGGTAAGACGAATGCGGTAGCAGATGCATTAAGCAGGAAGTCAAGACTTCCTAAAGACGCCTTGTGTGGTTTTCGAGCAACCTTTTTAAGTACTCTAAGGGGTTCTAAGACAGTCGTGACTGTAGAGAATTCAGGGGGTCTTTTAGCTCAATTCCAGATCAGGTCTTCACTCGTAGCAGAGATTGTGAGAAGACAACCATAGAATAGTAACTTGCAGAAAATGTTTGGAAAGTCCAAAAAGGGCCCATAAGTGGAATTTAGAATGAGAACAGACGGAACCATAGTTAAGCAGAGAAGACTAGGTGTCCTGAGTATTAATGAGCTTAAAGATGCTATTTTAGAGGAAACTCACAGTTCAGCGTACGCTATGCATCCAGGAAGCATCAAGATGTACAAAACTTTGAAGGGAATGTATTGGTAGCCCATAATGAAGCGGGAGGTAACTGATTGAGTTGGTAAGATATTTGATATGCCAACAAGTTAAACAAATTAGACAGAGACCAAGGGGACTCCTTAACCCACTACTAGTGCCGGAGTGGAAATTGGAGCATATCACTAAGGATTGTTTGTTTGTTAGTACAACGTACTTCAAGTGGACATGATGGTATTTGGTAATGGTGGATAGACTCACTAAGACAACACGGTTTATACCGATTAAATCGACGTCTACACTTGAGCAGCGTGCTAAGCTATACGTCGATAGGATTGTGAGTCAATACGGAGTGCCAGTGTCCATAGTTTCAGATAGGGACCCGAGATTTACTTGTAAGTTTTAGTCTAGTTTACAGAAAGCTATGGGGACAAAGCTGAATTTTAGTACAGCGTTCCATCATTAGACAGATGGTCAGTCAGAGAGGACCATCCGGACATTAGAGGACATGTTGAGAGCACGTGTCCTTCAATTTAAGGAAAGTTGGGATACACACTTATCACTTATGTTGTTCGCTTATAATAATAGCTATCAGTCTAATATTGACATGGCACTATTGGAGGCTTTGGATGAAAGACCGTGAAAAATGCTCGTATGTTGGAACCAAGTAGGAGAACAAAAGCTAATCGATCCTAAGTTGGTGTAAGTTACGACGAACAATATTAAGGTAATTAGAGAGAATTTGAAGGTAACTCAAGATCGTTAGAAGAGTTACACAGATAAGCAACGAAAGGACTTAGAATTCTAGGTTGGAGATCAAGTTTTCTTGAAATTATCTCCATGGAAAGGTGTCCTTCGCTTGGCAGGAAAGATAAGTTGAATCCTAGGTATATTGGTCCTTATAAGATTGATAGCACACAAAATGTGCTATCCTTAAGCTTAATAATTGCTAGTTTTATAATGATTTCAGGGCTTTTACATGTTTAAATCACCCAATTTCAGGTTAGGAGCTTAAACAGGACATTTGAATACAATTTAGATCACTCGGGATCGAAACGAGGCTATTTGGAGCTAAAAATAATACCAATTGGAAGAGAAAAGATAAATCCAAGCATGATGACCCGAAGTGATGGCGTTGTAACGCCGTTTATAGCGTTGCAACGCCCGAGCGTCTTTGTTTAAAGCGTTGAAGACCATCGCCGATAGAGTTGCAACGCCGCTTTGCGCGCGCAACGCCAGATCGATAAGGAGCGCGCGCGCGTTAGGGAAGCAAAGCGTTGTAACGCCGTCCCCTAAGCGTTGCAACGCCGCCGATCATTATTTCTTATTTACGGCCACTTACAAGTGCAGCGTTGTAACGCCGCACCGATTCCATCTATAAATATATCCTTATGATTTCATTACAAGGGAACGAAATTGATAGACAATCCACCCTAATTTCGAAATACACTTTGTAAGAAGAGAGAAAAGAGCGTTTTTGGGAGCCAAAGCATCCGTGGAGGTTCGAGATCGAAGGCAGGAGCTCGGAGACGAAGGACCGACATCGACACATAAGTTTAATTTCCTTTTCTTTCAAATTGTAATAGTGTTCTAAGACGTTTTCTACATGTTTAGTCTGATTTTCATGTGATTTAGAGTAGCTAAACATTGTAGTTAGGATTTGATTTACTTGTTATGACTTTCTTGCTATGTATTGGAGCATGTTGTCCTTATTTTTGGCAATTCGTTCTTTACTTCTTAATTTGTTGGTTTAAGTGGACTCGAGAGATAAAGCTTGAATTAGAGTAAAATTGTCAAAACCCTTAGAAATCTAGCATGAGAATGACATAGAAATCTTAGGGAAACGCATAAACAAGTTGCTTAATGCCATGCATGTAGTAGGTTCATATGGAGACTATGGAGTTTATTGCATGTGTGAGGCTCACTAAGAATCGAGAGGTTTTCTTGAGTATTTTATTTCTTGTTTATAACTTCATCTCTTTGGTTCATTGCATGTGTTAATTGAGTCATTAACTTGTATAATCACTTCCCTCAATTCTATCAATTCCTGTCTCCACATGTTCGTTTGTTTGCTTGTCTTTACTTTCAACCAAATATTCATGTTATGTTTCTTTAGCTAAAATTGAGAATTAGTATCTTAGTAATTAATTAATCTAGAAACCCATTCCCGAGGACGATACTTGGATTCATAAATCACTATACTAAAACTTGACCCGTACACTGCGGTATTGCATATCTATAAATTATACGCAACAAGTTTTTGACGCCGTCGCCGGGGAATGGCGATTATTTAGATTAATTAATATTAGGATAAAATTTGAAATTTTAGACTAAAGCTTGTTTGTGTGTTTTTTCTTATTCGTTTTTGTGTGTTTGTTTGTTTTCTTATTTGTTTTATTTGAGTTTTGTGTGTTTTTTAGTCTTTGTCCCCTGTTTTGGTTGTGTGGATATTGTGTAAAAGTCTTGATCTGAGTTATTAATTTTTTCAATTATGACTTTGCATGATTTTGATTCTCCACCATTCTATTGCCCCTCTCAAGACCCTAGGTATGTGCATCATGATTTCTCTGAATTTCATCTGTCTAATTTTTACCAGTCTGTACCTGAAATTGATAAACATTTATGTAATGGTAGTTATCTGGGCAGTTGGAACCATAGTTTTCCGTACCTTAACCAACCCCTAGAAAAATCTTCTCTTATGAACCAATTCGCGGAATATACCTTAGAATTGAAATTTAAAAATTTGGTTCATAGTGAATTAGAGAGGTTAGATAGGTTGGAAACTGAGGTGGTAGGACTTTGGGAAATAGTACAGGATAGAGCTCAGTATCTTAACCAGCTAGTAATTTCCCTTAAGGCCTTACAGGAGCAATTTCTTATCCTTACCACTCAGGAGGTGCCACCTAGGAAGATTTGTCCAGATGATAATGAGGATAGTTTGGGGGAGACTGAGGCACACCATGATCAGGTTAGTGAGGAAGACAGTGGTGATACACTTAGTTCCACAGAGGAGATCCAGGTGATAGAGTCAAAGACTGAGAAGTCTTCTTTCCTTTTATCCCTAGAAATTTCCTTTATTTTTGATAACCATTTGTCTTATACTCACGAGTCTTGCTTTGATTTCAAATTTTTCATTTCATTAAACAAAAATACCAAAAATAATTCTATCTCTGGTGTCCATGAAAAGCAGGATAGCCTTTTAGACTTAGAAGGCTATATCGATTCGAGCAAGAAGGGCCCGAAAAAATATGAGCAATTTTATGTGCCCTGATAAGTCACCGTCTAGCTAAAGACGTTAAAGAAAGCGCTTCTTGGGAGGCAACCCAAGTTCTATGTTTCATGTCTTTATTTTTTGTTTTATTTTCTAGTTGTTTGTGTTTTTATCTAATTTTTTTCTTTTTGTACCTCCAGGTGTATGCCCAAAGGGAGAGCTGCAGACTTGCACCCTTTTGATCCCGAGATCGAGAGGACACAGGGAGACTCTAAGGGAAGGAAAAGCAGAAACTCATACTATGGTTGATCAGGAGCTCATCAATAACCCTAAACCTATCAGGGAGTATTTCCAACCTGTGTTTAATTCTGAGCAGGCTGGAATAGTCCATGCCCCTATCAATGCTAATAATTTTGAACTTAAGACAGGGTTGATACAGATGGTTAGGGAAGGTGCTTTCAGAGGCTTAGCCACAGAAGATCCTAACTCTCATCTTCAAAATTTCTTAGAAATCTATGGTACATTTAAAATGAATGGTATCTCTCATTGATAGTATTCGCCACGTCTCTTTCCTTTCTCTTTGCAGGGTAGAGCCAAAGAATGGCTAGGTCTCTTCCTCGGGTAGTATCACTTCACGGGAGGAGTTGGCCCAAGCCTTCATGACCAAATTCTTTCCACTGTGAAGGTGCAAAGTTAAGGACCGAGATTGGAACATTGAGCGGCGGGAGAGAGCAACTATTTGAAGCATGGAAAAGGTACAAGGACATGCTCAGGAGGTGCCCACAGCATGGCTACCCAGAATGGCTCCAGGTACAATTGTTCTATAATGGACTAGAGCGGTAAGACCGGGACCATTCGGATGCCATCTTTGGAGGGCTTTCATGGCGAAGGCGTGTGCGTAAGCACGTGCCCTCCTCGAGGAAGTGTCAGCGACCCACTACGGTGGCCTCTGAGAAAATGATGCAGATCTAAGCCGATGATTTGGACTATATCAACTGGATGAGGTAACTTCTCTTAGATCTCATATGGCATCTCTCACTCATGCTCTGAATAATTTTGCAGGATCACTACAAAAATGGATGTCCTCTCAATGCTCCCAGCCCAATGGAGAATCCACTGTGGAGCAATTGCACTACCTGAACAACAGAAGCAACACCTATGGAGGAAATCAGACTCAGAATAACCTACCAACACATTACAATCCAGGTTTGAGGTATCATGAGAATTTTTCTTATGCTAACAACAAAAATGTGTTGAATCCTCCTACTGAGGCATGCTTCTACACATCGAGAGAGAAACCATCTCTGGAAGACACATTGCACTCCTTCATAGCTGAATCCAGAAGTCGGTCCAACCAGCTGGAGAATGCAGTCACCAGTCTATCTAGTATTATCACTAGTCATGGAGCTGCGATAAAGAATATAGAGACCCAGATTAGCCAAATGAACACATCACTCCAGGCACTACAAGCAAGGAAGGAAAACACCTTGAGGGAGTACAGTCTAGCTAAAGACGTTAAACAAAGCACTTCTTGGGAGGCAACCCAAGCTTTTTCAATTTTTTTTCTATTTTTTTGTCTTTAGTTTGTTGTTTTTCAATTCTTAGTTTATTTACTAGTGTTGTTTGCTTTGTAGGTTGTGACGATGCCTGTCTTCGTTGAAATCCATGCTCCCGTTCTGAGACACTCCAACACACATGTTTTGGCTATCCAAGGAACTCAGAAAGATCTCCATAACTCATGACAATATTGTTCACTCTTACCCTGATACTTAATTTGTGCTTATTTCTGCAAACATTGGGGACAATGTTTAGTTTAAGTTTGGGGTGGGATGTTGTTTAATTGTTGTGATTGTCCTGAGCATATGCTAGAATTGTTGATTGATCTTTTACATAAGTATGAGTATGATAGCCTAGGATAAGATATAATTGGAAATCTTTGTGATTCTGCTGAAACCTGAAAGCATGACATGAATTTGAGTTAATTTAAAAATTTTCTTAAGTTTCTCCTGCATTATTATGCACATAGCTTGTGTTCCTGTAGTTTTGAAATGCTTAGAACAAAGTTATTAGGTTTAGAAGTTTGATGTCACCTCGATAGGTCTGAGAACTGATTTGAGAGTTAAACTGCAGGATAGGGTAAATGACAATATGAAGTGCATGATCTGTATAATATGTGAAATAGTTTGTTTTTGTTGTTTGTTTGCTAAAGAAAAAAATTGTGAGGAAAAAAAATTACCTTCACTGTGATCAGTTAGGACACTAATTGAGCGAGTGCTCTGGGTAAGGGCCCTACAGTAGATGTGTGAAAGCTAGTGTCCTTACACAAAAAAAGAAGAAAATAGAAAAAAAAATAAAATTTTGATAAAAAGTGAGTAAGTGTTGAGTAGAGTTATTTAGTTCTTGAATGTGGGGAGGCTCAAAGATTAGTAATTAAGACCAGTGTAGGGGGAAGTTGAATGGAGAGCCTAATAAAGTTGATCCGGGCTTAGTAAAAATGAAGGTAACATAGGCTAATCACACACACACGTAGGAACACTTAGGAAAAGTGTTAAATTGCTTGCTGAAGTGTTATGTTTGAATGTTTCCTGTGATTGCCAGATTTTCTCTTAAATCTTTGAGGCTTGAATCAAATGTATGTTTAAGAACAATCTGATGTTTAATTGTGTTTTTGCTCGGGACTAGCAAAACTTTAAGTTTGGGGGGTGTTTGATAGCACACAAAATGTGTTATCCTTAAGCTTAATAATTGCTAGTTTTATAATGATTTCAGGGCTTTTACATGTTTAAATCACTCAATTTCAGGTTATGAGCTTAAACAGGACATTTGAAGACAATTTGGATCACTCGGGATCGAAACGAGGCTATTTAGAGCTAAAAATAATACCAATTGGAAGAGAAAAGATCAATCCAAGCATGATGACCCGAAGTGATGGCGTTGCAATGCTGCCTATAGCGTTGCAACACCGAGCATGCTATTTAAAGGCGTTGAAGACCACTGCCGATAGCATTGCAACGCTGCCTTGCAGCGTCGCAACGCTATCTCGATAAGGAAGCTTATATGAGGAGCTTCACAGAGGGCGTTGCAACGCTGCCTTGCAGCGTTGCAACACCAGATCGATAAGGAGGCGCGCATTAGAGAAGCGGCGTTACGCGCTGTGTCCTAGCGTTAACAACGCTGATCGCTTCCTTATTTACCGGTACCGCTAAGGCAGCGTTGCAGTAACGCTGTGCCTAGCATTGCGACGCTGCACCGATTCCATCTATAAATATATCCTTATGATTTCATTACAAGGGAGCCGAAATTGATAGACAATCCACCCTAATTTCGAAATACACTTTGTAAGAAGAGAGAAAAGAGCATTTTTTGGAGCCAAAGCATCCGTGGAGGTTCGAGATCGAAGGCGGGAGCTCGGAGACGAAGGACCGGCATCGACACATAAGTTTAATTTCCTTTTCTTTCAAATTGTAATAGCGTTCTAAGACGTTTTCTACATGTTTAGTTTGATTTTCATGTGATTTAGAGTAGCTAAACATTGTAGTTAGGATTTGATTTACTTGTTATGACTTTCTTGCTATGTATTGGAGCATGTTTTGTCCTTATTTTTGGCAATTCGTTCTTTACTTCTTAATTTGTTGGTTTAAGTGGACTCGAGAGATAAAGCTTGAATTAGAGTAAAATTGTCAAAACCCTTAGAAATCTAGCATGAGAATGACCTAGAAATCTTAGGGAAACGCATAAACAAGTTGCTTAATGCCATGCATGTAGTAGGTTCATATGGAGTCTATGGAGTTTATTGCATGTGTGAGGCTCACTAAGAATCGAGAGGTTTTCTTGAGTATTTTATTTCTTATTTATAACTTCATCTCTTTGGTTCATTGCATGTGTTAATTGAGTCATTAACTTGTATAATCACTTCCCTCAATTCTATCAATTCCTGTCTCCACATGTTCGTTTGTTTGCTTGTCTTTACTTTCAACCAAATATTCATGTTATGTTTCTTTAGCTAAAATTGAGAATTAGTATCTTAGTAATTAATTAATCTAGAAACCCATTCCCGAGGATGATACTTGGACTCATAAATCACTATACTAAAACTTGACCCGTACACTGCGGTATTGCATATCTATAAATTATACGCAACAAAGATAGTGGAACGAGTTGGGCCAGCAACCTACAAACTTGAGTTGCCAGCAGAACTATCTCGAGTACATTATTTTTTTCATGTGTCCATGTTGAGGAAGTATATTCCAGATCCAACACATGTGTTGCAAGCACAACCAGTTAAGCTTAAAGAAGACATGAGTTACGTAGAGGATGCAGTTCATATCCTCGACAAAAAAGAACAAGTTTTGAGGAATAAGACGACCCCACTCGTGAAGGTTCGTTGGAAACATCACGGAGTAGAGAAGGCAACCTGGGAGTTAGAGAACCAAATGAGGAAGAAGTATCCGACGATTTTCACTTAAGGACTACTAAATTTCGAGGACGAAATTTATTAAGGGGGAGGTAAGTTGTAAACACGAGATCTTTCTTTGGAATTTCCTTTAAAAAAAAACAAAAGAAAAGAAGAAAGAAAATGTTTAAATATTTGGCCATCTTTGTTTTAAAAAGAAAAGAAAAAGAAAAGAAAAGAAAAGAAAAGGACACAAGGAAAAGTGAAAAGGGAAAAGACAAAAAAAAAAACCACCACCGTTTAAAACAATTCTCGTCCATTTTAAACTCATTTCTTTCCATTTCCTCCTTATTTTAACAAAAGAAAGTTGAGAGCTTCATTAGAGAAGGATGAAGGAAAAGGAAGGAAAGGTTTTCTGGAGTTGAAGTTGAAGGGAATGAAAATCTCCGCGCAGGGGAAGACGATCGAATCGTCAAAGGTATCGTTACACTACTTGAAATTTGCTAAAATGATCTAACACTTAGATCTAAGTTAAACATACATAATAAGGAAGAAATTACAACAAGAAGAGTATACTTACTTGTTGTAGACAAAACTTCAAAGTTTCTTCCTCGGTCACGAACACTTCGTGCTTCTCAACGAATGCTTCTCTCGAACAAAACAAACACCACCAACGGCCTTCTCAGTTGTTCTTCCTTTGGAAGAAGGAAAGTGGTGGGACTTTTCTAGGTTTTGGAGAGGGAGGAGAAATGAGAGAAAAGTTGAGAGAATTCTCTTCTTTTTGGGTGAAATCCAAAAAATGAGAGTGAAAACCTTACCCATCCTTCTTGCAAGAAGGGTTTAAATAGTGGAATAACCATGGAGTTAAAATCTCCACATTATTACCATTTTACCACAACCATAGGTTATGCAAATCACATTTGCATAACCATATAATATAAGATATCTCATATCTCATATTGCAAATCACATTTGCAATAATTGTGGATTAATTAAATTGAATCACATCCAATTTAATTTCTCTCAATTAATTTCTCCAATCCGCCCTAATTCAACAATTAGGCTAACCTATACTTTATTATGAATCTCATTCACATTAAACTATATATTATATCATTCATATCTCATATAAATGACATAAATGCCCTTTAAGTGAAATTGAACACTTCAATTTCATACCAAAACTTTAACCCTTCTTTTAACCCACATGGAGCCAACCGAGGGACCTAATGAACCTACAGTGACGAGCTCCAATGATCCGAGATTAACCTATCAAACTCTTTGAACCGGTTAATCAACCTTCATTAGCTACGGTAACACTCCACTAAAGCCCGTAGCTGCACTCCCGCCAGTGCAGAATATTACGTGTCCACTAATATAACCAATGCCCATGAGTCGACCCTTCACAGGTTGTTCGTAGACACGGCTGGGTCAAATTACCATTTTACCCCTGTGTCTACCTCTTATTCCTTAAGTCCCCACCGCTCCTCTAATGAACAACATATCGTGTTGGTCCAACCATACACAACACCCTTCTCGGGCCAGTGAGAAGGTGGGCGCCCGTTGTCCAAGCCTTGGAGACAGCACTTAAGGGAGCAACCCCTCTAGTTTCCCTAAAGGCGGGAACGATTGAATTCCATCTCGCGTAGTTAAGTTTGCAGCTCCCTACTTGGTCCTGTCCCTAAGAAGATAGGCATATTGGGCGAGTAACTGTGACCACCCTCACCCGTACTAGTCAAAGGACAGACCCCCGCAGACAGGAGTCCGTAACACGCTCAAGATTCAGGTCGAGTCACTAATGGTCATCTACGAAGTTATTAGTCTATACTGTCGACGGTGTTACATCAGTAGGTCTAATAATTCACGGTCCGGTCTTGTACAATCTCATTGCACAGGATGCCCTCACTCGCATGTCAACCACATGAACGAGTCAAATCACCTTGTTTGTATCTAATACAAAACGGGTCGTATCCACAGCGTATCCAGGATTAGGTCTCCAACCCTATCCATATACTGTAGACCATTCGAGTCATTAACTCGAATGTGATTCTCCCTGTGTGTCCACTAAACACCGTTCAAGTTCTAGTTCTCTCATAAAATCAATGACCCTGGAGCTTAGTTTATTGGAAAAGTTTGTAAATATTGCGAGACACAAAATAATTAAATAAATAACTCTTATTAATTTTAAACATTAATTTACAAACACGAGATTAGGACAAAAATCCCAACAGAAGTTGCAGAAGAAAGGAGGAGAACTCAAAGTATGTTTGTATAGCAGCAAGGTAATTACTTATGCCCAGTTCTGTTATCTGGATCATTTCGAGCTCCACAAGAAGAGATAAGACGTGAGGTTTATTTTTCTAGAAATCTAACTCATGTTTGAACAAAATTCGTGAAGGAAGCTCGAGCAAATTCGGATCTTAAGTTACTGATTTGTGAAGAGAAAGGAAGAGGAGAGAATTTGTTGTCAAATCCGAGAAACCTCTGGTTTTTAGGTCATGCAGATTAGTAGGATTCGAATCAGAAGCTCTAATAGGTATAGATGAAAAGCTTATTCAATTTCCTACAACTTTTATGAAGAACTCGTGAGTATGAATCGACTGGAAGATGTTTTAAATTTCAGGTCAATTTTGGGTTGCAGCAGGGAAACGAATCTGGAATAGCAGAAGTTTATTTTTTGGGAAGATGATTTCAAGGTATTTTCGAACAAATCCATTTGGAATCTCAATTTCATTTCTTCATATGATTTTTAGAAGGTTCAAAAAGGAAGAGTTTGGTATAAAGTACATCCTTTTTGGCTAAGTATTGAAGAAGTTATGGTTGTCTGAAATCAGGGCATGAAATCTGTAAAATTCTGGAAAAATGATAGAGTGGTTTTTGTAATTTTAAGGTTGAAACTCATGAGCTCGAGGTTCTAATGCTTGGTTTTGGTTTGTTTGGAAGGCCAAGAGGAAATAGGTCGAGTGTACGGGCCAAGGTTCTAGTTCTAACACTGTGAGTGACAAAACGAACTTCAAAAACGATTTACATGCTTGTATTATGCTTATCAAAATACAAGATTTTGCTAGAATGAAATGGTTTCAATGCTTGTTGTTTTCCTTTGAGAACCTACTTATGAGCATTCATGTTTTCCTAGAAATGTTTTCAAGTGCTCGTTAGCTAGATTTCCCGATGAATTTATATGAGAGCATATGTTTGTTGGTTACTGAAATTTAGTGAAAATGTTATGATTTCAAGCAAGCATGTACTAGCAAGAATGATTTAAAGATTTCCAGTTTTTATGAACAAGTTGAGTAAGCTTGAGTTTTATGAAAGAAAAGTTAAGCAGGCATGTTCAAATATTTTTATGTTTTTTTTTCTGAGACTCGATTGAGTAAATGACTAAGATATTGAGCCCGAGGTTGTATAGTACCGTGTGCACACAGGTTATATTTTGTTGTCGACGTTGAGTGTACTCCGTGACAACAATGTTTTCGTGAGTGTTGGGCGAGCCCCACTACGACAAAGACGATGGGAGTGTTGGGTGGGTCCTACTACATTGTAGAGTAAACGTTGGTTGTACTGGGCGTACCCTACACTACGTAGATTTTCATATGTTCTATATAATTTAATATTATCGATATGCCTTGAGGAATTTTAATGTCATGCTTGTTGGATTTCTGAAAAGCTATCATGATTCCACATTTACTTTTAACGCTTGTTTACAGATGCATATGCTCATAAGTCTTCAGGTGATATGTTTTACGAGTTATAGATTTTAAACTCAGTCACTCACTAAGATTCATAGCTCATTCTTTCAGTGTTTTCCCACTTTTCAGGTAGAGATCGAGCTCCCAGTACCTGATATCCTGCCATAGTCTGCTAGAAGCTCCACGAGTTTGATATTTTGTACATTGGTGGAGTTGTATAGAAAGTCTATATGTATTGTAGGATGACTATGAAGTTATGTTTGTGTGAACATTCTAGGTTGTAGCTGTGTAAACCATAATTTGGTATGTTTTTGGTTGTGATGCTCTTACCCGTTCTAGTTTCAAGAGAGACTTAAGAAGAGTTTC
This sequence comes from Trichosanthes cucumerina, assembly GCA_036507285.1. Taxonomy (NCBI): domain Eukaryota; kingdom Viridiplantae; phylum Streptophyta; class Magnoliopsida; order Cucurbitales; family Cucurbitaceae; genus Trichosanthes; species Trichosanthes cucumerina. The sequence continues at coordinate 99,052,958 of CM071835.1, read as the reverse complement.
TCCTTACGTATGTTTAGTAGTTGTCTAGTTTCCGCTGTTTTATGTTTAAAGTGTTCCATAAGCAAGTATAGTATGTTTATCAGGTATAACAGGGTCAACAGGTATTGTTAAGAGGTAAACAATGTTTGTTAGCTTCACGCCGTCTTTCGGGCTAAGTTAGCAGGTAGTACGGGAGGGGATGTGACAAATGGTGATTAGGAGGTTAATGAGATTAACCAAATAATTTCGTATCGTTGGAGCTTCTGATCTGTAGGTTTGTTTGGTCCACCTTCTAGCTCGTAAAGGGTTCTTAGATCGTTTTAATTTGAAATGTTCAAATTCAATTAGGGAATAATCATTAATGTAGGGAATAACCATTAATTTATATTGATACATTATAATATAAGGTTTTGGAACTTTATATTATAAATTTAATATGAATATGATTCATATTAAATTAGATGAGAGAACATTTCAGGTTTTATTATTAAATTTAAGATTTGAGTAAGTGTATAAGGAAATTATGACTTTAATCAATATAATTGGAGCCTTATGATAGTATTTGAAGTATTTTTAAAGTTTAAAATTAATCTTATGGCATTTCTGAAGTTTTAGAGACTTGGAAGGGCATTTTGGTAAATCTGCAAATTAGGGTTCAAAAACATCCTTTTTGTTTTTTAGGGCACGCAAACCAAGGCATGTGTACCCTCTTCTTCCTCTTCACGACTCAGCCAACAACCTCCCTTACGGTAGTCTCCGATCGCCGACCCGATTACGGTGGTGATGCTCTATCCCCGACTAGCCGCCTACGTTCATCGCTCGTAACCAAGCCAGTCGCACGAAGTTGTGAGTTCATCTTCGCAGCTCGCCTCGCCGCACGATTCACCGGTCACGAAGCTTCACCGCCACACGTCGTGGATTCAGGGTCGCCAGCTTCGCCGGAGGTTGCGCATCCACAAGGAACCCGAGCCGTCAGTCAGCCAAAATCTGATTCCTTGACGTCGTTATCGTTTATTCAACTACCCCCATCGCCGACCGAACGTCTCTGCTCAACCAACTACAACCAGCGCCATCGACCCCTACTTGCACGCGTCAAGTCGCCGTCTAGCTGCGCAACCCGTCGGAACAAAGGTCAGTTGTCACCGACAGTATGTGTCATATGGGTTTTCCGACTTGGTTCAATCGGTGGTTCACGATCTTCCCGATCCATTTTCACTAAACGGACACCGGTTTTTGTTAGATCGGGTCGCGAGCATTCCATAGGTGCACTCCACGCGCTGAGACACGCCACCGATCCGCCTCCACGCGTTCTTCGCTTGTCGTGTCACCAACCGATCGATTTCGAATCTCGAGTCCATTAAGAGTTCGTTTGGGGTAATTTAGCCTATTTATGATTGAATTTGAGGAATAAATTATGGTTATGTGATTTAATTAAGGAATGAATGAAATTGATTTAGGAGGTTCGAGTATCAAGCACGATTGAGAGAAGCCTTGAGTTCGGAACGGAGCTTTATGAGTTTCAAGCTAAGCTAAGGTAAGGGATTTTTTTCTACAAATTATTTTGAAAAAGGGAAGTATATATGTTCTGAAGGATTTTAGTTTAAAAGGATGAATTTGAAAGATTTAGCCCAAAAGAGGAATCTCATTGATTTATTTCAAGAATGATTTTCCCAAGATTTATTATTCAAAAGGGTTTGAGAGGACCTTCAACGCATGATGTAATTTTTAAGAGAATTTCATATGATATAAGGGTTTGAGAGGACCCGAATAGAAAGGATTTCAAAGTATTTGAAAATGAGTTGACACAGTTATGTATATTTACGTATATTGAGATTTTCAGTTATGTCATTGTGATGAATACGTATTTGAAAATATAAATGTATTTATGATCTATGATTGATTGACTCGAGTTTAAAGTTATGAAAGTTATGCCATGATTATATGATTGTTGCATCATTATGACTGCATGTGTACATGTGATTGACGAATGGGACCTCATGCATATTGTATGTATATGAACATGTTTATGAAGATTGTGGCAATTGGTCTCCTGAGGACTTATGCATAGTCAAACATGCATCAGAGACCCTATTGGTCAAACTTATAGAAGTCTGTGAGGGACTCAAACTTATAGGGCTCTGTGAGGGTCTCAAACCTACAGGGGTTTGTGAGAGACTCAACATGAAAATACTCAGGTAGATTCAATTGACCACATAAAGCCGAAGAGAAAAGTCATGATTTTATGAAAGGAAGCTTTAGGTCCCACTACATAAAGTTTTATGATTTTAAAAAGTCACGATTAACAGTCATGTTTAAGAGTCATGTTGCATGTGTTTGCATTTCCCGACCCCCAGTTACTAGGTATTATTATAATACTCACCCCTTTATCTTTGTTGTATTTAATTATTTATTATTTTAATAATGGGAACGTGTCACATTGACATGTTTCCACTACTCCCTCAACTCCCTATCGATAGGGAGTGGGGAGTTGCCCTCTGTAGCCTTCTTCTTCACATTTGGAAGAAGGTTGTGGTTAATCGATCAATTGACTTGATTATGAAATCTTTTCTCTCTAAAAAATTCCCTTCTCTACCAAATTGTTAGAGGTTTTCTACCAAACCAAGATCTAAGTGGAATCTAGAGGATAAGGGGTTTCCCAAGTGGTGTTGTCCTATTGGAAAGGAAGAACAGAGGAAAGAGTTGTTGTTGTGTTGCTGTGCAAATTGGAAGCAAGGTGTTGTTGTGATTGAAAAACTACAAAGGTAATAGTTTGTTCCTTTTAGTTTAGAACTTATATAGCATGTGTTTTTATGCTTAATCCATGCCTAATTAGATTAGATTGCTTATCTCTGTATTTTTTCCATGAAGGGAATGAGAATCCCTGCGCAGCGGAAGACGATCGAATCGTCGTGGTGATGTTGTGCTACTTAATTAAGTTAAAATTAACTATCACATAATTATAGGCTAAACATGCATTCTATGGAAGAAATCAGCAAGTATAAAGTAGAGGTACTTACTTGTTGAAGACTTTCTTCAAAATTCCTTCCTCCGATGATCACGAACTCTTCGTGTTCTCCCAATGATCTCGAACTACTCGAACAATTCCAACGAACGGACATTCTCCACTGGATTTCTCGGTTGTTCTACTTTTGGAAGAAGGAGAATTGTGGGATTCTCTTCTTTTGGTGTAGAGAGGAGAACTTTTGAGAGAGAAAAGAACTCTTCTTTTGGTAAGAATTCCAAAAATAAGAGTAAGATCATCCAACCCTTCTTGCAAAAAGGGTTTAAGTAACGGAGATAGGTGGAGTTGAAATCTCCACCTATTTACCATTTTACCACAACTATAGGTTATGCAAATCATATTTGCATAACCACATATTATAAGATATCTCATATCTCATTTTACAAATCACATTTGCAATATTGTGTATTTTTAAATTGAATCACATCCAATTTAATATCTCTCAACCTAATTTCTCCAAATTAGCCCTAATTCAACAATTAGGCTAACCTATAGTTTATTATGAATCTCATTAACATTAAACTATATATTATATCATTCATATCTAATATAAATGACATAAATGCCCTTTAGTGAACTTGAACACTTCAATTCACATTAAAAATATAAACTTTCTTTTAATCCAGTTTGAGCTAACCGAGGGATCTTATGGACCTACAGTGACGAGCTCCAATGATCCAAGATTAACATATCAAACTCTTTGACTCGGTTAATCAACCTTCATTAGCTACGGTAACACTAAACTAAAGCCCGTAGTTGCACGATCGTCAGTGTAAGATAATATGTGTCCACTGATATAACCAATACCCATGAGTCGACCCTTCATAGTTTGTTCGTAGACATTGTTGAGTCAAATTACCGTTTTACCCCTGTGTCTACTTCTTGCTCCGTAAGTCCCCACTGCTCCTCTAATGAACAACAACGTTGTAATGGTCCAACCATACACAACAACCCTCTCGTGCCAGTGAGAGGGTGGGCGCCCGTTGTCCAAGCCCTAGAGACAACACTTAAGGGAACAACCCCTCTAGTTTCCCTAAAGGCGGGAACGAGTGAATTCCTTCTCGCGTAGTTAAGTTCCCAGCTCCCTACTTGGTCATGTCCCTGAGAAGATAGGCATATTGGGTGAGTAACTGTCACCACCCTCACCCGTACTAGTCAAAGGACAGACCCCCGGAGACAAGAGTCCGTAACACAATCAGGATTCCAGTCGAGTCACTAATCGTCAACTACGAAGTTATTAATCCATACTTTTAACGGTGTTACATCAGTAGGTCTAATAATTCACGGTCCGGTCTTGTACAATCTCATTGTACATGATGCCCCCACTCGCATGTCAACCACATGAACGAGTTAGATCACCTCGTTTGTATCTTAATACAAAGCGGGTCGCATCCACAACGTATCCAGGATTAGGTCTTCAACCCCATCCATATACTGTAGACCGTTCGGGTTCTTTACTCGAACGTGATCCTTCCGGTGTGTCCACTACACACCGTTCAAGTTCTAATTCTCTCATATATTCAATGAAACCCTGGTGATGGAGATCAGATCCCTTTGAGCAGCGGAAACGAATTTGGAATCGTAATTTGTAAGTTTTGTTTTGCTTGAAATGCAAAAACCCATACATTGATAAAACAGAATAAACATGGATTTCTAATCCTATTAGACATGGATTAATTGCATACAAACATACATGTGTTTAACAATTAAACTAAAAGAAGAGGAATATCTTTGTAGTTTCGCAGAACAACAACTCCTTGCTCCAATGTTCAGCAACACAGCAACACCCAAGAAACTTCTCTGTTTTCATCTAGCAGGAACACTACCACGAGGAAAACCCTCTATGTCTCTTAGTGCTTAGATCTTCCTTGGTGGGAAGGATCCAACAATTGGAAGAATTGGAAATTCTAGAGAGTGAGAGAGAGAATTTCTTCTTTACAGCAATTCCTTAATTGCTCAAAAAAAATCTTTCGATAAAACTCCTTCTCACCTAGAGAACAAGCTATCTATCGAGGGATAAGTTCCCCCACTCCCTATCGATAGGGAGTTGGAGGGAAGTGGGGAACGTGTCCTCCTGACACGTTCCCATTAATTTAATAATAATATTAAATAATAATAATTAATCTAATTAACTATTATATATATATAATAATTAAATCATATTTAATTAATCAAATTAAATATCTTATATTTAATTAAGATTAAATCATATTTAATCATATCTTTCCCTCTAACCTATAGTTTTAATGCACATCTAATGCACATTAAATTTAACCTATAGTTTACAAATATGAATCACATTCACATTTGAATTTAATATTTGAACTCTTTCAAATATTTAATTCTCTGATGTAATTTTAATATGAATCATATTCACATTAAATTTATAATATATTATATCGTATCAATATACCTTAAGTTTATTCCCTTGTGAATTTGAACGTTTCAAATTCAAATGATCTAAGAACCCTTTACGAGCTAGAAGGTGGACCTAATGGACCTACTTAAGGGAATCGAAGTCCCCGCAGCGGAAGCGATTGCGAATCGCGCGCTCTTGATTTAGTTACAATGGAAATTTCAGGAATGTAAAACATGGATTAAGCATAAAATAAGAGTTTGGACAGCAAGAGGTTACCTTTGAAGAACCTTTCTTAAAGTGCTCCTCTCTCCACGGTCACGATCTCAGCAACAAGAACTCTAACGTGCGAAGACACGACCACCGGATCTTCTCCATTGTTCTCTAGGTGAGGGAGGAAGGTGGGTTCCCTTTAGGAGATGTGAGGTATTTTGAGAGAGATGTATGTTTTGGAACTCTTCCAACAACACAACAAAGAGGCTAGTGATTCTATGAAAAACCCTTAACCTAGTTGCATCTCATGCAACCATATATATAGAGAATTGGGATGGAAATGACCATCCTACCCCTCTTTTAATCTCTCTTTAGTATATAGTCTAAATCACATTAAAACTATATATTATATCAATTATATCATATATAATTGATATAACTCCTCATGTATGAAATTGAACACTTCAATTTCACTCCTAACTTTATACCCTCTATATTACCATGTTGAGCAAACGGAGGGATCTAATGGACCTACAAATCATGAGCTCCAATGATGTGAGATTAACTGATCAAACTCTTTGATCCAGTTAATCAATATTCATTAACTACAAGTCACTCCACTATAGACTTGTAGTTGCACTCTCCTCACTGTAGATATTATTGTGTCCACTGATATAGTCATTACCCATGAGCCGACCCTTCACAGGTTGTTCGTAATCACAGTTGGGTCAAATTACCGTTTTACCCCTATGATTACCTCTTTGCTCCTTAAGCAACATTGATCCTCTAATGAACAACAAGTCTAAGGTCCTACCTTAGACTCATCCCCTCGTAGAGGCGGGCCCCGTTGTTCAAGACACCGAGTCGATTCTTAAGGGAACAACCTATCTAATTCCTCGAGAGAGGAATGAGTGAATTCCATCTTGCACAATTAAGTTCCCACCTACCTACGAGGTTCGTCACGAGAAGGTAGGCTTATTGAGTCGGCCATGTGCCACTCTCACCCATACTAGTCTAAGGACAAACCCCTATAAGGGGAGTTCTTAACTTGCTCAGATTCAAAGTCGAGTCACTAGTGACCATCTATAAATTACTAGTCTTATCCACATTAGCGGTGTTATCTTTGGTTAGACTAATAATTTGCGATCGATCTTGTATGAACTCTTCATACAGGATGCCCCCACTCGCATGTCAACTACATGAATGAGTTGGATTACCTCACTTGTACTAATTACAAAGTGGGTCGCATCCATGGTGTTACCAGAATGAGGTTTCCAACCTTATTCTTATACCATAGACTATTTAGGTTATAATCTTGAATTCAACCCAATTAGTGTCCACTACACTGATTTCAAGATAAGCGTTATAACCTTGGAGCTTAGTTTATTGGATTTATAAAAGCAAGACTGTAATCTTATCAAAACAAATAACACTTTATTTAATTGATCAAGATTACACAAGTTTAGGGCATCAATCCCAACAATCTCCCACTTGACTTAAAGCTTGTGGAGTACTAAACATAACATTAATGTAAATACAATAAACTAGGGCATTTAAACCCTTTGTACAAAATACTCCCATTTTCACTAGTTGGGGAAGACTTGTAAACCTAGACCTTCTAGGTCACTCTCAAATACTTTAGCCGTGAGAGCCTTTGTAAAAGGATCATCAATGTTGTGCTTTGAGGCTATCTTCGTGACAATCACGTCTCCTCTGTGCACGATCTCCCGGATAAGATGATACTTCCGCTCTATGTGCTTTCCCCTCTTGTGACTTCGGGGTTTCCTCGAATTTGCCCTTGCACCACTGTTATCGCAATACAGTGTGACGGGCAAAGTCATATTTGGAACAACTTCCAAATTTAGCATAAATTTCCTTAACCAAACGACCTCCTTACCTGCTTCACAAGCTGCTACATATTCGGCCTCCATGGTGGAATCAGCGATGCATTCTTGCTTGACGCTTCGCCATACTACAGCTCCTCCATTAAGAGTGAAAACTGACCCTAATGTAGATTTTCGAGAATCTTTATCAGTCTGAAAGTTAGAATCCGTGTATCCTGTAAGGATCAAATCCTTAGCCCCATACACAAGCATGTAGTTCCTTGTTCTCCGAAGATACTTAAGGATCGTTTTAACCGTTGTCCAGTGTTCAAGTCCTGAATTGGATTGATACCTACTGACCATCCCAACTGCAAAACAGATGTCAGGCCTAGTACACAACATGGCGTACGTTAGGCTCCCAACAGCTGATGCGTAAGGAATCCGTCGCATATCCTCAACTCCTTGAGGTGTCTTAGGACACTGTTCCTTAGACAAATGGATTCCATGTCTAAAATGCAACAAGCCCTTTTTGGAATCTTGCATCTTAAACCTTGACAACATTTTGTCTATGTATAATGCTAGAGACAAGGCTAGTGTTCTATTCTTGCGATTCTTGACAATCTGGATCCAAGAAAAAACTGCATTACCCAAATCTTTCATTTGGAATTGCGTTGCTAGCCATTCCTTGATGTCAGTAAGATAACCTACATCATTCCCAATGAGTAGGATATCATCCACATAGAGAATTAGGAAAGCGACAGAACTATTGATGATTTTCTTGTAGACACAAGGTTCATCATCATTCTGGTCAAAACCATAAGATCTGATAGCCTCATCAAATCTTATATTCCAGGACCTAGAGGCTTGTTTCCTTAGCCAAACAACCTCGTTAGCTGCTTCACAAGCAGCGACATACTCAGTCTCCATCATGGAGTCAGCGATGCATCCTTGCTTGATACTTCGCCATACTATAGCACCCCCGTTAAGGTCGAAAACTGATCCCGATGTGGATTTTCGAGAATCCTTATCGGTCTAAATATTAGAATCAATGTATCTAGTAAGGATCAAATCCTTAGTCCCATACACAAGCGTATAGTCCCTCATTCTCCTTAGATACTTGAGGATATTTTGAACTGTTGTCAAGTGGTCTAACCCTGGATTTGACTGGTACCTACTGACTATTCCCACTGCGTAACAAATGTCCGGCCTCGTGCACAGCATAGCATACATTAAGCTACCTACTACAGAGGCATAAGGAATACGTCTCATATCCTCAACTTCTTGAGGTGTCTTAGGACACTGTTCCTTAGACAGATGAATTCCATGACTGAATGGCAACAAGCCCCTCTTGGAATTCTGCATCGAATATCGGGACAACATTTTGTCGATATAAGGCGCTTGAGAGCGATGCTAGCGTTACGTTTTGCGATTCGAAGATCTCGAATCCCAAGAACATATTGCGCCTCTCCCAAATCTTTCATTTGGAATTGGGTTTTACCAATTCTTTATGTCAGTAAGGTATCCTACATCATTCCCAATGAGTAGGATATCATCCACATAAAGTACTAATAAAGCTACTTTGTCGTTGATGATCCTCTTGTAAACGCAAGGCTCATCAACGTTTTGGTCAAAGCCATAAGACTTGATCGCAATATCAAATCTTATATTCCATGATTTGGATGCTTGTTTCAACCCATAAATCGATCGATTGAGCTTGCAAACTTTTTGCTCCTGAGCTTGGGTTATGAACCCTTCGGGCTGAGACATATAGATGCTCTCGTCAAGATTACCATTCAAAAAGGCAGTCTTGACGTCCATTTGTCAAATTTCATAATCATAAAATGCGGCTATGGACAAGAGTATCCTTATAGACTTCAGCATAGCAACAGGGAAAAAAGTTTCTTCATAATCAACTTCTTCCCTTTGGGTAAAACCCTTTGCTACCAGTCTAGCTTTATAGGTCTGTACCTTTCCGGCTGCATCTCTTTTTCTCTTATAGATCCATTTACACCCTATGGGTCTAACCCCTTCAGGTTGGTCTACAAGTTCCCATACTGAATTGAAGTCCATTGACTCCATTTCAAGGTCCATGGCTTTGATCCATTGGTCCTTGTCTACGTCACTCATCGTCTGTTTATAAGACAATGGATCTTCTACGTCGTCATCAGGTATGACAACTTGAGTTTCAGCTAAACCCAAGTAGCGGTTAGGTTGGCAAACAACCCTCCCACTACGTCGAGGCATTCCCAACGATTGAGAAGGACGAGACTGACTTGAGGTGTTGGCACCTTCATCAACTCTCGATGAAGGTCCTGCTTGATCAACAACTCTTGTTGGTTCATCTGTACCTTCATTTAGCACTAATTTACTATGCGGTTTGTGGTTCCTCATGTGATCTTCCTCCAAGAACGTGGTGTTTGTCGATACAATCACCTTGTTTTCTTGTGGGTCGTAGAAAAGACCACCTCTCGTTTCTTTGGGATAGCCAACAAATTGGCACAATCTTGAACGAGGTTCCAGTTTCTTTGGGTTTGACACCGAGACGTGTCTTAGGACAACCCCAAATTCAAGTGTTGTAAACTAGGTTTACGCCCCTTCCACAACTAAAAAGGTGTTTCTGAAACACTCTTTGATGGAACAGTGTTCAAGATTTGAACTGCAGTCTCTACTGCGTATCACCAAAACGAGGCAGTCAATTGAGCATAACTCATCATAGAACGAACCATGTCCAACAAGGTTCTATTTCTCCTTTCTGACACACCATTTTGGTGTGGTGTATTAGGTGTTGAGAGTTGAGATTTAATTCCATGTTCTATCATATAGTCCTGGAATCTCAAATCCATATACTCTCCACCTCGATCGGATCGAAGTGTTTTGATGGTTTTCCCTAATGCATTCTCTACTTCAACCTTATACACTTTGAACTCTAAATAACCATACCTCGAATAATCATCTATGAAAGAGATGAAATATTCGTACCCTTCCCGAGCTTTAACATTCACCGGACCACAAAGATCCGAATGTACAAGTTCTAATGGCTCTATGGCTCTGTAACCTTTTCCAGTAAAAAGTCGCTTGGTCATTTTACCTTCCAAGCAAGACTCGCAAGGAGGTAAAGAAACATCTTCTAACTTATTTAGAAGTCCATTCTTAGAAAGTCTCTCAATCCGGTTGAGATTAATATGACCAAGTCTAAGATGCCATAGATAGGTATTATTATTGAGAAAAATTCTTTGCCTATTACTTTGAGTATTAGCATTTCTAAACATCTCATGATTTAAAATTGCTTTTGTTCTATTCGGTTTAAGTACATACAAGCCGTTTTCTAACTTAGCACAACAAATATTGACACCTTTCTTTAAAATGAACGCTTCATTAAATGAAAAGGTAATACAGTAGCCAAGTTCAATTAAACAAGAGATAGAAATTAATTTCCTCTTAATTTTAGGAACTATATACAGATTTTCTAAAAATAAAAATCTATCTCTAAAAAACAGCTTGGCATCTCCCACTGCACGAGCTGAGACGACGTCTCCCGTTCCGACCCTGAGCGTCATCTCACCCTCTTCGAGCTCCTTGAAGGAACTAGTTTCACGAAGCGAAGAGCAAACATGATTAGTGGCTCTGAATCAAGTATCCAGGTAAAATCATCATTTTCCACTAAACAAGTTTCAAGAATGAGCAAATCTAATTTACCTTTCTTCTCTTTGAGCTCAGCAAGGTATTTTGGGCAGTTTCGCTTCCAGTGCCCATCCACGTTGCAGTGGAAACACTTTCCTTTATCTACAACCTTGACTTTTCCCTTGCCTTTGTCAGCAGCAGGTGCCTTCCCTTTCCCTCCTATCTTCTTCTTTTGGGTCTTCTTAAGCCCAGAAAATGAACCACAGGACTTAGTTCCAGAGGATGAACCCTTCTGAAACCTTCTGGAATGGACACACAGATTTGCTTCTCCATCAGCCTGTCCCTTATTCTTCATAAGAGACTGGAAAGTTTGTAGTTCATTAAGGAGAGTAGTCAGGTTATACTCAATCTTGTTCATCACCGCATTGCTGCGGAATTGCAGGAAACTCTTCGAAAGAGATTCCAGGATGAACGAGACCTGACTTTACTCGTCAATGACTGCTCCGTTCATCTCAGCCACGTTGAAGTGGACCATCAGATCGAGAACGTGTTCTCTCACCAATGACCCCTCCTTCATACGAGAGTTATAAATGTATTTGAGGGATTCGTGTCGAATCTGTCCAGACGTTTGTCCAAACATATCCTGCAGCGAACTCATGATCTCACGAGCTGAGACCATGCCCTCATGCTTTTTGTCCAGAACTTCAGAAACACTAGCCAAAATGTAGACCTTGGCCTTATCATTGGCCTTGATCCAGCGGTCGTACGCCTCCTTAACAGATTGAGGAGCGTTACGAGCAGGGACCTGAGGACATTCTTCAGTTAGTAGAAACCGTAGGTCGTCAACAACGAGAATCGTATTCAAGTTAGACTTCCACGTAGTAAAATTCTCATCAGTTAAACGATCGCTTTTAAGTAAGGCTATTATTGAGGATGACATGCTGAAAAACTAAAAATGTTCTAATTAGTTATGCCTTTTAACCCATTATAAAACCAATCAAATTTAGCAAAATTATTAAAGAACCCTAGTGTTTAAACTAAACCTAGTGTTTAAATTAAACCTTTAATTTTGCAACGATATTTCAAGGGTTTAAAACAAAAGCCTCCGTCGGGCGGACAGTCATTCCTCCCCTGAATTGAGACTTTCTCAGCCAATTCTCACTACCAGAACATCTCATGTCCCAATGGTCCTTAGCTACCGTTTGTTTGGTAAAGGACTTGTTAACTAGCTTAACTCATCCCGTAAATGTGACCCTACCATTTTTAGATCCAATAGGTCCGAGCCAACATGCTACTATTAAGAAAGACAACTATTGGCAAATTACCTAAGAGACCCTATCCATTTCTGGAGTTCGCGGTGTTCCGATCCCTATAGTCAGGCCCTCCGTAGGGTTTGGCTGTTCCAGGACAACCTAGCAGGCGGACTATAAAAATCTCACGGTGCGACCTAATGGAGGAGACTGTAGGATACGTTGACACGCGTCCTGCTCCTATTTACTATAGATACTTCCCTCATTCATCTTGGTATTGAACCATGCAAACACATACCGTAGGGGGACGCCCTATTGACGCCCCATAGCCGAGCATGGAACTCACGGTGTGAACTCTTGAGGACGTGAGAGTAAACTCGATGCAAACTTCTCGTTTTCTCCCACTGAATCTCCTAAGATTAGGGTATAGGTTTAACTTAGTTGGATTCTGGCTAAAAGAATCTATCTAAGTCTATGCCTATTATAACTATTATAACTAGGTCTTTTAACCTTATGTCTAGGTGAATAAACATTTTAATTACCTAGAGATAAAATAGAACTAAGGTTAATTCAACTCAAGTTTTGGATCGGCCTCGGTAGGAGGTGTTAGATTAGCTAAGTCGATTTAAGTACCCCAACCTTAGACAGAACTTCACCAGTAGAGTTCCCTTATAACCAAAGTCCTAATGTCCTACTATATTTTAAACTATTTAAAATACTACGTAACACTAATTTCTAATCCTATTAGAAATTAAAAACTTAGGTCTAAATTAATTTTAAGCAATTTAAAACTAATTCAAAATTTAATCCAAGTTCCTATGTTTGCATGCATTTCTTTATTATAGGTTATGATTTCTAAAACCCCTTTAATTTATAACTTTTATAAATATAATAATTAACCTATGATAAAGAAACTATATTATAAATCTAACAATTATTTTCAAATTGGAGTTATAAAATATTAAACTAATTGAATAATAAAATTACTTAAATAAAATAACATTTATCTTAAACTAAGTAATCTCATGCTCCATGCAATTTATTTTGCATATAATCTAATTATAACAATTATAACTAATTACTCATGAAAAATAAATTAATCATGCATCTAACCATATTCATATAACATTTATACAAATAAAATGCATGAATATACTTATCCTAAGGTGAGAATAATCTAAATGACATTCATAAAGGCATAAAGCTGTAAAACCGGAATAATTTGGCCCCTAAAGTGCAAAATAATAAAATTACATTAATTTTATTACATAAAACCGATCCAAAACGCCTTGAACCGGGCTTGAACCGGACCGAAATTGAATCAAAACCGCTGAATCGATCTGCAGCTGCTGGAATGCACCACGGCGTTGCAATGCGTGCTTCGTCCGCACGCGCACCTTTTATCGGGATGGCATTGCAACGCTGAGGGGCAGCGTTGCAACGCTGATGACCACTGAAGCCCCCCGCATCGATAGGGATGAAGGTGTTGAAACGCCGTTCATAAGCATTGCAACGCTGATGAACGGCGTTGAAATGTCTTTGGGCTGCGTTACGCCGCGAGCTTTGGCGATGGTTGTTTTCTTGAACACAAGCAAAGCATCAATCAACAAATTCTCCTTCGATTCTCAATCGAATTGCATGAAACTGGTCTCGAACGACTCATAACTCGAATACAGACTCTATTAAGCACTTAATTGCCGAAAACACAGGGGCCTTTACATACAAATTGATCAAATCAAAGTAAACTAAGGCCAAAAAATTCCTAAACTAGTTTTACAGCAAACCAAATGCAAATTCCCACCAAATCAATGCAATTTTGTTTCAAACAAAACAATACAAGCATTGCTCTGATACCAATTGATGGAGATCAGATCCCCTTGAGCAGCGGAAACGAATTTGGAATTGTAATTTGCAAGTTTTGTTTTGCTTGAAATGCAAAAACCCATACATTGATAAAACAGAATAAACATGGATTTCTAATCCTATTAGACATGGATTAATAGCATACAAACATACATGTGTTTAACAATTAAACTAAAAGAAGAGGAATACCTTTGTAGTTTCGCAGAACAACAACTCCTTGCTCTAATGTTCAGCAACACCCAAGAAACTTCTCTGTTTTCATCTAGCAGGAACACTACCACGAGGAAAACCCTCTATGTCTCTTAGTGCTTAGATCTTCCTTGGTGGGAAGGATCCAACAATTGGAAGAATTGGAAATTCTAGAGAGTGAGAGAGAGAATTTCTTCTTTACAGCAATTCCTTAATTGCTCAAAAAAAATCTTTCTATAGAACTCCTTCTCACCCATAGAACAAGCTATCTATCGAGGGATAACTTCCCCCACTCCCTATCGATAGGGAGTTGGAGGGAAATGGGGAACGTGTCCTCCTGACACGTTCTCATTAATTTAATAATAATATTAAATAATAATAATTAATCTAATTAACTATTATATATATATTAATTAAATCATATTTAATTAATCAAATTAAATATCTTATATTTAATTAAGATTAAATCATATTTAATCATATCTTTCCCTCTAACCTATAGTTTTAATGCACATCTAATGCACATTAAATTTAACCTATAGTTTACAAATATGAATCACATTCACATTTGAATTTAATATTTGAACTCTTTCAAATATTTAATTCTCTCATGTAATTTTAATATGAATCATATTCACATTAAATTTATAATATATAGTTCCAAAACTATATATTATATCGTATCAATATACCTTAAGTTTATTCCCTTGTGAATTTGAACGTTTCAAATTCAAATGATCTAAGAACCATTTACGAGCTAGAAGGTGGACCTAATGGACCTACAGATCAGAAGCTCCAACGATACGAGATTGCTCGATTAATCTCATTAACCTCTCAATCAACATTCGTTAACAGCGAGAACACTCCACTAAAGTCCATGGTGCACTCTTCTCTCATTGTAGAGATATATTTACGTGTCCACGGATATTGACCAATAACAGCAAGTCAATCCTTCACGAATGTTCGTAACACCAGTTGGGTCAAATTATCGTTTTACCCCTAGGTTACATCTTGTGCCTTAAGGGAACATTCCTCTACTTACCCTAGTGGGCGGGAAGGAGTGAATTTCATCTTGCCAAGTTAAGTTTCCAGCCGCTCACTCGGTCTTGTCCCCAAGAAGGTAGGCATATTGAGTCGGCGAATCTGGCCACTCTCACCCATACTAGTCAAAGGACAATCCCTCGCGAATAAGAGTTTGTAACCTACTCAGGATTGAATCAAGTTGCCTAGGTCATCCTAGTGAAATAGAAACCTAACTAGTCAACGGAGTTACAGCTAGAGGTTATTATTTCGTGGTCTGGTCTTATGTAATCTCATTACATAGGATATCCTCACTCACATGTCATCTATACGAACACGTTAGGATCATAGTGTTTGTATCAAATACAAAGTGGGTCACATCCATAGTTTTACCAAGGTAAGGTACCCAAACCTTAACCCCTAACTATAGACATTTCAGGTTGTATCTCGAACCGAGATCCTCTTTATGTACACTACATTCAGTTAAAGATTCATTTAACATCCTTGGATGTTTAGTTTATTGGATTTAGGGTTTAAATAAAGGCAATGTCATAGATAACGAACAATAACTCTTTATTAATAATAATAACACTTTATTAAATTAATTAGAACATAATTACAAACTACGAGTTTTAGGGCACAAAACCCCAACACCTGGAGCTTAGTTTATTGGACAAAGTTTGTAATAAATGCGAGACACAAAATGATGAAATAAATAACCTTTATTAATTTCAAATGTATATTTACAAACTAGTGGAGCAAATACAAACGAGATTAGGACAAACATCCCAACAAACTCCCACTTGGACTAAGCTAGTGGAGCAAATACATTTCTAAAATGTACATAAATTACAATGAAGTAATACAATAAACTAGAGCATTGAATACCCGTTTACATATCTCCCACTTGCCCTAGTCAGGAAGTACTCGAAGACCTAGACTCTCTAGGTGACCCTCAAACACCTTAACCGTGAGGTTTGTAAATGGATCAGCTACATTGTGCTCCGACGCTATCTCCGTGATTGTCACGTCGTCGCGGTGCACAATCTCCCGTATCAGGTGATACTTCCGCTCAATGTGTTGCCTCTCTTATGGCTCCGAGGCTCTCTGGAGTTGGCTACTGCACCACTGTTGTCACAAAACAGTGTGATCGGCTTGTTCATATTTGGAACAACTTCCAAATCTGTCATGAACTTCCTAAGCCAAACAGCTTCCTTTGCAGCTTCACAAGCCGCAACATACTCCGCTTCCATAGTGGAATAAGCGATGCATCCCTGCTTGATGCTTCGCCATACTACAACTCCTCCATTCAGAATGAAGGTTGACCCCAAAGTGGATTTCCTAGAATCCTTATCGGTCTGAAAGTCAGAATTTGTGTATCCTGTAAGGATCAAATCCCCACTGCCATACACTAAGTTGTAGTTCCTCGTTCTCCTAAGATACTTAAGGATTGCCTTTACGGCTGTCCAGTGATCTAATCCTGGATTGGATTGATACCTACTTACAATCCTTACTGCATAACAGATGTCGGGCCTAGTACACAGCATGGCATACATGAGGCTCCCTACAGCTGAAGCATAGGGGATACGTCTCATATCCTCAACCTCTTGAGGAGTCTTAGGACACTGATCCTTAGACAAGTGAACCCCGTGCCTGAAAGGTAGCAAGCCCTTCTTGGAGTTCTGCATCTTATATCTAGACAACATCTTGTCAATATAAGACGCTTGAGACATGGCTAGCATTCTGTTTTTCCGGTTCCTGACAATCTGGATACCTAGAACATACTGAGCTTCTCCCAAATCTTTCATTTGGAATTGCGAAGCTAGCCAATTTTTTACGTCAGTAAAAAATCCTACCTCATTCCCAATGAGAAGGATATCATCCACGTATAATATCAGAAATACGACAGTTTTATCGATGATTTTCTTGTAGACACAAGGCTTGTCAACATTCTGATCAAAGCCATAAGATTTGATTGCCTCATCAAACCTTATATTCCAAGATCTCGAGGCTTGTTTCAATACATAAATAGACCTATAAGCCGGCAAACCTTTTGCTCTTGGACTTGGGTTATGAACCCTTTGGGCTGGTCCATGTAGATGGTTTCGTCAAGATTGTCATTCAGAAAGGCGGTCTTGACATCCATCTGCCATACCTCGTAGTCATAATAAGCGGCTATGGCTAGAAAGATCCTGATCGACTTAACCATGGTAACAGGTGAAAAAGGTTTCCTCATAGTCAACCCCTTCGACCTGGGTAAAACCCTTTGCCACTAGTCGTGCTTTGAAGGTCTGCGCCTTCCCATCTACGCCACATTTACGCTTGTAGATCCATTTACAACCTATAGGTTTTACCCCATCAGGTTGATCCACAATCTCCCAGACAGAATTGAAGTACATCGACTCCATTTTCTGGTCCATAGCTTTAATCCATTCGTCCTTGTCAACATCTGCCATTGTCTGATCATAGGTCAATGGATCCTCGTAGTCATCATCAGGATTGACGACTTGGGTTTCAGCTAAACCCATGTAACGTTCGGTTGTCTCACAGCCCTTCCACAACGTCGAGGCATATCCAACTCTTGGGAACGGACTTGACTTGACGTGCTAGGATCAACAACACTTGTTGACGTACTAGCATCATCAGCAACTCTGGCTGACGTACTGTGCATTTCGTTCAACACGATTTTGCTCCTAAGCAAATGATCCCTGATGTGGTCTTCCTCAAAGAAAGTGGCGTTTGTCGACACAAGCACCCTATTTTCCTTAGGATCGTAAAATAGACCACCTCTAGTCTCTTTTGGGTAACCTACGAATAGGCACAATTTTGAACGGGGTTTCAACTTTTTCGGGTTTGACACCAACATGTGGGGCGGGCATCCCCAAATTCTGAAATGGTGTAAACTATCTTTACGGCCATTCCAGAGTTCGAAAAGTGTTTCACAAACACTCTTCGACGGAACGTTGTTCAAAATATACACCGCAGTCTCCACTGCGTAACCCCAAAAAGAATTAGGGAGACAAGCATAGCTCATCATCGACCAAACCATGTCCAACAGTGTTTTGTTTCTCCTCTCTGATACACCATTCTGCTGTGACATACCAGGTGCTGAAAGTTGGGACGTAATTCCATGTTCTATCATATAATCCTAGAATTCAGTGTCCATATACTCTCCACCTCGATCTGATCGAAGTGTTTTTATGGTTTTACCTAACAGGTTCTCAACCTCAGTCTTGAACTCCTTGAACTTTTCAAGAGTTTCAGACTTCCTATGCATTAGGTAAATATACTCATACCTCTAATAGTCATCTATGAAAGATACGAAGTATTCGTAACCACCTCATGCTTTTAACAGTCATCGGACCACAGAGGTCAGAATGTATAAGCTCAAGGGGCTCTTTGGCTCTATATTCTTTTCCACTAAAAGGACGTTTGGTCATTTTGCCTTCGAGGCATGACTCACACACCGGTAATGAGTTTTCTTCCAACTTACTTAGAAGTCCACTTTTCACTAGTCTCTCAATCCTATTGAGATTAATGTGGCCTAACCTTAGATGTCAAAGATGTGCATTTTCTTTTGGAGAAACTTTAACTCTTTTAGTTCGTGTTTCTGCAGTTTTAAATAATTTAGTATTCAAAATGCTTTTGACTGAATTTGGTTTCAAAACATACAAATTAGATTCAAGTGAAGTTGAACAAATTAAATTTCCTTTGAAAGAAATAAACGCTTTATTATATTCAAAGGAAATTGAAATACATTGTTTCAATAAGACAGGAAATAGAAACGAGGTTTCTAGTAAAACCTGGAACTATGTACATATTGTCTAACAAAATGTAATTTCTGCCAAAGAAAAGCTTCACTTTGTCGATAGCTGCAGCAGAGACTATCTCCCCGGATCCAACCCGTAGAGTCACCTCATCCTCTCGCAGCTGCTGCCAGGAATCAATTCCCTGAAAAGAAGAACAAACGTGGTTAGTGGTGCCCGAATCCAATATCCAGGCAGAGTCACTACTCTCCACTAAACAAGTTTCAATTATCAGTAAATCATATTTACCTTGATTCTTCCTCTCGGCAAGGAACTTGGGACAATTTCTCTTTAAGGGGTCGCCCCCATTGCAATGGAAACACTTTTTTTTCTGCAACTTCCTTGACCTTTTTGCCCTTTTGGGCGGCAGCTCGGTCAACTCTACCCTTTTTCATCTTCTTCTTCCCTTTCGGGCGAGAAGGAGCCACATACTTTGTCCCAGAGGTCGAACCCCTGTGATAGAACCTGAAGGCAACATTTGCCTCAGCTTCCGGTGTCCTGATCCTAATCAAGGACTGGAAGTTCTGTAGCTCATTGAGGAGGGTAGTCAGAGTGTAGTTAATTTTGTTCATAACAGCATTGCTACGAAACTAAAGGAAACTCTTCGGAATAGTCTCCAAGATAAAGCTGACCTGGCTCGACTCATCGATCAAAGCCCCATTCATCTCTGCCAAATTAAAGTGGGTCATCATGTCCAGAACACATGTTCACGGACAGACGTCCCTTCTTTCATTCGGGCGTTGAAGACGTGTTTGAGCGAATCGTGCCTGACCTAAAAGGACTGTTGTCCAAACATGTCCTGCAACGACTCTATGATCTTCTTAGCGGTGATCATCAACTCGTGCTTGTTTGCCAAGACTTCAGATAAGCTGGCAATGATATAGACTTTGGCCTTTTCATTGGCCCTAATCCACCAATCGTATGCATCACGAACACTTCGTGATGTAGTCGAGGTCGGCATCTGAGTACACTCCTCAGTAAGCACGAACTTCAGGTCGTCAGTTACAAGAATCGTGTTAATATTATTCTTCCATGTTTGAAAGTTATCTCCCACTAACTTATCAGAGGCGAGTAAAGCGATAATTGAGCTAGACCTTTTAGCTGAAAAAATAAAATAAAAATTGTCAGTCTTGCATAAACTTTTGAAAATCCAATCAAGTTTTAGCAAAATTTAATCCTATGATCCCTAGGTCATTTAAAAATTGCAATGATATCATATAGGTTTAGAATGACCGCCACTGAAGGGTGAACAGAAACACTCCTCCTTCAGGACGAGAGTTTCTCGACCAGACCCTAATTCCATAATAACTCTTATTCCATTAGGCGTCAAGTTACCATTATTTGGTCGAATTCATTAACACTTAACGAATCCCATGAGTGTCACCCTCAATCTTTAAGTTTCCAAGTATCCGTCCAAACAATAGCCACCGAAGGGTGAACCACGAAGGAAAATCAACAAGGAAACTGTATCCCATTCGAGAATTCATGGTGTTCTGACTCCCATGATCAAGGCCCTCCGAAGGTTGTCTAGTCTAGGCCAAACTAGCAGGCGAATTAGGTGTCTCACGGTGTGAATCGAAAGAAGAGACTGTGGGTCCCGTTTTCACAGGTCCCGCTCCAACTCACTATAAGTACTCTCTCCATCCACTTTGATATTGACCCATACAAATACCATTCGAAGAGGGACGCTCCCATTTGCGCCACGAGGTCGAGTATGGATCTCACGGTGCAGACTTAACGGAGATTTGTGGTCGGAAAATTAAATGTATCTTATACACTTTATTTTCTCCCACTCAGCACTTTATAATTTTCGGGATTGACCTAGATAAACCAGCTAAAATTTACCTAAGTATACCAATATAACTCTTATATTGTGTTAGACCTAAGTTAATAATCACATTATTACTTAGGTCTATGTGAGTAAATTAATCAACTTTTAATTAACGACACTCACGAAAAATATAACCTAAGAATCTCCGGACCGAATTCACTCCCAGGTCGGTTTCCAGGTAGGGGTATTCTGCAAGCGTCAACTTAAATACCCCAGCCTTAGACAAAACCTTCTTTAGATAGAGTTGCTTATCAGTCACCATTCAAAGAATATACTTTGATTTCCTAATTCTAATCTTATTAGAACTAGAAAACCTAAGTCTAATTATTCAAGTTCTAAACACTTTAAAACTAATAATTAACTTAGGTTACATGCATTTCTATGTTATAGTGTTTTATCATTCATCACATGAATAACTATATACTATAACATAATAATTCATCACATGAAATTAAATGCATGAGCATACTTTAATCTAAAAATATAACACTTATATTAATTAAATTAAAACATGCATTTAATTATAGGGTCAAGATTCGATTCGGTGGCCTGGTTTTCGGTTTAATCGTAACTAACTTCCTAACCAACCAAGGGCAGCGATCGGTTGGTCGGATTTTTTTTTGAAAAACTTATTAAAAGCCCACCAACCGACCCAGCCATTGGTTTAGTGGTTTATATATATATATATATTTAAATATTTATTTAATTAATTGTTTAATATTTATAATTATTATTTTATAATTATTATTTTTTATTATTTAATTATTTTGAGAAAATCTTTTTAGTTTTTTATTTTTTAATTATTATTATTATTATTATTATTATTATATTTTTAAAAAAAAATCGGTCGGTTCGATCGGTTTTGTGAAGACCAAAATCGACCCCGATCGAAACTCTCAAACAAAATCACCGACCGCCTCTGCCTTGGTCGGTTTTTGGCCACTACGTCAGTCGGTTTCGGTATTTTTTTGCTCACCCCTATTTAATTATATTATAACACTTATAATATAACCTATCATGCAAACTATATATTATAACACTTATAATATAAATGATGCATGAAAATGTTTAACCTAAGGTGGGATTTTAAATCTATATGACATACATTATGCACATAGAATTTAATTAAATCATACATCTCATGCATAAAATAATTAAACAGAAAAAATGGACCAGTTTTGGCACTTAGGGGAATTTATTTAATTAAATAACATTAATATAACATTTATATTAATATTATTTAATAAAATAAATTACATTTTACATTTTGAAAATTAAAAAAAAATTGAAAACTGCCCACAACCCCTCAAGGAGAGTGCCCCACGAACTTCTCGTGCGCGCCTCGCGAAACTGCCCACTACGCCTACAGCGTTGCAACGTCGTGGGCAGCGTTACAACGCTGCAGCGTCTAGCGTCACGCCCCGCGTGCTCCACGCTAGTGGCAATGCAACGTTGTCCTACAGCTAAGCCTTCGCCCGCATGGGCAGCTTTGAGACGCGGCGATGAGCGGCGCTCAACGCTGCCGTCGCAAGCAGACAAGCACCTCTTGTCGTTTCTTCGTCGATTCTCGCCCGTTTCCGCTCCGATTTCTTCACAGCATCTCATGCCACGAACGACACGGACTTACAGACTCGATTTACATTAAAAAAATGCCCAAAACACGGGCCCTTACATTGATCAAATCAACATAAAATGTAAATCTAAAACAGTTCCAAAACCGAAAACGACCATTTTGTAAACCAACATTCATCTCATGAATTATAGCAAATACCCACCTAATTTTAACAAAATTAAGTGCAACAACAAGAACCAACAACCTGACTCTGTAACCAATTGAAGGGAATGAGAATCCCCACGCAGCGGAAGACGATCGAATCGTCGTGGTGATGTTGTGCTACTTAATTAAGTTAAAATTAACTATCACATAATTATAGGCTAAACATGCATTCTATGGAAGAAATCAACAAGTATAAAGTAAAGGTACTTACTTGTTGAAGACTTTCTTCAAGATTCCTTCCTCCGATGATCACGAACTCTTCGTGTTCTCCCAATGATCTTGAACTACTCGAACAATTCCAACGAACGGACACTCTCCACTCGATTTCTCGATTGTTATACTTTTGAAAGAAGGATAATTGTGGGATTCTCTTCTTTTGGTGTAGGGAGGAGAACTTTTGAGAGAGAGTTTGAGAGAGAAAAAACTCTTCTTTTGGTGAGAATTCAAAAAATGAGAGTAAGATCATCCAACCCTTCTTGCAAAAAGGGTTTAAATAAGACTCTGACACTTCTACGTAAATTAGAATAAGACTCTGACACTTCTATCGCGTGCAAGTATACACGGTCGAGAGCAGCAGGTGATAAGTTAAAGTATCGATCCCACGAGGACTAGATAAACCTAAATGAATGAGTGTCCTAGCAAATTTTTCTTATTTTAGTGCAATGCATGAGTGTGCAAATTATTGTTGTAAATAAATAAATTGATGTGATAAGTGAGCAAAGACAAGACTAGACTCAAGAAAATAACTAAATTTAAATGAGGGGAGAGGAGAATGCAAACAAGAGGGAAGATGCAAGAGATGAGATTTTTAATGAAAAAGAGGTTCGGGTTAGGTTGGAGTTTTCATGCTCAATTAGAATAAATTTTGAGTGATGCCTTGAATTTACCTACACATGCATTCAAATGATTCTTTCCAAAATCACTAAGTTTTAAAACCTACAATTTCCCAATTGTGATCTAAACTGTGCTCATGATTTTAGGTTCTAGGTGGGTTAATTATCCCTAATCAACTCAATAATCCTAGAATGAAATTTTAGTTTTCGAATTCATTAGCTTTCCCAAGTTTATGAATTATAGAGAAGTTAAAAAGGTCAATTTTAATTCTCATGCAACGTTAAATTCAATAAAATTTCATAAATTCAATTAATGGCATCAACCATAAATTTAATCCAAAATTACATTAAAACAACCTAACCCTTGCCTAAGAAAATTTAGTTCAGGTAAATCAACTCACAAATCTCTAATTTATGCATGCTTGTGTTGTTTAATAAATTCAAATACGTGTTGTAACAGTATCACAAAACAACGCAAATTAATCACAAATTAAGCCCAAAAACAGTCATGAATTTAGCCTAAAACAGTGAGTAAAAAGAGCACAATAAACGATCAAAATTAGAGTAACAACAAGCCAAACTAATTAGGTAATAGGAGCAATTTACACGAGGCAATTGACATGTGTTTTGCTTCAGCAAAACGCCAAGATCTCACCGAAGGCAACAGGCAATAGCAGTAGGTTTCAATGTTCTTTAGGTTCTGTCTGATAGCAATATCTGATGAACCGAAGCTTTGAACGATGATCCCACTGTTGAAAACGACGCTCTATGAGTCCTCAACAAACTGATAAAATTGCAGCACAATCCAACGGTTCAAACTCTATCAAACGACAACTTTGTGAGTGTCGTCCGTGAAAAACCGAACTGCAGTGGACGCCCAATGTGACAGCGATATCTGACACAGAAAAGCTCCAAATGACGATCCTCAAAACGGAGCTATATGAGTCCCCAACAGGCTGACTAAATTGTAGCAAAATCCAACGGTTGGATAGCTAGAAATCGCAAACTTCGTGAATGACGTCTATGAAAAACCGAATCGCACTAATGCTCTCGATTTTGCTTGAAGAAGATGGGCAAATCATGGCAGTGGACAAACCCTACTCTCGACTTTGCTTCAAAGAAAGGTAGGTTGATTTCGGTGAGATGGCCAACCTTCTACTCCACGCTTGCTTCAAAGAATACCTCCTCTCGTGATTTCTTCTTCTCTCACCCAATTGCTTCAAAGAAACAAAGCAATAACCGCCAAGCACTGCGGCCGTACCTCGAGCGCGTGCGGCGCCATGAATCATCCTCGAACATGGCCGCCTTAAGGGAACTCCCGCCCCATCTCTATGATCGCAACGCTTTGTGGCTTCGCGGGCCTTTAGGCGAGGTTCTTGATCCTCAACCAAGCATCAAGTAAATAAGCAGCAGAATCTAACTTGGTCGTACACGTCGCCCGTCCGTGTACTTGCACTTGTCTTTTCCATGAGTTGGCTTTGACGGGACATTCTCGGATCGCTGGCCGCTAACGGGCCCTATATCGGTGTTGGGTTTTATGTCCTAAAACTCGTGGTTTTGTAAACTGAATGTATATTCTATATCACAATAAAGTTGTTATTGAAATTTATTCAGTAAAGGTGTTATTGACTATTGTGTATTGTGTAACCTTAATCTAATAAAGAACCCTTAGCTATAGGATGAATTCTTGAACTTTATGTGTGACATAAAAGTGGATCAAGTTCAAGTTATAGCCAAAAAAGCAGATCTATAGTATAAGGATAGGGTTGGGGACCTTATCACGGGGACACTATGGACGCGCCCACTTTGTAGAGAACAAACGATGTGATCCTAAATCGCTCATGTGGAGACATGTGAGTGGGGTGCCCTATGCAATGAGTTTGCATAAGATCGATCGCGTAATAGTCACTTAGACTTTATAACTCCGTTTCTCGTCTTAAGCGACTATTTTCATCCGATGACCTAGGTAACTCGATCTTAATCCCGAGCGTTCTATGGACTCTGTTTATTCGAATTATCCTTAGATTTGCATGGGTGAGAGTGGCTCGAGATCGCCGACTCAATAAGCCTACCATTTCGTGGATAAAATCGGGTAGATAGTTGGGAACATAGTTCGCAAGATGGAATTCACCCTACCCGCTTAACGGATTAGTAGAGAGGTTGTTCCCTTGGCATCGACTCGGGTCTTGAACAATGGGCCCACCCCTCTCATTGGCCCGAGAGGGATTCGGTTTCTTTGGTTGGACCACAAACCAATTGTTCATTAAAGGATCGAGTGGGACTTAAGGAACAAGAGGTAATTCTGAGGGTAAAACGGTAATCTTGACCCCGGTGTAATTACGAACGACTGTGAAGGATCGACTTATTAATCATGGTTATATCAAGTGGGACGTAAATATATCTACAAAGTGAGGAGAATGCAACACCTTTGGGCTTTAGTGGAGTGTCCCGATGGTTAACGAATGTTGATTAGCTAGGCTAAAGAGTTTGGCCTGTTATTCTCGTATCGTTGAAGCTCATGATCCTGTAGGTCCATTAGGTCCTCCTTACTAGCTTGGACTAAGCCTTGTAACATTTTGAGAGAAAAGAATTTGAATTGTTCAAATTCAAGTTTGGAAGAAAGCGTTAATTATATGTGATATATTTAACGAATCATAGCTTAATTATGAATTAAACTATGATTAAAAAGAGGTGGATATATTTAAATATGATTTAAATATTGGATCGGTTTATTGCATGAATAAAGATTCATGTTCGGAAAAACGATCGGGATTGGACAATTTATTTAATTTAATATTTAATATTTAATTAAATTAAAAATTAATTAATTAAATTAATTTTTGAATTATTTAATTAATTAAATTAATTTTAATTTAAAATCAATTTAATATTGATTTTTGAATTAAAATTAAATGAAAATTAGAGATTTTTCTTGGATTTTCATAAAATCCAATTTACAACTTGCCCAAATCCTCTCATCATCAAATTCACCAAAATTGGCCACCTCCATCTCAAACCATCCTCATCACACTTGAGTTGTCACTCAAATGAAGCTTAATGAAGCTTTATTTAATGGTGATTTGAGGTGTTTTGTGTGAATTTAGCAGAAATTAAAAAAATTCACGTTTTGTGACCTTTAAGGACTTTTCTTCCAAATTCTCTCAACCTAGGATCCCACAATCCGTTCTAAGGCCTGAGGATAGTAGGGAAGACTCTAACGGTTGTCCACGAAGTGTTCGTGTTGAAATCCATCCACCGGGTGAAGAGAATTTGATCTTCAAAGTTGAGTTTTCTATTCCTCTGTTTTTCCAGCTTTGAGCATGCATTTTATTTTACAAAATTGATCAACTTAGAGTGTTCAAGATCCAAAATTGCTTCCGTTTTCTTAATCTAGACTCTTTCAATCGGAACCTCCAGCCCATGGGAAGGGGCGCAATGTCGGCACACTTGTGCCGTCCGACACTGTCCCTTGAAAACCCGTTGCAAAGGAAACGCCCAAGACACTTCTCTTGAGACGCTCGCCCCAGCCATGACACGCGAACGTGCCACGGGGTGACTCACTTAGGCCCACAAGCCCATGGGTGATGGAGAGTCGACACCATGGTACCCCCTATAGTATATTATGTGAAATATTGGGTCTTCCTCCCTTGCACGTCATTTTGGCGAGGAGTCATACGCCCATACATCGACCCCTCCGACGACACGGTTGGCCCCAGTCTCACATGCCTTCGAGCCCACCTATCATGGTGTGTTAGATGATGCACCGTCCTCCTCGATCGCATCATGGCACGACTTGTCACTGTGAGGTTCACAAACATACACTCTTCTAGTATGATTGTGACATTCTCCCCCACTTAATCTCGTCATCGTCCTCGATGACATACTCGGGGGTTCAATCCAAATCATCACACAATGGATTGTAACACTCTCCCCCACTTAAACTCGGCATCGCCTCGATGCCTTCACAATGCTAACGGACTTGCTTGAAAATTGCGCCTATTTGACGGATACGGAAATTTCACATCAACTCATCGCTGGTTTGTGGGCTACCCCCACGCGCCCTCACATCGCCCGACTCTCGGGCTTTGGCCCGAGACTCGCCAGACAAACCACGACAGCAAACCTAGGCTTTCGCTCGCCTAGTTACGGGAACCCGTCCCAACTCAATCGGCCACCTTGGCCACAACACGCGTATGCTCTGAGCGACATATAACTTCAGCAAAGTCGGAAAACTTCTCACTCCGTTGGCACTCACCGCCAACTCACCGCAATGAGCCACACTTCGTGGCAACTCCACAACACGCCTCGGCGCTTCTTCTCTTCCCACAACGTGCTCACTCCGCACGAGCACTTCAATGATGGCACTCCTGGCCAAACTCACAACACGCACACTCTTGCGCTTCACTCGGGCACCACCGCCCGCACAACTCGCCCGTTGTCTTTCGTGACGCCAATCGCTTCAACTTGCGCATATAGGCGCTTCAATCGGGCACCACCGCCCGCACAACTCGTTGGCAAACATGCCAACTGATCAACTTGCCCCTCTTGGGCGTCATGTGGAAGTCGCGTCTCGTTTGGATAACTCTCTCGAACTGAGCCAACGCCAACATTGTCCTCATACGCCAAATGTTGTTGCCCATACTTGCTTAACATATGATTTCTCTTGCTAACGTTAATTCAATTCACAAAACATCGATTTTTCGCAACTCGAACAAACATCACCCGTGTTCTTCCTCGAAAGTGCTTTTCCGACTCGCCCGTGTCTTTTAATCGATACCACCTGTGTTCTTCCTCGAAAATGGCTACCGGCGACCAACACTTCACCTGTGTCCTTCCTCGAAAGTGTAAGTGCTTAAACACCCGCCGAGTCCTTCCTCGAAAGTCAATGTCAACACGGTCTCGATTTGTGCGAAGCCACCCAACCTGGTTTCAACCCGCGAAAGTCACATTCATTGTCAACGGACTTATTCGACTCTTGTCCGATCGCGCACAAAGGTTGGCTCGATACCAAGTGTCACGGTCGTACCTCTCGAACCGTGCGGCGCCATGAATCATCCCTCGAACATGGCACCTTAAGGGGAACTCCCGCCCCATCTCTATGATCGCAACGCCAGGCTTCGTCGGGCCTTTAGGCGAGGTTCTTGATCCTCAACCAAGCATCAAGTAAATAAGCATCGGAATCTAACTTGGTCGTACACGTCGCCCGTCCGTGTACTTGCACTTGTCTTTCCCATGAGTTGGCTTTGACGGGACATTCTCGGATCGCCGCCGCTAACGGGCCCTATATCGGAACCTCCGGCCCATGGGAAGGGCGCAATGTCGGCACACACCGTGTCGTCCGACACCGTCCCTTGAAAACCCGTTGCAAAGGAAACGCCCAAGACACTTCTCTTGAGACGCTCGCCCCAGCCATGACACGCGAACGTGCCACGGGGTGACTCACTTAGGCCCACAAGCTCAGGGGTGGTGGAGAGTCGACACCATGGTACCCCTTATAGTATATTATGTGAAATATTGGGTCTTCCTCCCTTGCACGTCATTTTGGCGAGGAGTCATACGCCCATACATCGACCCTCCGACGGCGACACGGTTGGCCCCGATCTCACATGCCTTCGAGCCCACCTATCATGGTGTGTTAGATGATGCACCGTCCTCCTCGATCGCATCATGGCACGACTTGTCACTGTGAGGTTCACAAACATACGCTCTTCTAGTATGATTGTGACAGACAGCTGCACTTTGCTTCAGCAAAAGGCCTCCCTCTCAGATGTGTGCAACAACATTTGCTTCAGCAAAGGGCTATCGATTTTTTTTCCTTCCAATACACGCCCTTTGCTTCAGCAATCTCACGAGTTCTTTTTCTCCCTCTCGATCTCTTCCTCTAGTCATAACTCCAACTCCTCTTTCACACTTGTAAACGCTAGCCTCTTTATACAAGATGGGGTTGCCCTAACTCCACAAATTATAAAAATGCCCTTAAGGGTAAAAAGACCATTTTACCATTCGGGTAAAATGTCTAAAATGCCCTTAGGGACTCTTGTAATTTTTAAACATCTCCTGCACACAGAAAAATTCCAAATAAATTTATGAATTCAATTATAAATCAAACTAAATACGCAAGGATTTTTCGAGTTAAGAAACATCTCAAATTTTGATTTTTAATTAACCGTTAGCTTATCCTAAATTTCTTAAATTAAAGCACATAAATATCAAAATTAATTATTTTTTAACCTAATTGTTAAATTCCAGATTTTAAAGCTAACACACACAATTTAGTGATAAAATAACACGAGGATTACTAAATTAAATGCAATTCAAGTGGATTAAACACTAAAATTCTAGTAAAATAACTCCCTTACGGCGAGTTATCAGTGTAGGGAGGAGAACTTTTGAGAGAGAGAGTTTGAGAGAGAAAAGAACTCTTCTTTTGGTGAGAATTCCAAAAATGAGAGTAAGATCATCCAACCCTTCTTGCAAATAAGGTTTAAATAATGGAGATAGGTGGAGTTGAAATCTCCACCTATTTACCATTTTACTACAACTATAGGTTATGCAAATCATATTTGCATAACCACATATTATAAGATATCTCATATCTCATTTTACAATTCAAATTTGCAATATTGTGGATTTTTAAATTAAATCACATCCAATTTAATATCTCTCAACCTAATTTCTCCAAATTAGCCTTAATTCAACAATTAGGCTAACCTATAGTTTATTATGAATCTCATTCACATTAAACTATATATTATATCATTCATATCTCATATAAATGACATAAATGCCCTTTAGTGAACTTGAACACTTCAATTCACACCAAAAATATAAACCTTCTTTTAATCCAGTTTGAGCCAACCGAGTGACCTTATGCACCTACAGTGACGAGCTCCAATGATCCGAGATTAACCTATCAAACTCTTTGACCCGGTTAATCAACCTTCATTAGCTACGGTAACACTCCGCTAAGCCCGTAGCTGCACTCCCGTCAGTGTAAGATAATATGTGTCCACTGATATAACCAATACCCATGAGTCAACCCTTCACAGGTTGTTCGTAGACACTACTAGGTCAAATTACCGTTTTACTCCTGTGTCTACTTCTTGCTCCTTAAGTCTCCACTGCTCCTCTAATGAACAACAACGTTGTAATGGTCCAACCATACACAACAACCCTCTCATGCCAGTGAGAGGGTGGGCGCCCGTTGTCCAAGCCCTAGAGACAGCACTCAAGGGAACAACCCCTTTAGTTTCCCTAAAGGCAGGAACGAGTGAATTCCTTCTCGCGTAGTTAAGTTCCCAGCTCCCTACTTGGTCCTGCCCCTGAGAAGATAGGCATATTGGGTGAGTAACTGTGACCACCCTCACCCGTACTAGTCAAAGGACAGACCCCCGCAGACAGGAGTTCGTAACACAATCAGGATTCAGGTAGAGTCACTAATGGTCAACTACGAAGTTATTAATCCATACTGTTAACGGTGTTACATCAGTAGGTCTAATAATTCACGGTTCCATCTTGTACAAACTCATTGTACATGATGACCCCACCCGCATGTCAACCACATGAACGAGTCAGATCACCTCGTTTGTATCTTAATACAAAGCGGGTCGCATCCACAGCGTATCCAGGATTAGGTCTCCAACCTCATCCATATACTGTAGACCGTTCGGGTCCTTTACTCGAACGTGATCCTCCCTGTGTGTCCACTACACACCGTTCAAGTTCTAGTTCTCTCATATATTCAATGACCCTAGTGCTTAGTTTATTGGACAAAGTTTGTAATAAATGCAAGACACAAAATGATGAAATAAATAACCTTTATTAATTTCAAATGTATATTTACAAACTAAACGAGATTAGGACAAACATCCAAACATTCCAATGTACTGGTATTTGTAGTAAACCAAAACAAGCAAGTAATCGATCTTTAAATCACGTTTCTGTTGCTCACGGAGATCCGATTTCCTTCACTGAGGACACTTCTCAGTTAACACAAACTTAAGATCGTCCACTACCAAGATAGTGTTAAGTTTGTTCTTCTAAGTCATTATGTTCTCTCTGGTTAACTTTTCTGCACCCAATAAGGAAATAATCGAGCTAGATATATTGTTGAAATAAATAATTACTTGTATCAATTTCTCGCTAAAAACTATCTAATCCAATCAAGTTTTAGCTAATTGTCTAATGATTTCTAGGTCATTAATAATTTGCAATGATACTCCAAAGGTTTAGAGTGTATGACACCGAATGGTAATAAAAAACACTCCTCCTCTGGATCAAGACATTCTTGACCAAAACCTAATTCCAGAATAACTCTAATTCCTATAGGTTTTAGTTACCATTATTTGGTCATGATACATACACTTCTTATGTACCTTGTGAGTGTAACCCTCTATCTTTAGACCCCAGAGTCCCCATCCAACAAAATCCACCGAAGGGAGGACTAGGTTGAAAAACAGACTAAGGTAATCTTTATCCCTTTCGGGTGTCCACTATGTTATGATCCCCTATGATCAAGCTCTCCGAAGGGATTTTCTGGTCCAAACCAAACTAGCAGCCTGACCATAGTGATCTCACGGTGTGAACCGACAGAAGAGACCATAGGTTTTGTTTTCCCAAAATCTGCTCTCACTCACTATAAGTACCCTCTCCATTCACCTTGATATTGACTCATACAAACACCATCCGAAGGGGGACGCTCCCATTTGTGCCACGAGACCAAGTATGAGTATCATGGTGTGAACTTCCCCAGAGAGATGTGGAGGGAAATATATGTATCATATACACTTTTTCCTCCCACTAGATACTTTAACTCTATAGGAAATTGACCTAGGTTAAACCCGACTAATGGTTTTACCTAAACTTTATCAATATAACTCTTATACTGAGAATCAATATAACTCTTATATTGATTTTATCCTAAGTTTTTTAATATAACTCTTAATATTATACCTAGGATTTCTAGTTTATTAACTCATTAATAAACCCGCTGACGCTACTATAATTTATAAACCCTCTGATTAAAAATCACTCTCAAGTCAGTTCCCAGGTAGGGGTGTTCCGTTTCCGTCAGCTTAAATACCCCAGCCTAGACAGAACCTTCCTTAGACAGAGTTCCTCTTTTAATCATTGTTTATAAATTACAAGGTTCCTAATTCTAATCTAATTAGAACTAGATAACTTAACGTCTATTAATTTCATGTTCTAAACATTTTAAAACTAATGAATTAACCTTAGGTGACATGCAATTCTATGTTATTGTGCTTGATCATTCATCACATGAATAATTAAACATACATAACATATTCAAATCATGAATAATATGCATGTCATTGCTCTCTAAAATTAATAAAACGCCTTGTACTAATTATTCATGCAAACTATATAATATAACACTTTATATTAAAAATGATGCATGTAAATGCTTAACCTAAGGTGGGATATCTAAAAGAAAAACATACATTATGCATGGAAATAATTATACAAGAATTGCATAAATTCAATAGCAAAATTAGACCATTTTGGCACCCTAAATTTAATTTTAATTAATATAATCTAATTATATTAATTAAAATTAATAATATTAATATTAATTAATATAATCTAATTATATTAATTATAATTAATATAAAAAACGTTTATATATATTAAATAATATTAAAAATCGTTATTTTCGTCCATTGGAGAGTCTCACGTTACTCCAGCGGCATTGCAACGCTGAGGACAGCGTTGCAATGCTGGTTCGTTCCAGCTGCAAGCCTTTCTTCTTCGGCATTGCGACGTCTATGCTAGCGTTGTGACGTTGGTTGGAGTGTTGCAACGCTGCATCTCCTGCAATCCAAAATTCGCCTCAACGGCGTTGCAACGCTGATGAACAGCGTTGCAATGCTGTATGCAGAACAACAAGCTTCTCTTCCCATTTTTGCTCGTTTTTGCTTCAATCAACACGGACTTACAAACTTGATTTACAATTTAAAATGCCCAAAACACCGGGCCCTTACAGTGAACAATTCAATGAAAATTGTAAATCTATGTGCCAAAAATGAAAACATCTAATTTTGTAAACCGAACATTCATCTCATGAAATCAATAAATCTCACCTCTGTTATTGATAAATTTAGAACAAGATCAAGAATACAATTGGCTCCCTAATACCAATTGAAGGGATTGAATGCTGCAGCGGAAGCGATTGCGAATCGCGTGTTCTTGATCTTATTACACAGATTCATATCAAGATCATAAAATCAAAGATTAAGCATGCATAATTAGATAAGACAACAAGAAATTTACCTTTGAAGAACGTTTTCTTCTTGTATTCCTTCTTCAATGATCTCTCGATCTCAACGACCCGAACCCGACACGTACGAAGATCAACCACTAGAACTTCTCAGATGTTCTCTAAGTGAGGGAGGAAGGTGGGTTCCTTTAGGATGAGGTGTGGAGAATTTGAGAGATGTGTTTTGGAAATTTTCCAACAACAATCTCAAAGTGAGCTTTTTGGTTATGTCAAAATGGCATTCCTCAAAGTTGCATCTCATGCAACTATTTATAGGGAAATGGGATGGAAATTACCATCCTATCTCTCATTCATTCTCTCATAAGTATATCGTTAATTTGTGAATCTAATTCACATTAAAACTATATATTATATCAAACGGAGGGACCTAATGGACCTACAGTTCATGAGCTCCAATGATGTGAGATTAACTGATCAAACTCTTTGATCTGGTTAATCAAATATTCATTAACTACATGTCACTCCACTATAGATATATAGTTGCACTCTCCTCGCTGTAGATTATATGGTGTCCATCAATATAATCATTACCCATGAGTCGACCCTTCACAGGTTGTTCGTAATCACAGTTGGGTTAAATTACCATTCTATCCCTGTGATTACCTCTTGCTCCTTAAGCACTACTTATCCTCTAATGAACAACAACAAGTCTATGGTCCTGCCATAAACTTAATCCCTCTTAAGTTAATTTAGAGGGTGAGGCCCCGTTGTTCAAGACTCGGACTCAATTCTTAAGGAAATAACCTATCTAATTCCTTAGTCTAGGAATGAGTGAATTCCATCTTGTAGAGTTAAGTCCCCAGCTACTTATGAGGTTCTGTCCCTGAGAAGGTAGGCATATTGAGTCGGCTATAGGTCACTCTTACCCATACTAGTCTAAGGACAAACCCCTATAAGCAGGAGTTCTTAACTTGCTCAGGATTCAGGTCGAATCAATAATGATCATCTATAAATTATTAGTCCTATCCTGTTAACGGTGTTATACTGGTTAGACTAATAATTTGCAGTCCGGTCTTGTATGAACTCATCATACAGGATGCCCCCACTCGCATGTCATCCACATGAATGAATTGGATTACCTCATTTCTACTACCTACAAAGTGGGTCGCATCCATGATGTTACATATACCTCAGACCATTTAGGTTATACTCTAGAACATAATTCAATTAGTATCTACTACACTAATGTTCAAGATCTATTATAACCTTGGAGCTTAGTTTATTGGATTTATAAAGCGAGAATATAATTTCATCAAATCAAATAATTCTTTATTTATTGGACTAAAATTACACAAGTTTAGGGTACAAATCACAACAAACTAAACTTTGGTCACAAGTTCAAACATAGTAAATTAAAATGAAGTCTTAATTCATTACAAGCTCAAAGCGTTCAACAATGCAAAAATTACTAAAACCAATCTAACTCCAGGAATATTCTAAAAACATCAACTAAGTAAGAAGGAATAAGAGAGAATCTCTTGGACGCGTGCCAATCGTTCGTCTCCATCGTGATGCCCCCAATCTCGAGCTCAAAATCCCTTCCTTTCTCTCAAAAAAACTCTCTAAATCCTAAATACTTATTGTGAATCAAAAATATGGTGAATTCTCTCCAAAAAACCTCCCAGAATACGCAATCATAATGTTCTATATTTGTAAAATTCGAGACAACATTTGTGACGCCCGGTAATTTCAAGTAATTTATTATTTTTGCAAAAATTAATTTCGGGTTCATGTCGTAGTTTTAAAAGTTTTGGGCCAAGAGGTTAATTATTGGATCTTGCAGGGACCCAAATAATTAAGTCTCACCTATAAATTGGGTTGTCAGCTCTTGAGTTTCTTATCGAGCGTTTTGGAGAAGGAATCGTGGTAATCCCCTCGCTTTTTCTTCTTATTAGGATTCCTTTTTATTTTTTGTTTTAGGCTTTTAGTTAAAAGAGAAAAAAAGAAAAAAGGGGAAGAGGGTTCGTGTCAGCCGCCACCACCCCCTATCATTTTCATTCCCTCCTTCGCGCGAAGGGGCTCCGACGCCGGCGAGCGGTCGGCTGCAATGTCGCGCCCGCGAGACCCATTCCACCGTGTCTTCCCTCCGTTTCTTCTCCTTCTTTTCCTTTCCGAGCTGAGACCCTCGCGACCGTCGCCCCTCTCTGTTTCGTCTCTCTCTCTTCTACCGACCCTCGCCGACCCCCTCTCCGTTCTCTCTCTCTCTCTCTTTCTCTCCCTCAGAACCGAGCCTCTCTCTCTCCCTCGGATCCGTTTCTCTCTCCCCCTCGGATCTGTGCTCGTTTCTCTCTCTAATTTGCCTTTTGTTTGTGGTTTGGTTAGGTCTGTGAACGCGACAAAAAGGGTTATTCTTGAAGGGTTCGCTCGAATTGTTAGTCGTTGCGCATCAAGACTCTGCACTTGTAACAGTGGGTAAGCCCTCAATCTTGACTTTGTGTGATTCTGTAATTAAGTTTAAAAGTGTTGGGTTGACTGTTGAACTCCTCATGGGGTATCAAAGAATGTTTCGGTTTAGGTTGGTTAGGTTTGTTACTGTAATTTGCCTCAAGGGTAAAGCCACGAGATTGGTTCCCAACTGAGCTTGTGCATCGTTTGTGGTGTTTTGTAGGTGCACAAGGTTGCTAGCAAGAGCAAGACTATTTCATTGCACTCCTAATCTGAGATAAGTAGTCGTTGGTTTGAGCATCAAGCTCTTAAGCGATAGAGTTTGTGCGTAGGGTCGCTTATGGTTGGCTTTGTATCTTGTTGTTTATATCTTATACTTGCTTGTATGTGTTGAGATTGGTTCTCCTGCATGTCGTGAATGTGTTTCTTTATGACTTGTGACTGATTGTTTGAGGGGAGACTCGAGCATGAATTCCTATGTGGTAGTATGAGTTGTGTGTTCGACCCCTGGAAGTTGAACGGGTTAAGCTGTGTGGTGGATTAGGCCAAGGGTGTGTGGTTGGTTAGCTGTGTGATTGGGTCAAGGTTTGCTTAGCTCGGGTTGTATGGTTGGTTAGGTTGGACTGGTGATTAAGGACTCGACACCTAAGACGACAACGAGATGAGTTTAGGGGAAGGTTTAGAAGTGGCAAGAGAGTCTAACCTTCTAGGCTAACATCACCAAACCCATTGAGTGGCCCCAAGCGAGACCGAACCTTTAGGCCGACGATTCTGTGTGGGTATTAGGGTCGAGCATCCGAATTCGAGTTCTGTGGACGGTAGAGTCGAGCATCCTACTACGAGCTATTTGGGCGATAGGGTCGAGCTTCCTACTGCGAGCTGTATGGCATAGGGTCGAGCGCCCTTTGTGATCTCTGTGTGGGCATTAGGGTCGAGCGCGCCCTTTTGCGAGTTGTGTAGGCACTTGGGTGGGTCGCCCTTGTGCGATCTGTGTGGGCTTTAGAGTCGAGGCTCTATTACATTTCTATGTGGGTGTTAGTGCGATCACTCTTTTACGTTGGGGTGCGCCCCCGTCTGTGGCCACCTAGGTTCCTAGATCACTGGTGAGTCTCGGGGTGAGGTATGCACGAGGGTGCCTAGTCGTGAGTCCTTAAAATGCTTTTGGTTGCAACCTTGATCTATTCTTGTGTGTGCAGTTGTGGCTTGGTCGTGAGTGGGCTACTTACTGAGTATTCTCATACTCACTCGTGTACTTTAATATCTTTGGTTGCAGGTAAGGGCAAACAGTGAGTTGTAGAGCGACGGTGGCGACATGACGAGGCTATGGGACCATTCTTTTGACTTGGAGGAGTTTTTGTGCTTAGGTTATTCTTTGTAACTTTGAGTTGAATCATGAGTTTCTAGTTGATACTTGTTGGATTTTTATTTGATTTGTTTTGGTTCTTGGTTTAGCATGCTCAGATAACTTTTGTGTGTGGTGTTTCTGTTGCTCTGTCGTGTTTCTGTTCTGTTGGAGCCCGACCTCGTTATGTTTGTAGTTTGGAGGAGGTCGGGCGTTGAGAGAACCCTTTGAAGTGTTTCTTGCTTAAAATAGGTTAAGTAAAATTTTGGAATTGTTCGGGTGGCGTCGTTATGCTGCCGAAATTTCAGCACAAAGGGTGCTACCTAGTGGCGTCCCTAGTTGGAGTTGGGTTGGAAACTAGGGTTGTTACAGTTGGTATCAGAGAGTTAGGTTTATAGATTTTGTATACTTGCCTACATCGTAGGTACCGGTCCTCATAGCCCCTCGCAGAAAGTCGCCTCGTCACCTCTAGGTTTGCTTGTTTTTGTTTTGTAAAGTAAATCGGGTTTAGTTGCTTGTCTCTGGATACTTGAGTTTTGCTTTGCCTGAGATCTCTAGTATTATGGTTTAAAGTTTGTTATGGTTTAACTCAGATTATGGCACGTGGATGAGGATGATGGAGATCTAATCCCCTTGAGTAGCGGAAATGAGCTTGGAATCATAATTGCAAGATCGTTATTGGTTGAAAAGCAAAAACCAGTGCATTGAAAATTAACAGAGATAAAACAGAACAAGCATACATTTCTAATCTAATTAGATATGCATATTTTCATGCATATATGTTGTGTAATGAAATTAAACTAAAAAGGAATCCAAAATCTACCTTTGTAGTTTCTACGATTCAGCAACTCCTTGCTCCAAGTGTGGTTCTCCAATAACTCAGCAACACAGAAAGAAACCTTTGTTCTACTCCAAGCAAGACACTACCAAAAGAGAGAACTTCCTATTCTCTAAGTGCTTAGATCACCCTAGGTGGGAAGGGATCCAACTTTTTGGAAGAAGGGAATTGAGAGAGAGAGTTTTTTCTTTTTTGAGACTTCAATCAGAGATCGATCGATGAATTATTCTCTTCTCCCCAGGAGAAGAAGAACACTGTAGAGGGCAACTCCCCACTCCCTTTCGATTAGGGAGTTGGGAGACATGGGGAACCCTTTTTTTTATTTAATTATAATATTTAATAAATAATCAAAATTATAAATTAAATAATATAATATATAATTAATTAAATCATATTTAATTAATCATAATTAAATTAAATCACATTTAATCAATTATCCCTCTATCCTATAGTTTTAATGCACATCTTATGCACATTAAATTTTAACCTATAGTTTTCAAATATGAATCACATTCACATTTGATTTTAACATTTGAACTCTTTCAAATATTTAATTCTCTCATATAATTTAATATGAATCATATTCACATTAAATTTATAATATATAGTTCCAAAACTATATATTATATCGTATCTATATACATTAAATTTATTCCCTAATGAATTTTAACATTTCAAATTCAAATGATCTAAGAACCCTTTACGAGCTAGAAGGTGGACCTAATGGACCTACAGATCAGAAGCTCCAACGATACAAGATTACTCGGTTAATCTCATTAACCTCCTAATCAACATTCGTTAACTGCGGGAACACTCCACTAAAGTCCCGGATATTGACCAATAACAGCAAGTCAATCCTTCACGAATGTTCGTAACACCAGCTGGGTCAAATTACCGTTTTACCCCTGGGTTACATCTTGTACCTTAAGTACCAGTGCTCCTCTAATGAACAATTTGTTTGTGGTCCTACCAACAAACATAGTCTCTCTCGGGCCCTTTGTTCAAGTCCCAGAGACACCACTTAAGGGAACATTCCTCTACTTACCATAGTAGGCGGGAAGAAGTGAATTCCATCTTGCTAGGCTAAGTCCTCAGCTGCTCACTCAGTCTTGTCCCCAAGAAGGTAAGCATATTGAGTCGGCGAAACTGGCCACTCTCACCCATACTAGTCAAAAGACAATCCCTCGCAAACAGGAGTTCGTAACCTGCTCAGGATTGAGATCAAGTTGCCTAGGTCATCCTAGTGAAATAGAAACCTAGCCGATCCAAGCGGAGTTACATCTAGAGGTTACTATTTTGTGGTCTGGTCTTATGTAATCTCATTACATAGGATATCCCCACTCACATGTCATCTACACGAACACGTTAGGATCATAGTGTTTGTATCATATACAAAGTGAGCTACATCCATAGTTTTACCAGGGTAAGGTACCAAAACCTTATCCCCTTACTATAGACCCTTTAGGTTGTATCTCGAACCGAGATCCTTTATATGTACGCTACATTCAGTTAAAGATACATTTTACAGCCTTTGATGTTTAGTTTATTGGATTTAGGGTTATAACAAAAGCAATATCGTAATTAACGAACAATAACTCTTTATTGAAGTAATAACAATTTATTACAATAATTATAACAAAAATTACAAACTACATGTTTTAGGGCACAAAACCCAACAGAGGACGTGGTAGAGTTGTGGCTGGTGGGCGTGGTTGTGGGGGTTGAAGAGGTCGGGGTCGAGGAGCCCGTGGTCAGGGCCCGGTGGTTGACCCACCATTTGATGAGCACTCCGAGAATCAGAAGGAGCTTAGTCAGGACACCCCAATCGTCGGGGAGCCGACGTAGCAGATCGATGAAAACCCTTAGGAGCGGGGGAACGACCAAGCCCCACCGCCAGCTCCCGCAACTTTGGCAGGACTCTAGGAGATCCTGCAGACAACCCTAGCTAACCATACGGCGCTGCTCAACCAGGTCACCCAAGTTCTGGGAATGGTGGCTACCCAAAACCAAGGGGCACATAATCAGAATCAGGCAGTACCGTCTCAGAACGAGGGAGTTACTGTCCAGGCCCATGGAGCCACCACAGAGGAGCCCATGTATCTTCGAGACTTCAAGAAGTTTGAGTCGCCTCTCTTCGACGGGCAAGAATGGACCGCGTGGCTACAGAAGCATGGTTCAGGATGGTTGAGGACATATTTGAGCGCATGTGTTGCCCCGATCGGCAAAGGGTCCAGTGCGCAGTCTACACGCTGAGAGGGCGAGCCTATATTTGGTGGAGGGTTGCCTCGCGGTCCATTGATGTCAATGAGGGATCGATAACCTAGGCGTAGTTCCAAGAAGCATTGTATGAGAAGTTCTACCCGACCGCGATGAGAATCGAGAAGCAAGCCGAGTTTTTACATCTAAAGCAAGGATCGAATCAGTCGGTCGAAGAGTATGAGCACGAGTTCACTATGTTATCTCGATTTGCTGCGTAATTGGTGGACAGAGATAAGAAGAAGATTGAGTGTTTCCTCACAGGTTTTCGCGGAGGTATACGTGGGTCTGTAGCTGCCCACGATCCAAAGACCTATGCTGCAGCAGTCCGAATGGCAACCCTGATTGATGTTGATATGAAGCAACATGGAGCTAGTGTTGGTCAGACCTAAGGGGCAGGGCAGTGTTCTGGGTCAAGTCAGAAGATGAGGCATGATCAGACTTTCCCTAGGCCAAATCGGCCAGGAATGCAGGGGCAGGAGTGGGGCCAAGGAGCAGGCAGAGGTTTGTGCCCTAACTGTGGAGGGCAACATAATAGAGGAGCTTGCCTGACAGCCACCAAGGTCTGTTTCTATTGCGGCAAGGTGGGTCATATGGCGACGATGTGTAGGCAGAGGAAGAGGTCAGACCAAAGAGTTTGTTACATATGCCGAAAGGAGGGCCATGTGGCCTCAGCGTGCCTAGAGAATAGAAATGTTGGTAACCAGGAGGGTCGCCAGAGAGGCGGAGCGTAAGCGAATGGAGGCAGAGTCGCGGAGGGTGCAGGCAAAGTCGTCACAGGTACTCTACCTATACTTGGTCATCTCGCTTTTGTACTTTTGATTCTGGATGTACGCACTCTTTTATTTCTACATTGTTTGTGGGGCAAGCCAATTAAAAGTAGAGCCTCTAGGTTTTATCCTATCAGTTGCAACCCCAGTAGGGGCAGAATTAGTGACCTGGGAAAAAGTGAAGACCCGTCAGGTCTTGGTGGAAGGTCGTTCGTTGGAAGTGACCCTGATTGCCCTGGAGATGAGTGACTTTGATGTAATTTTGGACATCGATTGTCACCGTAGGGAGGTTGTGTTCAAGCCTCCATCGGAACCGAGCTTCAAGTTTAAGGGAACTGAGTCAAAGACGGTTCCAAAGGTGATTTCAGCACTAAATGCGAGCAAGTTGGTTGGCCAAGGGCTTGGTCCTTCTTGGCAAGTGTGACAGACTTGAGAAGCGAGAAAGGAGACGTGTCGTCGGTCCCAGTAGTCAGGGAGTTCGCTGATGTGTTCCCTGAGGATTTGCCCGGTTTACCTCTAGCCATGGAGGTGGATTTCAGTATTGAGTTGGAGTCAGACACTGCACCTTTATCGAAAGCTCCGTATAGAATGAACCCAACCGAGTTAAAGGAGCTCAAGACTCAATTGCAGGAGTTGCTAGATAAGGGCTTCATTCGCCCTAGTGTGTCACCGTGGGGTGTGTCGGTACTTTTCGTGAAAAAGAAAGATGGGTTGATGTGCCTATGCATTGACTATCGGGAGTTGAACAAGGTGACGATAAAGAACAAATACCCACTCCCTAGGATTGATGATCTATTTGACAAGTTACAGGGGGCCACTGTATTCTCTAAGATTGATTTGCACTCGGGATATCACCAGTTGCGAATTAGAGAGGAAGACATCCCAAAGCCAGCTTTCAGATCCAGGTATGGACATTACGAGTTTACCCTGGTGTCATTCGGATTGACAAATGCCCCAGTTGTGTTCATAGGTCTGATGAATAGGGTGTTCAAGGAATTTTTGGACACCTTCGTGATTGTGTTTATAGATGACATCCTGGTCTACTCAAAGTCGAGTGAAGAGCACGAGAACCACTTGAGGAAAGTCTCGATTACCTTGAGAGAAAATCAGTTGTATGTCAAGTTCTCTAAGTGTGAGTTTTGGTTGTCACATGTGTTCTTTCTAGGGCACGTAGTATCTAAGGAGGGTGTCTCAGTGGATCCGACAAAGGTGGAAGCGGTTTCAAATTGGCCCCGACCCAAAATTGTCTCTGAGGTTCGTAGTTTCTTGTGGTTGGTTGGTTA
Organism: Trichosanthes cucumerina; assembly: GCA_036507285.1. Lineage (NCBI taxonomy): Eukaryota > Viridiplantae > Streptophyta > Magnoliopsida > Cucurbitales > Cucurbitaceae > Trichosanthes > Trichosanthes cucumerina. The sequence continues at coordinate 99,010,204 of CM071835.1, read as the reverse complement.
CTACCGACGGTTTGTGAAGGACTTCTCCAAGATTGCAACGCCCCTTACTCAGTTAACACAGAAGGGGAATGCCTTCGTGTTGAGTGAGGCATGCGAGACAAGTTTTCAGGATTTGAAGCAGAGGTTGATCTCAGCACCAGTGCTTACAGTGCCTGATGGATCGAGAAATTTCGTGGTTTACATGATGCTTCCAAAGAGGGCTTGGGTTGTGTTTTGATGCAGAATGGGAGGGTGATTGCCTATGCCTCCCAATAGTTGAAAGACTACGAGAGAAACTACCCGACCCATGATTTGGAGTTAGCTACAGTGGTTTTTGCCTTGAAAATATGGAGACACTATTTGTATGGTGAGAAGATCCATATGTATACATACCACAAGAGCTTGAAGTATTTGTTTACCTAGAAGGAGTTGAATATGAGACAACGGAGGTGGTTGGAGCTGGTGAAGGATTACGAGATTAAGATCTTATATCACATGGGTAAGGCAAATGTGGTTGTCGATGCCCTTAGTCGAAAGGTATCTCACACTTCAGAACTAGTCACGAGGGAGTTTCGTCTCTGAGCCAATATGGAGCGTGTTGGTAAAGTTGTGATGGTAGGTCAGGTTGTGGTTCAGTTTAACCAGTTATCAGTGCAACCGATTTTGAGACAACGGATAGACTCCCAATAGGGGAACCCAGCCTTGTGGATTGGTGGAATCAGGCCAAGTCGGGCCAAGAGAGTGAGTTCACAGTGTCATCAGATGGGGGTTTGTTGTTCAAAGGACGGTTGTGTGTCCCAGATATAAATGGTCTCAAGGAAGAAGTCCTAGCCGAGGCTCACAGTTCTCCTTTTTCAGTGCATCCAAGTAGCACTAAAATGTATCAAGATTTGAAGCAGTTTTACTGATGGAATGGGATGAAGAAAGACATAGCGGAGTTTGTCAGCAAATGTCTAGTCTACCAGCAAGTTAAAGCCCCAAGACAGAAGCCGACAGGGTTGTTGCAACCATTAGAGGTACCGCAGTGGAAATGGGAAGAGATTTCGATGGATTTTATTTCCGGTCTGCCTCGAACCGTTAGAGGATTCACAGTGGTTTGGGTGATCGTTGATAGGCTGACAAAGTCGACACATTTCTTTCCTGGGAAACCGACTTACACGGTAGGGAAGTGGGCAAAGTTGTTCATGGAGGAAATTGTCAGGTTACACGGAGTCCCAGTGAAGATCGTCTCTGATAGGGACCCTCGTTTCACATCCAACTTCTGGATGAGTTTCCAGAAGGCTCTAGGAGCAGAGTGTAGTTTCAGCACAACTTTTCACTCATAGACGGACGGTCAGACTGAGAGGTTGAATCAGATATTGGAAGACATGCTCCGAGCTTGTGCCCTGGACTTTGCAGGGTGTTGGGATACGTACCTTCACTTGATGGAGTTTGCCTATAGCAACAGTTATCAGGCAACGATTGGGATGGCACCCTTTGAGGCCTTGCATGGGAAGAGGTGCAGGTCCCCAGTGTATTGGGGAGAGGTTGGTGAGCATAAGCTTCTAGGACCCGAGCTGGTCCAAGTTACAAATGAGGCCATGCGGAAGATCAGGGCAAGAATGTTAACGACTCAAAGCAGATAGAAGAGTTATGCTGATGTGAGGCGCAGGGACTTGGAGTTTGCAGTTGGAGAGTACGTGTTCCTTAAGGTTGCGCCTATGAAAGGCGTGTTGAGGTTTGGCAAGAAAGGGAAGTTGAGCCCTAGGTTCATCGGGCCATTCGAGATCTTGGAGCATATTGTCCCGGTGGCGTACCGTTTAGCCTTGCCACCGTCCCTAGCAGTCGTGGACGACGTGTTCCACGTGTCGATGTTGTGAGGTTATGTGCCAGATGCATCCCACGTGATTGATTACAAGCCACTATAGGTCGATGAGAACTTGAGCTACAAGGAGAGACCTGTGGAAATCCTAGTCCGAGAGAATAAGGTGTTGCAGAACAGAGAAATCGACCTTGTGAAGGTCTTATGGCAAGACCAATAGCTTAAGGAAGCTAATTGGGTGCGGGAGGACGAGATGAGACCGAACTACCCGGAGCTGTTTAGGAATTAGCCACTTTCGAGGACGACAGTTCTTAAAGTGGGGAGGATGTGACGCCCGGTAATTTCAGGTAATTTATTATTTTTGCAAAAGTTAATTTCGGGTTTCATGTCGTAGTTTTAAAAGTTTTTGGCCAGAAGGCTATTGGATCTTGCAGGGACCCAAATAATTAAGCCTCACCTTTAAATTGGGTTGTCAGTTCTGTTGGGATGTATGTCCTCATCTCGTGTAGTTTGTAATATTCCAAGTTGTAAATGAATAAGAGTTATTTATTTCAACATTGTGTAATAAATAAGAGTTATTTATTTAAACTTTGTATCTCGCATTTTTCATAAACTTAATCCAATAAACTAAGCTCCGTGGTCATTGTATTATGAGAGAACTAAGAACTTGAGCGGTGTGTAGTGGACACTGGGGAGGATCACGTTCGAGTTAATGACCCAAACGGTCTCTGATATATGGATAGGGTTGGAGACCTAATCCTGGATACACTGTGGATGCGGCCCGCTTTGTATTAGATACAGGCGAGGTGATTTGACTCGTTCATGTGGTTGACATGCGAGTGGGGGCATCTGCACAATGAGATTGTACAAGACCGGACCGTGAATTATTAGATTTCTTGATGTAACACCGTTATGATATAGAGCTAATAAATTCATAGATGACCATTAGTGACTCGACCTTAATCTTGGCGTGTCACGGACTCCTTACTTCACGGGTGCATCCTTTGACTAATACGGGTGAGGGTGGCCCTTTGTTGCTCGCCCAATATGCCTATCTTCGAGGCGAGGACCACGTGGGAGTTGGGAACTTGACTACGCAAGAAGGAATTCACTCGTTCCCGACTAAGGGAAACTAGAGGGTTGTTCCCTTTAAGTGTTGTCTCGGGGCTTGAACAACGGGGCCCCACTCTCTCATTGGCCGAGAGGTTATTGTTTATGGTTGGACCATGCAACATAGTTGTTCATTAGAGAGCAAAGTGAGACTTAAGAAGCAAAGAGGTAGACACGGGGAGTAAAAGCGGTAATTTGACCCAGTGTGACTACGAACAACCTGTGAAGGGTTGACTCATGGGTATTGGTTATATCGATGGACACAACTTGTCTCTGGTGATGAGAATGCACTACGGGCTTTAGTGGAGTGTTACAGTATCTAATGAATGTTGAATAACAGGGTCAAAGAGTTTGTGAGTTAGTCTCGGATCATTGGAGCTCGTCACATGTAGGTCCATTAGGTCCTCGGTTGGCTCAAATTGGACAAATTGAGGGTTTCTGATTTGGTGTGAATTTGAAGTGTTCAAATTCATTATTTGGGTATTTATGTCATTTATATGAGATATAGATGACATAATGTATAGTTTGGTGTGAATGAGATTCATAATAAACTATAGTATAGCCTAATTGATTAATTAGTGTTATTTAGAGAAATTGAATTGAGAGAAATTAAATTGAATGTGATTCAATTTATAATTCCACATTTATGCAAATGAGATTTGTATAATAAGGTATGAGATACTTTATATTATATAATATGCAAATGTGATTTGTATATTATATGGTTGTGGTAAAATTGTGATTTGATTGAGGTTTTAACTCCATCACACAATAGTATTTAAAGGCTTTGTAAGAAGCCTTTGATATGCCATTTGCCATTTTTTGGATTTCCATCCAAAGAGAGCAAAGCAATTCTCTCTAGAATTCTCTCATCTCTCTAACATTTCTCCTCACCCAAAACCAAAAGGAGTCCTACTCACTCTCCCTCAACCTCCCGAGAACAACCGAGAAGACCCTTTGGAGGTGTCTCCCTGTTCGGATCGAGGATCGAGTTCGAGGAGTTCGTTGGTACGAGAGAGATCGTGACCGGAGAAGGAGAAAACGTTGAAGAAGTGTTCTTCAAGAGGTTAGTATCCATTATACTTACTGTTTTCTCTATTATTTTGCATGTTTAGCCTAGGATCTATGAGATATATTCAATTTTAAGACACGTTTTACACAACGGATCAACGACGTTTCACAACGTCTTCCGCTGCGGGAATTCAAAATTCCTTCAAGCTCTTGAGTTTCTTATCGAACGTTTTGGAGAAGGAATCGAGGTAATCCCCTCTTTTTTTCTTCTCATTAGGATTCCTTTTTATTTTTTGTTTTAGGTTTTTAGTTAAAAGAGAAAAAAAAAAAAAAAGGGGAAGAGGGTTCGTTCCAGCTGCCACCCCCTCCCGTCTTCATTCCTCCTTTGCGCGAAGGGGCTCTGTCGCCGACGAGCGGTCGGCTGCAACGCCACGTCCGCGAGACCCACACCAGAGTGTCTTCCCTCCGTTTCTTCTCCTTCTTTTCCTTTTCGAGCTGAGACCCTCGCAACCACCACCCCTCTCTGTTTCGTCTCTCTCTCTTCTGCCGCCCCTCTCCATTCACTCTCTCTCTCTCCCCCCCTCGAAACCGAGCCTCTCTCTCTCCCTCAGATCCGTCTCTCTCTCCCTCGGATCCATGCTCATTTCTCTCTCTAATTTGCCTTTCGTTTGTGGTTTGGACAGGTCGGTGAATGCGACAAAAAGGGTTATTCTTGAAGGGTTCGCTCGAATTGTTAGTCGTTGCGTATCAAGACTTTGGACTTGTAACAGTGGGTAAACCCTCAATCTTGAATTTGTGTGATTTTGAAATTAAGTTTAAAAGTGTTGGGTTGACTGTTGAATTCCTCGTGGGGTATCAAAGAATGTTTCGGTTTAGGTTGGTTAGGTTCATTACTGTATTGTGCCTCAAGGGTAAAGCCACGAGATTGGTTCCCAACTGAGCTTGTGCATCGTTTGTGGTGTTTTGTAGGTGCACAAGGCTGCTAGCAAGAGCAAGGACTATCCCATTGCACTCCTAATCTGAGGTAAGTAGTCGTTGGTTTAAGCATCAAGCTCTTAAGCGATAGAGATTGTGCGTAGGGTCGCTTATGATTGGCTTTGTATCTTGTTGTGTATATCTTGTACTTGCTTGTATGTGTTGAGATTGGTTCTCCGGCATGTCGTGAATGTGTTGTTTTATGACATGTGACTGGTTGTTTGAGGGGAGACTCGAGCATGAATTGCTATGTGGTAGTATGAGTTGTGTGTTCGACCCCTAGAAGTTGAGCAGGTTAAGCTATGTGGTGGATTGGGCCAAGGGTGCGTGGTTGGTTAGCTGTGTGATTGGGTGAAGGGTTACTTGGCTCGGGCTGTGTGGTTGGTTAGGTTGGACTGGTGATTAAGGACTCGACACCTAAGACGACAACGAGATGAGTTTAGGGGAAGGTTTAGAAGTGGCAAGAGAGTCTAACCTTCTAGGCTAGCATCACCAAACCCATTGAGTGACCCCGAGCGAGATTGAACCTTTAGGTTGGCGATTATGTGTGGGCATTAGGGTCGAGCATCCTAATGCGAGCTGTGTGGGTCGTAGGGTCGAGCATCCTACTGCGAGTTGTGTGGGTGATAGGGTCGAGCATCATATTGCGAGTTGTGTGGGTGGTGGGGGTGAGCATCCTACTGCGAGCTGTGTGGCATAGGGTCGAGCGCCCTTTGTGATCTCTGTGTGAGCATTAGGGTCGAGGGCACCTTTTTGCGAGTTATGTGGGCACTTGGGTGGGTCGCCATTGTGCGATCTGTATGGGCTTTAGAGTCGAGGCTCTATTGCATTTTTGTATGGGCGTTAGAGTGATCACTCTTTCGCGTTGGGGTGCGTCTCCGTCTGTGGCCGCCGAGGTTCCTGGATCGCCGGTGAGTCTTGGGGTGAGGTATGCACGAGGGTGCCTAGTCGTGAGTCCTTAAGATGCTTTTGGTTGCAACCTTGATCTATTCCTGTGTGTGCAGTTGTGTCTTGGGCGTGGTGGGCTACTTACTGAGTATTCTTATACTCACTCGTCTACTTTAATATCTTTGATTGCAAGTAAGGGCAAACAGTGAGAAGCGACAGTGGTGAAATGACGAGGCTATGGGACTATTCTTTTGACTTGGAGGAGTTTTTGTGCTTAGGCTATTCTTTGTAACTTTGAGTTGAATCATGAGTTTCTAGTTGATACTTGTTGGATTATTGTACTCGTTGTGGATGTTGGACGTTTTATTTGATTTGTTTTGGTTCTTGGTTTAGCATGCTCAGATAACTGTTGTGTGTGGTGTTTGTGTTGCTCTGTCGTGTTTCTGTTCTGTTGGAGCTCGGCCTCGTTAATAAATACGAATTTTGTTTTTTTAAAAAACTAAAAGAGAGATTGTAGAATGGTTATTGTATTGTCTTGTTAGTGTTAAGCAAAAGAAATGTGTCACCAGTAATCTGCTCTTTCCCTTACAATCACTTGATTAGTTTGGGTTTTGAAGCCTTTTAGCTATCTAGAATGTTAAAAATCCATAAGTTTCTTAGAATACCAACTGTTGCATTGCAATTTTGTAGGCGATATTTGTGAATGGAGATAAGTTCAAGAACTATCTTTAGAACCCATATCAGATTTTGAGTTCAACAACGTATGGATGAGGATTTGAACCTTGTACCTCTTGGCCGAGAGTACTATATGTTTATACATGTTGGGTTATGCTCAACTTTGCCGTCCAAAATCTACGTTTGTTCAAGAAAGAAACTAAGTGGCCAGAGTTGGGTTTTGGGAATTTCTTGCTTTTGAGAGACTTGGATACCAGATAAAGCTATGATTTTTGTTTGTGGTTGAGAAACCCGTCTATTAAGCTTATAAACTTATATGGTTTGATTTAAAAGGAAATGTATAAAGTCTCTTAAATAGTTAAAAGATGTCTTTATACGATTGCTTGCACTTTCTAAACTCATGGATGTGTTGAAAAAAATCATAATTCTCTAAAGTTTCAATTTTGAGCTTCATCACTTTTGTGTTTGTTGACATATCCCAGCTAACACATTCAAGACATGGAAACTGGGTCAATCCGACTGATGAGGATGCACATGTAAGTCTGTTTCCGGTAAAGGTTATTTGTATTTATCGATTGAAGCATTTGACAATCATATATATACTTATTTCAATTATAATTGCAAAATAAAATGATTCAGTTGTAAAAATCCTCCATCCAAGAAGAGGTCGAACCACATTCAGAAGCAGAAATATGTGAGTCAGTGTTAGGGATATGATCAGGCCATGTTAAAGGCCTTGGTTGGGGACCGAAGCCTGCTAAATCAAGTAGGAGATCAACTGGTAGTTCATCATGTGGGTCCTCAAGTCGAGAAGTTGACGAGTTAAAGGCGCAGATGGCAGAAGTAAATGAAAAATTGGTCAGGGTTGAAGAAAGGATGGAGTAGCGGATGGAGCAACATCGAGCAGAAATGCAAGAAATGATTAAGAAGATGATGGAGTCACGAGGAGCACCATGAACATATGTATAAATTCCTTTCTCACGTTGTAGTTGTGACCTTAGCTTTTTTAAAAAATTTGTTGTGTACGTGGATTTGTTCTGGTAAATTTGTAGTTATGAAGCCCAACCTGTTTGTAATTGAAGTATGGAGGAGGTTGGACATCCTTTTTAGTTTTTCCTAGTTATGTCGTTATGCTGCCGAAATTTCGAGCATTGTTTGGTGCAATCTCAAATTGTTTTTGTTGGAGCTTAAGATTGTTTGAGTTTAGTTTTTTCTTGGAGTTTGAGAAAGTTTGACAAAGATTTTAATCTTTTTTTAGGGTAGGTGTTGGAACTTGGAGATATATTGTTTGTTGAAAGTTTGAATTTGAATTTAACTACTTATAGGTTTGAGGTTAGTTGTTTGTTGGATTTTGTTATGATTGTTTGAATGTGTTATGTTTAGTTGGTATTAGATGTTAGGTTGAGTTTATTTTAATAGGCTTTTGGTTTATTACTAAAGAACTTTATTAATGACATTTTGAACTTTATAATTCATTAATGTATATGTTGTTGTTTATGAATTATTGTAAGTAAAGTATTAATAAGAATTTCTTTTATTTTTAGGTACTCCAAGTCTGGTTATTACGCAGGCGAAATTTGAAGATAGACGATCTACAAGTGCCTTTTTTGTTTAGTTTATGTAATTTTATTATCTATCTCTAATTTCGAATTATGATACTTTAGTATTATTTCAACTATGACAACCACTTTGTAAGGATTAAAGTTTGGCTTTCTATTTAATGCATATTATGTTTCAAAATAATGTTTAGATTCTATTTTATTTTATTTATGTTCAACAGAGTTGAAATTAGTCTTTTAGATTTGAGAAATTAAAAGGAAAAATAAAAAATAAAAAATAAAAAAATGTCTATGTCGACGCCAGATGCTGAGCATCGACATAGACCTAGTAATGAACCTATGCTGACGGGGTGAAGATAGGTGTCGGCATAGGTGGTCTTTCCCGACGCGATTATTCACGCGTCGACAAATAGTACATGAAATTGGCACTGTCGACGCAGATAATTACGCGTCGGCATAGGTGGCCTATGCCGACGCCATTATAATGGTGCGTCGACAAAGCCTTTGTCGACGCATATATGCCGACACGTACGGTGGCATCGGCAAAGCGTATGCCAACGCAATTTGTAAACTATCCCGACATGATACCGCGTGGGAACAACTCATTTTCTTGCAGTGTATATTTGTAGTTTGGAGGAGGTCGGGCGTTGACAGAACCCTTTGAAGTGCTTCTTGCTTAAAATATGTTAAGTAAAATTTTGGAATTGTTCGGGTAGTGTTGTTATGCTGCCGAAATTTTAGCGCAAATGGTGCTACCTAGTGGCGTCCCTAGTTGGAGTTGGGTTGGAAACTAGGGTGATTACAACGTTGAGACAAAAAAATGTTATTACTAAAAAACTATAACTTCATATAAAAAAAAATAATTGGATGCAAGAAGTTACAATAATTTGAATACAAATAACATATATATATATATATATATATATATAAAGGAAATAGAATTAACATCTGCTAACCAGATCTTTGGGTTATTGCAACTAAAAAATAGTTATTACTAACAAAAATTAAAACTTCATACGAAAAAAAGATGATGCAAGAAGAAGTTACAATGATTTGAGTATTGTCCATGTATTAAAAATTGTGTATATACATATATATATATAAAGACAAAAAAAAAAAAAAATTAACGTCCAACCAATTTAAAATTCTAGTCTATTGCAAGTCAATAACATAAAAATTGTAATGGTGCATACATAAGATATTAAGAACTAATAAGAACTATAAAAACTCTCATTTAGTATATATAACTATAGTTTCAGAAAAGAAATATACCAAATGAAAAAATGGTGGATGAATCTAATTACCAGTTAGAGATCCGACCAAATTGCAACCAAAAGGGAAACACAATTGACATAAGAACTCCAGTTTAAAAAAAACTAAAAAAATATATAAGAACTAAATGAAAAGTTTGTATATAAAGAATAACTCCGGTTATTTTTTTTTAAAAAAAAAGCCATAACAACACAATGAAAAAAACGTACATGAAGCCATTAAGAGCATAGTTGGTTATGAGTTCAAATGCCCCCACTTTCAAATATTGATGTACTAAAAAAACATACCTGAAAATTCAGGTAATTAAATACAATTTGTAGAAACAAATTTGATTTGATTTTGAATCAAATTACTTATCAAATTAAGATCATTATTCAAATTCATCAAACCAATTAGAGCATAGCTCAACTGACATCACGTAAAACTTATGACCAAGAGGTCATGGGTTCAAATCCCCCTACCCCATATTGTTGATGTACTCAAAAAAAAAACCATCAATTTAAAATTAAATCAGGTATTCATTTTGATTGAAATTATCAAATTGGTTTTTAATACAGTTTATATAAACATATTTGTTGCTTATCAAATTAAGATTATTAATTCAACCTATTAATTTTAATTTAAATTATTAAATATGGTTTGATGGATGTAATTAACTAAAATTTAAATTTAAAAAGATATTTTAGTTTAAAAAGGTTTTTAGAAACTATGGCTTTTTAATAGATAAATTCAAATTATTATAAGTTAGTAATTACATCAATAAAGATATATTTTTCTTATTCTAACTTTTAAACACTACTTTGTGAGTTAAATTGCTATATAAATTAATCATTATTGAGTATAAAAAAATTAGTAATTATTATGGATATATCTCAATTTGACAAATGGGTAAAATAGTCTTAAAAAGTTTTTAGCTTTTTAATAGATTATAAATCAAATTATAGATTTTCTAAATTTCAATAGATCTATTTTAAAACTAAATAGACACCAATCCTAAACCTAGTCATCAAAAAGTATATTTTTTCTTTTCTTTAATTTAATGACCAATTTACTATTAATACATTAAAATAATATTAAATTTGAAAAATATATTTTTTTTATACTAATTAAATTTGAAAAATATTAACCTCTAATAAACTCTTGAGTGTGAAGGTTTGAAACTCTTTCCATGCTATAGTATCTGAATAGTTGTGCTCTTGATTTCTAAGTTTTTTTAAAAAAGAAAATTAGAATTCTCCATCTATTAAAAAACTTTTTTTTTTTAAAGAAATTATAATTCTCTCTCTTTTTTCTTGTTAATTTTTTTTTTTTAAAGAAAAACAAACTAGAATTGCGTAAGATGAGTTTGGAGTATTATTTTGAAACAAGATCTTTAATATTATATATATAGACGTGACATTTCTATCAAAGAAAACTACAACTAAAATATGATACAATTATGCAATCGTAATCCATTTTAAAAAAAAATTATGTAATCTTTAGTTTTCAATTAAAAAAAAAAGAATACGTAATTTAGCTAGTGGAAATTTTAATCTTAATAATAATGTTTTAATATCTTAATTTAAATTATTATAAAAAATATGAATTTCCATCTTCCCACTTTGACCCACTTTTTACAGACAACCCATTATACTCACTTGCATCACACTAGTTTACAAATTTTTTATTTTATTGGATATTTGACAGAGCCATTGATATGGCTAATACCTGCTTAGGAATAATTGATATATTTATTGTAAAAATAGGATGAAAATCGGGTATAATTTTATCAATATTTAAATATTAATATAATATAATTAGAATAATAATAAAAAAAAAGTGAAAATAGAAATGAAAGTAGGATATATATATAATATATGAAGAAAAAATAGTGGAGTTGGTTGGAAAAATAAAATAACAATATATTAGAGAAAGTGGGAGAGAAGAAATTGAATTGAAAAGTGAATTTCACCAATTGTATTGTATATATGATCCACCAAATACAATTATTTATAGACAATTTGGCAAGGGATGAGTTGGTACATTTGGACACTAAGCATTGGTAAAAAATGGACACATGGGGGACACTATGGCTATGGAGGGGTTGTCATTTGGCATGGGTATTAAAAGGCATGTGGAATGGGCATTTACATGTGTTTGTTTATAATAATCCCCCTTAAATGCCCATTTTATATAAAAATATGACTCGTTAAAACCTTACTAGAAAAAAACCCAATTGGATAAAAACCCAAGTGAAGGAAAAGAGTACATATTTTATATAATACATTTACTCTCCCTCACGAAAACATCAGTTGAGATCTCTGAGTCGTCGCATCCCAATACTGCGAACCTGTTGGATCGGTATGGCAACCCTAGAGGGGGTGAATAGAGTTTAATTAAACTTTTTACTAAATATGTCCAAATTATCTAATTAACAAACTTTTAAGAAACAATTAAAAAAATAATTAAGAGAAATTAATACAATATGCAAGATAGATAAAAGTATAATAAAAATGAGTTTTATCAATACTTAGCAATTAATTAAGAAACAAATTAAAGCATGCATAAACTACTACAAGTAATTGCAAAAATAAATAGGAAAGAGTTAGAGAAGATGACACAGTAATTTTATAGTGGTTCGGTCAAACTCGACCTACTCCACTCCCAAGCGCCTCTTGGGAATTTGAATAAAAAAATTTCACCGACTCTTTCCACAGTTAGAGCCCAACCGCTACACCACTCTTTTTACGGGTTCAAGAGCAAACCCGATCCTTTCCACGGCTTAGGATCAAACCGTTACAAAGTTTGGTAAGGATTTGAATAACACACTAATACACTCTCTTGATAGAGTAGATTCACAAATTTTAACTCTCACAAAATAATCCTCACAACACAACAAAACTTTCTCAAGAAAAGATGAAAAAAAAATTGAGAGCTTGAGAGAGAGCAACAATGGAGGCTTTTGATTTTTGGAGGATTGTAAAATGCCAAAACTTGTTGTAAAAAATTGGAGAAGAAGATGGTATAAAAGAGAGGAAATGAGGTAAAAATCAAATTTTAATTTGGACCATTGGATTGTGATAAAGAGAAAAAGAAAGATGGAGATTAAAAGTAAAAGAAAATAATTATTAAAAAGAATTAATAATAATATATTATAATAATAATAATAATAATAATAATATATATATATAAATGAATGTGTCTAAACGGTAAGTTTTTTTTTTTTTTATCTCTTCAACGGTCAGAAGCATTTATTGCTTCTGACTTTTGATTTTTTTTATTTATTTTTTTTTTTAACTCTCCAACGAGTTATATATATATAATATATATATTTTTATTTTCTTTTCTTTTTATTTTAAAACAAATAAAAACCCACCAAATGTTACTCTCTCATAGGTCCACATATCACACTTTAATTGGTCTACAATGGTGACTTGGCCGCCACGTCATCGCGTCGGGAAATTTCCGTTCAAATTTGTTTTGGTCATAACTTCTTCGTTTTAGCTCCGATTTGAGTGATTTAAGAGGCATTGGAATCGTTATTTCGAGCTCTATGCAATGGAACCTTCAAAACATTAAAACTATTAGTAATTAATAGCAGGTTTGTTATCATCAAAATATTAATTAATTAATTAATTATAATTAATTAATTTTAGATTAAGGGCCAAAAAGCCAACAATCTCCCCCTTTTTGATGATGGCAAACCATTAAAGAAAAATATCTTGAACTTCATAAAAATAAAATAATTTAAGTATTCAAGTAATAATTTCAATATAAAGTCCAATGTGTCACCATAAAACTCATACTTGAACAATCACTCAAATAAATATAGTATATCATTCTCCCCCTAAATTAATGCAAAACTAAAACATGATACAAAATTTAGAACCTATTTTTCTTAAACTTCTCCCCTTTGGAATCATCAAAAGACACAATTATGAAAGATTAAGAACTACATGCAAGCTCCCCTAAGAACATGAATACATACTTAACATAACTCCCCCTATCAATATGCCATAGAAAACTAAAATTATAGATTCAAGAGGCATCATAGCGAATAATACCAAGCTCAAGCCTATTTTTGCAAAAAAAATCTTCATTCAAAGGCTTAGTGAAAATATCCGCTAATTGATCATTAGAGCTCGCATAATCAAGAGTAATATGACCATTTTGCACATGTTCTCTAATAAAGTGATGTCTAATATCAATATGCTTAGTTCTAGAATGATGAATAGGATTTTTAGTCAAATTAATAGCACTAGTATTATCACAAAATATAGGCACATTATCAAACTTTAATCCAAAATCACAAAGAGTTTGTTTCATCCAAAGAATTTGAGCACAACAACTAGCAACCGCAATATATTCCGCTTCGGTAGTGGATAAGGCAACCGAATTTTGCTTTTTACTAAACCAAGATACTAAAGAGCTACCAAGAAATTGACAAGTTCCACTAGTACTTTTACGGTCAAGTAAGCTTCCGGCAAAATCCGCATCGGAATATCCTATCAAATTAAGCTCAACATTTCTAGGATACCATAAACCTAAATCAATAGTCCCAAGCAAATATTTAAATATTCTCTTAACGGCATGCAAATGGGATTCCTTAGGACAAGATTGAAATCTAGCACAAATACATACACTAAACATGATATCGGGTCTATTAGCGGTTAAATAAAGTAGAGATCCTATCATACCTCGATAAGTTTTTATGTCTACATATTTACCTTTTTCATCCTTGTCAAGCTTAATGGATGTGCTCATAGGAGTTTTTGCAATTTTACCTTCATTGAACTTGAACCTTTTGAGCAAATCTTTTGTGTATTTCTCTTGACTTATGAAGATACCATCCTTTAGTTGTTTGATTTGAAGTCCAAGGAAGAAATTAAGTTCTCCCATCATACTCATCTCAAACTCACTATGCATACATTTAGAAAATTCTTCACACAAACAAGGATTAGTAGAACCAAAGATAATATCATCTACATAGATTTGTACTAAAAGCATATCATTTTCCTTAGTCTTAATAAAAAGAGTAGTGTCAAGTTTACCCATTTTAAAACCATTCTCAAGAAGAAAATTACTAAGCCTATCATACCAAGCTCTTGGAGCTTGTTTTAAGCCATAAAGAGCCTTTTTCAACTTATAGACATGATTAGGCAAATCAAAACTTTCAAAGCCCGAAGGTTGTTCTACATAAACTTCCTCCATAATATAACCATTTAAAAAGGCACTTTTCACATCCATTTGATACAAGATAAAATTTTTATAGGAAGCAAAAGCAAGTAACATTCTAATAGCTTCTAATCTAGCAACGGGTGCAAAAGTCTCTTCATAATCTATACCTTCTTCTTGACAATAACCTTGAGCTACAAGTCTAGCTTTATTTCTAATGATATTTCCATTTTCATCCATTTTGTTTCTAAATACCCATTTAGTCCCAATAATAGAAGCATTAGAAGGCCTAGGGACTAATTCCCAAACTTTGTTCCTTTCAAATTGGTTTAATTCTTCTTGCATAGCTAAAATCCAAAATTCATCATTTTCCGCATCTTTAAAACTTTTAGGTTCAATTTGAGAAACAAAAGCAAGATTATTAAACAAATTAAGAGAGGAACGAGTTTTCACACCTTGTTCGGGATCACCAAGAATCAAGTCCTTAGGATGGGATGGAGCATACCTCCATTCTTTAGACATAGATGAAGAACTATTTTCCTTCTTTTCATTCAAGCTCACTTCTTGCTTACTTGAGTCAATTTCCTTGTCTTTGTCACTAACAAGTAAATCTCCAAAATTCCTTTCTAAATCATCACTGCAAATAGACTCATTAGAAACATTATTGCAAGATTCATCAAATACAACATGCATAGATTCCTCAATAATTAAAGTTCTCTTATTGAAAACCCTATAGGCTTTACTAGTAGATGAATAACCTAGAAAAATACCAACATCCGTCTTAGAATCAAATTTTCCAAGTTTTTCTTTGTTGTTCAAAATAAAACATTTGCAACCAAAAACTTTGAAATACTCAATATTTGGAATTTTGCTATGCCAAAGCTCATAAGGAGTTTTATCTAAAGAAGGTCTAATTAAAACTCTATTTAAAACATAACAAGCAGTGTTAACGGCTTCCGCCTAAAAGTATTTAGGTAAATCATACTCATGCAACATTGACCTAGCAAATTCTTGCAAAGTACGATTTTTCCTTTCAACCACACCATTTTGTTGAGGAGTTCTTGGAGCGGAGAAATTATGAGAAAAACCATTTTCTTCACAAAAATTTTCAAAAGAAATACTATCAAATTCTCCTCCATGATCACTCCTAATTTTAGAAATAAAAAATCCTTTTTCATTTTGAACTCTTTTTGCAAAACTAGAAAAACTTTTCAAAGCATCACCTTTATGTTTTAACATCAAAACCCAAGTAAATCTTGAAAAATCATCAACTATCACAAAAGCATAATAATTCCCTCCAAAACTAGCAATTCTAGAAGGGCCAAATAAGTCCATATGTAATAGTTGAAGGGGTCTAGATGTAGAGATCACATTTTTAGATTTGAAAGAGGACTTGGTTTGCTTACCCATTTGACAAGCATCACAAACTTTATCCTTTTCAAATTTAAATTTAGGTAGACCTCTAACTAAAGAATTCTTGAAATATTTGAAATTAAGTGCATGCTAGCATGTCCTAGTCTTCTATGCCATAACCAAGAATCATCATGCAAAGCCGAAAGACATTTATCACTAATAGGGCAATCATTCAAATCAATAGTATACACATTTTCATCCCTATTACCAACAAACAAGACTTTTCTATCACTAGCATTTTCAATGATACAATTCTTTTTATCAAACACAACTCTAAAACCTTTATCACATAATTGACTAATACTAAGTAAATCATGCTTTAGACCATCAACCAAAAGTACATTTTCAATCAAAGTAGAAGAACTATTACCTATACTACCCTTAATAATAATTTTACCTTTCTTGTTGTCACCAAAAGTTACTAAACCTCCATCCTTTTTGGAAAGATTGACAAACTTGGATTGGTCTCCCGTCATATGCCTCGAGCAACCACTATCCAAGTACCATTTATTTTTCTTGGAGACTTTCAAACATACCTACAAACAAAATTATTCAAGATTGATCTTTTGGTACCCATACTTGTTTGGGTCCTAGAAGGTTAGCATTTACAAACTTGGGAACCCATATTTTTGCATTCACATTCAAAGCTTTGGATTTAGACAAGTAACAAAAATAAGCTTTATGTCCATACTTGCCACATGAGAAACAAACAACATCATGCAAGGATTTATCTCTTACGACAAATTTATGCACTCTACTTTTCTTAGAGAAATTCTTTCTTGGAGCATTGTGAAACTTTGTTATTTGAGAAAATTTTCTTCTTGAAGAAGTAGTATGAGCATATTTTAATTTAAAGCAATTTGGTCTAATATGACCTTCAACACCACAATGATGACATATAGGCACAAAACTAGATTTATCATGCTTAGACCCAATCTTAGGCATATTATGATTAGGAACAATGGGAGATGCTTTAACAAAGATGGTTTTAGAACTTGAAGGAGTAGAACATTCATCAATATAGCCTAAACCTCTTTTATCACCATAAGGTTTGCCAACTTCAATTATTTTGTCCAATCTTTGAGCACCTATTGTCAACTTTTTAATGGACTCTTTTGCCTTACCAAGTTCTTGCAAAGCATTTAATTCATTTTCCTTAAGCAATTTAATCAAATTATCTTTTTCATAACTATCATGCTCAAGAAATCTAACTTTATCAAGCAAAGCATTTTTCTCATCACAATCAAAAACATGCTTATCACAAGAGATATTCATTTCATCAATTTTCACAACATTATGCTCATTTTCTTTTAAACAAGCAATTTCATTAAGTAAAGACTTATTTTCACTAGTTAGAGCATTGTATTTCTTTTTAAGCACAACATATTTAGAACCAAGCTTTTCTATGTCATTTTGCATGTTTTCAAAAGCTTCAAATAATTCATCATAAGAAAGGGGTTCTAGAGTTACCTCATCATCTTGTTCATCACTCTTGTCACCATGAGCCATGAAGCAAAAGTTTGCTACTTCTTCATTGTCACTACCACTTTCACTTTCATCACTATCATCCCAAGTGGCTTTCATTGCTTTCTTCTTGGATTTCTTGGATGATTTGAGGAGAGGGCAATCCGTTCTTATGTGACCCGGTTTCTTGCATTCATAGCATATGACCTCATCCTTTTTACTCTTTTCACCCTTTGACTCTTTTTGGTTTGAAATATGTTTATTGAATTGTTTCTTCCTCTTAATGAACTTTTTATACTTACGTGAAAAATATGCAATATCTTCTTCATCAAGAACGCCCTCATCTTCGGACTCAACTTCCAAGGATAAAGTCTTTAAAGCAATACCTTTCTTCTTTTTGGGCTCATCCTCCATGTGTTCCTTCATAGTGATCTCATGTGTCATGAGAGAGCCAATAAGTTCCTCCAAAGGAAGTTTGGTGAGATCCTTTGCTTCTTCAATTGCCGTCACCTTAGCTTCCCAAATCTTAGGTAGAGATCTAAGAATTTTTCTAACATTTTCCGAGTTAGTATAAACTTTACCAAGACCTTTCAAAGTATTTGTAATGTTAGTAAATCTAGTAAACATCTCGGTAATAGATTCATTAGCATCCATCTTAAACAATTCATAATTATGAACTAGCATGCTAATTTTTTATTCTTTAACTTGATTAGTTCCCTCATGAGTCACTTCAAGAATATTCCATATTTCTTTAGCCGAAGAGCACATAGAAATCCTATTAAATTCATCCTTACTCAAAGCACAATAAAAACAATTTATAGCTCTATTAAGACCACACTTTTTCAAATCAATTTCATCATATTCATTTTCTAATTTTGGTACATCATTTTCATTAACAATTTTCATGGGAATATAGGGACCATTAACCACATTTAACCATAAACTATAGTCAACGGATTGCAAATAAATTTTCATTCTAGCCTTCCAATAAGAATAATTTGACCCATCAAAATAAGGAGGCCTAGAGGTGGATTGTCCTTCAATAACACCATTTACTATTAGGTTTGCCATAAAGCTCAAACAATAAAGTTTATAAACAAAATTATAAAAGAGCAACCTCGCTCTGATACCAATTGTTGGATCGGTATGGCAACCCTAGAGGGGGGTGAATAGGGTTTAATTAAACTTTTTACTAAATATGCCCAAATTATCTAATTAACAAACTTTTTAAGAAACAATTAAAAAAAAATAATTAAGAGAAATTAATACAATATGCAAGATAGATAAAAAGTATAATAAAAATGAGTTTTATCCAATACTTAGCAATTAATTAAGAAACAAATTAAAGCATGCATAAACTACTACAAGTAATTGCAAAAATAAATAGGAAAGAGTTAGAGAAGATGACACCGTAATTTTATAGTGGTTCGGTCAAACTCGACCTACTCCACTCCCCAAGCGCCTCTTGGGAATTTGAATAAAAAAAAATTTCACCGACTCTTTCCACGGATTAGAGCCCAACCGCTACACCACTCTTTTTACGGGTTCAAGAGCAAACCCGATCCTTTCCACGGCTTAGGATCAAACCGTTACAAAGTTTGGTAAGGATTTGAATAACACACTAATACACTCTCTTGATAGAGTAGATTCACAAATTTTAACTCTCACAAAATAATCCTCACAACACAACAAAACTTTCTCAAGAAAAAGATGAAAAAAAAAATTGAGAGCTTGGAGAGAGCAACAATGGAGGCTTTTGATTTTTGGAGGATTGTAAAATGCCAAAACTTGTTGTAAAAAATTGGAGAAGAAGATGGTATAAAAAGAGAGGGAAATGAGGTAAAAATCAAATTTTAATTTGGACCATTGGATTGTGATAAAAGAGAAAAAGAAATGTGGAGATTAAAAGTAAAAAGAAAATAATTATTAAAAAGAATTAATAATAATATATTATAATAATAATAATAATAATAATAATATATATATAAATGAATGTGTCTAAACGGTAAGTTTTTTTTTTTTTTTTAACGGAAGCATTTATTGCTTCTGACTTTTGATTTTTTATTTATTTTTATTTTTTTTTTAACTCTCCAACGGTTACATATATATATAATATATATATTTTTTATTTTATTTTCTTTTTATTTTAAAACAAATAAAAACCCACCAAATGTTACTCTCCCATAGGTCCACATATCACACTTTAATTGGTCTACAATGGTGACTTGGCCGCTACGTCATCGCGTCAGGAAATTTCCGTTCAAATTTGTTTTGGTCATAACTTCTTCGTTTTAGCTCCGATTTGAGTGATTTAAGAGGCATTGGAATCGTTATTTCGAGCTCTATGCAATGGAACCTTCAAAACATTAAAACTATTAGTAATTAATAGCAGGTTTGTTATCATCAAAATATTAATTAATTAATTAATTATAATTAATTAATTTTAGATTAAGGGCCAAAAAGCCAACAGAACCAATTTCTCAAATGTTGTAGTTGGTAATGTCTTTGTAAATATGTCCGTCAAGTTATCATTCGAACAAATCTGTTGTACTAAGATGTCTTCATTTTCTTCAAGGTCATGAGTGTAGAAAAGCTTTGGAGAGATATGTTTCGTACTATCTCCTTTAATATATCCTCCTTTGACTTAAGCTATACACGTTGTGTTGTTTTCGTATAATATTGTTGGAAGAGGTTTACTCGAAGACAAGCCACATGTCTCACGAATGTGTTG
Source organism: Trichosanthes cucumerina (assembly GCA_036507285.1). Lineage (NCBI taxonomy): Eukaryota > Viridiplantae > Streptophyta > Magnoliopsida > Cucurbitales > Cucurbitaceae > Trichosanthes > Trichosanthes cucumerina. The sequence goes on along the minus strand of CM071835.1, from coordinate 98,990,172 downwards.
TGTCATCGATCTTAGCCATACACATTCTCGACTTGCCTCGTGAATTGCGAGGATTTCAGCATGATTCAAAAAAAGTGGTCGTGATGGTTTGTTTCACTAATCACCATGATATATGAAGGGAATGAAAATTCCCGCGCAGCGGAAGGCGATCGAATCGTCATGGTATCATTACGCTACATGAATTTTGTCAAAATGATCTAACTATTAGATCTAGGCTAAACATGCAATAGAAGGAAGAAATTTACAGCAAGATGAATTGTACTTACTTGTTGAACTCTCTTCAATGTTTCTTCCAAAGATCACGAACTCTTCGCGAACAAACACGATCTCTACAAATGCTTCCCACGAACGGAATCCGAACACTACCACTTGGAGTCTCGGTTGTTCTTCTTTTGGAAAGAAGGAAGATTGTGGGATCTTATGGTTTTGGAGAGGGAGGATAATTTGAGAGAGTTGAGAGAATTCTTAATCTCTTCTCTTTGATGAAAAACAAAAAATGAGAGAAAACTCACCAATCCCTTCTTGCAAAGGGTTTAAATAGTGGAATGATGGAGTTAAAATCTCCACATTATTACCACTTTACCACAACCATAGGTTATGCAAATCTCATTTGCATAACCACATAATATAAGATATCTCATATCTCATATTACAAATCTCATTTGCAATAAATGTGGATTAATTAAATTGAATCACATCTAATTTAATTTCTCTCAATTAATTTCTCCAATTAGCCCTAATTCAACAATTAGGCTAACCTATAGTTTATTATGAATCTCATTCACATTAAACTATATATTATATCATTCATATCTCATATAAATGACATAAATGCCTTTAAAGTGAAATTGAACACTTCAATTTCATACCAAAACATTAACCCTTCTTTTAACCAGATTGAGCCAGCGAGAAGGACCTAATGGACCTCTGATGGCGGGCTCCAATGATCCGAGATTAACCTGTCAAACTCTTTGACCCGGTTGATCAACATTCATTAGCTACGGTAACACTCCACTATAGCCCGTAGCTACACTCCCGTCAGTGCAGAATATTACGTGTCCACTGATATAACCAATGCCCATGAGTCGACCCTTCACAGGTTGTTCGTAGACACGGTTGAGTCAAATTACCATTTTACCCCTGTGTCTACCTCTAGTTCCTTAAGTCCCCACTGCTCCTCTAATGAACAACATATTGTGATGGTCCAACCATACACAACACCCTTCTCGGGCCAGTGAGAAGGTGGGCGCCTGTTGTCCAAGCCCTGGAGACAACACTTAAGGGAACAACCCCTCTAGTTTCCCTAAAGGCGGGAACGAGTGAATTCCATCTCGCGTAGTTAAGTTCCTAGCTCCTTACTTGGTCTGTCCACGAGAAGATAGGCATATTGGGCGAGTAATAGCGTGACCACCCTCACCCGTACTAGTCAAAGGACGGACTTCGCAGCATGGGAGTTCGTAACACGCTCGGGATTGTGTCGAGTCACTAATGGTCATTTATGAAGTTATTAGTCTCATCACACCCGCGGTGTTACATTAGTAGGTCTAATAACTCACGATTCGGTCTTGTACAATCTCATTGCACAGGATGCCCCCACTCGCATGTCAACCACATGAACGAGTCAGATCACCTCGTTTGTATCTAATACAAAGCGGGCCGCATCCACAGTGTATCCAGGATTAGGTCTCCAACCCTATCCACATACTGTAGACCGTTCGGGTCATTAACTCGAACGTGATCCTCCCTGTGTGTCCACTACACACCTTCAAGTTCTAGTTCTCTCATAAATTCAATGACCCTGGAGCTTAGTTTATTGGAAAAGTTTATAAATATTGCGAGACACAAAGTGATGAAATAAATAACTCTTATTAATTTCAAACAGTAATTTACAAACACGAGATTAGGACAAAAATCTCAACAATATAGCAGTTCCTCCACATGTAAATAGATAACATGTGTGAGATCTAGCTTTGTGTGGATCAGATAAATAACCAGAATCTGCATAACCAACTAGATCAAAACTGGATTTGTTAGAATAAAATAAACTCATATCAATTGCCTCTCGAAGATATCGGAGTACATGCTTAACTCCGTTCCAATGTCTTTTTGTAGGACATGAACTATATCTAGCTAATAAATTTACTGAAAATGCAATATCTTGTCTTGTGTTATTAGCCAGATACATAAGTGCACCAATTGCACTAAGATATGGTACTTCAGAACCAAGTAGTTCTTCATTGTCATCTCGAGGTCGAAATATATCTTTTTGTACATCCAGTGAACGAACCTCCATTGGAATGTTCAATGGATGTGCTTTATCCATATAGAATATTTTTAAGATTTTCTCTGTATAAGTTGATTGATGAACAAATATCTCATCTGCTAAATGTTCAATTTGCAAATCAAGGTAAAATTTTATTTTTCCAAGATCTTTCCTCTCGAATTCTTTCTTAAGATATTCTATCGCCTTGGATAACTCTTCAGGAGTTCCAATTATATTTAAGTCATCAACATATACAGTTATAATAGCAAATCTCGATCGAGATTTTTTATAAAACGCATACGGACATATTGGATTATTTTGATATCATTATTTCAAAAAATATTCACTCAGGCGATTATACCACATTCGTCCTGATTGTTTTAATCCATATAATGATCTTTGTAACTTTATTGAATATAATTCCCGAGAACTTGATTTATATGTTTCTGGTATTTTAAATCCTGCCGGGATTTTCATATAAATGTCATTATTTAGAGATCCATATAAATACGTCGTGACCACATCCATTAGATACCATATCAAGTTTTTCATATACAGTCAAACCAATCAAATATCTTAGCGTTATTGCATCCACTATAGGAGAATATGTTTTCTCATAATCAATACCAGGCCTTTGCGAGAATCTTTGTGCAACAAGTCTCGCTTTATATCTTGTGATTTCATTCTTTTCATTTATTTTCCTTACAAATACCCATTTGTATCCCACAGGTTTGACACCTTCTGGTGTTAGGACTACTAGTCCAAAAATCTCACGTTTTGAAAGTAAGTTCAACTCTACTTGGATTGTTTATTTCCACTTCAGCCAATCCTTTCTACGTTTACATTCTTCGATAGATTTTGGATCAAAATTGTCACTTTCATGAATAATATCGTGAACAACATTATAAGCAAAAATGTTGACAACAATGATATCATTTTGGTTCCATCTCTTTCCTGTTGTAACATAGTTTATAGAAATTTCATTATTATCCTCAAGCATTTGATTTTCATCAATACTCTTTTGAGTAGTTGTGGATTTCTTCTGGAACATCCATACCTTTCATTGAATCATTTTGATTCTCAACTACTTTTCTTTTTCGAGGATTTTTATCTTTGGAACGCATAGGTCTACCACGCTTCTGTCGTGCTCTAGGCTCATTATCGACAACTTGTTCCTTTGGGATATCAATTTTTTATGGAGCATTTGTTGCTGGTATATATGATTTAATCACTCTTTTAGCATCTGTGAATGCATCTGGTAATTGATTTGTTATATTTTGCAAATGAATTATCTTTTGAACTTCAAGTTCACATTAATCTCTACGAGGATCTAAATGAGATAATAATGATGCATTCCATGTGATTTCTTTTTCCAACTTCTTAATTCTTCCCCCTAATGTTGGAAAATTTGTCTCATTAAAATGACAATCAACAAATCGTGCAGTAAATACATCACCCGTCAGGGGTTCAAGATATTTAATAATTGATGGGGAATCATGTCCAACATATATTCCTAACCTCATTTGAGGACCCATCTTAGTACGTTGTGGTGGAACAATTGGAACATATACTGCACATCCAACAATTCTCAGATGGGATATATTTGGTTGCTGGCCATAAGCTAATTGCATAGGGGAATATTTATTATAGGCTACTGACCTAATACGTAATAATGATGCAGCGTGCAAAATAGCATGACCCCATACCGATGTGGGAAGTTTAGCTCACATAAGCAATGGTCTTGCAATTAGTTGCAAACGTTTTATAAATGATTCTGCTAGACCATTTTGTGTATGAACATGAGCTACATGATGTTCAACACTTATCCCAATTGACATACAATAATTATTAAAAGTTTGAGATGTAAATTCACCAACATTATCAAGTCGAATAGTCTTAATTGTATGATCAGGAAATTGTGTTCTTAACTTAATTATTTGAGCAAGTAATCTTGCAAATGCAAGATTTCGACTTGATAATAAGCATACATGTGACCATCTACTGGATGTGTCAATTAATACCATAAAATATCTAAATGGACTACTTGGTGGGTTAATAGGTCCACAAATATCACCTTGAATTCGCTCTAAAAATGCAGGCGATTCAATCCCTACTTTAGTTGGTGATGGTCTAATAATTAATTTTCCTTGAGAGCAAACATCACATGACAACTCATTTGATTGAAGAATCTTATGATTCTTTAAAAGATGTCCATGTGAATTCTCAATAATTTTCCTCATCATTATCAATCCTGGATGACCTAGTCGATTATGCCAAATACTGAATATTTCTAGATTCATGAACTTCTGGTTCATTGTTGCATAGCTTTCGATTACTCGTATATGAGTATAATATAATCCGTAAGAAAAAGCGCAGATGTTTCTAATATACGTTTTTCATGTGAAACAATAGATGTGATATAGAGACACTCTATATTATTTTTATGATCAGTTTCAACATGATAACCATTGTTACGTATATCTTTGAAACTCAATAAATTTCTTTTTTATTTGTTAGAGAACAAAGCATTATTAATTGTAAATTTTGTTTCTCTAGGCAAAATAAAATTTGATTTTCCAAAAACTTCAATCAGATTTGCAGAACCTGATATAGTATTGACTTTTGCTTCCAGCATTGTCAATCTAGTAAAATATTTTCTGCTTATGGGTATCGTAATGCGAAGTTATGCTGTGACTGCGGACATAAATCCTCATTGTTCATTTTTGGGTTATTCAACATATTGAAATTGTCCATATTTCTTCATTGATAAGAAAAGAAAAGTGATTACAAAAAATCTTAAATATATATACAAAAACAACAAAAACATACTATAATTACAAGCAGTACTTAATTATATATCTTCATACAATGCATCCTCTACTTGTTTGATTGCATCAATTCTCTCTCCATGAGATTCAAACTAATCAGTCACATCAAGATGCATCACATTGGAGGGGTCAAACACATCATCTTCTTGAATGACAAGATTTACCTCCACATTCTTCCCTTTTCCTTTTTTCCTTCAAGGAAGTTTGATAGAGATCAACAAGGTGTTTTGACGTACGACAGGTACGTGACCAGTGCCCAGTCATTCCGCACCGAAAACATTTATGTTCATCATCTTTTGAACTCCTATCTTGTGGAGCCTTTCCTTTATGATCATCACTTCGTGTGAGTTTCTTAAAATTACAATGTCCACCACGAAAATAGGTATTCCTTCCTCTACCGTAGTCACGACCACGACCTCGACCACGATTATTAAAATTCACAGCATTCATTTCAAGGAATGATGTTGCTCCGGTTGGTCGAGATTCATGATTTTTCATTAATAGCTCGTTATTTTGCTCAGCCACGAGAAGACATGAAATCAATTCTGAATATTTTTTAAAACTTTTCTCTCGATATTGCTGCTGCAGGAGCATATACGAGACATGAAAAGTGGAAAATGTGTTCTCTACCATATCAACATCAGTAATCCCTTCTCCGCATAATTTTATTTTTGAACTAATTCTGAATAGTGCGGAATTATATTCACTTATTGATTTGAAGTCCTGCAACCTCAGGTGCATCCAATCATAACGAGCTTTTGGAAGGATAACTGTTTTTTTGATGATTGTACCTTTCTTTCAAATCTTGTCATAGAATGTAGGGATCTTTTACTGTAAGATACTCCATTTTCAATCACTCGTGAAAATGATATTATAATAATAATAATAATAAAAGAAAGTGAAAATGGAAATGAAAGTGGGATATAGTATATAATATATGAAGAAAAGATAGTGGACTTGGTTGGAAAAATAAAATAACAATATATTAGAGAAAGTGGGAGAGAAGAAATTGAATTGATTGTGATTGAATTGGAGAGTGAATTTCACTAATGGTATTGTATATATGATCCACCAAATGCCACTATTTATAGGCAATTAAACATTGGTAAGAAATGGACACATGAACGACGCTATAGCTATGGAGGGGTTGCCATTTGAAATTGGTAACATAAATGATTTTTTTTTTTAGTACATCAACAATTGGGAGTAGGGGGATTCGAACCCATGACTTCTTGGTCATAAATCATACTTGATGCCAGTTGAGCTATGCTCTTGTTGGTGGTAACATAAATGATTAAGCGTTAATGAAAACAAAAATGATAATAAATATATAATCTAAGGTCCCATGATGTTTAGATTACATTTTTAAAGTTAAAACCTATTGCACTACTCTCACTTATTTCACTCGGTTGATTTGTTGCGGTAAAAGTTTTCAAAATCAATTTAAGTTATGTAAACTAAAAATATTAAGTTATATTTGAGAACGATTTCATTTTTATTAATTTTAAATTAAGGTTGTTTTTTTTACCATGTCTTTAAAATGATTTCATTTTTCTCAATAAAAAAATTTATGAATTCTTAATCGATTCCAAACAAAATTTTCAAAACTATTTTTTAGTTTTTAAAATTGAGCTGGGATTTTGGAAAATATTTATAAAAAGTAGATAACATACTAAAAATTTGTTGATGAAACTAGTATTTAAAAATTTGATTTTAAAAAACAAAAAATTAAACATCAAATAATCCGCTTTTAAAATTTATTTATTTATTTAAATTTTGATTTAATTAAATGTTTCGAATTGAATTGATTAGGAGTTAAAATCCAGGCTCGAATTTATTTGATTAGTCGATTTGAAAATATTTAAACTCCGAAAAGATTCGTATTTTTTCAAAAGAAAAGAGAAAAGTTATTTTTTCTCCTTAAAAAGAAAAAAAAAAAGAAAAAGAAAAACCATTCTTACGCTACTCTTTCTTGAAGTTTTCTTTTCAGAACATTGTCTTCCATCTCTTCAATTTCACCATTTTTCTCTCTGAACAGAAAAGAGAGAAAAAAAAAAAAGAAAAAAAAAGGAAAACCTGCAAACCATTTTTCTATACGTTGTTTCAGACAGGCACAGAGATCGGGAGTTGAAAGCCAGAAATCGGAAGAACATGGGTCAAGCGTTTCGCAAACTCTTCGACACATTTTTCGGCAACGCTGAGATGCGGGTATCATACTATTCTTTATTTTTGTTTCCAGAAATATTTTCTAGAATTTGATTTGGTACCCTTATGTGGCCATTTGATCCTGTTGATTACTGCAAGTTGTTGATTTCTTCCGCCATATTCTGTTGTTCAATTTGCCTCACGGTTGCCTTAGAATTGTAGGCCGATTTGTACAGAAATTCTTTCGATTGATTTACTTTATATTTAGCGGTACTATAACCAGAGAGCTGAATGCTAGTGGGATTGGAAACTGCATGAAGTTTTGGTGAAATGGTTTGGTTTCATCTGGCTAATACTAGTTCTAGGTAATTGAAACTTTCTTCTGATTGTAGGTTTTTTTTCTTCTTATTATAGCCAGTGCATTAATATGTCTCGGTTTTGTTTGATGTCTAATTTGAGATGGAGGTCGTAATCGAACTTTGGGTCAAAGTGGGACTTCTGATAATTCATCGATGTTGGCCCCTGAAAATTTGAATTTGACCAGAGGTTTGTCTCATGGGCCCATGATTGATTGCACAGTCCTTATATTGTAGGGAAAATGGTTCATCTGTGACCCAATTTTAGTTGTAGATGTTAATTTCTTCTAGACAAATCATGATTAATTTCTAGGCATAAAGTTTAACATTGCCATTCGATCCAAGGAAGAGGTATGGTAATTTACTTTTTCTTGGAAAAATTGGGGACTATTTGGTAGTTTGCTTTGCATAGTAGTTTTTACGATTTATTTTATAGAAATGCGATGTGTTTGAAAATCATGGTTCCCAGGTCCAGGAATTATAAATTTGGTCTTTAGTTGTTTCTTTTTTCCTGAACTTTTCGTTGATATAGGGAAAAGTTATAATACATCAGATAGCATCTCTCCTACCATAAATCTTCTAATCAAGAACCCACAACATTCTTACAACATTCCTACAATATTAGAGTTGTAGAGATACGATTGAAGAGCTCCTTCTCCATCTATCTTTTCGTGAGAAAGGGGTGTTTCTGGCTGGGGAGTGGGGTGTGTGTTATTTTGTGGGGCCTTTCATCTTTGGGGCAAGAGGAATAATAGAATCTTTAGGGGTTGGGAGAGATCTTCTTGTGATGTTTGGTCTCTTGTTAGATTCTATGTTTCTCTTTGGGCTTCATTGATGAGGTACAAAAATCCACACCAATTTTTATTGATTATACAAGAAGAATAGTTCTAAAAATCTATCTAAAGAAACTCAAAGAATACAATGATATTTTGGCTAATTTGAACATTTCAGCCCAATCCTCTTCAATATTGTTCAACAATCGGTTAATCCTTTCCAACCATAACAGATTTGCCTGCATTTACCCACAATTGCCTTGGTAATAAGGTACTCATGAGAAAAACTGAAATAATATTTATCTAAAAGTGTTTCACTTCTTGAAAATGTTTTGTGGGAAAGAAGATCAATTTGCGACTTCTTATCTGGTGGGGTTGTTTCTTGTATTTCCCCAAGGGTTGTTCTTATACATATATTTCTTGGTTTGCAGCAGGGGTAATCTTTCTAATTTCTATACTCCTAAAAATGAGTTTGGCACTTTGCAACTTTTCACCATTTTAATGAAACTTTTGTTTCATTTAAAAAAAACTTGTTTTCACTTGTCTTGTTTTTTTTTTCCCCCAAAAAATATATATGCTTTTTAGACTCTAAACATTGAGTTTAATTACTGTTCCTCTGTTCAATAAATTTTAAAAATTAAATTAAGAAAATATTAATATTTTTTTTGGCTACTTGATGATGAATTACTCACTTTTTCTCTTTTTTTCTTTAATGGAAAACCATAATTTTGTTGAGAAAAAATGAAAGAATACTTTATTCACTTTATATGGCTAGTGCGAACTCATGGATTATGTTTCTGTATTGCCTTTTAGATTCTCGTTTATTATTTATCTGCCTAGTTACAAATTATCACATATTTTATTCTTTTTTCTTGAGGTGGGTTAGGTTGTCATGCTTGGCTTGGATGCAGCTGGCAAGACAACTATATTGTACAAGCTGCACATTGGGGAAGTTTTATCGACGGTTCCTACAATTGGTAGGTTCTTCACAATTGAACAAAAAATCTCAATATAGGGATTTTCAAAACTTTTTGGTCGAGTTTTAATCTCTCTATTTTTTGGTATCATAATTTTTGTGTTAGCTAATACATTTCTTCCCTAAATCAAGGACTCAGTGCAATACTTTTGAGACAATGCCAGGCAGTCCACAATTGTGAGCACCTCTAGTGATGTGCTCACCTTAGTTGCAATTTGATTTTCTATTTCCACTTTCCTTAGTGGAAGAACAAATATTTAGGACATCTAACACATTTGACCAATAATTTATTTCTCATTTATGAGCCTTTGAAAATAAAAGAGGGCATTCAAGTAATTACCCAATAAAATATCTTTAAGCTAATTGCGTACTGTATTAGTGAGTCAGTATAAAGTAACCTTTTCAGTTTCTTCCATTGCCTTCTATCAAAAAAAATCTTTACCTTTGCCGTATTTTCATTGGAAAAGGATATATTAATACCCACTCATACATCTTATGTTATGTTACAAAGTATTCTGTCCCCAGTTTGTTACAAACAATTATGTCTTTTCAGTCTTTTTATATTATGAAAAATGGAATCTCTCATTTCACTAAGGCTGTCTTTCATGTGTTTATTACCTCCAAACAAAGTAACTTGTTGCCTTAGAGCACACCTTGTGCATGATATCATTAATACGAAGTGTATATGTTCTTCAAGGAACTGGAACCAACCAAGTGCATTTAACCTTTTTATTGGTAAGAAAGAAAGATCTGGAATGAAAAAAACTCTAGGATCTTTCCTATTCCATCCTTTTTATGGCTCTTTATTGGTGTAAACAAACATGTTTTAACTTTCAGCAATTAAAGTTTAAATTCTCTTCTAATCCAACTGGAGAAGTTTTTGGGTCTGTTTGGCCCACGGGTTATTATAACCCGTGTTATAATAACCTCTGAAATACTCTGCACCCCAAACACAAACTATTATAACCCCAAACTATACTACTCTGCATTTTAAATAATATTATATGTTTCACAGACTATAATAACCCACAGACTATTATAACCCCTGGTTATTATAACTCACTCAGCGCCCCAAACAACCCCTTTGTGATCTTAAGTTAAACCCCAACCCCCCCCCCACCACCACCACCCACACACACACACACACACACACAAAAAAGGAACAAAGACCAATGTGAAAATGGAAAAGATATCTGATCAGGGGAATTGAAATCATAGAGAGGTGGAGTGGTTAACTCTTATGTTAGAGGTTGGTAATATATATATTTTTTGATGAAAAGCTGATATTTTATTGAGAAGAAATGAAAGAATACAGGGGCATACAAAAGGAGAGCTCACAAAAAAGGGGAGCTGCTTAAAGAAACAGGCTTGAAGTAAAATAAGACCAAGCAAATAATTACAAAAAAGCTTGGACATCTTGAAACTATAGAATCTAACAAGGGACCAAACATTACCACACGATCGTTCGTGCCCCTTAAAAATTCTATTATTTCTCTTGGACCACAAACACCAGACAGTGGCACAAACCCCAACCTGTCATAAAAATAACCATTTCTCACAAAAAGGCGAAAACAGAAAGAGCTCCAACTTACAACTCTGAGGCCTGACAAACTAAAGCCATATTCCGACAGTAAGCATCTCCACACACCACGCGCAAAATTGCACTCCCAAAGGATATGACTCAAATCCTCAACATCCATCAGGCAAAGAATACAACAAAAAGGACCCACCAAAGGAGAACCTCTAGCCAAGATCCAATCAAGAATGTTAACCCTTCCATGCCAAACCTGCCACATCAAGAACTTAACCTTCTTGGGAACCTTCACCTTCCACAACGAGGAGAAAACAAAGACTCCCAAAGTGTTAGGGCTAACAAGAGACTAGTAGAAGGAATCGTAAGAGAATCCTTTCAAAGGCCAAGGACTCGAAAGAAGAACATCCCTCCTAGTGGGCCTTAATTGGACCCCGACAATGAGGGACAATAGAGGCTCTAGAGGAGGACGAAGGGTCATCAATCTGAAGGATTGAGGCCTTTGTTTGATTTTTAAAACGGGTTAAGTGATACAGTCAGGGAAACAAGGAGCAGAGGGGACGGACACCTAGCCACTTATCCTCCCAAAAAAAGGTTCCCCTCCCATTCCCCACCACACAATACACAAATTGAGAGAAAATGGCAATAGGTAACTCATAAGACTTCTTTCCAAGCAAGTGCCACACACCCTACCAACAAACCACTCAAAAGGATAAGGACCATACTTACTTACAATGACTTTATGCCATAAGATATTAGCTTCATGATAGAATCGCCAAAGCCATTTACTTTTTGGTGGGTAATATTTACCTCATCCTAGTGACTCAAATGTGTGGAAGATTGACTACTTGACCAACTTTTGTGCAAGTTGTGTACTTTCGGGTCTCATAAACGAGATTCAATGTTGATGGAATTTCATTTTGGTCATTTCCAAAGTTGATTTGTATCCTTCAGTGACTAAGGCTTTGGTTGGAAAAGGTGGTTCATGGAGCATTGGTATGATGCTCAGGTGTTTAATTTTTGGCTGGTGAGATGATTAATCACGTTTTAAGTGTTCCTTGGTCCTTTCTACAAGTCGGAGTATGTTCTATGCATGAAGAGCATTTAAATGGTGCTTTGTAAGAAGAGCTAGTGGTTGGGGAGCTTTAAAAATGCTTTTATTTTGGTGATTGTTGGAGCTTTCATTTTGGTGAGTCCCAAAGGAGCTTTGCATGCTCATGTGTTTATTTCATTGGTTGGTGAGGGGTTGAGCATTTTAAGGGTGAAGTAGGCTCTTGAGATTTTGGAGTTTGTGGTGACCTAGTGGCAGTTATCATTGGTCCTCTATGTGCTAGTGGTTTTGGTGTTGTCCTCTCTAGCCTGGTGGACTCCAATTTGACAGTTTTTGCCTAATGGAGTATGGAATCAGTAGAAATTGCAGTGTTTGGTTTTGTTTTAGGGTTTCATGGTTGAGGCTCTCTCTAGGTTTGGTGGTTGGGGCTCTCTTAGTCAACACTTCTCTATGGTTTTCCCTTCGAAATTTGTTATTGGTTTAGTCCTCTTTTGCTAAATGGAGTGTGGGCTTTTCTTCCAGTATTCTTTGGTTCCGCTTATGTGGGGTTTGACTTTAAAGAATCTTAGGAAGCAAGTTTCTTCGAGCAAGTCTGTTTTGAATCCATTTCTCAGGCTTCTTTTAGGATTATTTCTTTTGAGATTTTATGAGTTTTATGGGCTGATTTTTTCTTTTGTTTTTCTCCCTCCCCTGTGCAGATTGACAACTTTTGAGCATTAGTCTCTTTTTATTCTATCAATGAAAAATTTTGTTTCTTGTTTAAAAAAAATCAAATAAATAAATGAGATTCTTACCCTTCCACATGTTGCAACTATTTGGAAGCATAGATACTCGAAAAGGTTAAGGTTTTTCTATGTGGTCGTCTGTCATGGTCGTAGAATACTCTAGAGAGTGGATTTTTTGTTCTTGCGGTGCCCCCTAAATTGGTTTTGTTTTTGGAATTGTTTAATCTTTTCGTGGTTGAGTTGGTCCTTAGAAGCTTGAAGCTTCTTGCTTTTGCCTTTTGTGATCATCCTTTTAAAGAGAAGGCTAAAATCTTGTGGCTTCATGTTTTCAGATTGTTGTAGTTAGAAAGTAATAGGAGATTTTTCAAGGAATGAATGAAAATACTTTGGAGATTTGGGATGCTATTGGTATTGGTTTCTTAGCTCCCTTTGAAGCACCCTTTAAATGGGCTTTTGTAACTATAATTTTTTTTTCTCCTATTGTACAGATTGAAACGGTTATTGCTTTGGTGGTGAAGCCACCATCAATTCCAACCATGATCCTATCTTGGAATGAGCCATGTGGGTTATATAGTACTCATCACCCACTGTAAGCAATTTGATTTTAGATGGAATGAAGGAAGTAGTCTTCTTTGACTTTTAAACATGCTTCTATACGTTGTACCAAAGCTTGAAGGTTGGGAGCATATTTAATGGAAATCCCACAAGCATGCTCTAACATTTTAAAGGTGTCCAAGCTCCATAAATGCAGATGGAGACTCTTAAATCTCATCCAACCTCAATAGGAAGGTAGAACACTGACTCTACCATGTTTAATTGGGTGCCACTTTCTATTCTCGGGATGTTGGGTGGACCATATCCCTCTTTCTTAATAAATAGTGTAGGCATTGGCCATTGGGACATTTTAGAAGGGCCCTGTCTGGGAGAAAGAGATTTATGATAAAGAGTTCTTGTGTATGTTTTTGAAAAGCTTTCTAGTATTTTCCTAGCCATCTTGAAATAAATGTCTTTGGATGATAGTTTCTTCACTTCATAAGATTTTCCTAACCTCTTGTAATGTTTTATCTCGCTTCCTTCTCCATTTCTTTAAAAGAGTCCTTATCTTTAGGAGTTTGAGGAGACAGGCCTCTAACTGTTTTAGCAAAATGACAAGAGACTAATGCTCAAAGGGTACAAACTCCACAAGGGAGTGGGAGTAAAACAATGAGGAAAGCAAAAATATAAAGAGAAAAGATTACAAGGGACATGTAAATGCATTCCAAATTTCCAATTAAGACATATATCATGTAATGAAAAATCAGCAAAGGGCTTAGAGAGAGAACACCAGGAAGAACTAACCAAGGTATTACTGATTGGTTTATATCGTAACAAATTAGTTACTTAGTGGTTAACTCTCTTTCACTAAGTAGTTACTCTTTCTGTTATTTCAGGTTGTATCCAGCCTATTTATACATGAGAAGAGCACTGACCAATTCAAAATAATATAGAAGATGCTTGCTTTGAAAGATCCGTTGATTTCTTTCCAATCATAATTCATAAAGAAGAATTCTAACCGTACTAATCTACAAAATTTGGATTTTGGAGCCAAAAAGGGACCAATATTCAACTAAAGAACATTGTCCTCGAAAGTGTTGGAGAAGACCCATTGAAGATTGAGCAACGAGAATAGCTTGATCCAACGAACAATTAAAGAAGATATGGAGAACAGCAACCTCATCCAATAACATAGTGGGCAAACTGATGGCAAAATACAGTGAGAGGGAAGCTTCCGCTGCAAAACCATTGAACAATTCAAACTTCCATTAATTATTATCCACATAAGAATATTAACACTCTTTGGACTTTTAGGCTTACATAAAGCAATGTAAACTTTCAAATCAGTGGGAGTGGATGATCCCAAAAGCCGAGATAAGGACTTAACTGAGAATAAACCCAATGCTTCGAGTGGCCATCTTTTAGAATCATCCTTTTACCGACTTGTACTGAAGAAAGATAGCCCAAAAGAATCTGAAAGTCCTCAATTTCCTCTCCCTTGAGTAGTCGTCTAAAAAAGAGATTCGAGGAAAGGTTGGAGGCATCCTAGAACTTTGAAACCAAACCATGTGGAGAAGAAGAAATACCAAACAAACGGGCAAACTGAAGCTTCAAAGAATGTTGCTAAGCCATGAATTTGCCTAAAATTGATAATGAGCAAGAGAATTTGCATGCAGCTATACCACCTTGGAGAATACTTACCCATGGACTCCTGAGACTTATGTCCATTTCTGCCTTCCATATGCCAATTGAAAGCATGAGAACCATGGATACTAATAATAACCTTGCGCCTATAAGATTGCGTCACCCCCATGTGGCAATGAGGGCCACATTTCTATGATTCATGGCCCCAATGCCGAGACCACCATCTAAATGAGCTTTTGTGTCTAAACTCCATCTAACCAAATAGTTGATGTTCCCCCTCATTACCTTCCCAAAAGAAAGATCTCATCAAACGCTCCATGAGCAAACTAGCATGAAGGCATGAGAAATAGTGGCATATAATTATAGAAGGATGCATGATGAAATTGAGTTGTAAATAGTTAATTGTCCTCCTCGGGAAAGATTAAACCGTCGCCATCGATCAAACTTCTTTTGAATTTTATTTAACACGGGCTGCCAAAAAGGAACTTGTTTTGGATGACCACCGAGAGGAAGTCCTAGGTGAAGGAAAGGCAAGGACACGACTTCACAATCCAGACACGAAGCCACTTGTTGAAGCTTAAAGTCGTCCACATTAACCCCGTGTAGGGAAGATTTTTCCCAATTTACTTTCTGCCCCGAGCACCGTTCAAAGAGTTCGATTGTTTGAGTTAAAGTATCAAGCATGACGTCATCATACTTACAAAATAGGTGTGTATCATTCGTAGACTGAAGAATCCACGTGAATTTTATCTTTCCCCTCAATGATGCCTTCATAAACACATTCAGAATAGATACTTGCAATAAGGGAATTTAGCACTTCACTAACCAGGAGGAATAAAAAGGGAGAAAGAGGGTCTCCTTGCTGCAATCCACGAGATGCCGAGATTCTCCCCCAAGATTGGCTATTGATAAAAATAGAAAACTTTGGATCCAATTAGTCCATTTTTTATTGAAGACTTTAAGTTTTAACACTTCAACAAGAAATTCCCAATCAACACAGTCGAAAGCATTTTCTAAATTGAGCTTTAAAATCCAGCCATTCCTCTTTTAACCCGATATTGCTCCATGACTTCATTTGCAATTACGATTGGGTTGAAAATCTGAAGGAAAGCACTTTGTGAACAAGATATAATTGAGGACGACTCTTTTTAATCTTTCAACAATTTCCTTAGCCAGAATTCAATATACGGAGGATGTTAGACTGATTGGTGTAATCTGTCACAAAAGCATCCATTTCTTTCTTCCAAATCAAACGTCTGGTTTGATGGTTTGTTTCATGTTTTGTGCTAATTCTTTTGGCAGAAGGCTTGGTGTGCCGGGGTTCTAGGGTTGATTACCTTTGTTTTGGTTGTGTGTCTTAGGTTTGGTTGTTTGTAAAGCGTGTGCTCATGGTGCCCTGTCTTTCTTAGGGTGGTCTTTGAGCTTTGCTGTCTTAGCTGTCAAGATCTGTTCTGTTTTTCTTAATTTCTTGTATTTTGAGCATTAGTCTCATTTCATCATTTCAATGAAATCTCCGTTGTCATCTTGTCAATTTTCTTTCTTCCAAATCAAACAAATGAAAATTTCCTTCATACAGGAATTAAGATGTCCATTGTGGTGAAACTCACTAAATAAACGATGGAAATCATCGTTCAAAAGTGACCAGAACTTTAAGAAAAATTCCACTGTAAAGCCATCTGGGCTCGGAGCTTTATTCTTGCCAAGATTCTTAACTGCTAACCATATCTCATCATGAGAAAAGGGGCAATTAAAGCTTCATTTTGAGCTCAATAAAAATTGTCCAGGATGATTTGCATACCTGGAAGTTTCTTATATAAAGGGGTGAAAATTATTTCCACTTCAATTTCACCAAAGGAGAGAAGAGACTAGAGAGTCTCAATCAATAGAAGGGAACTCTGAAATTAGCATTTTCCTCTTTTTGGCCGCCAAAAACCAGTGGAAGAAGCTTTTTTTTTGTTTTTTTTTTTAATAAGAGACCAGACTTTTCATTGATAAGATGAAAAGAGATTAATGCTTAAGATACAAACTCCTAAATGGAGTAAAAACAATCAAGCAAAAAACTGAAGGGAAACAGAAATAAGACAATTACAAACGAACACAAAGGAGCCAACAAGAACCAAAAACCTATAAAGAAAAAGCCAAAATTAAGCTTAGAAAGAGGGCCATGAGGGAAGGCCACCAAACAAGCCGAGATCAAATGATCAAACCAAAGATGCAAAAGCTCCACAAATAACAAGGCTGGCATCCGAAAGACCCAGGACACTAATAACCATAGACAATAGCCCCAAACTCGTTAGCTTAGCAACCAAAGAAACATCAGCAACTAACATCTTGCAACTTTGAGCTATTGCAACTTACATCTCTGTATCAGATTTGGCTCTTCAGCCAATAGAATTCCATTAACTCGCCCTTTATAAGTGCCTGAACTTGGAGTTCAAGCGAAGATAGATCATTCAATTCCTATTTGTCATCAAAATAAGAAATCTCCAAAATGAGCCTTTTTTCCATACTTTTCCTTTTCGTTTCATGATCAGCATACCATTCTTTAATAAACACTTTCAAATTTCGTAATTTTGAAGCTATCACATAGCCAGCCCATCCATAAGAACAATCTTGTTGGAGAGAGTATTGAGAACCTTCACACAATCAGAATGATACAACCAACTATAAAAACGGAATGGAGATGGTCCCCAACAAAGCTCGTTGCTTCAAGGAACAAAGGAAAGTGATCAGAGAAGATACAAGCTTGCCTTGAAACCCTTGAATTGTCAAACAACACATCCCATTTCTTTGAAACAAGGAATCTATCAATCAAAGAATGAAAGAATGCTGCGAGTCATCCCCCAACCATGACCAAGTGAATGTCCCATTTGACAGAGGAATTTCCATAAGGCCAAGGACCTCAATCAATCTGTTGAACTTTCTCATACCTTGTGTTGTGTTAATGAAAGTGGTATTCTTATGAAATAAATCTCAAAAGTTCGTTTGGTGTAGAGAGTAGGAACCATTGAGAAAGGAGAGAGCGGAGGGGTATGGAAAGGGAGTGAGGGGCTGAAGAGAGACAGAAGAAGCCATAATTGCGTCCTTACTAATAGATAATTGTGCTTCTGGTAGAATTATCTACAAAACTTAAATACTTCCAAAAGAATACTCATATGACCTTGTATCCCTCAGATGGTAGTATGGTACATCTGGTTTCTTGTGTGGGATTTTCTGGTCTTTCTTGTGCCGTGCTAATGATTATTTCAAATTCTTTGTGCCATTATTACTATGAATGTTTTTTATGGCATTCATAGACATTTGGTACTTGCAATCATAACCTGGTGGATTTTTCTGTTAATGAATAATGTGGCAGTAAATTAATTTGTCATTTTCCATGCAGGTTTCAATGTGGAGAAAGTCCAGTATAAAAATGTTGTGTTCACTGTCTGGGATGTTGGAGGACAAGAGAAACTGAGGCCATTATGGAGGCACTACTTTAATAACACAGATGGACTGGTAATAATGACTACTACCAGTACTGGTTGTCAATGAGTTATAGTACTTTGGCCTTTTATTCCTCAGGTTTCTTTTCAACATTAAGTTTTATTTTAGAATGATTCTGGAGTTATTGTTTATTCATTGACATCCTTTCTTGTTCAAAGAAGCCTATCATCGTTGTCTGTCTTGTAAATTATTGTAAGACGATCTTACATTCTCACCTAATATTCATCTAACAGAAACGAGTCCTTGTACTGACAGCTTTATTCATGCAGATCTATGTGGTAGACTCCTTGGACCGAGAAAGAATTGGGAAGGCAAAAACAGAATTTCAGGTTATATCTCAAGTTGCATTGTGCATCTCAGTATGGCGTTGTGGGCAACCCTTTATTTGCTGATATGTGATTTTTCTTTCAGGCCATCATTAACGATCCATTTATGCTGAATAGTGTCATATTGGTCTTTGCAAATAAGCAGGATATGGTATGTAAAACTCATCTTCTTCTGGTGCATACTGCGGAAACAATTAATGTTTTATATCCATAATTTAATTATATATTTGGGATTGGGAAGTCAAAAGATCAACTCTTCAACCTGCTCCCTCTCACACACACACTAAAACACAAAGTACCTAGAGTATATGATGAAGGTCTGAGCTAGTCGTAATATTAGTATTACTCCTCTCTTTGAAATATACATGCCATGTCACGTAAAAAGAAAGAGGGAAGTTTCTAACTAGGCCAAGTTGCAAAAAGGACCTCTAATTGACGTGCATAGTGGATAAGAATATTGAATATTGACTCACTGAGTATTTAATATTCATTTGGACAATTGGTTTTGTTTTTGAATAAAGGATACCTTTAGGTTTTGTTTCTAATGTGTTTTTAGTAGTTATCTAAAAAATCAGGTCGTTAAATTGGTGAAAGAAAAAGGAGCAGAAATGTTTTCCTATTTGAAGAGTATGAAGAATTGGTATAGAAAGTTACCTACTTTGATGGTGATGAAGAGTAATGGATAGATTATGTGGTCTACAGATTGCTTCAAGTCCCTTGAGTCTGTTTGATCCTTTGTGTCATCCCATTTTCAAAACATATTACGTAGTGAATGGTAGGGGTTGCAATATGAATATAGACAACTAGAGTAGTGGGAGGATGGAGTCAGGCTTAGTTAAAGCCATTTCTTGAAGCCATAAGACACTTGGTCTAGTCCATGAAAAGTAGGGCGAATAAAGAAAGGTGAAGTTGGTATTGGTTAACAATCCTTAACTTGATCAGACAGCTTATGAATTGAAATGGTCTCGTGCCACATATTATTAGATCGCACATACCCATAACAATATCATGCCCAAGCCTTATACAGGGCATAACACCTACTAATTTCTTTGGTTTGATATTAAAATTGAGTTCTTGTCCAGTTCTAGACCAAAGACTGCATTGTGTCTTCAGTTCTTGTTTGTCAAGGATGTGGCTTTATCTAGGGAAACTAACTTGTTTAGCTATTGTCATCAAAGGAGAAAGCCACTTGGCTGTAAATAAAGCAATGAAGGTCAAGTTGAAGATTTGGTGATTTATAGGAATTACCAAAGGTTTTACCTTATTTTGGGAAATATTTAGCACCAATTTCATTTATCAATGAAATCTCTCTGTTTCTTTCTCCCCCACAACCCCCACACACACACACACACAAAAAAAAAAAAAGAAAAGAAAAATACCAGAGCAACTTTGCTTCCACTGCTACATATCTAAAAAAACATAATTGAACGAGTGCTAAGGGATAATCCTTTTGAGCAGGTAAAAGAATTACTTGATAAAGATCATATAGGACTAAGTCTACACTTCTTTGTATTAGGTCTAACGCCACCGAATAAAGATGGAAATTGATGAGTGCATGATTTATTGGGCAACCAACAAAATCATGACGAAATGAAAATTCCTTATCTGCAACTAAATGATATGTAAGATCAACCGAGTTCATTGTTATGATTGTCTTTGTTATTGTTTAGTTACTGGTAAGGTCAACCCATGGTGGTTAAGCAGCCAGCATTGTTATTTGTAGTTTTTTTTTCTTCTTCCTAATAGCTGATCTGAGATTTTGCACATCTAGAACCATACGTTGGTAAAAGGATGCTTTCGGTTGAGAATGCATATTTTTGTGAGAATCAGATAATTGATTCTATTATTTTCACCAATGATATTGCAGAGGAGTTGATTAGAAAGAAACATTGTGCTATCAATTAAGCATAATCTTGAGAAAGCCTAATTTTGAGGTGATTGGTTTGCTCCATCATGGAAATAAAGGCTTTGGTTGTGAAGAACAACGATGTATAGCGAAGGCCGAGATATTGTCTCAGTCGCCATTTGTTATTGGTTGGCAATTCGATTGTTGCTCGTCCACGTTCTCGTTTTCAAAATAAATAAATAAAGGCTTTGGTTGGAGATGGAGGTTGTGGATTAGAGAATGCCTTTGTTCCACGAACTTTTGAACCCTTTATAATGGGGACCAAGAGGGAAGTTCTTTGTTGCTAGAGGATCTATCAAGGAGTACCCTTGTTTCATATGTTATTCACTCTGGTGGTTGATTCCTTTAGCAGATTCCTTTCAAGAGCTTAAGTATTGAAGGTTTCTCGATAAGAGAGAACTTTATCTATGACAAAATTTCTAATATGGTTCATTCTAGTGAAAATATTTGATGCTGCTTCTGGTTTGAAGATCAACGTCAGTGAAATAGTGGCTGTGGGAGTTAATGGGAGCAAAGTGGAGGAGATTGGTGCGGTGGCAGAATCCATACCATTCTTTTTTTTAATAAGAAACCGAACTGTCATCAAGTACATACGAAAAAGCAAGCCCGCAAAAGGAGCCATCAGGATACCCATAAAGAGATACTGTTTTTGTTTTTTGCTCGCTCTTTCTTGCAACATGCTTTTCTTTGTCTTATCCATAATACTTAACCTTTTTGGTTCAAGTTTGGTTTCTCATTCACAATGGTAATGATAACAATAATGATTTTGGTATACTAGTACGGCTGCTGTCTATAGCTTGACTCCAACCTTTGCACCATTGATATTTTCTTTAGATCATTGTAAAGCAAGTTTGAATGATTTTGTTGGTCCAGAAAGGAGCCATGACGCCGATGGAAGTATGCCAAGGATTAGGTCTATTTGATCTCAAACACAGAAAATGGCACATACAAGGAACGTGTGCTCTCCGAGGAGATGGACTTTACGAGGGCTTAGACTGGTTAGCTGGAACTCTCAAGGAGATGAGAGCTGCTGGATATTCTTCAGTAGGAACATCATTTTAAAGATATAAAAGGTTTCATTCAATTCAATTTTCCCTTGATCTTCCTTTTTGCCACGTCAGCCTTCCAAAATCCATTAAAACTTCTTAGACTTGTTTGTGTTGTGTAGGTTCAGGTTGGCTGGTTGAATGCTGACTCCTACACTTTGCAGATTTCAAATTGTAATCAGAATGTCTTGTTTCCCTTATCAAACTTGAAATTATCAGGTGCCTACTCTTTGGCCGTGACCTTTGATGAACGTTAACCTACTAGAATGTAATATATATATATATATACACACACACATATATTGAAAATGCAGGTTTGCCACTAATTAATATATCTTCTATAGAAGCTTTTGCACATAATTTCCCCTCTCCTACCCTCTTACTTTACATAATATATTATTTTGAAAAGCTGAAAAAATGTCATGATATAAATAGGGTGTTCGACACGACAGGTTTGTGTAGACCCTTTTTCGAATTCGTAGTGTATAACGTATGGTTGGGTGTGAGAGAACATCTAATGCCATGATAGTATTGTCATAAGTAAGCACATATAAGTCTCTTGGCTAAACAGAATCTGTTGTCTATATATGTTATATCGCATTAGGTTATTGCATTGATGTCCTAAAAGAAAAAAAGGGTTATTTCTTTGATCTTCACTCCAATGGTTGAACTCAAAATTTTATTTTGCTAAGAATTGTGCGAGCTATTCATGTGATATTTAGAGTGTTATTTGGTTAATCAAAGTTTTTACATGGATTTCTAGAACTGATGGGGTGAGAAAAGGATGCAAAGATTTTTTTTCCCATTCAAATTATATTTATTACCATTAATTTAGTTTGATTTCCATAGCCGAAAGTATTCTGAATTTCGAACTAATTATATATACTTTTTAAATTTTATTTTAGATCTTGTGTTGATCCAAAGAAAGATAAATTCTAAGAATGCGTTTGCAATTGGAAGCTTGAGTTATTGTATTTCTCAAAATGGATTTACACGGTGGAAATTGCCAACTGAAAGGCGACTTTCTGTTGAGTCTTGGAATATAATTTAAGTACAATATTTATATATTTCTTATATTTGATAAATCAAAGCATGAAATTAATGTATAAAAAATAGTGGCTTCGCAAACAGATTAAATTCAGTATGGCTTGTTCAACTCGTTTCTTTTTATAGATTTTTTTATTATGACACGAAACTACTTGGTACTAAAAATTCTTTATTCTGTTATCAATTTAAAACTACTTAGTAATGAAAATTCTATTATCAATTTGAACCTAGTTTGGTTGATAAGGAATTGGTTATCATGTATAAAAAAAGAAACGACATTGGTTGTCTTATTTAAGGTAGAATGTGTAATCTCTTATTTCCACAATTTGGCCTAAGGCCTCATGGACATTGTGTTAAACGGGTTGAAGGAATTTTTTTAAACCAACCTGAAAATTTGAGTTGATCAGGATGCTACTCCAATAACTCAATTATGGGTTGCAACCCAACTCAACTCTTATTAACTTGGGTTGGGTCAAATTATTATTATTTTTAATAATTTTTTTAATTATTTAAAATATTTTTTGCTTAATTAATAACTAAAATCCAAATATTAAACTTCAAAGTTCATACATCTTAACTTTTGTTACAATCCTCGAAGAAAAACATTAAAAGTCGACAAATAATTCATTTATACACATATATATAAAAATAAATAAATAAAAACATAAATTTTTTGTTGGGTTAGGTCACCTCGAGCCTTAAAAGGCCAATCAATGAATTAAATTTCGGTTATTTAGAATACTCATCCAATCCAAACCAGAAAAAAAAAAAAAACCCTAACCCAATCCAACCCTTACATTGAGTAGTCCAAGTTATTTGGGTTACTGGTTATTCGCCCTTATTAAGCAAGAGGGTCGATGGTAGAAAATCATTTTAAGGTTGTAATACATAATATCAGCTCAACTACTTTTTGGCCAACCAATTTTATTCTCGATCTCTCCACAGATTCTGATCTTTTGATTTCTTTATATAAGTATGTTCATTGGCATAAAATATATATAATTATCAATATTTGATCAGTATTATACTCAAACAATCAATACAAAACCATGGTTTTTGCATAGCAAACTACGATTTATAAACTAGGATTCCTAAACCTTGATTTTAATTTTTCAAATCAAAGAACGGAGAGAGAAAAAAATGTTGCCTTTTCTGAAAATTACAACATAATCCTCTAAAATTATTTCGTAATCATGTATGTAATTATCAACTTCAGTATAATTTAACATGTCAATATATTAACAATATCCGCTCAAAATGGCCTCAATTCTCAAATGCAATCTCGTTTGAAATATAATATTAAAAAAAAGCCATGTGTAGTTTAAAATAACAATAATATAAAAAACTAAAAATTAGTTAGTTCTTTTTTTAAAAAATAAAAATAAAAATTTCAAAATGGTTCCAGTATTTTGACTTTCATACCATTTTTGTGATTACACAAAAGGTACACATTTAGTCTATACACTTTCCATCAAATCTTAAAATTAGTTTTTATGGTTAGTTTGAAGTTAATTTTTATTAAAATTAGTCAAATAATAATAAAAATTTTCATAAAAAAATACAATATGAATATATTTTAAAAATTAATAAAAAGAAACTTAATAAAGACTATTTTTTAAAAAAAAAATTAACAATAAATTAACAATAAAGACTAATTTTAATATTTATTAAAAATACAGAAATTAAATTTACATATAAAATGGAATGAATACGATTCTCAAAAGTCGGAATCGACAACTTAACGGTCATAACTTAAATTAATATTAAACATATACAAATCCGTATTTTTCCATCCAAAAGGCTCCGTCTTGGATAAAAAAAACTCGATCAAACCTAATGAACCGGACCAATTCAAACTAAATGGTTTGATTCAGTATTTAGAAAATTCGAAAAATTCTTAGTTTAACCATATGTGAAGTGGAAATTTAGACTCTAGGCATTTTAGATGAAATTATAATATTTTAACTAGTTAAATTATGCTTAGATTGACCAATTCAAATTGACAATTATATTATATCTGTTGGTTATTTTTCTATCTAACAATCTATTTAATTTGTAACATTAAAACATAAATCTAAAATTTAATAAAAAAAAAATGAAGTCGTATTCTAAGCTTTCACTGCTTTTAGAAAATGTATTTAGTATCATATTCAAGGGCATGCTCTCAATTTAAGCATATAAAAACTATGTTTAATCTCAATATATGAATTTGAAAAACTTAAATTAAAAAAAAAAGGTGTGTACATGTTAAATCTCAAATTTGATTAATAAATATGTTAGGCCTGTTTTTTTTTATATTATAAATTTGTTGTAGTAATTTAATTTACAATATTATTCTAAATATTTGTAATTTTTTTTATGAGGATAAATACTTTTATTTTAATGGGGTAAGAATTTGTAAATTATTATTATACCACCTCAGCCACTGCCTAGAGAATGAGAAATATTACACCGACGAATAAACCGGTTCAAACCGAAATATCGGTCGGTTCAAACAGAAAGTATTTTTCGACCGGTGTTTATCCGGTCCCAAATCCGAACGTTGCAGTTCAATTTTCAAATCCACGAGCGGGGGAAAGAAAAACCCCAATTTCATCCAACTCTTTCTCTGTCTAAATTTCCAATCTCTCTCGGTCTTTGCTCCGTGCATGTGTAATCTGAAGTGAAGTTTAGATTTAGATTTACGATTCATCTCTGATAAATTTGCTTTGAGTTGATTTTTGATCAGACGAGAAGAAATCGGAACAATTTTCTGCGACCATCAGTTGCGTCTGTGACAATTTCAGTTGGTTTGGTGCATTCTAGCTTCTCATCAGGTAGTTCTCACCTCTTCTTTCATCGTCTTCTCAGTTTCATCTGGTAGTTCTTTTGGTAGATCTATTTTTCCTAGATCCCCTCGAGTGCTGTCACACCGATTGCTTAGTTGCTGTAATATTTTCATTCACTGCTCCGTTCCAATCCACTTCCATTGAACCCATTTCGATTCATCCATTTCGTTGTGGTTCCTGACTTTCTCCGACTTCCTTGATTTTAGGATTTGTAACTTTGTGTAGCTTGAGCACTCGTTAAATTTATGGTTTTCTACTTTGTTGTTTTTAGATTATTTTTTTGTTCGACGTCGACTGTATTTCTGATGAAGGGTTACCATCTATGTTGTTAATAATTTACTATATTTTATCTCATGAAGTACTACTTTACTTTATACCCAATTTCAATGTAGACATATCTTTAATTCCTACTATTTTTGTTTATTGTTGCTGCAATTATAGGTTTTATACTTTTTCCATTCACAAGCAATGGTGTATTTATTTATTTATTTTTAATTTTTTTTTTCCATTTACAGAATGGGTGTTGAAAATTACCATGTAATCGAGCTTGTTGGGGAGGGCTCTTTTGGTAAAGTGTATAAGGGGAGGCGGAAGAACACAGGCCAGGTGAATTGCGTATCAATAAGTCTTTTTCTTAATTTGTTACGATTATTAATTTACGTTGTTTACGGCTCTTCTCAGACCGTTGCAATGAAGTTCATTATGAAGCATGGGAAAAGCGAGAAAGACATTCATAATTTAAGACAGGAGATTGAGGTACTCGACTAATTTTCTTGGTATTCCTGGCATGCACTGTCGGTAATTAGTTTAAAAACTAGTCTTTTATTTTAATACATAAAAATAGTTTATAGATATAGAAAAATTCTTTGATCGTACTTTTTTCTGTAAAAAATCTCAAAACAAAATGTAACTGAAAGCATAAAAGTTCACATTTTTAGAGAAAAGATCAATTTATACTCTATACTTTGCAGGTGAACGTGAATCAATTAAAATCCTAAACTAATAATTGTATCCATTAAAACCTTAATCTTCCATAAGTGAACCAATTTAGACCATCTCTTACAGATTTATAACTATTTTCACTTGCTTTTATTTAAAATCAATTCAAAATCACCTAAATAAAATTAATTTCTCCCAAATTCATATCAAGATAGCAAGAAATACTATCACATAATTCTTCCTAAGTAAAGAAAAATAGAGGAAATTTGCATATGTTAATGAAAGCCTTAAAAAAGAATTTAAGGTGCTAGACATACAGAGCCACTTTTTTTATTTATGATATTTATTGTTGCTAAGCAATCATGTATTATAAGTGAAGACTGGCCATTATTTATTGACATTAATCCTTGTTTTCCCTCCATAAAATTAAGGTATTTGATGTCATAATGTTGCAGATACTAAGAAAGCTGAAGCATGAAAATATCATTGAAATGCTCGACTCGTTTGAAAGCCCGCAAGAGTTTTGTGTTGTCACAGAATTTGCACAAGTAATTCATCTTCTTATTTCTCGATATTGATTAGACATATCTATATTCAAAGCATACATCCTTGTCAATTTATGATAGGTTGCAAAACTTTCTGCATGTAGTGCATATCTATATTCAAAGCATACATCTTTGTCAATTTATGATAGGTTTCAAAACTTTTTGCATGGAGTGATGATACTTATTTTCTTGGGGAAAAAATCAATTTATACCCCTAAATTTGGGGGTTGTATTAGTTAAAACTCTAAACTAATAATTATATCAATTTAAACCTTGAACTTTCGTAAGTGTATCAATTTACATTCCTTGTCAGATTTAGTTGGAAAATATCATGTGAGACTTATAATTGTATCAATTAAACTCCTAAATTTTCATAAGTGAATTAATTTAGACCCTATGTTAAGATTACCTTTGAAAATCATCCCTGCATCAATTTTCACACATGTGTAGGCTTCTTCAAATATGGGTTAACTAGATTGATTCACTTATGAAAGTTTAGAGGTTTAATTAATATAATTAGAAGCCTCACACGATATTTTTGCAAACGAAACCTAATGGAGGGTGTAAGTTGGTACACTTATGAAAGTTTAGAGTTTTAGTACAGTAACCAAAATCCATTTAATAAGGAGTCTACCTAAATTCCCCAAGACCACATTAAAAATTAAAGAGAAAAAAGTACCCCAATTTATAAAAGAGCGACATACATTTTTTGATAGAAAGGGAAATCTGTTTTTATAGAACAAGTAACGTGCAAATCTTTTCTCTCAAAGTAACATACATCTTTTGATAGAAATGAAGCTATCTTCTCTTAACAAAGGAACATATAACCAAACCTATCTTATGCAAAATTAGTTTCAAGTATGTAACATTTTCTGATTGCCAGGGTGAACTTTTTGAGATACTTGAGGATGATAAATGCCTTCCTGAAGAGCAAGTTCAAGCAATTGCAAAACAGTTGGTAATTCATGAATTTATCTTTTTTTGGTCGATCATCTTAATATTAGGTTACGAAGGCTTTATAGGATCATTCAACTGGATAAATTTTGTATATTCTCTTAACCTGATTAGAACAATTACTTTCAGGTAAGAGCATTGCACTACTTGCATTCCAATCGTATCATCCATCGTGATATGAAGCCGCAAAACATTCTTATTGGAGCTGGATCCGTTGTGAAGGTTTGCCCTCACCATATGCTTAATGACCACATTTGTCTGTTACTAGCAGTAACTTCTTAAGTGTTCTATAACTCAATAGTAGTGACTTGTAAGCATTCTAGTGTCAAACTTGTTTAGGTAGTATCATAATAATGAAGTAGATGTATTCTAATTATGGAAGAATGTTGACCATGTTGTCGAGAAGTTGAAAATTTGTAATGTTCCACATCAATAAGTGGGAAGGGAGAAGTACAAGTTCGGCAACATGTAATTTATGTGTACGGACATGTTGTTTCATATCAGGAAAATATTTTGTAGGCGATGGATGGATAAGCAACCATCATGTAACAAGAAGTTGACAACATATCAGTACAATGTTGACTACTTTTAGGAATGCCAGCATTAGGATAGTTAGAAATATTATTCAGATATTAAGTATATATTAGTAATTAGCCAGAGAGTTTGTTAGTATGAGTTGGTTATAAATAGAGCGAGTGAGACAGAATGAAGGGAGACAATAATTTAGTGGGCTTAGTTTGTATCAATGACGTGTCAACAATAGCATGCTATTTGTCCAATTATCTTTCAGTCTCAGTTTTAGATCACCCCCTTGAATCTCTATCTATTTTGTTGTTTTTGTTTTTGTTTTTGCTCTTCTTCCCTCTCAATTTATGTTTGTTCTAATTCTCTCACTCTCTCTTCCTCTCTTTTGGCCTCCCACCTTTCTATTTAATTTTTGTTCTTATTTTATTTCTACTCTCTCTCTTTCTCTCATTCTATGGTTTTGCCTCAGCTATCTCAACTCTGATTTTTTGGTTTAATTAATTTTTAAAATTGTTCCTTCTATTTAATTATTTTGTTCTCGCTATCTCTACCTTCGCTCGTGGTCTCTTTATCTCTTTTGAGTTTTTTTGTTTGCTTATCTCTCTCCTTTTAAATTTTAGTTATCTTTCAGCTTTCAAGGCTATATATTTATATCAATACACATTCACGACTTATATTTGTGGATATAAGTGTTAACATGATGGTTTACTATAATTTAGTCAGTGTTAAAAAAATGTATTAATTAATTCAAACAACTTTTGTAAATATGTTATCGGTTATATCCATGATAACTTGTGGTATATCTGTTGTCATCCAAATACTCATAGACAAATCCGAAAATCCAAGGCATACATGTTGATATTTTCATCTTTGTTTCTTATAAATGGTTTTTACGCTCGACATTTGGAATGCATATTTGTCTTGCAGCTCCACTTTAGGGGCTTCTGTTGATGTATGTTTTTTGTCCCCCCATCGTTGTTAAGCTGCTTGCTTTTGATCGTACATCAATCAATACATAGTTATACGAGTTTATTAAAATTACTTTGTTTCATATATCAACTTCGTTGTCATGCATTGATGAAATAATTTGATTAAATGTCTTTGTGTACTACCAGTTTATCTCATTTAAAATTTCTTATATGCTATTATTTCTAGCACATTCTATATTTTTAGCAATCCAACTTCACAGCGCTATACCATGTTTCTTACTATTTAATTATTTTAGACATTGTCATACTGATATCCCCTACTCTTTTTATGCTTTATTTATCTCAGCTTTGTGATTTTGGGTTTGCTCGAGCAATGTCAACAAATACTGTTGTTTTGCGATCAATCAAAGGTAAGTTCTTCCAATTGTTTGCTGTATGCTCTATATGATTATCAGGAATAGAAAAGGAAAATTTGCATCTGGTTTTCAAATACAGGCATATTCCTCCTTTTCTTCACTTTAGAGGGAAACTTTTATTGCATGCTCCATCCTTTGATGACCTAGTGGATGGTTAGAGTACTTTCCTCGTTAATTTTCTTGTAAATATCGAATGATCTTGAGCAATAATTCACTAAACATTCATTTGCTTTATTGCATTGGAAAATGTAAAGTTTCTTTGATAACTATACGGTGTGTTACAACTTACAACTTGGCTTTCCAGTTTTAACTAAACTATTATAAAGTCATTTGGAAAGTAATGCCACACTCCCTGTTGTATATTAATATTATATCATTAACTTATTCAGGCACACCTTTGTACATGGCTCCAGAATTGGTCCGTGAACAACCCTATAATCACACAGCAGACTTGTGGTCATTGGGAGTGATATTGTACGCGGATTCTTGTTGTCCTTAATATTATTTCTGTTCATTATCTTCTACTAGAAAATTATGTACTTTTTTATTCTTAAATCTTACGTTGCATTTGATTTTTCTTAATTTTCAGTTGAATAGTCTCTTTGGCTAATCTCTAATTCATCCTATTGCGTTTCTAAGATTTTAGGTTTTTGTTCAATTTTCATCCATATGCTATTATTCCATTGAATTTACAATTTTATATCGCATGTTGAAATGTTCTAATAGATTCTCTACTTTTCATGATTTGTGCCACAAGAGATTACTTAGGGTGAACTAGGTAAGTCACATATATACTTGAGTTTTATTGGTATAATGAAATCCTCATTCACTGTTAGCTGCATGTAAGTTGAGCATAGTCCTTATGCATTCTTTTATTTTTAAGCCACAATGAGTATATGCAGCTAGGTATATCACAGACAGCATTTTATTACAAAGCCATAAATAATGGAGAAAAACTGTCTTTGTTTTCTGCTTGGGGAAATTCCTGTAGTTTAGAAGTACATTGGTTCGCAATTTCAAATGATAGTTACTCAATTTCAAGTTCCAGCGCTGATTTTGTTGATCCTCATGTAATGTTTATGGAAAATAGTGTTCTAATGCCCAACCATAGGATTATTGGGACTTGTTAGTTTATGCAATGTTTACGAACCATCTTATCCATGCTCATGGAAAATGAAAAATTCTATAGTTTTAAGTGGTTCTAAAGATCCATGGATTGGTTGAGATACTTGTTGCTTCACTTCTCCCATGCTTGAATGACAAACAGAAAGTGGGAATATGTAAGAAAACCCATCCAGTGGTAGAAACTTTAATACAAATACCCTCTTTCAGGACTATATGATCTCATACATTAACTGTGCCCTTCTTCTGTGTTTTTTCCTTTTCCTTGCCTCTACATTTGTTTAAGTTCGCGGAAATGAAAACTGTCTGAAACACAGGTATGAGTTGTTTGTTGGCCAACCTCCATTTTACACCAACTCTGTGTATGCATTGATTCGCCACATTGTAAAGGTATCTTTAAGTCACAACTTAATATTTATCCTTGTTTCTCTGCAAAAAGTTTGAAGTGCTAGCTAATTTTACATCCAATAAACCAGGATCCAGTTAAATATCCTGAAAATATGAGTTCAAGTTTCAAGAGCTTTTTGAAGGGATTGCTCAACAAGGTTATTCTGAAGTTGCAATGCCTGATTCTATTGGTTAGTTTTCAAATTATGTGTGGTAACTGAACATTTTTACTTGATTTTTGCATAAATTGGGAATAGGTACCTCAAAATCGACTCACATGGCCTGCTCTTCTGGAACATCCTTTTGTTAAAGAAACTTCAGATGAGCTGGAAATGAAGGTAATAGATTTCATGTTGGTTACTGTAAAATACAGAATTGAGAAAGAATAATATTCGTTCTATTCACATTTGAGCTCTATGACAAATATATATAGGTGTACAAAGAAACCCTAATACTAAAGGATCTACAATTACGATAAAGGACAACAATATATATATTATAACACTCCCCCTCAAGCTGGAGCAAATATGTCAAACATGCCCAGCTTGTTACACAGATAATTTATTCTTGCTCCATTTAAAGCTTTAGTAAGAATATCTCCCAATTGCTCTCCAGTCTTCACATATCCTGTGGACACCAAACCTCGTTGTATTTTCTCGCGAATAAAGTGACAATCCACTTCAATATGTTTAGTTCTCTCTTGAAACACTGGGTTAGAAGAAATGTGAAGTGCGACTTGATTATCACACCACAATTTAGCTAACATAGACATACTAAATCCAATCTCAGACAGAAATTGATGTATCCATACTATTTCACACACCGACTGCGACATAGCTCTATATTCTGACTCAGCACTCGAATGTGATACCACATTTTGCTTCTTACTCTTCCACGATACCAAATTTCCTCCTACAAAAACACAATATCCAGATGTTGATCTTCTATCTTCTTTAGATCCTGCCCAGTCAGCATCAGAAAAACATTCAATCTTTGTATGACCGTGATCTCTATATAAAATCCCACGTCCAGGAGTAGCTTTTAAGTAGCACAAAATTTGTTCAACTGCAACCCAATGATCCACGGTAGGTGAAGACATATATTGGCTCACAACACTCTCTGAATAAGCTATGTCTGGTCGTGTTACTGTCAGATAATTCAACTTTCCAACCAATCTTCTATATCTCTCAGGATCTTTAAATGTTTCTCCTTCTTTGGTGAGTTGCAAATTTGGTATCATCGGTGTACTACATGGTTTAGCTCCTAGTTATCCTGTCTCAGATAGCAAATCAAGTACATATTTCCGTTGCGACAGAAAGATACCTTTCTTGCTTCTCATCACTTCAATGCCCAAGAAATACTTTAATGTTCCTAGATCCTTAGTATGAAACTGACCCTGAAGGAAAGTTTTCAAAGAGGATATACCTGAAGTATCATCTCCAGTGATAACGATATCATCGACATACACTACAAGCAGTGTAATACCCTTCTCAGATCGTTGATAAAAGACAGAATGATCAGATGTGCTTTTCTTCATTCCAAACTGCTCAAGTGCTTGGCTAAATTTACTAAACCATGCGCGTGGGCTCTGTTTCAATCCATATAAAGATTTTCTAAGACGACAAACTTTATCACTCTCCCCCTGAGCAACAAAACCAGATGGTTGCTCCATATATACTTCTTCTTGAAGATCACCATGGAGAAAGGCATTCTTAATATCAAGCTGATGCAAGGGCCAACCGTGAGTAGCAGCCATGGAAATAAATAATCGAATAGAAGTCAATTTAGCAACCTGGAGAGAATGTGTCGTAATAATCTATCCCATAAGTCCGAGCATAACCTTTAGCAACTAAGCGGGCTTTCAAGCGAGCAGCAACAGATCCGTCGGGATTGACTTTAATGGCGAAAACCCATTTACATCCAATAGCCTTCTTTTCTGCGGGGACGAGATACCAAATCCCAAGTACCATTATCATCTAAAGCATGCATCTCTTCGATCATTGCATTACGCACCGAGGATGAGATAAAGCTTCATGAACAGAGTTAGGAAGACAGGTGGAATCAAGGGATGTAACAAAAGAATATGTAGGTTGTGACAATTGGTGATAAGAGACACAAGAAGCAATAGGGTAAGTGCAAGTGCGTTTACCTTTACGAAGGGCAATGGGAAGCTCATCACAAGTTCCGGATCGGATGTCGAAGAATCTTCGGCATATGACATGTGTCCAAGGTGGTTGTGGTATACGCTGGTGTAAACTTGGGTAATAGGTGGGACGCAGTGGGATAGGTCTTTGAAGGAGGCGAAGTAGAGAGAGAGATGAAGGAGAGACGATCTCATAAATAAGTGTGTCGTCCTCCTCCCGACATGAACTCGACGATGATGGGGTAAAGGGTAAATCTTCAAAAACGTAACATCGGAGAGAGACAAGATACTTGTTAAGACTAGGACAATAACAACGATATCCTTTTTGAACCGAGAATAACCCAAAAATATGCATTTTAAGGACTTAGGATCTAACTGCACGATGAGGACTGATATCTCGAACAAAACAAGTGCAACCATATATTTTGGGTGCAATTGGGAACAAAGATTTTGTTGGACAAAGAACACGATAAGGGATCTTACCATGAAGAACTGAAGAAGGCATTCTATTTATCAAAAAGCAAGCTGTGGAAATCGTGATTCGCCCAAAAATGTTTTGGTACATTCATTTGAAAGGACAAAGCTCTAATTTGTTTCAAGTAAGTGTCGATTTTTTCGCTCAAAGAACCCCATTTTGGGATGGAGTATCGTCAGTAAGAGGATTGATGAAGAATGCCATGTGTACATAAGTAAGAACCCAACATGTTAGAAAAATATTCACCCGCATTATCGGTTCGCAAAATTTTAACAGAGGCATTAAACTGATTCTGAATCTCAGCATGGAAATTGCAAAAATGAGTAAGTAACTCAGATCGACTTTTCATTAAATATAACCAAGTCAGACGTGAAAAATCGTCGACAAAAGTAACAAAATATCGAAATCCAGTTTTGGACATTACAGGACACGAACCCCAGACATCAGAATGGACTAATTCAAATGGAGCACTAGCTCGTTTATGGACCCTAGGACTCGAACTAAGACGATGAAATTTTGCAAACTGACACGACTCACAATCCGATGAAGACAAAGAAAGAAACTCTGGATACATTTTCTTCAACACGGGTAAGGATGGATGACCTAAACGACAATGGACCTCAAATGGGGATGCAACACCAGAGCATGCCACAACTTTCGGGATCTGTTGATCAAAAATGTAAAGGCCTTCAGATTCATATCCTTTACCAATAATCTTCTTCGTCATACGATCCTGAAACAAACAATAACCAGGAAAGAATGAGATAAGGCAATTAAGGTCATGAGTGAGTTTACTAACAGAAATCAAATTAAATGAAAGTCGAGGCAAGTGTAAGACAGAAGATAAAGAGAGTGAACGCGTGAGGTTAATGGTTCCAGATCCAAGAACAGAAGACGTCGAACCATCTGCTAAAGTAACAGATGGAAAAGGTGTAGAGGACAAAGAGGTACAAAATAGGCTAGAATTATTACATCACATATGATTTGTGGCACCGAGTCGATGACCCATTTGGTGGAAGATGTAAGGAGACAATGATTTTTACCTGAGTCAGCAATAGTTGCAATAGGATTCGATGAAGAAGATGCTTGTAGTGAGTCCTGGTACAACTGGAATCTAGCAAAGTCATCTGCAGAAATAGTTACCGTTCTCTCAGGTGTATCATTTGTAGACGCAATCTGAGCCACTTCAGGTCTTTGCCCCCTATTCAACAACTTCCATGATCCACGTTTCAAGTGACCCGGCTTACTACAATAGTTACATATAATCTCTTGTGGCTCTTGTCGTCGATGATGATCAAAACCAGGTCTCTGATGGTTCCCAGCAGCGGACCCATGTCTTTGATAATCAGAACCAGGTCTTTGATGACCTGGCTTACCATTCATTCCTTTAGTGACCTTAGGATCATTGCGACTAATTAAAGTAATCGTTGGGTCGAGAAAGCAAGAGAGCGGGCGAAGAATTTTCTCAGACGGAGAATTCTACTAAAAACTTCATCCAAAGAGGGGATCTCGGAACTTGAAAGAATTTGTGATTTGGCCATATCAAATTCAGAAGAAAGCCCATTAAGAAAACTCATGACACCCATCTTTTCTCTTTGAGCTTGTTGAACCTTTATGTATGTACTAAATGGGAGTAAAGTGTTCAATTCGGCACATGTCTTCTTAACCTGCATAAAATAATTCGTGACAGATCGGTCTCCTGTTTACGCTGATAAAGAGTCTGCAAGCAGACTTCATACATTCGGTTAACTTGCTCTTTTCCTGAGTATAAGAATTCTAAAAATTTGGGCAGTTCTTTCACAGAGTCACAGTGATTTACCAATCCAACTACCTCACCCTCAATTGAATTCTTGATTTGAATATATAAACGAGCGTCATCACGCAACCAAGTGCTCCTTGTATCATCCTCTGGTGGATCCTGATCGATGTGATCATCCATCTCAGTGCTTCGTAAATAGAGCCTAATTGTTCGACTCCAATCATAATAGTTTGAACCATTCAACTTATGCTCCGTGATCTTTGACGAGAGGGGAACCAAATTGGGTACAATTATAGGCTTCATCTCAGCCATTGTTAAGACAAAACTGTAGGTTAATCTTCAAGGAAACAGAAAATCAGATCTGAACAGTACCAAAAAGTGCCCTAATCTCACCCAAATGAAGAAACCGAGACAAACCGAGGTTTGATGTCAAATCCGAGGTGACATACAAGCCGGAAATCATGAACGGAGACAAACCCAGGTGGCGGCTCGCTGATCGGAGCTCCCACGCGCTCCCACGCGCCGGCGCGTGGCGGCGGAGGCAGAATGCTTGGGCGACGCGTGAGCCTCACTCGCGGCTGCTTCCGGCGAATGGCGACGGCGGTTCTCCTTTTCTGGCGGTGGCGCTCCTCCTCAAGTAGGTGGTGTCGACAAACGGCCACCCTAAGATGATGACCCAAACTTCAAACCCTAACCTTACTTGGGAGGAAGAAACTCTAATTTTCAAATGCGAACCCTAAACCCTAGGGTGCTCTGATACCATGTAAAATACAGAATTGAGAAAGAATAATATTCGTTCTATTCACATTTGAGCTCTATGACAAATATATATAGGTGTACAAAGAAACCCTAATACTAAAGGATGTACAATTACGATAAAGGACAACAATATATATATATTATAACAGTTACGACAATTTGGTTGTAAATGTGATCTGGAATGCAGTGTATTGTTTTCCATTTTCTTCGAGATTTTGGCAAGATGCAATCATGCAAGATCTTTAGAGTGTTTTCTCCATTTGCTTCAAAATTATGCCAAGTAACATTGTACCATCACACAGTAGTCCTTATCATTGCGATGAGACATGTCTATGAGTAAAATCTTTAATTGATGCTTAAATGTGAAATTATGGAAGCTATAACATCCTAAAACTGTTTCCAGGAGTTGCATGCTACATCTGTTGCAGCCAAGGGGTGCAATCCAACTCGGAGGGGAGAAGGAAATGCTGGTGTTGCTTCAAAGATTTCCAGTCCTGGGAGTAGGGGTTCACATCTATACTTGTTAGATTCAACATTTATCATTTACCACTGAAATTTGACCATCCTTTTACAATACCGAAGGTAAAATTGATGCTCCAGCTGGTTTCCAGGACAAGAGCACCGTAAACCCTAATGCCAATGCTCAACTTAACAGTCCAAACTCGTTGACGGGAAATAATTCCCATCCCGAGGATTTCCCAGGGTTTGTAAGTTCCAATGATGTTAAACATTCAGGTATGAAGCCACATGTTATCTGGCGACTAGTCATTTTAATTCTCTTATTATCTGGCCACTATTAAGTTCAAACTATTAAGGCAATGGACGCGTTCATCTTTTTGTGTTCCAATTCTTATTGATCTCTAATTCCACAAAATCTGTGTCTTGTACTTTCCAGGGCCTTAGTATTCCTAAAATCATTTCTTGCAGCTGTTGTTGTTGCTTCTTGCTTTGTTTACTTATAGTTTGATTTGTACTATACTCTTAACATTCTACTCATAAATAATTCTTCTTGTGTTAAATTACCAATTCACCCAAAAGCTTAAACTGATAGGTTATGCTAAATTTAATTATATCAATACCAACACTCTCCTCACATGTGGGCTTGAAAATTTGAACAAAAGCCCAACAAGTGGAAAGCAATTATATTGGGAGAAAACGACTTCACCAGGATTCAAACGTAGGTCCTCCTTCTATGATCCCATGTTAAATCACCAATTCACCCAAAAGCTTAAGTTGATAGGGTATGGTAAATTTAATTATATCAACACCAACAGTCTTCATCTTGGTTTGTCTATATAAAATCAGGCTGATAATTTCAGTTTTCATGCTTGCTATACACATATGGTTTTTTTCTTTTTGTGAAAATCTTCATGTTCCATGTTGAGTGTTCTTTT
This sequence comes from Trichosanthes cucumerina, assembly GCA_036507285.1. Classification (NCBI taxonomy): domain Eukaryota; kingdom Viridiplantae; phylum Streptophyta; class Magnoliopsida; order Cucurbitales; family Cucurbitaceae; genus Trichosanthes; species Trichosanthes cucumerina. The sequence goes on along the minus strand of CM071835.1, from coordinate 98,952,360 downwards.
CTTTCTTTGTATGTTTCCATTCTCTTAACGAAAGCAAACAAATGTTGTTTAAGTGGATCTGTTTTTAAATTTACTATTTTTGTTCAGGTTGTCAGATATTGGACAAATTGGAAGATAACTCGCGTACTGTGAAAGGTGCACTAGTTATTAGCCAAGATACTGAAGCATTAACCCACATTTTGCGACAATTACGAAGATGGTCTGAATTGTCCCAGAACTCTTGCAGGTCATGCAACTTAAATTTCTTCTCTATCATTTTACTTCAAAATTTTCATTTGCGAATTCAATATTCAATATTGAGCTTTTGAGTAAGACCAATAATATCTCAAATTGGGTCAATTATTGGGATTTACTTATAAAGCTTTCTCTCAATACTTTATAGCTTTTCTTAAGTTGAGATACTATTTGCTGATTAAAATAATATCTCAAATTGGGTCAACTATTGGAATTTACTTTCTTATAAAGCTTTCTCTAATACTTAATAGCTTTTCTTAAGTTGAGATACTATTTGCTGATTAAAATAATATCTCAAATTGGGTCAACTATTGGAATTTACTTTCTTATAAAGCTTTCTCTAATACTTAATAGCTTTTCTTAAGTTGAGATAATATTTGTTGATTAAAATGGGCTTGCTTTGCTAGGTTTCGTCGCAATGTGAGAATGAAAAATGTCATCTCGAGTCACAACTTCCAATTTTTCAATTTGACTTATTTCAGAGTATCTTCAATAGTAAATTTAGAGTGCATTTTTGCAGTTCATTGATAGTGTCCATTTTCTTTGATTGGAAACAAAAACTATTTCATTAATGGGACAAAATATGCAAAAGAGATCCAAAGCCAAAGGGTTATAGGATAGAGTTCTAATTGGCTATAATTGAAGAGATGCTGTTCGGCTATAGAAATTTTTGATAAGAAAGAGAAAGAGGAAGCTAAAAAAAATACTGTAGATTAGGTGGGAAACCCCTTGTCTTGAGGGTTGAAAGGAAGAGATTCGAGTTTAGCTCGACAGATGTAGAGAGGAGTGTGGGAGGTTGACTCTGTAAATCACCAATTAATCCAAAAGCTTAAGGTGATAGGTTATGGCAAATTTAATTATATCAACACCAACACTCCCCTCACTTGTGGGCTAAAATGACTTCACCAGGGTTCGAACACAGGACCTCCTGCTCTGATACCATGTAAATCACCAATTAATCCAAAAGTTTAAGCTGATAGGTTATGACAAATTTAATTATATCAACACCAACAGTCTCCTAATTGTCTTGAGTGGAATTTTAACTTCCTTCTTATCTTTGTTAGGATCTTGGTTTCTGTTAGCAAAAATCTCGAGAAGTATCTTCTGGGAAGGTGTTGATGGGGATGGTTTTCCCACTTGATTCGGTGGGAGGTTGTGTCTTGGTCTTTGGTCTAATAACAATATAATCACTTTTCAATTATAGTTTCAATGTCAACCTTGCTTCTATTTTATGTAATGACCTTTTGTTGGAAAATCTTTTTCTTGCACTGTAACTTTTCAGTCTCCTTCTAATTCGGTATATTTTTCTATTTTAAAATTTTCCAGGGAACAAACTATACTTAGTTCAAGCCAATCATTGAGAATTCTTTCAAACTTAGCGGCTGCTGGAGCCATTCAATGTAGTGGGCGATTTGATGAAGTTACATATGAACTTCTTGTATTCACTAGCATTATCGTAAACCTGAAATCAGTTGAAGTTAACGAGTTGACAGTAAAGGTATATTTTCCTGAAGTTTCGTTAAAGTTAGTTAGAGCTCCATCTATTTGTTGCATGTTCAGATCACCTAATTTCAGGACCTTGATGTTGGTGATTTATCGTGTTATCTATTCAGTTGCCTCTGTGGACCTGCAAGTATTTGTTTTTGATAAAATCATTACCATTCTCAAATCCTGTTATCATCATCATGCATTACAAATTTTCTTAATTTTCAAACAAACAATTTCTTCTCTTTCCATTGCGTGCTTTTACAGGTCGCCTTTCTATTATTTAAGTATTTTATTGAGGGTCATCTTTCTATTACTAGAATACTTCCATAACTAAGCCAATGTTGCAATTTGTGACACTTTGTGCTTCTCAAATGTACAAGGGTGTGTAGAATGATTATGAATCTGTTTATTTATCTATCTAGGAATTATTTAGTAACTAAACTAACTATATGCTAACAATTATATTTTAAATAACAAACATTTCAAGTACATTTTTTGAATTGATTTTAATGAAATGCGTTTGTACCATGCAGATGTAAAAGAAAAAAAAAAGATGAATAACTTTAATTCTTTAAAATGTTTTTTTAGAAATATGTATTTGATTAATAGACTAAAACAGGTTCAATATTTCTTCTTTTATAGTTGGATCAATCTTCATTAGCTCTTACCTGCGAGAGTTTTGTGATGCAACTTGAATTGCTTTTGATTGCAGAGTTTCTCAATTATTAGATCATTGGTGAGTAAGTCTGGAAGTGTCACAGGAAGCTTGTGCTTTAGGCACTGGGTCACTTTGGCGGAAATATTTTCCCAGGTTTATGTTCTTATATGTGAATATTGCTGCTAAAATAGTAACTCGGTCTGTTAGCTTTCAATTCTCTAATTTTGTTAAATTTTTAGGTTATATGTTCTAGTGGAGATTTATCTGGAGAAGTTGTATGTGAATCCGCTGCTTGTGTTGCTGTTATGTTATCTAAAGTAGCTCAAGGTCTTAGAGCATCTTCTTCCGGTTCAGATCCTGAGGTAGTTTGTGCTCCTAATGAAATATTGAGAAAAATTTTGGATCATGCTAAGACATCTGGTTTGGTAGACCATTTGTGTCTTTGCTTAGCGACTTCAGGAGCAAGCCTTATTTCAGGTTCTTCAATTCTACTACGAGCTGCTTGTGAAGCATGTAGGGCTCTTTGGTTGCTGATAGAGTCACTAGAAATTCTTTTTGTGAAAGAGAACACTTGTTTATTTCCCCTGAATGCTTTTAGAAGTCATTCTCTACTCCGGCTTGACATTAGGGATTATGAAAAAGGATCCTTACAAGGATCAGATTCAACAAAAGTTGTTGATGCAGTGACCAGGGCATTTCTTAAATCAAATGCAATACAGGTTTCTATTTACTATTGCCTCCACCAACGACATGAAGCTGCCTTGTCTTCTTGCATTCAGGTATCTATATTTAATATCTTAGAGCAAGCTGATTTTTCAGTTTCTTTTATTTAATCAAGAGGCAATATTAGTTACATTATTACATTTATATTGCAGATTCTCCTGAGATGCTGCCTGCATAATGGAATTGTTCCAGGCGTTCTTTGTGGTCTGCCTAGTTCCCTCCCTGTAACTACTGTTGTAAGTGGCGGTGGGGATGGCACTATAGTAGCAGAAGTATTCAATATATTATCTTTATGCACTTCAATTTTAAATAAAGATTCACAAACAGGTGATACAAGTAACTTGAAGTGCAAGCTAGTCAATCCTTCTTCCTTGGTTATGCATTCATGCCTCTTCCTTGCTACAATTGCTCAATGTTTAAAGTCAATGGGGAGAAATTCTGCATTATTTATGCTGACCACCTCTCCAAAAAGACAGCTCTCACGATTTTCAGTTCTTGCCCATAGTTTTTCTTCTGATGATAAAATTAGAAATGCTGTTTTACCTCATTGTGCATCTGCCATGTTGGCTCTTGCATCCATTCTCTCCCTTGAAATTGGAGCTTCAGTCGAGTCTTCAGTGTCTGAAATATCTATTCCTCTGATTCCCAGAACGGCAACACTCTGTGATTATCTCAAAATTTCATCACTAGGCAGCAATGATGGGCGGCATACAAATGATTTTGGTGGGGTCCTCTCACACTGGCATGGCCTCATGGATGGATGTGTTGGCTTATTAGAGGCTAGGCTGAGGTGGGGAGGACCTCTAGCTGTTCAACAGTTGTGTGCTAGTAATATACCTCTCCTGCTTGTTGATATGCTGGCCAAAAATGGTTCAAGTGCTCCTCAAGGAATGGATATCAAGAACGACCAAGTTGGGCTGTCACCTATTGGGCTTGTATGGACTGTATCATCAATATCCCATTGCCTTTTAGGCGGGTCTTTAACTTTCCGTCAGGTTTTAATTAGGAATGATAATGTCAAGCTCATGTCTGACTTGATATCTGATGTGCACCTCAAGCTTGTAAAGGGCTGGGGTGGGCCCGGTGGAGGTAAGAGTGGAGTCGGAGACATAATAAACGTAATAATTGATCTTCTTGCATTTCCTTTTGTTGCTGTACAAAATGCTCCAGGCTTGCCATCTGCCACTGCTTCTGTGAACAGTGGGTCCCTACTCAACATGGGTTCACCAGGGGGGAGAGTCTGCATGGATGACAAGGATTTGGTGAAAGCAATAGAGGAAGACTTGGGAAAATATATTAAAATCCTTTTAGAGGTTAGATCTTGCACATTGTATTTGAAAATTGTTATCGAATTTGAAATTTGAGGTGGTACCCTGTCTACTGTAGTATTTTTTGTATGGAAGAAGTATATTGTTAAAAAAAAAAAAAATCCCCATTCAGCATACCTGATTCTTCACTTGTTCTACTAGAGAGCATATCGATCTTTCTGGTTAAACTTGCTAGGAAAACTTATTATATTCTCTAAGTTGAGAATATTTATATTTTTCATATCTAACTAGTTAAATTTTTAGGTGGGAGTGCCTGGTATTGTCATTCGATGTTTGGAATATTTGGAGTTCAAGGATATTGGAAGGCCTGTTGCCTTTCTCGCTAAAATGATCAGCCATCGACCTCTGGCTGTTCAACTTGTAGGTAAAGGGCTGCTGGATGCAAATAGGATGAGACGGCTGCTTGACACTTCAAATTCAAAAGAGATTTTACTGGATATTTTAATGATTATTTCTGATCTAGCTCGTATGGATAAGGTTAGTTTCTTTATTCATTTAGTGCTTCATTACATGCTAACATCCTGATTCTATCTATCTCACGCATTAAAGCATAAAAGCCCTTAGGGCTTAAGCACGCAGTGTAAAAAGGCAACTCTTTTTTCCCCCCTTGAGGCACACAATAGATAAATGTATATAGACTTTTCGATGTCTTGTAAGTATATTATTAATGAATGCTGGTTTTCGATCTAAAGAACAGAAGGGATGGGGGGCTAAATAGGCTCTATCTTGCACCTACTCACTAAGTTTCTAATTCCTTAGAATTTTTAGGAAAGAAGTTCATATTTTTGTTTTGCTTTTGAATGTAATTGTATAATGTAACCAAACTTCTAAGGGATTATACTGCTTAATTCATGAACCAGTTGCGAGGGACACATAGAAAGAGTTATGATTCTACTATTGATTTTTAATAGAACTTGAAACATAACTTTTCCTGATAATATGACACGAAGAGATGCCACACTTTCCTTTTTCTTACACTGTGATTTTGTTGCTTTGGTTGTGGACAGTATAACATTTTTTTGTTCATACATTGTTCTTTTCCCTTTTTACTGTTGTTCTTGAACTCCAGGAATCTACGCTAATTGACAAAACTTTTTTTTCAGTGTATAGGTGTTTTTTTTTTGGTAAAAAGACTATTTTCTTTCAATACTGTCCTCTGTGGCTCTGCAAAATACTTTGAAATAGGGGTTTTTGTAAAAATTTAATTTTTTCATGCGTGACTGATCAGTATTTTACCTTAGGATCCTATCGAATAGTTCTTGATATGATACTTTCCAGTATTTGGTGGTTGAACTGAAAACTTCCTATTGGACATTGTTGATGACTTTGGCATTTCAGGCATTCTATGAATACATCAATGGAGCTTCTATTTTGGAGTTCCTAAAGGAATTCCTTTCACATGAAGATCCAAATATACGAGCAAAGGCCTGCAGTGCCCTGGGAAATATGTGCCGGCATAGTCCTTACTTTTATGGTGCCTTGGTAAGTTGTGAGAAGCAGATCACTATCACCTTTGTGGTTGTTCTGTGGATCAATATTTTATTTAATTGTGTTATCCTTTGTTTCAAGTGTATTCAACCTATCATGTGAAATTTGCAGGCAAGGTATGAAATAATCAAGCTTCTAATTGATAGATGCTCTGATCCGGACAAACGCACAAGAAAGTTTGCATGCTTTGCTGTAAGTTTTGTTCTTTTCAAATATCTCTGTATAATAAGCTTTGACAGGGCTGAAATCCTTTTAATATCTTCATTTGAAACTTGCAATTTTTCTTTACTCACCAATTGGCAATGTGTTTGGAAAACCGCATTTTGGAGGTAGACATCTTTATCTTTAAAGTTTAATGTAATACTTCTGTGCTGAAAGCCAATCAGGGAAAACGTGATTAATTAGTGATGAAGGAAGACTCTTAATACTGAGTGGCTATTTGTTTTTGAGTGAGCATATTTTGTTTTCTTCTCTCCAATACTTCAACTTCAACCAAAACCACATATTTTTATCTTATACCTAAAAACCCATGGGTGCATATTTTGTTTACTTCTCTCCAATTTATCAACTTCAACCAAAACCACATATTTTTATCTTATACCTAAAAACCCATGTCTTCATAATTTTAATCTTGATACAATTGTCCAACGTAAGCTATGAAAGAGCAATAACAAACATAAATTCACTCAGATGCATGAGATTACGACTTTTTTCCTTCCTTTCTATAACAAAACATGACTCGAGTAAAATTAGATTCAAGATTAAGATGCCACTGGTAGACGTTTACGGTAGGTGTGTTTATAATAGCCAGGCAGTGAATCGATAAAATTCCAAACAGCAATTAGACCCTTTTTCGTTTTCAACCTCTACTAAAATAATTCTTGATGTGAACTCTGATGTAATTGGTTTTCTCTTTTTTACAGATCGGAAATGCTGCCTACCATGATGACACGTTGTATGGAGAGCTCAGAAGATCGATACCTCAGCTAGCAAATTTACTGCTATCATCTGAGGAAGACAAAACAAAAGCAAATGCGGCAGGTGCACTAAGTAACCTTGTTCGCAACTCCAATTTGCTCTGTGAGGATATTGTTTCCAGAGGAGCGATGCAGGTCTGTAAAGCTTCCAAACTATGTTATTAACCTATTAATACCTTAGTCTTATTCTTTACTTTCCTTCCCAAGAAGACTGTTAATGAACTTGGGCTGTCCTTGCTAAAAGTAGAGTATAAAATTTGGAACTTGGACTGTTAATGACTATTCTTTACTTTAAATAGTCAAATGACTTCATGAAGTTTACCCAAATCTTCTAACTGGTAAGGTCACATAATTTGTTTAAGTTTGTCGGAAGTTTGTAATATGTAATATGGACTTGTATCACTATGATAGGATCCTTGTTGAAAATCTTAAAAAGAAAGAAACCCCAATTATCCTGCAAATCCAAATTATGACTGGTTTTGCTGTATTGTTGAGGAAGCTTCACTTTTTAGCCATAAGAGCATTTGCCCCCATAATTTGCAAATTACTAGGAAAAAAAAATAGTGATTAGCGACACAAGTCAATCTCCAGAGTACTTTTTTAAAAAAGAATGTAATGGTTAGGGTTTTTTTTACACATTATTCAAACCATATCAGTTACAGTTGCGTAGTTTATTATGTTTATTGAGCGTTTAGCTGCCAAACTTCCAATTAACATTAGGAACTTTTTGTATTTGATCTGATTTTAGTGAACATACCTGGACTCCTGCCTCTTAATTTATTCATTTTGTTTCTTTAGTGCTTTGAAACACAAATGATCCTGATGTTTATGGAAGAACGTGATCAGATTGGACGACAATAGAGCTAGACTGGAATTTTGTAACCTATAGATACAGTCATTTATTTTCCAGACCCGTGAATGAGATTGATTAACAATGATATTTTACAGGCTTTATTAAAGTTGGTGGCTGACTGTTCAGCAGTAGCCTTGAATCCAAGCAAAAAAGATGCAGCAAATGAGTCTCCTCTGAAGATAGCCTTGTTTTCCTTGGCAAAGATGTGCGCACACGCACCCTGCCGGCAGTTCCTTCTTTCATCAAAGCTGTTTCCAGTAATCGGGCAGCTACGACAATCCCCTGAATCGATAATCGCCAAATATGCCTCTGTAATTGTCAGCAAGGTTTCTGAAGCTTGAACTTCCACCAATCTCCTCCTTGCCATCTCTGATGAAGCTTACAAGAATTCTTGAAGCTTGTTTGTTGTGTAAAGGTCAGTTATGTTCTTTACGCGTTTATAGAGCCGTAGTTCGAATATGTACAGTCTGTATAGTAATATTTTGTTGTCCAAACAGTAGTACTCTTGTGACTATCATCAGCCTTGATTCCACTTGTAGCTAGTTGTGTGTAATGTGAGGAAGGGAAGACACATTTGTAACTAAGTTGGCTGTTAGAGACTAGTAAATTGAGGTTGTTCCTTTTATATATATATATATATGTATCTTTTCCTATTATAGGAAAACAAGTATGGTCTTTTGTGAATCACCTTAGATTTATCTCAATCTAATTTTTAGCATATGGTCATATTATTGATCCTGGGGGTGGTTAAAATCTTAATCTGTATTGGTAGAGAAGAGATGGACATGTTCCAACTCAAATTTAAAGGCTGGTTTTAATGGAGAAAAAAAAGTGTTTTTAAACTCTTACGGGCAGCTTGCAAAAATTAAGGCTTGTTTGGTAAGCCATCCAATTAAATACTTTGGGGCTGTTTGGCGCATTGTGTTGGAATCGAAACCACAGGTTTGAAAACCTGGGTTTCTTGTTTGGAATCGTAAACACTTGACTTGCAAAAAAACAATGTTTGGAGCGCAGGTTGTGTTAGTCGTGCATGTGCAAAACTTGATGTACAAAGTGTGATGTTGTCTTTGGAATGAGTTGCATAAAAGCAGTGTTTAAAAAGTGCGAGTGTTGTGTTAGGAGTTAGGTGTGTGCAGTCTGTTTTTTTCTAAAATAAATACTTAATATTTTTTAAATCTAGTAATTTTGTCTTCTTACTTTATTTTTTTAACTTCATAACTACATAATTACCTATCAACAATTTATCTAATGTATCTAATTTAAGTTTATAATACTTTGTAGGAGTATATATTATATTTATAATCCACTTCACTCATGATGACATAATGTAACTGTGGCGCCAATGATAAAGTAAAACAATCGATGCATAGAAATATGTTGGTTAAAGATAACATGTTACGCTGACTGAAATAAATAATAAAAAAAGTAGAGATAGTTGTCCAATGAAGTTCAACTAAACATAAAATTCTAAAAAAGTCATAGAGAGTGATAGATGGAAATAAAATTAGGTTCCCGGTGCTTTCCCTAGAACTTCCACACAGTAATCATACTTCCAATTTGGGGTGGTTCATGCAAAGAAAGAGTTCAACATCATACTATTTGAGAGAAGCGTTTTTGCAACAACCATGCAGTCCTGCCTTGTCATCCCTCGGATTGCCTTCAATTTTGCATATAGCTCGTTCACTCGAGCTACTAATATTATATTAATAATATTTACAACCAAAAATATTATCCACCACAATGTATGTAGTGCATATATACAAAATCTAATCAATATATATATATATATATATATGTTTAATTCAACAATCGTCAATTTCCATTCCAATTCATCCATATATGGTTTGCGAGATGTTCCCTCCATTCAGTCCAGACATCTGTTGTTTCTACAAATCCAACGTTGTTTGTGTTCATCCCAGTTGAATCGGGGTCACTTGTGTGTGCCTCCTCGAATGTGGGATCTGGGTCCATCTTTTGTATAATTAAGTTGTGCGACAAACAACATACAGTTATAGTCCTGCACTAGACTTCTACTGGGTAAATAGACTTTCCTCTTACTATCGCCCATCGACCCTTTAGCATACTTAATGCTCTCTCAATGACATTTCGAGCGGATGAATGTCTCATGTTGAACAACTCTTTCGGATTGGCGGTGGTTGGGGCATCAAAGTATCAAGTTGTTTGGGTGGTCGAGTCGCAGGGGCGATCGTTAAATTAATCTATAGAGTTTTCATTGTAGTTATCGATGGAGGTAATTGTCGCGATGGACAGGTTGCCGGTGTGGTCGTTGAAGTTTTTGTTACCGGTAGTGATCAGGCAGTCATCGGAGTTGCCATTAGAGTTAGTCGGTCGCTGGTGTGGTCGTCGAAATTGTCATCGGAGTTGGTCGTGGGGTCGCCGGTGTGGTCGTCGGAATTGTCATCGAAGTTGGTCGGGATCGCCGGTATGGTCGTCGGAATTTTAATCGGAGTTGGTTGGGGTCGCCGGTGTGGTCGTCGGAATTGTCATCGGAGCTGGTCGGGGTTGTCGGTGTTGTTGTCCGAATTGTCATCAGAGTTGGTCGGGGTCGCCGGTGTGGTCGTAGAAATTGTCATCGGAGTTGGTCGGGGGGATGTCGGTGTGGTCGTCGAAATTGTCATCGGAGTTGGTCGGGGTTGTCGGAATTGTCATCGGAGTTGGTTGGGATCACCGGTGTGGTCGTCGGAATTGTCATCGGAGTTGGTCGGGGTCGCAGGTGTGGTCGTCGAAATTGTCATCGGAGTTGGTCGGGTCGCCGGTGCGGTCGTCGAAATTTTCATCAGAGTTGGTCGAGTCGTCGGTGTGATTATCGAAGTTTTCATCGGAGTTGGTTGAGTTGCCAGTGTAATCGTCGGAGTTGTCGTTGTTGGTGGTCGTTTGAGTTGCCATCGGAGTTGGTCGGGTCACCGGTGTAGTCATCGGAGTTGTTGTTGAAGTTGTCATCGGAATTGTTGTTGAAGTGGTCATCGAAAATGAAAAACGACAAATAGAAGTGGAAAACATGGTACAAAACCCATGAGGTTGTGTTTTCAAAACCAACCCTTTGTACCAAACATGGTGTTGGGTTTCAGTGTTTTTGAAACCCAACACCACCCTAACCCAAACCAATGGGCCAAACACCCCCTTTATGTTTTTGGATATGTGTATGGTAGTAGATTTGGAAAACAGATGTTTGAAGTGTATTCTATAACATATTTACCGATCATGAAATTGGTCGTAGTTGCAAAACTAATTATTAGATTGAATATAAGTTATTATTAATTAATTTATGAACATGATTTTTATAGATTTTATAAAATTATCATTTTATAATATAATATTATATAATTTATAATAATATTATACATATTTTAATTTAACAAAAGTAAATTGAGTTTATAACATGAAATATTGTATTTATTAAGAGTTTTATCTTTGTTTAATATAATTCTGCATTTTAAAATTTTAAATTCAGAATTTGAATACAATTAAAACATAAAAATATTGTTTAATCTACTATTTGGATCAAGAATATGAAAACAGTTTTTGAAAACAATATGTCAAACATATATTCGTAAATTCGAAAACATAAAACAGAATCCGAATGGCATACCATACCAATCAGATCCTAAATATCTTGATTTTAAAAATCTAGGATTTTTATTGTTTGAATAATAAATGATTGTGTTTGGAGGCAAGATAATTAGTAATGTGAGATATGCAAATTTTTTTTATTATATTTAATAAAAAAATTAATTTATTAAAATATTTATATTAGATAATAAATAAATAAATTAATTTATAGTAATTTAAACAAATTAAAATCAATTTACATATTAATGATTACTCTTCTCTCTCCCCCCCTCCTCTCCACTTCTCAAAGAAAAAAAGTCTCCAGTAAAAAAAAATCCCTTCTACATAGATAATAAAAAAATGGTTTACGGGATATTTTTATCCTTAGATAATAATTACTTGGATTTAAAAAGTAAATATTATTGTAAAAATTACAAAAATAGATGTCCATGTCTCCTATAAGTTATAACCATGTGTCAAAAGTCCAATTGTTCCTATGTTTTCTGTGGGAAAATTTCTAGTCCTTAGTATGAACAATTTCCCTACCTCCTCCATTAAATACATAACACTTGTCTATTATTTTAAACCAATTTTTTAGGTAGGTCCCACCAACTTAAATAACATACATTCTCTCTTTTCTATGTATCTTTCCATGATTTTTTCTCAATATTCTCTCCTTATTTATATTTGTGTTTTCTCTATCTAATTTCCTTCACTTTTACTAATTTGTTTAATTTATTAAACTTTTTCTCTCCAAAATCATCTTTATTTTGCCAACAAGAGCATAACTCAACTCAATTGTTGATGTACTAAAAAAAATCATCTTTCTTTTTATTTGTAAAATGTTTGCACTTCAGTTATTTATATAAGTTTCCTTCATTTTCTATTATTTTTTATTTTCTCTTTATTTCTAACATATTTCTATATTTTCATTTATTTTTCATATAAAAATATTTAGATATATTCATTCCCTACTTAAAAAGAGGATCTTTAAGTACTATATGTTTAGTTTTTTTAATTAAAAATGATTTTTAATTCATGTTTGTTTATGAATTTTGATTATGTTTATGTTTTTTTTTTATATTTTGAGTATTATTAATGTTATATCTTAGGTTTAGTTTGGTTATATGATAACTTCGTTGTTAAATCAATGGTTAACACATAACATCTATATATGATTGAGTGAGTTTTCCTCCCTAATTTAACATATAAATTACACTTTTTTGCTTTTTATATATATTTTTTCAAACTTATTATTATAATTCATGTAGGTGATATTGACTCATTAATTTTTAATTTTATTTACCAAAATTATTTTATAACTATTTAATTATTTAAAAAATAAAATAAAAATAAGATATCATAACAGATGACAAAAAAAAATTAATTATAGTGTTAATTAAATGAGACATAAATAATTATTTAATTATTTGAAAACAATAAAATTACAAAGTAGAAAGAAGTATAAAAAATAAAATAAAATAATATTTTTACTTATTTTATTTTGAAGATGTCTAGAATAATTTAAAGTAATAGTTAAAGGAAAAGATGATTAAGGAAGGTAAAAGAGCTAAGGAGAGAAAAATTTTTAGAAATGAAATAGAAAAATAAAATAAAAATAGAAGAAGAAAATTATTAAATAAGATAAAAAGAAATATAGATTGAAAATAATAATAATAAATATAGAATGACAGAAAAAATATATATAAAAAAATCACATCTATTTTGAATTCTCCTACAAAAATAAATAGACAAACTCTTTTAATAAAAATAAGGATTAAAGTAGAAATTGATTGAGCGAGAGAGAGAAAAAAGAAAATTAAATAAGGAAAGAGGAAAAAGTTGTTGGAGTGAGAGAGAATTGAGGAGGTAAGAGAAAAGTAAAATTTATATGTGATTTTTAATTATAGAAAAAAGCCATGTGGCAGTCATTAAGAGAAGTATGGAGGACTCCATACAACCGTAGCACTAGAAAAATTCCCGTGTCATTTTTTCCTTAAAGCATGTAGCCTATGCTCTATTGGACATATGTCTTCCATGTGTCCCAAATCTACCATTGATTACTGTCCAAATGTATCAACCCATTTTTGTCAAATTGCCTATAAATAGTGACATTTGGTGGATTAGGAAGAGATATCAATTGGTGAATTTTTTGACCAATTCTCTCAAATTCTCTCCAACTTTCTCCAACTTTCTTATTTTCTTCATTTTTTTTATATATAGATATATATATCCCAATTTCTAATTTTCCTTTTTTATTATTATATTTATACTTTTTTTATTATTATAATAAGTTTATTATTATTATTATCATATGTGTTCACACGAGATTCCACCAAATAAATGGGAATGAGATACGTGTAATGAACTTGAATTTGTATTTATCTCAATATAGTAGATTACAATCTCTAATATTTCTCTTATGATTCTTTCTCTCTCATATACAACTGTTTCGAGGGATTTGCAGCTTGTTGAAGGTCTTCGACTCGTAGCTTATTGAAAATCTTCGGCTTGTAGCTGGTTGAAGACCTTCGGCTTGTAGCTTGTTGAAGGTTTTCAGCTTGTAAGCTTGTTGAAGTCGAAGATCTTCGGCTTGTAGCTTGTTGAAGGTCTTCAACTTGTAAACTTGTTGAAGGTCTTCGACTTGTAGTTTGTTGAAAATTTTCGAATTGTAAGCTTTTCTCAAGGACTAAAGAGCTTGTTTTTGAGGTCGAAGCTTCACTGGATGCTTGGAGTGTTCTTGATCTTCGTGAACCGTTCTTTATTTAGGAAAGTATCTGATCTTCAGGAGTGCAAAGAGTCTTCTGATCTTTGTTGAAAATTCTCTCTGGTCCCTGAACCCTTCTAAATTTTCTCTGTAGAGTCTTCAATCCCTGAACCCTAAAATGAAGGAGGAAGGTCTCTATTTATAGAGTTTCCTTTGAGCCTCTAGGTGGGCTTGGGCTCATTGGACCAGACTAGATTGATGTTGGGCTAATCTTTTTGGTTGAGCGCTGTTGACCTTGGACTAGTCTTCTGGACTTGGCTGGGTTGATTTGGGTCTTCGCCTCTGGACTGGGCCTCGTCTTGAGACTGGGCTTGGACTTTGGGCCAACCTTCTTGGGCTAGATTTGGCTAATTTGGGCCTTCAATTTGGATTTTGGTCTTCCAAATCTTAAAGAGCCCAAATGTATACTTGAATTTGTCATAATTTAATTTAGAGATTCTTACAAATTTAATTAATCACTAATTAAATATAATTTCGCCATCAATGTTGGGTGATGACGTGACGATTTTGGATTTGTCAAAATTTCTATTCCAACAATATGTTTTGGTAAAATCTTGATATCTGATTTTGCCTCCAATTTTAAAACACGTTATCAACACGAGCCTCTATCATTTTTTCTCTTAAAGGTATGTCCTAAAGGTAAGTTTTTTTTTGGTATAATTAAATGTTATTTTGTATGTTTGGTTTATATTAAATTTCTAATATAAATATAATGCCTTTTGATAGTGTTACTATGACAAACCTTACAAAAGTAGAATTAACGAACCTTGACATTAATGGTAATAATTATTTGTCATGGGTGCTTGATACCAAGATACATTTGAATGTTATTTGGAGAGACTATTAAAGAAGGAAATACAACATCCATTCAAGAAAAGACGAACGCCATGATTTTCATTCATCATTATCTCCACGAGGGATTGAAAATAGAATATCTAACAATAAAAGATTCCTACGTTCTGTGGAAGAACTTGTAATTTGAAAGAAAGATATGATCATTAAAAAACTGTAATTCTTCCAAAAGCTCGTTATGATTGGATGCACATGAGGTTGCAAGATTTTAAATCAGTAAGTGAGTAATTGTAACACCCCAAACTCCAAGTACCATTAATTTGTATGTTGTTTTGAGTTAACAGAAAATAGTTAGTCGAACCTTGAATTCGAGTAATTTAATTTAAATTTGGTGCAATTATCTATCTATCTATATGTATGTATATATATTATTTTGGACTATTTAATTATGGTTAAGGGCATAAGTGTGGTTATATGTTAGAGGAATGGGTACTTTTGGAATAGAAAAGGGATGAGAATGAGATTAGGGTTTATGGAAGGTTTTTTGTCATTTAGTGGCACAACCCCCGAGGCAACATCTTCCTCCCTTCTCCCTCATCCTCACGACAAGACCCAACCTCCATAGAAGAACTTCAAGCTTCTTTTCTCCTTTCAAGCCTCCATTGAAGGCCCTTTTTTCGTTCAGCCGCCGTCAAGCACACTGTCGAATTTCGACCAGCAAGTCGCACAACTTGCTGGCAACTATGAACGCCGATTCACGAAGCTCTGTCCCTGCCACCAAAAATTATTTCACAGACGCACACGTCGGAGGTCTCAGCTGTCGTGAAACATCTCTGCCCGATCTGCTTCTACCGGTTTTAGTCGACATCGCGAGCTTTCGGTTCTCGCTAGAAGTTTCTCGATTTTCAGCCACACCAGATTCGTTGGAGTCCTTGTCGGAGCTGCAGGTTTGTCTTCCTTTCTCCTCGTCGAACGAAGATCGTCATTGAACGCTGTAACCTTTCGCCAGTTTTCTCCCTCGGATCTGAAACTCGTGAAATCACCACCTCCGGTTGATGAGTCGCGCCGCCACTGCTGGTGCAGATCCGTTGGTAGCGTTTCTCCGGAGTCCGTTCAGTTCTAATCGATTTTGATTCAGACCTTCAATTGTGGGTAAGTTTAGATTGTTTTCGCAAGATTTCGAATGGCTCATGTTTTGAGTAAACAATTTTTGGATGTTATACTCCTATTAGGATACCCCTTGTGGTTCGATGTTGGATTAGAAAGATTTGGACGATTTGTCACAATTCAGGAGACAATCTAGCTTCAAGGTGATTGAAACGAGTTTGTTAGACTCATAAAGTCTCTGATTAAGGTTGTTTAGTGATATCTTTTTAATTTAGGAAATTTGTTGTTATAGGTTCGAAGGGGATACACGGTTAAGAATTAGGATTTGGACTTTGGAGAGTTATGGCCAGGTAAGGGAACCCATGCCAAACTCTGAAATTTAGAATTTAAGGACTTGTTGAAAAATGTCTTGTCGATTTGAAAAGTCTGATTTAAATGCCATGTTGGGACTGAAAAACCCTTTTGAATGCCATGAAAGGTTATGTATAAATGTTGATATTTGTTTGAAAGGTTTGTTTTAAATGCCATGATCTGGTTGGATTGATGTCTATTTCAAATGTCATGAATGTCATGATGTTGTTGGTTTAAAACTGAGCATTTTGATTTTTGATATATGTTCATGCCACAAAACTTTTTGCACAAATGTTGTTACTGTTCGGATGTATGTCCTAATCTCGTTTTGTTTGTAATATTACCAATTGAAATAAATAAGAGTTATTTCTTTCATCACTTTGTGTCTCACAATTTTACAAACTTTATCCAATAAACTAAGGTCCAAGGTCATTGAATTTATGAGAGAACTAGAACTTGAACGGTGTGTAGTGGACACACAGGGAGGATCACGTTCGAGTTAATGACCCGAACGATCTATAGTATATGGATAGGGTTGGAGACCTAATCCTGGATCGCTGTGGATGCGGCTCACGTTGTATTAGATACAAACGAGGTGATCTGACTCGTTCATGTGGTTGACATGCGAGTGGGGGCATCAGGTGCAATGAGATTGTACAAGACCGGACTGTGAATTATTAGACCTACTAATGTACCACCGTTGACAGTATAGGACTAATAACTTCGTAGATGACCATTAGTGACTCGACCTTAATCCTGAGCGTGTTACGGATTTCTGTCTGCAAGGGTCTGTCCTTCGGCGTCTCAACGTTGTTGTTCTGTCGACGATGTTGAGACGTTGTTCTTCGGCGTCTCAACGTTGTCCAAGCGGGCGAAGGTTGTGCTGCAGAGCAGCGTTGCAACGCCAAGGCGTGGAGCACGCGAGGTGTGACGCTGAGCGTTGCAACGCTGCCCACGACGTTGCAACGCTGCGTGCGTGATAGGCGGTTCCAGCGGCAGTTCGCGCGAACGTGGGAGATGGGCATCAGATGCTTTACGTGAGGGTAGTTTTTATGTAATTATTTTATTTTTAATTGTAAAATGTAATTTTTTGTTTTATTAAATTAAATTAATTAATTAATATTAATATAAAAGTTATGTTAATGTTAATTAATTCATTTAATCTCCCTAATGTGCCAAAATCGGTCCAATTTTTGCTATTTATTTATTTTATGCATGAGATGTATGAAATATTTAATTCTATGTGTATAATGTATGTCATATAGATTTAAAATCCCACCTTATGTTAAACATTTCATGCATCATATTTATATTATAAGTGTTATAATATATAATATGCATAATAGGTTTATATTATAAGTGTTATAATATAAAGTTTGCATGTTTTAATTTATTTAAATATAAGTGTTATATTTTTTAGATTAAAAGCATGCTCATGCATTTAATTCATGTGATGAATGTATTTTATAGTTTTATATTATTCATGTGATGAATGATCAAGCACTATAACATAAAAATGCATGTAACATAAGTTAATTGTTAGTTTTAAAATGTTTAGAACTTGAATAATTAGACTTAGGTTTTCTAGTTCTAATAATATTAGAATTCGGAAATCAAATATGACATTTGAATGGTGACTAATTAGTAGCTTTGTCTAAGGAAGGTTCTGTCTAAGGCTGTGGTATTTAAGCTGACGCTTTGCGGAACACCCCCTACCTGCGAACTGACCTGGGAGTGAATTTGTTCCGGAGATTCTTAGGTTATATTTTCGTGAGTGTCGTTAATTAAAAGTTGATTAATTTACTCACATAGACCTAAGTTAATAATGTGATTATAAACTTAGGTTAAATCAATATAAGAGTTATATTGGTAGACTTAGGTAAATATTAGCCAATTTGGTCGATCCCGATTAATCTAAAGTGCTGAGTGGGAGGAAATAAAGTGTATAAGATACATTTGAATTTCCAACCACAAATCTCTGTTAAAGCCCGCACCGTGAGAACCATACTCGACCTCGTGGCGCAAATGGGAGCGTCCCCCTTCGGATGGTATTTGTATGGGTCAATATCAACGTGGATGGAGAGAGTACTTATAGTGAGTGGGAGCGGGACCTGTGAAAACGGGACCCACGGTATCTTCTTTCGATTCACACCGTGAGACGCATATGATCCTCCAGCTAGTTTGGCCTAGACCAAACAATCCCTTCGGAGGACCTAAATCATGGGAGTCAGAACACCGTGAATTCCCGAAAGGGATACAGTTTCCTTGATGGTTTTTCTTCTTGGTTCACCCTTCGGTGGCTATTATTTGGACACATACTTGGAAACTTAAAGATTGAGGGTGACACTCACGGGATTCATTAAGAGTTAATGGATTCTGACCGAAAAATGGTAACTGGACGCCTAATGGAATAAGAGTTATTCTGGTATTAGGGTCTGGTCAAGATAGTCTCGTCCCAGAGGAGGAGTGTTTCTGTTCACCCTTCGGTGGCGGTCATTCTAAACCTTTGGGATATCATTGCAAATTTTTAATGACCTAGGGATCATAGGATAATTTTTTGCTAAAACTTGATTGGATTTCAAAAAGTTTTTGCGAGATTGACACAAAATTTTACTTATTTTTTAGCAAAATGTCTAACTCAATTATAGCTTTACTTGCTTCCGACAAATTAGTGGGAGATAACTGCCTACATGGAAAAACAATATAAACACGATTCTAGTAACTGACGATTCTAGTAACTGACGACCTTAAGTGTTGTCTCCAGGGCTTGGACAACGGGCGCCCACCCTCTCACTGGCCCGAAAGGGGTGTTGTGTATGGTTGGACCATTACAACGTTGTTGTTCATTAGAGGAGTAGTGGGGATTTAAGGAGCAAGAAGTAGACACAGGGGTAAAATGGTAATTTGACCCAACAGTGTTTACGAACAACCTGTGAAGGGTCGACTCATGGGCATTGGTTATATCAATGGACACAACTTGTCCTACAGTGATAGGAGTGCAACTACGGGATTTAGTGGAGTGTTACCGTAGCTAATGAATGTTGATTAACCGGGTCAAAGAGTTTGACAGGTTTGTCTCGGATCATTGGAGCTCGTTACCTGTAGGTCCATTAGGTCCCTCAGTTAGCTCAAACTGGATTAATAGAGGGTTTACAGTTTTGGTGTAGATTTGAAGTGTTCAAATTCATTATAAGGGTATTTATGTCATTTATATGAGATATGACTGGCATATTATATAGTTTAATGTGAATGAGATTCATAATAAACTATAGGTTAGCCTAATTGTCTAATTAGGGTTAATTTGGAGAAATTGGATTGAGATAAATTAAATTGAATGTGATTGAATTTGAAAATCCACAATTATACAAATGTGATTTGTATAATGAGATATGAGATATCTTATTATATATGGTTATGCAAATATGATTTGCATAACCTATGGTTGTGAATAAATGGTAAATAGGTGGAGATTTCAACTCCACCTATCACCATTATATAAACCCTTTGCAAGAAGGATTTCATATGCATTTGGCTCATTTTTTGGATTTCTCACCAAAAGAGCTTTGCAATTCTCTCAACCTTCTCTCAATTCTCTCCTCCCCTTTTACCAAAAAGAAGTCCCACCTACTCTCCTTCTACCTAAAAGAGAACAACCGAGAAACCTTTCGAAGGTGTCTGGGTTACTCGTCGTTCGAGGAGATCGAGTTCGTTGTGATCGTGAACACGAAAAGTTCGTGACTGGAGAAGGAAAACGTGAAGAAGAGTTCTTCAACAAGTAAGTAGCGTAATTCTCTTGTTGTTTTCTTTCTAAAAGCATGTTTAACATAGGATTTATGTGATAGATTCAATTTTGAGAAAACGTTTTTCACCACGATACCACGACGATTCAACCGTTTTTTTCGCTGCGTGGGATTTTCATTCCCTTCAGTTACTATTGCATTTAAGACCCTGAGCATGTGTTTCTTGAAAATGTTTGCGAAGGTTGTGGTGAAATCTTCCTGATAATATTTATTATATATCATATGAATGAGTTAGGTCGACTCGAATTAGAGGCCATGATTTGGGAGAATTTAATTGTCCACTAAGCATCGAAGAGAAATTTTATAAAATAAAAATGTTTACGAAGGTCGTGGCGATTAAACTTCCAATATATATGAATATACGTATTTAATGTTATGTAAGTCATGAAAGACTTAGAGTCGACCTAATTTAAGAAGCCATGGATCAGGAAGTCTCAATTTCCTACTAATAGCCGAAGATAAAATCCATGAAATATATTTTCCTTATGTCTGGGTCCCACATAAAACCATGATTTGTTATGACAGCATGTTTTCAAATCCCGACAGTGGGGTCGCTTACCGAGTATTATCATAATACTCACCCTTTCTTTTTAAAAATGTTTTCAGGTAAAGACAAAGACATACTTGGCGAGTGACGGGGACATGTTACGAAGGTCATGGGGTTACAAAAGTCATGATTTCTGCATTTTAGAAACTAGAGAAATTTTAGAAAAATGTTTTATCTATTAGATGATATTTGATTTGAGTATTAAGTTCTTTTGTGTACACACTAGAGACCAAATTTTTAATTGCATGTGTTTTAAATTATTTTATTTTTATGGGATCCCGAATAAATCAGTTTTTATTTTCGTCAAATTTTATTTCTTTTAAAGTTACTTAATAGCCTCAAATGCATGCATGGTTAGTAGTGACCCTAGGAAAAGAGTCAAAAAAGGAGGGTCGTACAATAACTCTGCATTATTCAAAATTAGTTCAAAATTGAAATTATGCGGAGAAAACATTACTGAAGCGTTTATGTTAGAGTAGACATTTTCTATTTTTTCATGTCTCGAATATACTCCTGCAACAACAATATCGAGAGAGAGGTTTTACAAAATATTATGAACTTATTTTATGTCTTCTTGTTGTTTAACAAAATAATGAGTTATATTGATGAAAAATCATGAATCTCGACCAACTGGAGCAACACCATTCCCTAAAGTGAATTGAGTGAATTTTAGCAATCGTGGTTGAGGTCGTGGCCACGGTAGAGGAAGATATAATTATTTTCGTGATGGACATTGTAATTATCTAAATTTCAAAAAATCCAGACAAAATGATGATCATGAAGGAAAAGCTCCACAAAATAAGAATACAAGAGGTGATGAAAATAAAAGTTTTCGATGTGGAATGACTGGATATTGGTCACATATTTGTCGTACGCACAAACACTAATTGATATCTATCAAACTTTCCTGAAGGAAAAAAGAAAAAATGTGGAAGCAAATCTTGCTATCAAAATAATGATATATTCGACCCATCCAATATGACAAATTTGGACGTGACAGACTTTTTTTGCATCTCCTGAAGTAAAGATTGAAGCAATTGATGGATTAACAAGTGTTTCTTTTGATTTTGAGAATGTCCAGGACTAATATTTATCTTTATGTTTTTTTTTTTGTTTTAAACTTTTTGTATTATATATCTCTTATTGTAATTATTTTTGTTTAATGAAGAAACATGAATAGTTTCCATATATTGGTGACTCCAAAATGAGCAATGAACATCTTTGTCTAGCAGACAATGCAATCACACGCATACAACTTACTAGTAGAAAATATTTTTCTAAATTAATAATGCTGAAAGCAAAAGTCAATACTATATCTGGTTCTGCAAGCTTGATTGAAAGTTTTGGAAAAATAAGTTTTATCATGCCTAGAGGAACAAAATTCACAATTAATAATGTTTTGTTCTCTAGCAAGTCAAAGAGAAACTTATTGAGTTTCAAAGATATATGTGACAATGGTTATCATGTTGAAACTGAACGTAAAAATAATATAGAATGTCTCTATATCACATCTATTGTTTCACATGAAAAACGTATATTAGAAACACTGTCTGTTTTTTCTTCTGGATTATATTATACTCATATACAAGTAATGGAAATATATGCAACAATGAACCAAAAGTTCATGAATCCAGAAATATTCATTGTTTGACATGATCGATTGGGTCATCCAGGATCAATAATGATGAGTAAAATTATTGGAAATTCACATGGACATCCTTTAAAGAACCAGAAGATTCTTCAATTTAATGAATTGTCATGTGATGCTTATTCTCAAGGCAAATTAATCATTAGACCATCACCAGCTAAAGTGAGGACTGAATCACCTGCATTTTTTGAACGAATTCATGAAGATATATGTGAGTCTATTAATCCACCAAGTGAACCATTTATATATTTTCTGGTACTGATTGACGCATCCAACAGATGGTCAAATGTGTGTTTATTATCAAGTCAAAATTTTACATTAAGATTACTTGCTTAAATAATTAAGTTAACAACACAATTTCCTGATTATATAATTAAGACCATTCGTCTTGATAGTGTTGATGAATTTACATCCCAAGCTATTGGGATAAATGTTGAACATCTTGTAGCTTATGTTCATACACAAAATGGTTTAGCAGAATCATTTATAAAACGCTTGCAATTAATTGCTAGGTCGATGCTTATGAGAGCAAAACTTCCAATATTTGCATGAGGTCATACTATTTTACCTGTTGCATCACTGACACGCATTAAACCAGTCGCTTATAATAAGTACTCCTCAATGCAATTGGCTTATGGCCAAGAACCAAATATATCCCATCTGAGAATTTTTGGATTTGCAGTATATGTTCCAATTGCTCCACCACAACATACTAAGATGAACCCTCAAAGGAGGTTGAGAATATATGTTGGATATGATTCCCCATCAATTATTAAAATCTTGAACTCTTGACGGATGACGTATTTACTGCATGATTTGTTGATTGTAATTTTAATGAGATAATTTTCCAGAATTGGGGGGAGGAATTGAGAAGTTGGAAAAAGAAATTACATGAAATGCATCATTATTGTCTCATTTAGATCTCCATACAGATCAATATGAACTTGAAGTTCAAAAGATAATTCATTTGCAAAATATAGCAAATCAATTACCAGATGCATTTACAGATGCTAAGGGAGTAACTAAAAGTCTAAATCATATATATTAATTGCAAATGCTCCATAAAAAATTGATATCCCAACACAACAAGTTGTCAGTAATGAGTCTGGGACATGCCAGAAGTGTGGTAGACCAATGGATTCCAAAGATAAAAATCATCGGAAAAGAAAAGTAGTTAATAATCAAAATGATCTAATGAAAGATATAGATGTTCTAGAAGAAATCTCGAATACAACTACTCATAAAAATATTGATGAAAGTCCAATAATAGAGAATAATAATGAAATTTCTATAAACTATGTCATAACATGAAAAAGATGGAACCGAAAGGATATAGTTGTTGACAACATTTTTGCTTACAATGTTGTTCATGATATTATTCATGAAGATGATGATTCTGATCCAAAATATATCGAAGAATGTCAACATAGAAATGATTGGTTCAAATGGAAAGAAACAATCCATGTAGAATTAAACTTACTTTCAAAACGTGAGGTTTTTGGACCAGTAGTCTGGACACCAGGAGGTGTCAAACTTATGGGATACAAATAGGTATTTGTAAGAAAAAGAAATGAAAAGAATGAAGTCACAAGATATAAAACAAGGCTTGTTGCACAAGGATTCTCGTAAAGGCCTGATATTGATTATGATGAGATATATTCTCCTGTGGTGGATGCAATAATATTGAGAAATCTAATTGGTCTGACTGTATATGAAAAACTTAATATGCATTTGTTGGATGTAGTCACAACATATATTTATATGGATCTCTGGATAATGACATTTATATGAAAATCTCTGAAAGATTTACAATCCTATAAACATATTCTCGAAAATTGTATTCAATAAAGTTATAGAGATCACTATATGGATTAAAAAAATTTGGGCGACGTGGTATCAAAATAATCCAATATGCTTTTGCGTTTTTATAAAGAAATCTTAGTCAAGATTCACTATTATGATTGTATATGTTGATGACTCAAACATAATTGGAACTCTTGAAGAGCTATCAAAGACAATAAAATATTTTAAGAAAGAATTTGAGATGAAAGATCTTGAGAAAATAAAATTTTGCCTTGGTTTGCAAATTGAACATTTAGCAGAGATGAGATATTTGTTCATCAATCAACTTATACAGAGAAAATTTTCAAAAGGTTCTATATGGTCAAACCACACCATTTGAACATTCCAATGGAAGTTCGTTCACTGGATGTAAATAAATATATATTTCGACCTCGAGATGATAATGAAGAACTACTTGGTCCTAAAGTACTATATCTTAGTGCAATTGGTGAACTTATGTATCTTGATAATAATACAAGACAAGATATTGCAGTTCAGTAAATTTATTAACAATATATAGTTATTCTCCAACAAAAAAACCTTGGAATGGAATTAAACATATACTTCGTTATCTCCGAGGAACAATTGATATGAGATTATTTTATTCTAATAAATCCAATTTTGATCTAGTTGGTTATGCAGATTCTAGATATTTATCTGATCCACACAAAACTAGATCCCAAACAAGTTATCTATTCACATGTCGAGGTACCGCTATATCATGGCGATTAGTGAAACAAATCATAACGACCAATTCTTCAAATAATGCTGAAATCCTTGCAATTTACGAAGTAAACCGAGAATGTGTATGACTAAGATCGATGACTCAACACATTGGGAAAACATGTGGCTTGTCTTCTAGTAAACATCTTCCAACAATATTATAGAAGACAACACAACCTGTATAGCCAAAATCAAGGGAGGATATATCAAAAGTGTTGAGATTTGTGCCCTAAACTTGTGAAATTTTCATCAAATAAATAAAGAGTTATTTATTTTGATAAAATTATATTCTTATTTTATAAATCCAATAAACTAATCTCCAAGGTCATAATGTATCTTGAACATCAGTATAGTAGACACTATTTGGATTGTGTTCAAGAATATAACCTAAATGGTCTATGGTATAAGAATAAGGTTGGACACCTCATTCTGGTAACACCATGGATGCGACCCACTTTGTAATTAGTGCAAATGAGGTAATCCAACTTATTCATGTGGTTGACATGCGAGTGGGGGCATCCTGTGTGAAGAGTTCATACAAGACCAGACTGCAAATTATTAGTCTTACAAGTATAACACCGTTAACTGTTGGGATTTTTGCCCTAAACTTGTGTAATTTTGATCAATTAAATAAAGAGTTATTTGTTTTGATAAAACTATATTCTTGCTTTATAAATCCAATAAATTAAGCTCCAAGGTTATAATGTATCTTAAACATCAGTGTAGTAGACACTATTTGGATTGTGTTCAAGAATATAACCTAAATGGTCTATGGTATAAGAATAAGGTTGGAAACCTCATTTTGGTAACACCATGGATGTGACCCACTTTGTAATTAGTACAAATGAGGTAATCCAACTCATTCATGTAGTTGACATGCGAGTGGGGCCATCCTGTATGAAGAGTTCATACAAGACCAGATTGCAAGTTATTAGTCTAACCAGTGTAACACCGTTAACAGGATAAGACTGATAATTTATAGATGGTCATTAGTGACTCGACCTGAATCCTGAGTAAGTTAAGAACTCCTGCTTATAGGGGTTTGTCCTTAGACTAGTATGGGTGAGAGTGGTCTGTAGCTGACTCAATAAGCCTACCTTCTCAGGGACAGAACCTCGTAGGTAGCTGGGAACTTTGTTGGGATTTATGCCCTAAACTTGTGTAATCTTGATCAATTAAATCAAGTGTTATTTGTTTTGATAAGATTACAGTCTTGCTTTTCTAAATCCAATAAACTAAGCTCCAAGGTTATAACGTTTATCTTGAAATCAGTGTAGTGGACACTATTTGGGTTGAATTCAAGATTATAACTTAAATAGTCTATGGTATAAGAATAAAGTTGGAAACCTTATTCTGGTAACACCATGGATGCGACCCACTTTGTAATTAGTACAAATGAGGTAATCCAACTCATTCATGTAGTTGACATGCGAGTGGGGGCATCCTGTATGAAGAGTTCATACAAGACTAGATCGCAAATTATTAGTCTAACCAGAATAATACCGTTAACAGGATAAGACTAGTAATTTATAGATGGTCATTTAGTGACTTGACCTGAATCGGGAGCAAGTTAAGAACTCCTGCTTATAGGGGTTTGTCCTTAGACTAGTATAGGTGAGAGTGGCCTGTAGCCGACTCAATAAGCCTACCTTCTCAGGGACAACACCTTGTAGGTAGCTAGGGACTTAACTGTGCAAGATGGAATTCACTCATTCCTCTACTGAGGAATTAGATAGGTTGTTCCCTTAAGAACTGACCCCAGGTCTTGAACAACGGGGTCCCGCCCTCTACGAGGGTATGAGATTAAGGTAGGACCTTAGACTTGTTGTTCATTAGAGAATCAATGGTGCTTAAGGAGCAAAGAGGTAATCACAGGGGTAAAACGGTATTTTGACCCAGCTGTGATTACGAACAACCTGTGAAGGGCCGACACATGGGAAATGACTATATCAGTGGAAGCAATAATATCTACAGTGTGAAGAGTGCAACCACAAGTCTATAGTGGAGTGACTTGTAGTTAATGAATATTGATTAACTGGATCAAAGAGTTTGATCAGTTAATCTCACATCATTGGAGCTCATGATCTGTAGGTCCATTAGATCCCTCCGTTGGCTCAACATGGTAATATTGAGGGTATAAAGTTAGGAGTGAAATTGAAGTGTTCAATTTCATACATGAGGAGTTATATCAATTATATATGATATAATTGATATAATATATAGTTTCAATGTGAATCAGATTCATATATAAACTATATACTAAAGAGAGATTAAAGGAGGGGTAGAATGGTCATTTCCATCCCATTCCTCTATATATATAGTTGCATGAGATGCAACTAGGTTAAGACATATAAAGTGTATTCCTAGCCTCCTTGTTGTGTTGTTGGAAGAGTTCCAAAACACAAATATCTCTCACAAAATTCCTCATTACTCCTAAAGGGAACCCACCTTCCTCCCTCTCCTAGAGAACAACGGAGAAGATCCGATGGTGGTGTCGGTGTTCGTACGAGTTCTTGTTGTTGAGATCGTGACCGTGGAGAAAGGAGCACGTGAAGAAAGGTTCTTCAAAGGTATATATTTGCTGTCCATACTCTTATTATATACTTAATCCATGTTTTATATTCTTGAAATTTCCATTGTAACTAAATCAAGAGCGCGTGATTCGCAATCGCTTCCGCTGCGGGGACTTCGATTCCCTTCAATTGGTATCAGAGCCCAATTGCGTTCTTGATTTATGTTCTGGATTTTTCAAGAACAAGGTGGGATTTACTGTTTTTGTGCATGAGATGTATGAACGGTTTTTACGAAATTAGATGTTTTCAATTTTTGCACCTAGATTTACAATTTTATTGAAATGTTCAATGTAAGGGCCCGGTGTTTTGGGAAAATTTAATTGTAAATCGAGTCTGTAAGTCCGTGTCGATCGAGGCAAAGCGGTTGCTGAGAAGATCGGAGCGAAAACAAGCAAGGAATGGAGATTCCTATGGCTGTTCTGTGAATGGCGTTGCAACGCCGTCTTCGGCGTTGCAATGCCATCGCTGCAGCGCGTGGTGGAAGACGGCGGCGTGCGCAACGCGCGTAAAAACGACAAAAGCAGCGTTGCAACGCTACCATCAGCGTTGCAACGCCGAAGACGTTTCACACGAGGAGCAATGGGCAGAAACCGAAATTTTATTATTTATATTAATTATAAAAACGTTTTATTTTAATATATTAAATAATTTTAATTTTAATTAATATAATTAGATTATATTAATTAAAATTATTTCTAGGGTGCCAAAATTGGTCTAATTTTTGCTATTTTAATTATGTAATTGTTGTGTAATTATTGTCATGCATAGTGTATGTTTTTATTTTAGAAATCCCACCTTAGGTTAAGCATTTTCATGCATCATTTATAATATAAGGAGTTATATTATATAGTTTGCATGGTTAATTAATATAAGGTTGTTATATTAATTTTTGGACAACATTGACATGCAATATATTTCATGAGATGAATATGCTATGTGTTGGGATGTATGTCCTCATCTCGTGTAGTTTGTAATATTCCAAGTTGTAAATGAATAAGAGTTATTTATTTCAACATTGTGTAATGAATAAGAGTTATTTATTTAAACTTTGTGTCTCGCATTTTTCATAAACTTAATCCAATAAACTAAGCTCCAGGGTCATTGCATTATGAGAGAACTAAGAACTTGAACGGTGTGTAGTGGACACACATGGAGGATCACGTTCGAGTTAATGACCCGAACGGTCTACAGTATATGGATAGGGTTGGAGACATAATCCTGGATACACTGTGGATGCGGCCCGCTTTGTATTAGATACAAACGAGGTGATCTCGACTCGTTCATGTGGTTGACATGCGAGTGAGGGCATCTGTGCAATGAGATTGTACAAGACCGGACCGTGAATTATTAGACTTCATCGATGTAACACCGTTAGCGATGATAGAGCTAATAAATTCATAGATGACCATTAGTGACTCGACCTTAATCTTGGCGTGTCACGGACTCCCGTCCATGGTCCGTCCTTTGACTAGTCACGGTGAGGGTGGCCACTTTGTTGCTCGCCCAATATGCCTATCTTCTTAGGGGCGGGACCACGTGGGAGCTGGGAACTTGACTACGCAAGAAAGAATTCACTCGTTCCGACTTAGGAAAACTAGAGGGGTTGTTCCCTTAAGTCTTGTCTCAGGGCTTGAATAACGGGGCCCCACTCTCTCATTGGCCCGAGAGGGTTGTTTTTATGGTTGGACCATGCAACATAGTTGTTCATTAGAGGAGCGGTGGGACTTAAGGAGCAAAGAGGTAGACACAGGGGTAAAGCGGTAATTTGACCCGGTGTGACTACGAACAACTGTGAAGGGTCGACTCATGGGTATTGGTTATATCGATGGACACAACTTGTCCTGATGATGAGAGTGCAACTACGGGCTTTAGTGGAGTGTTACCGTAGCTAATGAATGTTGAATAACCAGGGTCAAAGAGTTTGACAGGTTAGTCTCGGATAATTGGAGCTCGTCACGTGTAGGTTTATTAGGTCCCTCGATTGGCTCAAATTGGACAAATTGAGGGTTTACAGTTTGGTGTGAATTTGAAGTGTTCAAATTCATTATTTGGGTATTTATGTCATTTATATGAGATATAGATGACATAATATATAGTTTGATGTGAATGAGATTCATAATAAACTATGGTATAGCCTAATTGATTAATTAGTGCTATTTGGAGAAATTGAATTGAGAGAAATTAAATTGAATGTGATTCTATTTATAATTCCACATTTATGCAAATGAGATTTGTATAATAAAGTATGAGATACCTTATATTATATAATATGCAAATGTGCTTTGTATATTATATGGTTGTGATAAAATTGTGATTTGGTGGAGGTTTTAACTCCATCACACAATAGTATTTAAAGGCTTTGCAAGAAGCCTTTAGTAGGCCATTTGCCATTTTTTGGATTTTGATCCAAAGAGAGCAAGTGATTCTCTCTCAAATCCTCTCTCAATTATCTATCATTCTCTCCTCACCCAAAACCAAAGGGAGTCCCACCTACTCTCCCTCAACCTCCCGAGAACAACCGAGAAGACCCTTTGGAGGTGTCTCCCTGTTCGGATCGTGGTTCGTGTTCGAGGAGAACGTTGGATCGAGAGAGATCGTGACCGAAGAAGGCGAAAATGTTGAAGAAGTGTTCTTCAAGAGGTTAGTATCCATTATACTTATTGTTTTCTCTACTATTTTGCATGTTTAGCTTAGGATCTATGAGATAGATTCAATTTTAAGATAGGAAGTACACAACGGATCAACAACGTTTCACAACGTCTTCCGCTGCGGGAATTCAAAATCCCTTCACTATGAATGTTTTATTATTCATGTGATGAATGATCAAACACTATAACATAACATGCATGTCACCTAAGGTTAATTATTAGTTTTAAAGTGTTTAGAACTTGGAAATAATAGACCTTAGGTTATCTAGTTCTAATTAGATTAGAATTAGGAACCAAGTAATTTATAAGCTATGATTAAAAGAGGAACTCTGTCTAAGGAAAGTTCTGTCTAAATTTGGAGTATTTAAGTCGACGGAAGCGGAACACCCCTACACAGGAATCGACACTGGAGTGAAATTTAATCGAGAGAGTCTTATAAATTACTGATGGCGTCGTGGGTTTATTAAGGGGTTAATAAACTAGAAATCCTAGGTTTAAGATAAGGAGTTATATTAACAAACTTAAGATAAAATCAATATAAGAGTTATATTGATTATCAATATAAGAGTTATGTTGATTATCAATATAAGAGTTATGTTGATAGAGTTAGGTAAAACCATTAGTCGGGTTTTAGCCTAAGAAAGATTCCTATAGACTTAAAGTATTCAGTGGGAGGAAAACGTGTATGAGATACATATTTTTTCACCTACGCTATCTCCGGGAAGTTCAAACCGTGAGACTCATACTTGGCCTCGTGGCGCAAACGGAGCGTCCCCCTTCGGATGGTGTTTGTATGAGTCAATACCAAGGTGAATGGAGAGGGTACTTATAGTGAGTGGGAGGCGAGTTTAGTGAAAACAAAACCTCACGGTCTCTTTTGTCGGTTTACACCGTTAGACCACTATGGTCACCGCTAGTTTTGCTGGACTGCACAATCCCTTCGGAGGGCTTGATCGAAGGGGATCTAACACGATAGACACGAAAGGGATAAAGATTTCCTTAGACTATTTTCCAATCTAGTCCTCCTTCTTGGTGGATTTTATTGGATCGAGATTCAGGATCTAAAGACAAAGGGTTACACTCACGGGGTACATAAGTTGTGTATGTATCGGACCAGAAAAATGGTAACTAAAACCTATAGGAATAAGAGTTATTCGGTGTTAGGTTTTGGTCAAGAATGTCTTGATCCACAGGAGGAGTGTTTTTTATTACCCTTCGGTGTCATACATTCTAAACCTTTGGAGTATCATTGCAAATTATAAATGGCCTAGGAATCATTTGATAATTAGCTAAAACATGATTGAATTAGATTAATATAATTAAAATTAAGAACACGAGATTCACAATCGCTTCCGCTGTGGGATTCGATTAATATAATTAGATTATATTAATTAAAATTATTTTTAGGGTGCCAAAATTTGTCTAATTTTGCTATTTAAATTATGCAATTGTTATGTAATTATTATCATGCATAATGTATGCTTTTAATTTAGATATCTCACCTTAGGTTAAGCATTTCCATGCATCATTTATAATATAAAGTGTTATATTATATAGTTTGCATGTATAATTAATATAAAGAGTTATATTAATTTATGGACAACATTGACATTCATTATAATTTATGAGATGATTATGCTATGTATGTTTTATTATTCATGAGATGAATGATCAAGCACTATGACATAGTATGCATGTCACCTAAGGTTAATTATTAGTTTTAAAATGTTTAGAACTTGGAAATAATAGACCTTAGGTTATCTAGTTCTAATTAGATTAGGATTAGAAACCAAGTAATTTATAAACAATGATTAAAAGAGGAACTCTGTCTAAGGAAGGTTCTGTCTAGGGTGGGGTATTTAAACTGACGGAAACGGAACACCCCTACTTGGGAACTGACCTGGGAGTGAAATTTAATCAGAGAGTTTATAAATTACAGTAGCGTCAACGGGTTTATTAAGGGGTTAATAAACTAGAAATCTTAGGCTTAATATAAAGAGTTATATTAGGAAACTTAGGATAAAATCAATATAAGAGTTATATTGATTATCAATATAAGAGTTATATTGATAAGTTTAGGTAAAACCATTAGCCGGGTTTAGCCTAAGTAAATTTCCTATAGAGTTAAAGTATCCAGTGGGAGGAAAAGTGTATATGATACATATTTTTCAACCTACGTATCTCTGGGAATGGAGAGGGTACTTATACTTGGCCTCGTGGCGCAAACGGGAGCGTCCCCCTTCGGATAGTGTTTGTATGAGTCAATATCAAGGTGAATGGAGATGGTACTTATAGTGAGTGAGAGCAGGTTGAGTGAAAACAAAACCTATGGTCTCTTCTGTCGGTTTACACTGTTAGACCACTATGGTCAGCCTGCTAGTTTGGCCTGGACCAGACAATCCCTTCGGAGGGCTTGATCGTAGTGGATCTAACACAGTAGACATCCGAAAGGGATAAAGATTTTCCTAGTTTGTTTTTCAATCTAGTCCCTCCTTCGGTGGATTTTATTGGATGGGGAATCTCTGGGGTCTAAAGACAGAGGGTTACACTCACAAGTTACATAAGTAGTGTATGTATCCTGACCGAATAATGGTAACTAAAATCTATAGGAATAAGAGTTATTCTGGCATTAGGTTTTGGTCAAGATTGTCTTGATACAGAGGAGGAGTATTTTTGATTACCCTTCGGTGTCATACATTCTAAACCTTTGGAGTATCATTGCAAATTATAAATGACCTAGGAATCATTTGATAATTAGCTAAAACATGATTGGATTAGAAAATCGTAGCAAGAAGGTTATACAAGTTTTTATTTTGTAAATTTTAAGCAAAATGTCTAGCTCTATAATTTTCTTATTGGGTGCGGAAAAGTTAACCAGAGAGAATATGATGACGTGGAAAAACAAACTCAACACTATATTGGTAGTGGACGATCTGAAGTTTGTGCTAACTAAGGAGTGTCCTCAGGTGTCAGGCTCGAATACTTCACGAAATGTTTGTGATGCATATGATATATGGATCAAGGCCAATGATAAGGATAAGGTCTACATGCTGGCAAGTATGTCTGACATATTAACCAAGAAGCACGAGGGCATGATGACCGCTAAGGAAATCATGGATTCAGTGCAGGGTATGTTTGGACAACAGTCTACACAGGCCCGACACAATGTCCTCAAGTATATATTCAACTCGAGGATGCCAGAGGGTTCATCTGTTCGGGATCATGTCCTGGATATGATGGTACACTTTAACATCGCGGAGTCGAATGGTACTTCCATTGATGAATCGAGCCAAGTCAGCTTCATTCTGGAAACCCTTCCAGATAGTTTCCTACAATTTAGAAGTAATGTTGTTATGAACAAGCTTACTTTTAATCTCACCTCCCTTCTGAATGAACTCCAGACCTTTCAATCTTTGATGAAAATTCAGGGATCAAAAGGTGAGGCAAATGTTGCCAGCAGGAGTTATCATAGAGGTTCGAACTCTAGAACAAAAACAGTGGTTTCATCTTCTTCTAACCTTAAAGGAAAGAAGAAGAACATGAAGAAGGTTGGTAAAGGGAAACGAGCTGACAAAGCTGCCGCCCAAAATGGCAAGAAAGTCAAAGAAGTTGCAGACAAAGGAAAGTGTTTCCATTGCAACGAAGATGGGCATTGGAAACGGAATTGTCCGAAGAACATTGCAGAAAAGAAGAACGAAGGTAAATATGATTTACTTTGCTTAGAAGCTTGTTTAGTGGATAATGATAAAACTGCTTGGATACTTGATTCAGGCGCCACTAATCATATTTGTTCTTCTTTTCAGGGAAATCATTCCTGGCAGCAGCTACAGAAAGGAGAGATAACACTCCGGGTTGGAAATGGAGAAGTCGTCTTAGCTGTAGCAATAGGCACGATGAAAGTTTATTTTGACAAGAAATATATGTTGTTAGACAATATATTAATGATACCAGGGTTTACTAGAAACCTTATTTCAATTTCTTGCCTTATAGAACAATGTATTTCTATTTCTTTCTCTTTGAATAAAGTGTTTATTTTGAAGAAAGGTGTGGAAATATGTTCAGTTTCATTAGAAAATGGATTGTATGTTTTAAGGCCTAATTCAGTTAAAATAGTTTTGAACACTGAATTATTTAAAACTGCAAACACACAAACTAAGAAACGTAAAATTTCTCCTAAAGAAAATGCTCATCTTTGGCATCTTATATTGGGTCACATTAATCTCAATAGAATTGAGAGATTGGTAAAGAATGGACTTCTAAATGATTCTGGTAACACCATGGATGCGTCCCACTTTGTAATTAGTACAAATGAGGTAATCCAACTCATTCATGTGGTTGACATGCGAGTGAGGGCATCTTGTATGAAGAGTTCATACAAGACCGGACTGCAAATTATTAGTCTAACCAGTGTAACACCATTAACAGGATAAGACTGGTAATTTATAGATGGTCATTAGTGACTCGACCTGAATCCTGAGTAAGTTAAAAACTCACGCTTATAGGGTTTGTCCTTAGACTAGTATGGGTGAGAGTGGCACATGGCCAGGCTCAATAAGCCTACCTTCTCAGGGACAGAACCTCGTAGGTAGCTGGGGACTTAACTATACAAGATGAAATTCACTCATTGCTACACTAAGAAATTAGATAGGTTGTTCCCTTAAGAGTTGAGTCCAGGTCTTGAACAACGGGGCCCTGCCCTCTAAATTGATTAAGAGGGTACGAGTCTATGGTAGGACCTTGGACTTGTTGTTCATTAGAGGATCAGTGGTGCTTAAGGAACAAAGAGGTAATCACAGGGGTAAAACGATAATTTGACCAAACTATGATTACGAACAACCTGTGAAGGGTCGACTCATGGGTAATGATTATATCAATGGACACAATATAATCTACAGTGAGGAGAGTGCAGCTAGAAGTCTATAGTGGAGTGACTTGTAGTTAATGAATATTGATTAACTTGATCAAAGAGTTTGATCAGTTAATCTCACATCATTGGAGCTCATGAACTGTCGGTCCATTAGGTACCTCCGTTGGCTCAACATGGTAATATTGAGGGTATAAAGTTAGGAATGTGGTGTTATATCAGTTATATGTGATATAATTGATATAATATATGGTTTTAATGTGAATTAGATTCACATATAAACTATATACTAATGAGAGAATGAAGGAGGGATATGATGGTAATTTCCATCCTATTTCCCCATATATAGTTGCATGAGATGCAATTTTGATGTGAACGCTTTTGACAAAAACCCTAGCATTCTCTCACATTGTGTTGGAAAGAGTTCAAATCACAATTTGATAAGATCATCTCACCTCACCCTAAAAGGAACCCACATTCCTCCCTCACCTAGAGAACAACGAAGAAGATCCGGTGGTAGTGTCCGTGATCGTTCGGGTTCGAGTTGCTGAGATCGTGATCGTGGGAGAAGGAGCACTTGAAGAAAGAGTTCTTCAAAGGTAATTACTTGTTGTCCATCTTATAGAAGCATGCTTAATTTTAGATCTAGTTCTTGTTTATGAGATCCATACAACAAAATTAAGAACACGTGATTCACAATCGCTTCTGCTGCGGGATCCAATCCCTTCAAAAAGACATTGAACGAAACATATCTCACAAAAACTTTTCTACACCAATGATCTTGAAGAAAATGATGACATCAACGTACAAAAAAAATTGTTCAAAGGATAACTTGGTAGACTTATTTGCAAAAGCATTACCAACTGCCACCTTTGAAAAATTGGTAGACTTAGTCCATGAGGGGGAGTGAATGTATTACATTAAACTATATAAAATATGTACTCTTTTTCCTTCACTATTTTTTTTCATTTGGGGTTTTCCCTAGTAAAGTTTTAATGAGACATATTTTATATAAATGAGCATTTAAGGGGAAGTATTGTGAAAATTACAAAAATAGATGCCAATGTCTCCTATAACAATGTGTCAAAAGTCCAATTGCCCATATGTCCTTCATGTGTCATTTTCCCCTTAGAAGATGTAGCCTATCCTCTATTGGACATATGTCTTCCATGTGTCCCAAATCTACTATTGAGTAATGTCCAAATGTACCAACTCATTCTTGCCAAATTACCTATAAATAGTGGAATTTGGTGGATTATGAAGAGATATCAATTGGTGAATTTTTTGACCAATTCTCTCCAACTTTCTCCACTTTCTTATTTTCTTCATTATATATATATATATATATCCAAATTTCCAATTTCCAATTTCATTTTTCCTTTTTATTATTATTATTATTATTATTATTATTATTATTATTATTATTATTATTATTATTATTATATGTTTTGGTAAAATCTTGATGCCTGATTTTGCCTCCAATTTTACAACAAATATCAATGTAATAAACTTTTGGTTTTTTATATCATTGCCAAAATACTAAATAGTTAATGTCTTTTGATTTTTTTTTTTTGTGTCTTTTGAAGTGAGTTGGAAAAAACCCAATTTGAAAATAACTCATATAGATACCCTCATTTTTTTTTAATATGGATATTCATTTTTCATGCATTTGTCCAATTTTCAATCATGAAAACCTTTTTAATTAACTAC
Source organism: Trichosanthes cucumerina (assembly GCA_036507285.1). Taxonomy (NCBI): domain Eukaryota; kingdom Viridiplantae; phylum Streptophyta; class Magnoliopsida; order Cucurbitales; family Cucurbitaceae; genus Trichosanthes; species Trichosanthes cucumerina. The sequence goes on along the minus strand of CM071835.1, from coordinate 98,915,669 downwards.
AATAAATAGACTAATTTAAACTGCAAAAAAGATTAATTTAATCTTCATTTGCTGTAAATTTAGTAATACGTATGTTTTTTTTTTTCTTTTCCCTTTCAAGATGTCCTTAAAATTATGACCCAAATTCTCAATATGTCCCTTTTTTTGTGTATTAAACCCAAATGTACTATCTCAAATTACTAATACAACCTTTGTTAAAGCATTTAAGTCTTAAGATCACTTGGTGATTCCATTATTCTCCTTCCTTCTTGCTATAGTCTATATAGCTTGATTGAAGGTAGGGGTAGTTTTAGAGATTGCAAAATGGAGGAAGAGAGTAAAGAGAGTATTGAAAAAGAAAGAAAAAAAATATAGGAGAGTTAGACTATAAATTGAAACAAACCAAGAAAGAGAAGAAATAAAAGAGAGAGGAAATAAGGTGTAGGTAAATGTTTTTCGTCCATATCTTAATGTTAAGGGCATTTTAATAATTTTTTTAGGTTAAAAATATTAATACAACTTTTAAAAGTTTAGAGGTATTTTAAAATGAGGTACCAACAATTATTGTCCATATACTAGCAATAACGGTATTTTTTAATTTTCTTTAAACTTTAAGGATATTAATGAAACTTTTAAAAGTTCAAGAGTATTTTTGAAAAAAAAAACAAAGTTTAGAGGCATTTTCTATAATTTAATTTTAAAACAATTAGAATCAATGACTTTTCTCCCTCCCCATTTCTCAAGGAAAAACGTCTCAAATAAAAAAATCTCATCTCCTAAGTGGATATCCCATGATTCATGAAATATTTTTATTCTTGGATAATAATTACTTGGATTTTAAAAAGTAAATATCCATAAAATAAACCTCATTTTTTTATATCATCGTCAAAATCCATCTCAAAACCAGTAAAACAAACCATCCTTTAAAAAGCGATTCCAAATTTTTTAGGATCTCACATTGAAAAAGTGGAGAGTAACTCACAATATATATGAAATATGAGTTACTCCTCTCATTGTCAATTGGTTTTGAAATGGAACCCCATATAATCTGATACAAATAAATCAATTTGGTTGACTTTGCTTTTGGAGATTATGCTTGAAAGTCCCATAATTTATTTTTGGAGTTCAGTTTTTTTTTTGGATATGTTCATGTCCTAATGGAGAAAGATGATCATTGTTGGGATTGTTGGATCAGTATGAAAATCCTAGAGAGCAGGGGCAGATCTAGAGACTTTAATTGGGAGAAGGGAGGTGGGGAGACTTAAATAATATATTTTAAGTTAAAAAAATTATTATAAAAATATAATTAAAATTATCGAACAATAAAGAAATGTCATATAAGACCTCGTTTGATAACGTTTTCATTTCTTATTTTCTGTTACAGTTCCTTGTTTTCTATTTCATGTTTCTCGTTTTTTTAGAATTAGAAACAAAAATATGTTTGGTAACTATTTTTGTTACTTGTTTTTTGAATAAATGTAACAAAAATGTATTTGATAACTATTTCTCGTTTCTTGTTTTTTAACCTATGTAGTATAAAAAGATGATACACATTAAAAAAATATATGTAAAGCAATTATCAAAAGTTGAATACAAATAAGTAATAATGTAAAATAAATAATAATAATAATAATATTATATTTATCATTCTGTAAATTTGTAACCTATTAATTTAGTTATGAAGGAATATTAATTTACCTACGAAAAACATTTGTCTTCGTATCTGTAATCTTATCATTTAATTTTAAAATAGTTTTTTTTTAAGGAACAACAAATATTAGTAGAAACTATTCAACTTATTAATTTCAACAATGACCACGGTTCATGTTGAAAAAGAAAATAAAAAATAACAGAAAAATTAAAGATTAAACAGGGTAAATATAAATTTATAATTCCACTCTAATGTAATTAAAAAAATTTACGGTTTTTGAACTAAAAAAAGGTTAAAAAAAAGATAACTAAAAAAGGAAAAAAAAACTAAAAAAATAGCAAAAGAAAAAAAGATACATGGAGTCAGCAAGGATGCCCATTTTTCTGGCAGCGCTCGCTCCATCCGTTTAGGCGGAGAATAAGGGAGGGGGCGAGTAGAATGATTACAAAAGCAAAGAAATAACAACATTTTGTCCAATTTTGATTCAATTTTAGAAACAATCCTTAAAATTTACAAACAAAAGAACGAAAAGTAATTATCAAACATGTATTTTTTCCAAAAAAGTGAGAAACAAGATCAAGAAATAAGGTACAAAAACTTATCAAACCAACTCTAAGTTATCTAACCAAGTTTGTAATTTGCATGACTATATGTGTACATGACATAACACTACTTTTATCACCAACAAAAACAACAAGAGTATAACTTCATCTGGTTAAGATATTATATTGTGATCAAAATGGTTGACAGTTTGATTCCTCGCCCTTAGATGTGTTGTTGAAAAAAAAAACACAATTTTATCATATAAACTCTATAAAGTTTAGATTACATGTATGTTCACACGTGATTTCAAAGAAGAAATAGAAATAAGACACATGTAATGAACTTGAATTTGTATTAAGTTGAATGTAGTGGATTACAATCTCTAATTTTTATCCTCTAATTCTTTTTCTCTCCCAAGTATAATTCGTTTGTGTCACACCCCCTCCTGAACTACCTGCTAACTTAGCCTGGGAGACGGCATGAAGCCAACAGACATTGTTACCTCTTAACAATACCTGCTGACACTGCTTTACCTGATCAACAAACTATGTTCGCATATGGAACACTGTAAACTTAACACAGTGGAAACTAAAACGAGCAAGAACATCAGAACCACAAACAGTCCAAACCACTAATTAAACAACCACAACCTTTAAAGCACATACGACTATGACTACATAGTTCTCTCAAAATAATTTATAAAACATATGGACTTGCTATACAACACCAGCCACGTACAAAATATCAAACATGTGAAGCTTGCAGATTATGGCGAGTTTTTGCAGGCAGGGAGCTCGATCTCTACCGAAAAGTGGGAAAAACATCTTGAAAGAATGAGCTATGAAGCTCAAGTGAGTGACTTGAGTTTAAAAGAAAGCTATTAACTCGTAAATCATATCACCTGGCCATCTATGAGCATATGCATCTGTAATCAACTGTTAAAAGTAACTGTGTAATCATAATAGTTGTTCATGAAAACCAGCAGGTATACCGTTAAAATCTCGTAAGGCATGTAAATGATATAAACTCTTTTTAAAACATGTCACAATCTACGTTGTGTAGGGCACGCCCAGTACACCAACGTTTATTCTCTGATGTAGTGGGCCCGCCCAACACTCCCATCGTTTTTGTCGTAGTGGGGCCCGCCCAAAGACTCACGACAATGGGCCATTGTCACGGAGTACACTCAACGTCGACAACAGAATAAGACCTGTGTGAACACGGTACTATATAGCCTCGGGCTCAATGTCTCAGTCATTTACTCATTCAAGACTCAGAAAAACACATAAAAACATTTAAACATGTCTGCTTATCTTCTCTTTCATAAAACTCGAAGCTTACTCAAACTTTTCATAAAACTGAAAAGCTTTAAAACATGCTTGCTAGTACATACTTGCTCAAAATCATAACATTTCCATAAATTTCGGCAATCATTAGACATATGCTCATGTATAAATTCCTTCAAGACATTTAGGCTCATAACGAGCACTTGAAATCATTTCTTAGAAAATATGAATACTCATAAACATGTGTTTCAAGGAAAACATTAAGCATTGAAACCATTTCGTTTTAGGAAAACCTTGCATTTTCATAAGCATAATACAAACCTATAAACCATTTTCAAGGTTCGTTTTGTCACTCACCGTGTTAGAACTAGAACCTTGGCTCGTACACTCGACCTATTTGGTCTTGGCCTGTCAAACAAACCAAATTCAACCATTAGAACCTCGAGCTCATGCTTTTTAACCTTAAAATTACAAGTAAACACATTTTCAAATTTTCCAGCATTTTCAGAATTTCTGCCCTGTTTTCAGACAGCCATAACTTCTTCATTACTTAGCCAAAAAGGGTGAAATTTATACCAAACTCTTCCTTTTTGAATCCTCTAAAAATCATATGAAGACATGAAATTGAAATTCCCAATATATTGGTTCAGAAATACCTCGAAATCTTCATTCCCAGGAACTAACTTCTGCTATTCCAGATTCGATTTTCTGCTGCAACCCGAAACCTGACCTGCTATTTACAACATCTTCCAATCATTTTCTATTCACGATTTCTTCACGACAGTTGTAGGAAATTCAATAAGATTTCCAACCATACCTATTAGAGATTTTGATTCCAACTCTACAGACCAGTACAACCAAAACATCAGAGACTTCTCGGATTTGACAGCAAATTCTGTCTTCTGTCTTCCTCTTCACAAAACAGTAGCTTAAGATCCTAATTTGCTCGAGGTTCCTTCACGAATTTTGTTCCAATATGAGTTAACTTTCATAAAATAAAACCTCAACCCTTAACTCTTCCTGTGGGGCTCGAGATGAACAGAAAACCAGAATAGGATACAATTGATTAAGTTGCTGTTATAAAGGCATACCTTTAGTTCTTCTCCTTTCTTCTTCAACCTCAAACCAGAAACTTTCTCCCCTCTTCTTCTCTCAAACCTCTCCCACGATGCTCTGCCCTTTCTTGGTTGAAAATGAGAAGAAAATCGATAGATCAAGTATTTTTTAAAAAGATAACAATGGTGGGGGTCCCACCATCCACCTTTCCTTTCCTTTCTTTTCTTTTCTTTTCTTTTTTCCTTCCTTTAACCTTTTCATTTCTTATCTTTTCTTTGCAAAACAAAACAAACTTAATATATTAAACATTTGTTTCATTTCCTTTTCTTCTTTTGTCTTTAAAGCAATCCAAACCAAAATGGTTTAAACTTTCCTTCCTTGTTTTCCTTTTGCCTTTCACTTCATTTCTTTCCTTTTTGAAACATGAAAAACCAAGTTTAAACATTCATTTCTTCTTTCTTTTTGTTGTTTGATAATAAGGAAGTTCCAAAGAAAGATCTCGGGTTTACAGTTTGAGGGCTTTGTAACTTGTTCGTCTCGGGCGTAGATGGGCTTTGCAACATGTTCTCGTATGTGAAGTTGTCTCGATGACTTTTGCAAGTTATTCTCCGATCTTCCTTTCAGAATTCACCCTGAGTTTTCATTTGGAATCTCCAATTTCTTAATCTTTTCAAAAGGGAGGACTCCTCTATTTATAGTGCTTTAGGTGGACTTCGGTTGTCCTTAGGAATAGGCCTAGTCAACCTTAGGCTTGAACTCTGTTGGACTAAGCTTGATTGACTTTGGACCTAGTCCTCTAGACTAGGAGAATTGTGATTAGTGTCTAAAATAAATAATCAATAGTCGAATATGGCTAAAAATCTTTTATATTTAGAATTTTGTCTAACTACTTTTCAGGGAGGAGTGTGAAGGAAATAGTATTTGAAGGGAATAAAACTCCCGCAGCGGAAAACGACATGAAACATCGTGGTTTTCGTTATGCTACTGATTTCTTAAAACCGAACTTAACTCTTAAATCCTAGGCTAAACATGTTGATTAGAAGAAGAAAACAGAAAGTAAATGTAATACTTACTTGTTGAAGAACTCTTCTTCAACGTTTCTTGCTCCGATCACGAGCTCTTTTCGTTCCAACGATCTCTACACGCGATCTCTCGAACAAAGAAACAGAGACACTTCCAAACAGTCTTCTTTGTTGTTCTCGATCGGTTGAGGGAGAGTTGTGGGACTCCCTTCGATTTTTGGGTGGAGAGAATTTTAGAGAGAATCTTAAGAGAGGAGAGAGCTCTTGGAAAATGAAAGTCCAAAAATGAGCTATTGTCCTCCCAAAGGCTTCTTGCAAAGCCTTTATATAATGATGAGAGATGAAGTTGAAATCTCCATCAAATCACCATTTTACCACAACCTTATAATATGCAAATCATATTTGCATATTACGTATAATAAGGTATCTCATACCTTATTATACAAATCTCATTTGTATAATTGTGAATTTAAATTGAATCACATTCAATTTAATTTCTCTCAATTCAATTTCTCTAAATTAGCACTAATTAATCAATTAGGCTAACCTATAGTTTATTATGAATTTCATTCACATAAAACTATATGTTATGTCAACTATATCACATATAAATGACATAAATACCCAAATAATGAATTTGAACACTTCAAATTCACACCAAACTGTAAACCCTCAATTTATCCAATTTGAGCCAACCGAGAGACCTAATAGACCTACAGATGACGAGCTCCAATGATTCGAGATTAACATGTCAAACTCTTTGACCCGATTATTCAACATTCATTAGCTACGGTAACACTCGACTAAAACCCGTAACTGCACTCCCATCATTATAGGACATGTTGTGTCCATTGATATAATCAATGCTCGTGAGTCGACCCTTCACAGGTCGTTCATAGACACCGTTGGGTCAAATTATCATTTTACCCCAGTGTCTACCTCTTTCTCCTTAAGTCTCACTCCTCCTCTAATGAACAACTACGTTATATGGTCCGACCATAAACAACATCCCTGTCGGGCCAGTGAGAGGCTGGGCGCCCATTGTCCAAGCCCTGGAGGCAACACTTAAGGGAACAACCCATCTAATTTCCCTAATTCGAGAACAAGTGAATTTCATCTCGCATAGTCAAGTTTCTAGCTCCCCACGTGGTCCTATCACTGAGAAGATAGACATATTGGATGAGTAACTGTGACCACCCTCACCCGTACTAGTCAAAGGACAGACCCCCGCAGACAAGAGTCCGTAGCACGCTCAGGATTAAGGTCGAGTCACTAATGGTCATCTACCAAGTTATTAGTCCTATACTGTTAACATTGTTACATCAGTAAGTTTAATAATTCACAGTCTGGTCTTGTACAATCTCATTGCACAGAATGCCCCCACTCGCATGTCAACTACATGAACGAGCTGGATCACCTCGTTTGTATCTAATACGAAACGGTTCGCATCCACAACGTATCCAGGATTAGGTCTCCAACCCTATCCGTATACTGTAGACCGTTCGGGTCAATTACTCGAACGCGATCCTCCCTGTTTGTCCACTACACACCGTTCAAGTTCTAGTTCTCTCATAATTCAATGACCCTGGAGCTTAGTTTATTGGATTAAGTTTATAAATATGCAAGACACAAAGTGATGAAAAAAATAACTCTTATTTATTTCAATAAGGAATATTACAAACTTACACGAGATTAGGACATACATCCCAATAGTATTCTCATTTTACCCCTGGTGGATATACGTAACTATCGTTAGCCAAGTCAACACCAAGATTTTGTAATCGGTTTTCCTCTTTTTTAGCAACAACCTTGGGTTACCGATTTTTCTCAGTGGAGTTTTGAACGAAGGTCTCACATTACACGCTCCACACCATAGCTCGTCATTTTGCATTTCAATTACACGTTTATATTATTGTATCAGTTTAAAATGAGATCTTACAACTTTCCTATTAATTCGATGGTGTGGGATAAAGATGATGGTTACAAGAATTTCAAGTCAAGCTCAATACTAGTCAGACATGGTTCATCTCTTTTGCAACTCTTAGAATCCATTGCAACACATCTTAAATTTGATGTCACTTATAAGATTTCACGGATCTCACTCGCCAAGAATGAGGATAAAAAGCAATCAATTGTAGGTCTTGCTGAAGATAAAGATGTAGCTTGATGACGGAGGAGGTATATTCTAGTATTTACAATGGTTGTTGTCTAGTTGTAGAAGTTGAGACCACGACATCAGTAGATGGTTCGAAGAAACATGCGAAAAAGCTAACATTCGTTGGCCCTATGAGTGTTGTCGCCCAACCATAAAGGGATCAGATTGAAGAAGGGTGCATTTTTTGTTGTAAGGATGATCTAAAGAAAGTTGTAAATACCCTTTCTAAATAGAGTTTTCAATTCAAAACATTGAAGTCGAACAAGAGTTAATTTACTGTCCATTATATTAACGACACATGTAAATGGTACCTTCGTGCTTCAGTTTTGAGGGGTGAACAATTGTAGGTTCTTAAGAAACTTGTTAATGAACACACCTGTTACATTGACATTGTGTGCAATGATCACCGAAAGACAACCACAACCATGTTTAGTGTGTTGGGATTTGTGCCCTAAACTCATGTAATTTTGATCAAATAAATAAAGAGTTATTTGTTTTGATAAAATTGTATTATTGCTCTATAAATCCAATAAACTAAGCTCCAGGTTATAATATATCTTGAACATCAGTGTAGTAGACACTATTTGGGTTGTGTTCAAGAGTATAACCTAAAGGGTCTATCGTATAAGAATAAGGGTGGAAACCTTATTCTGGTAACACCATGGATGCGACCCACTTTGTAATTAGTACAAATAAGGTAATCCAACTCATTCATGTGGATTGACATGCGAGTGGGGGCATCATGTATGAAGAGTTCATACAAGATCGTACTGCAAATTATTAGTCTAACAAGTATAACGCCGTTAACAGGATAAAGCTGATAATTTATAAATGGTCATTAGTGACTCGACCTGAATCATGAGCAAGTTAAGAACTACTGCTTATAGGGGTTTGTCCTTAGACTAGTATGGGTGAGAGTGGCCTGTAGCCGACTCAATAAGCCTACCTTCTCAGGGACAGAACCTCGTAGGTAGCTAGGGACTTAACTATGCAAGATGGAATTCACTCATTCCTACAGTAAGAAATTAGATAGGTTGTTCCCTTAAGAACTAACTCCAAGTCTTGAACAACGGGGCCCCGCCCTCTAAGAGGGTATGAGTCTATGGTAGGACCTTAGACTTGTTGTTCATTAGAGGATCAATGGTGCTTAAGGAATAAAAAGAGGTAATCACGAGGGTAAAGCAATGAATTTGACCCGGTGTGATTACTGAACAACCCGTGAAGGGTCGACTCATGGGTAATGATTATATCAATGGACACAATATAATCTACTGTGAGGAGAGTGCAGCTACAAGTCTATAGTGGAGTGATTTGTAGTTAATGAATATTGATTAACTGGATCAAAGAGTTTGATCAGTTAATCTCACATCATTGGAGCTCATGAACTGTAGGTCCATTAGGTCCCTCCGTTGGCTCAACATGGTAATATTGAGGGTATAAAGTTAGGAATGAAATTGAAGTGTTCAATTTCATATATGAGGTGTTATATCAGTTATATGTGATAAAATTGATATAATATATGGTTTTTATGTGAATTAGATTCATATATAAACTATATACTAATGAGAGAATGAAAGAATGAAAGAGGGATATGATGGTAATTTCCATCCTATTTTCCTATAAATAGTTGCATAAAATGCAACTTTGTGGGTGTGCAACTAAGCCTTTTGAAAACCCTAGAATTCTAAATCGGAAAAGTTCCAAACACATATTCTTTCATAACCTCCACATCTCACCCTAAAAGGAATCCACATTCCTCCCTCACCTAGAGAACAACGGAGAAGATCTAGTGGTGTCATCTTCATACGTTTGGGTTCGTGTTGCTGAGATCGTGATCGTGGGAGAAGGAGCACGTGAAGAAAGAGTTTTTCAAAGATAATCTCTTGCTGTCGTATGTCACATATAACATGCTTAATCTTAGTTATATGATCTTGATTGAAATCCATGTTACAAAATAAGAACATGCGATTCACAATCCCTTCCACTGCGGGATTCGATCCCTTCAATTGGTATCAGAGCCCAATTGTGTTCTTGATTTTGTTCTTGATTTATCAAGATCATAGGTGGGATTTACTGTTTTTCATGTGATGAATGAACGGTTTGCGAATTAGACGTTTTCAATTTTGGCGCTTAGATTTACATTTTTTTATTGAATCGTTCAATGTAAGGGTCTGGTGTTTTGGGCAATTTTAATTGTAAATCGAGTCTGTAAGTCCGTGTCGATCGAGGCAAAGTGGTTGTTGTGAAGAACGGAGCGAAAACGAGGAAAATTGGTGGAAGAGACCTTGTTGTCTGCGTGTAGCGTTGCAACGTTGTTCATTGGCATTGCAACGCCACGTTTGCGGGTGGTGGCGTGCATCAGAGGCAACGTTGCAACGCCGAGGGTATTTCGCAGCACGCTTCAATGGTCTGAAACGGACAAATTGGAGCATTGCATTGCCGAAGACGTTTCAACAACTTTCAAACGGGCGAAAAACGTATATTTTATTATATATTAAATATAGAAACGTTTTATATTTAATTTATATTTATTTTATTTTATTTTATTTTATATAATTAGATTATATTAATTAAAATTAATTTTACGGTGCCAAAATTGGTCTAATTTTGCTATTTAAATTATACAATTGTTGTGTAATCATTGTCATGCATAATGTATGCTTTTAATTTAGATATCCCACCTTAGGTTAAGCATTTCCATGCATCATTTACAATATAAAGTGTTATATTATATAGTTTGCATGAATAATTAATATAAGATGTTATTTTAATATATGGACAACATTGACATGCATTATAATTCATGAGATGATTATGTTATGTATGTTTTATTATTCATGAGTTGAATGATCAAGCACTATAACATAGTATGCATGTCACCAAAGGTTAATTATTAGTTTTAAAATGTTTAGAACTTGGAATTAATAGATCTTAGGTTATCTAGTTCTAATTAGATTAGAATTAGGAACTAAGTAATTTATAAACAAGAATTAAAAGAGGAACTCTGTCTAAGGAAGGTTCTGTCTAGGCTTGGGTATTTAAGCTGACGGAAATGGAACACCCCTACCTGGGAACTGACTTGGGAGTGAATTTTAATCAGAGAGTTTATAAATTATAGTAGCGTCAGCGGGTTTATTAAGGGGTTAATAAACTAGAAATCCTAGGCTTAATATAAAGAGTTATATTAGCAAACTGAGGATAAAATCAATATAAGAGTTATATTGATAAGTTTAGGTAAAACCATTAGCCGGGTTTTAGCCTAAGTAAATTTCCTATAGAGTTAAAGTATCCAATGGGAGGAAAAGTGTATATGATACATATTTTTTCAACTACGTATCTCCGGGAAGTTCACACCGTGAGACTCATACTTGGCCTCGTGGCGCAAACGGGAGCATCTCCCTTCGGATGGTGTTTGTATGAGTCAATATCAAGGTAAATGGAGAGGGTACTTATAGTGAGTGGGAGCAGGTTTAGTGAAAACAAAACCTACGGTCTCTTCAGTCGGTTTACACCGTTAGACCACTATGGTCAGCCGGCTAGTTTGGAGTGGACCAGACAATCCCTTCGGAGGGCTTGATCATGGGGATCGAACACAGTAGACACCCGAAAGGGATAAAGATTTCCTTAGTCTGTTTTTCAATCTTGTCCTCCCTTCGGCGGATTTTATTGGATGGGGACTCTGGGATCCAAAGACAGAAGGTTACACTCACAAGGTACATAAGAATTGTATGTATCCTGACCGAATAATGGTAACTAAAGCTTATAGGAATAAGAGTTATTCTGGCATTAAGTTTTGGTCAATAGTATCTTGATCCAAAGGAGAAGTGTTTTTTATTACCCTTCGGTGTCACACATTCTAAACCTTTAGAGTATCATTGCAAATTATAAATGACCTAGGAATCATTTAATAATTAGCTAAAACATGATTGGATTAGGCAATTATAGCAAGAAGCTTATATAAGTTTTCTTTGATTTTTCAACAAAATGTCTAGCTCTATAATTTCCTTATTGAGTGCGTAAAAATTAACCAGAGAGAATATGATGACGTGAAAAAACAAACTCAACACTATATTGGTAGTGGACGATCTGAAGTTTGTGCTGACTGAGGAGTGTCCTCAGGTGTCAGGCTCGAATGTTACACGAAATGTTCGTTATGCATATGATCGATGGATCAAGGCCAATGATAAGGTCAAGGTCTATATGCTGGCAAGTATGTCTGATATATTAGCCAAGAAGCACGAGGGCATGATGACCGCTAAGGAAATCATGGATTGGTGCGCGGTATGTTGGACAACGATCACGGGCCCGACACAATGCCCTCAAGTATATATTCAACTCGAGGATGCCAGAGGGTACATATGTTCGGGATCATGTTCTGGATATGATGATACACTTTAACATCGCTGGGTCGAATGGTGATTCCATCAATGAATCGAGCCAAGTCAGCTTCATTCTGGAAACTCTTCAGATAGTTTCCTACAGTTTAGAAGTAATGCTATTATGAACAAGCTTACTTTTAATCTTACTTCCCTTCTGAGTGAACTCCAGACCTTTCAATCTTTGATGAAAATTCAAGGATCGAAATGTGTGGCAAATGTTGCCAGTAGGAGTTATCATAGAGGTTCGACCTCTGGATTAAAAACAGCGGCTTCATCTTCTTCTAACCTAAAAGGGAAGAAGAAGAACATGAAGAAGGTTGGTAAAGGGAAACGAGCTGACAAATCTGTTGCTCTGAAGGGCAAGAAGGTCAAAGAAGTTGCAGACAAAGGAAAGTGTTTCCACTGCAACGAAGACGAGTATTGAAAACGGAACTGTCCGAAGTACATTGCAGAAAAGAAGAAGGAAGGTAAATATGATTTACTTTGCTTAGAAGCTTGTTTAGTGGATAATGATAAAACTTCTTGGATAATTGATTCAGGCGCCACTAATGATGTTTGCTCTTCTTTTCAGGGAATTGATTCCTGGCAGTAACTACAGAAATGAGAGATAACGCTCCGGGTTGGAAATGGAGAAGTCGTCTCAGCTGTAGCAATAGGCACGATGAAGCTTAATTTTGACAAGAAATATATGTTGTTAGACAATATATTAGTGATACCAGGGTTTACTAGAAACCTTATTTCAATTTCTTGCCTTATAGAATAATGTATTTTTGTTTCTTTTTCTTTGAATAAAGTGTTTATTTTAAAGAAAGGTGTGGAAATATGTTCAGCTTCATTAGAAAATGGGTTGTATGTTTTAAGGCCTAATTCAGTCAAAATGGTTTTGAACACTGAATTATTTAAAACTGCAAACACACAAACTAAGAAACGTAAAATTTCTCCTAAAGAAAATGTTCATCTTTGGCATCTTAGATTGGGTCACATTAACCTCAATAGGATTGAGAGATTGATAAAGAATGGACTTCTAAATGAGTTAGAAGAAAATGCTTTACCTGTATGTGAATCCTACCTAGAAGGCAAAATGACTAAAAGACCTTTTAGTGGAAAAGGTTATAGAGCCAAAGAACCTTTTGAGCTTATAAATTCAGGCCTCTGTGGTCCGATGAGTGTTAAAGCCAGAGGAGGTTATGAATATTTCATCTCCTTTATAGATGATTATTCTAGATTTGAGCATATTTACCTAATGCATCATAAGTCTAAAGCACTTGAAAAGTTCAAGGAATTCAAGATTAAAGTTGAAAATCAATTAGGTAAAACAATTAAAACACTTCGATCAGATCGAGGTGGAGAGTACATGGATTTAAAATTCCAGAACTATATGATAGAACATGGAATTACATCTCAACTCGACTCTCAAGATGCGCCACAACAAAGCGTATGTAAAAGGAGAAATAGAACCTTGTTGGACATGGTTCGATCAATGATGAGTTACGCTCATCTTTCTAATTCTTTTTGGGGTTACGCAAAGTGATGATGAATCATTGCGGGATACATTTTGAACAATGTGCAATCAAAAAGTGTTTCTAAAACACCTTTTGAACTTTGAAAAGGACGTAAAGGTAGTTTATGTCGTTTCAGAATTTGAGGCTGTCCAGCACATGTGCTTGTGACAAATCCAAAAAAGTTGGATTCACGTTCAAAATTGTGTCTATTCGTAGGCTACCCAAAAGAAACAAGAGGTGGTTTATTCTATGATCCTAAGGAAGATAAGGTTTTTGTGTCGACAAATGTCACTTTCTTAGAGGAGGACCACATAAGGGACAACAAACCAAAAAGTAAAATTGTGTTAAGTGAGTTAGACAGAACAATAGCAAAGGTTGCTAATAAAACTAATACGTAAATAAAAGTTGTTGATACTAGCTTGTCTAGTCAAGAAAGTCCATTTCAAGAGTTGAGTATGCCTCGATGTAGTGGGAGGGTTATAACACAACCTGACCGTTACATGGATTTATCTGAAACCCAAGTTGTTATACCAGATAACGACTGTGAGGATCCATCGACTTATAATCAAGCGATGGTTGACAAAGACAAAGACAAATGGGTCATAGCCATGGACCAAGAAATGGAGTCTATGTACTTCATTCATTTGGGATCTTGTAGATAAGCGATGGGGTAAAACCTATCGGTTGTAAGTGGATCTACAAGAGAAAACGTGGTGTAGATGGGAAGGTGCAAACCTTTAAAACTAGACTAGTAGCGAGAGGTTATACCAGGTTGAAGGGTTGACTTTGAGGAAACCTTTTCACTGTTACTATGGTAAAGTCTATCCGTATCCTTCTTGCCATTGCCGCATATTATGACTATGAGGTATGGCAAATGGATGTCAAGACAGCCTTTTTGAATGGCAATCTTGAGGAAACCATCTACATGGACCAACCCAAAGGGTTCATTGAACCAGGACAAGAGCAAAAGGTTTGCAGGCTTAAATGGTCAATCTATAGACTGAAACAAGCCTCTAGGTCCTGGAATATAAGATTTGATTAGGCAATCAAATCTTTTCGCTTTGATCAGAATGATGATGAACCTTGTGTCTATAAGAAAATCATTAATAGTTCTGTTGCATTCCTAGTTCTATATGTGGATGATATTCTACTCATTGGGAATGATGTAGGATATCTTACTGACATTAAGAATTGGCTAGCTACGCAGTTCCAAGTGAAAGATTTGGGTGAAGCGCAGTTTGTTCTTGGGATCCAGATTGTCCGGAACCGCAAGAATAAAACACTAGCCTTGTCTAAGACATCTTACTTCGACAAAGTGTTGTCAAGGTTTAAGATGCAAGACTCCAAAAAGGGTTTATTGTCTTTTAGATATGGAGTTCATTTGTCTAAGGAACAATGTCCTAAGACACCTCAAGAAGTTGATGTTGGGTTTTATGTCCTAAAACTCGTAGTTTTGTAAACTGAATGTATATTCTATATCACAATAAAGTTGTTATTGAAATTTATTCAGTAAAGGTGTTATTGACTATTGTGTATTGTGTAACCTTAATCCAATAAAGAACCCTTGGCTATAGGATGAATACTTGAACTTTATGTGTGACATAAAAGTGGATCAAGTTCAAGTTATAGCCGAGCAGATCTATAGTATAAGGATAGGGTTGGGTACCTTATATCATGGGGACACTATGGGCGCGACCCACTTTGTAGAGAACAAAGCGATGTGATCCTAAATCGTTCATGTGGAGACATGTGAGAGTGGGGCGCCTATGCAATGAGTTTGCATAAGCTGGACGCGCAATAGTCACTTAGACTTTATAACCGCCATTGTCTTAAGCGACTATATTCATCCAGATGACCTAGGTAACTCGATCTTAATCACGAGCGTTCTATGGACTCCTGTTTATTCGAATTATCCTTAGATTTGCATGGGTGAGAGTGGCTCGAGGCTGCAGACTCAATAAGCCTCGCCATTTCGGGATAAAATCGGGTAGATAGTTGGGAACATAGTTACGCAAGATGGAATTCACTCCTACCCGCTTTACGGATTAGTAGAGAGGTTGTTCCCTTAAATCTCGACTCGGGTCTTGAACAATGGGCCCACCCTCTCATTGGCCCGAGAGGATTCGGTTTCTTTGGTTGGACCACAAACCAATTGTTCATTAAAGGATCAGTGGGACTTAAGGAACAAGAGGTAATTACAGGGGTAAAACGGTAATCTTGACCCAGCTGTAATTACGAACGACCTGTGAAGGATCGACTTACTAATCATGGTTATATCAAGTGGACAGAAATATATCTACAGTGAGGAGAATGCACCAGCTTTGGGCTTTAGTGGAGTGTCCCGATGGTTAACGAATGTTGATTAGCTAGGCTAAAGAGTTTGGTCGGTTATTCTCGTATCGTTGAAGCTCATGATCTGTAGGTCCATTAGGTCCTCCTTACTAGCTCGGACTAAGCCTTGTAACATTTTGAGAGAAAAGAATTTGAATTGTTCAAATTCGAGTTTGGAAGAAAGCGTTAATTATATGTGATATATTTAACGAATCATAGCTTAATTATGAATTAAACTATGATTAAAAAGAGGTGGATATATTTAAATATGATTTAAATATTAGATCGGTTTATTGCATGAATAAAGATTCATGTTTGGAAAAACGATCAGGATTGGACAATTTATTTAATTTAATATTTAATATTAAATTAAATTAAAAATTAATTAATTAAATTAATTTTTGAATTATTTAATTAATTAAATTAATTTTAATTTAAAATCAATTTAATATTGATTTTTGAATTAAAATTAAATGAAAATTAGAGAATTTTCTTGGATTTTCATAAAATCCAAATTACAACTTGCCCAAATCCCTCTCATCATCAAATTCATCAAAATGGCCACCTCCATCTCAAACCATCCTCATCACACTTGAGTTGTCACTCAAATGAAGCTTAATGAAGCTTTATTTAATGGTGATTTGAGGTGTTTTGAGTGAATTTTGCAGAAATTAAAAGAATTCACGTTTTGTGACCTTTAAGGTCTTTTCTTCCAAATTCTCTCAACCTAGGATCCCACAATCCGTTCTAAGGCACGAGGATAGTAGGGAAGACTCTAACGGTTGTCCACGAAGTGTTCGTGTTGAAATCCATCCACGGGTGAAGAGAATTTGATCTTCAAAGTTGAGTTTTCTATTCCTCTGTTTTTCACTTTGAGCATGCATTTTATTTTACAAAATTGATCAACTTAGAGTGTTCAAGATCCAAAATTGCTTCCGTTTTCTTAATCTAGACTCTTTCAGTTGAGGATATGAGACGGATTCCTTATGCATCAGCTGTTGGGAGCCTGATGTACGTCATGTTGTGTACTAGGCCAGACATATGTTTTGCAGTTGGAATGGTCAGTAGGTATCAATCCAATCCAGGACCTAAACACTGAACAACGGTTAAAACAACCCTTAAGTATCTACGGAGAACAAGGAACTACATGCTTGTGTATGGGGATAAGGATTTGATCCTTACAGGATACACGGATTCTAACTTTCAGATTGATAAAGATTCTCGAAAATCTACATCAGGTCAGTATTTACTCTTAACAGAGGAGTTGTAGTATGGCGAAACGTCAAGCAAGGATGCATCGATGATTCTACCATGGAGGTCGAATATGTAGCAGCTTGTGAAGCAGCAAAAGAGGTCGTTTGGTTAAGGAAATTTATATTAAATTTTGAAGTTGTTCCAAATATGAATTTGCCCATCACGTTTTATTGTGATAACAGTGGTGTCGTGGCAAATTCAAGGGAACCCCGAAGTCACAAGAGCGGAAAGCATATTGAGCGAAAATATCATCTCATCTGAGAGATCGTGCATCGAAGAGACGTGATCATCACGAAGATAGCCTTAGAGTACAACATTGTTGATCCTTTTAAAAAGGCTCTTACGACTAAAGTATTTGAGAGTCACCTAGAAGGTCTAGGCTTAAAAGTCTTCCCCAACTAGGGCAAGTGGGAGTATGTTGTACAAAGGGTTTAAATGCCCTAGTTTATTGTATTTACATTATTGTAATGTTTTAATACTCCACAAGCTTTAGGTCAAGTGAGAGATTGTTGGGATTTGTGCCCTAAACTCATGTAATTTTGATCAAATAAATAAAGAGTTATTTGTTTTGATAAAATTGTATTCTTGCTTTATAAATCCAATAAACTAAGCTCCAAGGTTATAATGTATCTTGAACATCAGTAGACACTATTTGGATTGTGTTCAAGAGTATAACTTAAAGAGTCTATGGTATAAGAATAAGGTTGAAAACCTTATTCTTGTAACACCATGGATGCGACCCACTTTGTAATTAGTAAAAATGAGGTAATTCAACTCATTCATGTGGATTGACATGTGAGTGGGGGCATCCTGTATGAAGAGTTCATACAAGACCGGACTGTAAATTATTAGTCTAACCAGTATAACGTCGTTAACAGGATAAGACTGATAATTTATAAATGGTCATTAGTGACTCGACCTGAATCCTGAGCAAGTTAAGAACTCCTGCTTATAGGGGTTTGTCCTTATACTAGTATGGGTGAAAGTGGTCTCTAACCGACTCAATAAGCCTACCTTCTCAGGGACAGAACCTCGTAGGTAGCTGGGGACTTAACTATGCAAGATGGAATTCACTCATTCCTACACTAAGGAATTAGATAGGTTGTTTCCTTAAGAACTGACTCCTGGTCTTGAACAACGGGGTCCCGCCCACTAAGAGGGTATGAGTCTTTGGTAGGACCTTAGACTTGTTGTTCATTAGAGGATCAGTGGTGCTTAAGGAACAAAGAGGTAATCACAGGGGTAAAATGGTAATTTGACCTATTTGTGATTCTGAACAACTGTTGAAGGTCGACTCATGGGTAATGATTAAATCAATGGACACAATATAATCTACAGTGAGGGAGAGTGCAGCTACAAGTCTATAGTGGAGTGATTTGTAGTTAATAAATATTGATTAACTGGATCAAAGAGTTTGATCAGTTAATCTCACATCATTGGAGCTCATGAACTGTAGGACATTAGGTCCCTCCGTTGGCTCAACATGGTAATATTGAGGGTATTAAGTTAAGAATGAAATTGAAGTGTTCAATTTCATATATGAGGTGTTATATCAGTTATATGTGATAAAATTGATATAATATATGATTTTTATGTGAATTAGATTCATATATAAACTATATACTAATGAGAGAATGAAGAAGGGATATGATGGTAATTTCCATCCTATTTTCCTATAAATAGTTGCATAAAATGCATTTTTGTGGGTGTGCAACTAAGCCTTTTGAAAACCCTAGAATTCTAAATTATAGTGTTGTTGGAAAAGTTCCAAACACACATTCTCTCATAACCTCCACATCTCACCCTAAAAGGAACCCACATTCCTCTCTCACCTAGAGAACAACGGAGAAGATCTAGTGGTGTCATCTTCATACGTTTGGGTTCGTGTTGTTGAGATCGTGATCGTGGGAGAAGGAGTACGTGAAGAAAGAGTTCTTCAAAGGTAATCTCTTGTTTTCCTATGTCACATATAGCATGCTTAATCTTAGTTATATGATCTTGATTGAAATCCATGTTACAAAATAAGAACATGCGATTCACAATCGCTTCCGCTGCAGGATTCGATCCCTTCATAGTGAGTATGTTGAGCTTATTCTAAGGATGAACAGTAGGATGCACTGTACTCCCAAAGATGTCATCACCTATGTTAGGAAGAATCATGATGGAATATTAGTTATGATAAAGCGTGGAGAGGTAGAGAAAAGGTTGTAAACCATATCCAAGGGTCACCGGAAGAGTCTTATGCTCTTCTTCCGAGATTTACAACCAATCTAATTGCAAAAAATCCAGGTAACTACTCTCATATACGTCCTTTTAAAATGCTACAATAAATGTATTTACTAATATCTACAATATCATTATTTATTACTTATTCCAGAGGCCCAATATTTATTTCATTCCCCTTTGTTTAACTACATGAATACCTGTTTGATTTAGGGTCAATATAATTATATACCTTATCACACATTCTTCTTGTTGCATATTTTGAATCACACAAAAACTTAGTACCTGAGGTGAGTCCATTACAAATTGATTGATTTACATTTAGGTGGATATAATATTTTTTACATTAATTTTACTCAATTTGTAGATGTGTAAACTGTAGTACATGTATATGCATGTAGTCTATCCTATTATATTCTTCGTTATATGATTGGTATGTATTCATTGGAGAACTCAGGTGTCAATTTTGTTGGTTGAATTAAACAAAATCATTATTTGAATTTGTAGAACATTCGTATTTCCTTCTCATATTTCAAAAAAAAAAAAAAACTAGATTTTTCTTCGTAGATATACTCAAGTTAGTTAGCCATGATTGTAGGATTTAGAAATCTCAAAATCTCTCATAAGGGCAATTTCGTCACAATATTAAATTATATTTAATTAAAAAACTGTTTTAGACATTTTACAAATCATGGTTAAAATTTAGTCATTTCTCTAATTGCCCCTCTAGACTAAGATTTTGTTGGATTAATACCTCTCATTTAGACTTTGTCTATAATTGACCCAAATTTCATACAACCGATTGCATATTTGGATTTGTCTTAATTTAATTGAGAGATATTTGTAAATTTAATTAATCTCAAATTAAATGAATAAATTTGTCACTAACTTTAAATAATGACAATGCAATTTCTGACCGTCCAAAATTTCTATTCTATCAAGGTAAATTTAGAAAAAATTTGACATAATATTAAGAAAACAACAACTAAAATAAATAAATATAGCAAAATTATAATGGTAATGAGGATAACTATTGTAATTATATATATTCAATTAATATCTAAATTAATAATTATTTTATGCCAATCAATAACTATATCATAAAATTATATTGCTTGTCATGTTTAAGTTGATCAAAGTAATTTTAAATTTAGAGAAAATGCTAGATTCTTAATTGTTTTTAAAAAAATATGTTTTATATATAATTATTTCTAAAAAAATCACATATTTGTTAATACGTTAAAAGTTAATCGACAATTCAAATTGGAAGAATTTTCAATTTTGTGTATAATATATAATTAATCCATTAGATTTTTTTCAAAAAAACTGGGTTAACTTCATTTAATATAGGTTAAATTTCATTTAGTATAGGCTAAATTTCAAGTTTAGTCCTTCAAATTTAGGGTCGTACGAAATCCAAAATTGAAAAGTTGTGATCTTATTAAACACAAGATTAAAAGATCAATGTCCAATTACAACACTACAATTTTGAAAAGTTGGACCTTTCTAACACAAAATTTTAAATTTGAAATTTGAAATTTTAAAGAAATCTTAGATATTTTTGAAGTTAAGAGATTTACTAGACAATTGAAATTTTTGTAATTTATTGCTTAGTAGATACAGCTTTAAGTAGTCTAAGAGAAGAGTCAAGAAATAGAACTTTACTTTTTATACTTACACATAGGACAAAAACCTTTTAAATCTTTTGAATTGTGTTCTTTATTTATCTAAGTTAAGAATTAGTCATAGGCATATGTGTTCAATTTCTTAGGCTCCTAAAAGTACCTAGAAAAGGATTAAATAGGGTGTTGAACTCGATTCATGATGTTGAGTGTCGATTAGGGTAGGTTGAAGGTGCATCTTTTTGTAGCATTATGCTCGTATTGTACAGAGCTCGAAAGAGCGAGTTTACGGACAGAAATGAACAACAATCGCTAGATATTCTTTGCCTAAATGAGAAAAATGTTGGCACATGTGAGCACATTTCCTTAGGGTTGAATTAGATTTCAATCTCATGATTTCTCATCATTGTTTTCTTATATTTTTCAGTTTCATTTGTGTCATTTCTGGACAATTTTTGTTACATCTGTTTTCTTGGATTCAATACTTGGGTACGAGCTCTCAAAACCACTAGAATGGAATCTAAATTTATCTAAGTATGATTCACCATACACATATAGACTCAATCACTTAGCTTCTTAAGGATTTTAAATTAAGATTGAGTAGGAGTCGATTTGGTTTATAATTATTTTGTATTAAGGCACAATTGTAATTAAAATTGAGTTGCAATTCTCACCAAAGGACATGATCACGCTGGAATCCCTTTTTACATTATCTTGTATTTTTTTTTTATTTTACTTTCTAGCAACAAATCTCTTACAAACTTTGTTTCACGTTAGTCACCCTAGCTGCAATGTAATTCTTAGTTTTTATTAAAATACGTCCGATGTGATAGATGCGATAGATGCTTTGAACTACTTCTAATTTTATATTACTTGCATCAATAGTGTGCACTTGTATGAGGTTGAATTCTTGTTTTTATTTTTAACCCACAAATCTCATCCGATCAATTATTCAACGATTTTTACTAGAAAGCATTTACAAACACAACAAACAACCAAACAAGATCTTCCCAAAAACGATTGAGATTCAATTTTTTTATCTTTTTCTTTCTTTCTAATCAATTCAATCACTCAAGTTCTCAGTTCTAAGTTTGTATCTAATAGGTTTTAGATTTTCAATTTTATCCTCTTAATTCTCAATTTAAGAATTAAACTTAAAAGAGGATAAACTTCATCTCTAATAAGTAATAACTTAATCTTAATTTTAGATTGAGAGAATTTTCCATTTAAAATTAAAGTTCTAATTTTATCAATAACCCTTAAATTTCAAAATTTCAAGTTTAATTCTAAAATTAAAACTAGTTTCAATGTTGTGTGTAATAGTTTCAACTTTGTATCTAATAACTATTATACAAGTTTAAGCTTCATTGAAAGTACATGGGCTGAAATTGAAATTTGAAGTACAGAGGCCATAATAAATCAAACATCAAAATATAGAGACCAAAATGGTATTTTAACCAAAATTATTTGAAAAGCAAAAACCGTCAATTTAGTAGGGATTAGGGTAAAATTTAAAAAGAAGAAAAAAATAATAAGAGAGATCTAGATGTTAAAAGTGATACATCTTACTAAGCTTAGGGGTAAAAAAAATACTTTTTTTTTCCATAAATGTAAGAGGAAAAAATAACATCTAAGAAACAAACGTACCTTAAAAGTTGTTTGAAGGTGTAACTAATTAAAAACAAATGATCTTAATTTATACAACATTTAAAATTTTCAAAACAATATCAAGAGGGGGATGAAGGGAAGAATAATCACATAATACCTCCTTATAAATCTGCCAAAAAGTAAATAAAAAAAAATGAAGAAAGAAAGAAATGCAAAAGAATTAAACAAGAAAAAAGGATGAGAAAATTAAATCAACTATGATCTCCCATTAATTGTTGTTGGTTAAACTTAACCAAAGATCCAAAAAACAAGTTAAGAATATTACTCACAATTGCTTGAGGAGTAAGAGAAGCATCAACTTTGAAAATGGCTTCTTCAGAATCATCAATCTGCAACAAATTCAATTGGGATTTCAAAAGAGTTGAAGGCATGAAATGGTTCCCTTCTTTGGCTCTCTTCTCTAACCTGGAAGCAATCACTTCAGCTGGAGCATCTAACAGAACAAACTTCACCACACACTTCATTATTCCCTTTTTTTCATTATCATAATTTGGATCACCTGATCTCAGAATCTCTCTGTAGTGTTTTTGCAGAGCTGAACAGCCAAGAATTACACTACTTCTTCTACAACCTAGGTTCTCTCTCAAGCTGTCTCGAATCTTCTCGAGCCATGGTATCCGATCTTCGTCTGAAAGAGGGATTCCTTTCGACATTTTTTCTGCTTGTAATGCCATCAAGTGTGTATTAATGCCGGGTTTTTAAAGGTCTCAGAGGGTGAGTTTGAAATGACTTTTAAAAATACTACTCTATTCGCATATATAATACTTTTTAAAAAACACACAATCTACCTTGTACTTTAAATATTTTAGAATTTTTAACTATGAAGCCAAAATCTATCCAGAATTTGAACATTACTTTTCATTTTCTCATTATACTTCTAGGATATTTTTTCAATTTAGTCTCAAATGTTTAAAATTTGAACTTTGATATCCTTGCGTATTAATATATATTTAATTTAATTCTTTATCATTAATGAATGTTAAAATTGGCCGATGATAAACTTATATGGACATTACCTAGTGAATTGAAAGAAATTTAAAGGAATACAAAAGTCATCTAAGAACAGAAAATTTGAAATGTTTACAAATTTCAGAAATTTGTAGGAGAAATTAGAAACTTTTCTCTCTGAGTCATTTTTCTCTAAATTTTGAACTATTCTATGATGAAAGACTGAATTGAAGAATGTTAAAACATAAATAATTAAATTATAACTTTTTAAACAATAGGAACTAGATAGAAAAACCACCAACGTTAACAACGAAAATATACATTCTCCCTACTTTTAAATATATATTTACCCTATATTTTACTCTTTTTAAAATTTAAGTCAGCTCACCCTTAGTCATTGCCACTAGTGACATTTTTATTAGAAATAAATTGATAAAAGTTTATCTTATTTAAGTCGCCTTACTTTTATGGTATTATATTTTGGTTATTGAATATGTATATATTTTATCGTCCATCACTCAAATTTCAACTTTATATAAAAAAATTATTTAGCCAGTTTGATAAATATTTGATTTTTTTTTTTAGTTTTTGAAAATTAAGTCTATAAATACTATTTCTACCAATGCATTTTCATGTTTTCTTATTACTTTTTAGATGTGTTTTAAAAAACCAAGCCAATTTTTTTTTAAAAAAAAAATAGTTTCCAAAAACTTGTGTTTTGTTTTTGAATTTTAGCTAAAATTTAAGTGTTTTCTAAAGAAAAATGGGAATCATGGTAGGGAAGATGAAAACCATTGTAGAAAAATGATGAGAAAACAAGTATAATTTCCAAAAACTAAAAACCAAAAACCAAATAGTTATCAAAGGGGTCTTAGCTTCTTTCTTTAAATTTTCATTCACCAATTAACAAATTACTGAATACATCTAAAAAACTCAACACCTAACCCTTACAAATATTTGTTCAATTTCTCATCAACTAAATGAATAAAATACATGTGTTTTATCAATTTTTTATTAAATAATCAACTAAATGAATAAAATACATGTTTTTATCAATTTTTTATTAAATAATCAAAATAATAAAGATATTATAAACAAACAAGTATAAATATCCATTCCACATGCTTTTTTCTACCCATGCCACATGGCAACCATAGTGTCCTGTCCTGTCCATTTCTCATAATGCTTAGTGTCCAATTGTTTCACATCCTTTTTGTCATTTAACCTATAAATAGTGGTTTATGGTGGTTTATGAAATATTCACAATTAGATGAAAGAGCTCCAATATTCACTCTTCTTTCCCACTTTCTTCTTATTTTAGTTTTTATTTAATTTGTCATATTATTCCACTATCTTAATATTATATTATATATATATATCCCACTTTCATTTTCATTTCCACTTATTATTATTATTATTAGTATTAGTATTTTAATATTAGTAAAATTATACTCGATTTGCATCCTATTTTTACAACACGTTATCAGCACGAAACTCTGTCGATTTTTCCACTGAAGGTAGGTCCTCCGGGTAAGTCATTTTTTTTAATAAAATGTTATTTTGCATGTTTAATTAATTTCCTAATGTAAATGCAATTTCTTTTTGTATAGTATCACTATGGAAAATCTTGCAAAATTATAATCTGTGGCCCTGGATATTAATGGAAATAACTACTTGTCATGGTTCCTTGATGCTGAGATCCATTTAGATTCCATAAATCTTGGAGAAACAATAAAGCAAAAGTTATGATATTCCTTCGCCATCATTTTCACGAGGGATTGAAAATGGAGTATCTTACAATAAAAGATCCCTACATTCTATGGCAAGGTTTGAAAGAAAGGTACGATCATCAAAAAACAGTTATTCTTCCAAAAGCTCGTTATGATTGGACGCACCTAAGGTTGCAAGATTTTAAATCAGTAAGTGAGTACAACTCCGCCTTATTCAAAATTAGTTCGATATTGAAATTATGTGGAGAAACCATTACTGATGTGGATATGTTAGAGAATACATTTTCCACGTTTCATGTCTCGAATATGCTCCTGCAGCAGCAATATCGAGAGAAAGGCTTTAAAAAGTATTCAGAATTGATTTCATGTCTTCTCGTGTCTGAACAAAATAACGAGCTATTAATGAAAAATCATGAATCTTGACTAACTGGAGCAACACCATTCCTTGAAGTGAATGTTGTGAATTTTAATAATCGTGGTCGTGGTCGTGGTCGAGGTCGTGACCGCGGTAGAGGAATGAATACCTATTTTCGTGGTGGACATTATAATTTTAAGAAACTCACTCGAAGTGATGATCACAAAGGAAAGGCTCCACAAGATAGGAGTTCAAAAGGTGATGAACATAAATGTTTCCGGCGCGGAATGGTGGCACCGTCAGTCGCGTCGCGTGACGTCA
The DNA here is from genome assembly GCA_036507285.1 of Trichosanthes cucumerina. NCBI lineage: Eukaryota > Viridiplantae > Streptophyta > Magnoliopsida > Cucurbitales > Cucurbitaceae > Trichosanthes > Trichosanthes cucumerina. Next base: position 98,889,644 of record CM071835.1, on the reverse strand, counting down.
AAACACCTTGTTGATCTTTATCAAGCTTCTCTGAAGGAAAAAAGAAAAGGGAAGAATGTGGAGGTGAATCTTGTCATTCAAGAAGATGATGTGTTTGACCCCTCCAATATGATGCATCTTGATGTGGGTGATTATTGAATCTCCTAGAGAGAGAATTGATGCAATCAAACAAGTAGATGATACTTTGTATGAAGATATATAATTAAGTATTGTTTGTAATTATAGTATGTTTTTGTTGTTTTTGTATATATATTTAGAACTTTTTGTAATCGCTTTTCTTTTCTTATCAATGAATAAATATGGACAATTTCAATATGTTGAGTTACTCGAAAATGAGCAATGAGGATTTATGTCTGGCAGACTGTGCGACTATGCACATGATACTCATAAACAAAAAGTATTTTTCTAAATTAACAATACTGGAAGCAAAAGTCAATACTATATCAGGTTCTACAGACTTTATTGATGGTTTTGGAAAAGCAAGTTTTATCTTGCCTAGAGAAACAAAATTTTCAATTAATAATGCTTTGTTCTCTAGTAAATCAAAAAGAAATTTATTGAGTTTCAAAGATATACGTAATAATGGTTATCATGTTGAGACTGATCGTAAAAATAATATATAGTGTCTCTATATCACATCTATTGTTTCACATGAAAAACGCATATTAGAAACATTGTCTGCTTTTTCTTCTGGATTATATTATACTCATATACGAGTAATTGAAAGTTATGCAACAATGAACCAAAAGTTCATGAATCCAAAAATATTCAGTGTTTGACATGATTGACTGGGTCATCCAGGATCGATAATGATGAGGAAAATTATTGAGAATTCACATGTGCATCATTTAAAGAACCAGAAGATTCTTCAATCCAATGAGTTGTCATGTGATGCTTGCTCTCAAGGGAAATTAATTATTAGACCATCAGCAGCTAAAGTGGGGATTGAATCACCTGCATTTTTAGAGCGAATTTAAGGTAATATTTGTGGACCTATTAACCTACCAAGTGGTCCATTTAGATATTTTATGGTATTAATTGACACATCCAGTAGATGGTCACATGTATGCTTATTATCAAGTCGAAATCTTGCATCTGCAAGATTACTTGCTCAAATAATTAAGTTAAGAGCACAATTTCCTGATTATACAATTAAGACAATTCGACTTGATAATGCTAATGAATTTACATCCCAAACTTTTAATAATTATTGTATGTCAATTGGGATAAGTGTTGAACATCCTGTAGCTCATGTTCATACACAAAATGGTCTAGCAGAATCATTTATAAAACGTCTGAAACTAATTGCATGACCATTGCTTATGAGATTTAAACTTCCTACATCGATATGGGGTCATGCTATTTTGCATGTTGCATCATTATTACGTATTAGACCAGTAGCTTATAATAAACATTCTCCCATGCAATTAGCTTATGCCCAGCAGCCAAATATATCCCATCTGAGAATTTTGGATGTGTAGTATATCTTCCAATTACTTCACCACAACGTACTAAGATGGGTCCTCAAAGGAGGTTATGAATATATGTTGGATATGATTCCCCATCAATTATTAAATATCTTGAACCCCTGACGGGTGATGTATTTACTGCACGATTTGTTGATTGTCATTTTAATGAGACAAATTTTCCAACATTAGGGGGGAGAAATTAAAAAGTTGGAAAAAACATCGTTATTATCTCATTTAGATCCTCGTAGAGATCAATGTGAACTTGAAGTTTAAAAGATAATTCATTTGCAAAATATAGCAAATCAATTACCAGACGCATTCACATATGCTAAAAGAGTGACTAAATCATATTATACCTGTTGGGATTTGTGCCCTAAAACTCGTAGTTTGTAATTATGTTCTAATTAATGTAATAAAGTGTTATTATTTCAATAAAGTGTTATTGTTCGTTATCTACGAGTTTGCCTTTATTTAAACCCTAAATTCAATAAACTAAACATCCAAGGCTGTTAAATGAATCTCTAACTGAATGTAATGTACATAAAAGGGATCTCGGTTCGAGATACAACCTAAAGGGTCTATAGTTAGGGGATAAGGTTTGGGTATCTTACCTTGGTTAAACTATGGATGTGGCTCACTTTGTATTTGATACAAACACTGTGATCCTAACGTGTTCGTGTAGATGACATGTGAGTGGGGATATCCAATGTAATGAGATTACATAAGATCAGGACCACGAAATAGTAACCTCTAAAACCAGAACTCAGTTGACTAGTTAGGTTTCTATTTCACTAGGATGACCTAGGCAACTTGATCTCAATCATGAGCGAGTTACTTAACTCCTGCTCGCGAGGGATTGTCCTTTGACTAGTATGGGTGAGAGTGGCGATTCGCCGACTCAATATGCCTACCTTCTTGGGGACAAGACCGAGTGAGCGGTGGGAACTTAACTTAGCAAGATGGAATTCACTCCTTCCCGCCTACTAGGGTAAGTAGAGGAATGTTTCCTTAAGTGGTATCTCCGAAACTTGAACAAAGGGTCCGACCCTCTCATTGGCCCGAGAGGGACTCTGTTTGTTGGTAGGACCACAAACAAATTGTTCATTAGAGGAGCACTGGTACTTAAGACACAAGATGTAACCCAGGGGTAAAACGGTAATTTGACTCAGCTGGTGTTACGAACATTCGTGAAGGATTGACTTGCTGTTATTGGTCAATATCCATGGACAGAGAAATATATCTGCAGTGAGAAGAGTGCAGTTGTGGGACTTTAGTGGAGTGTTCCCGCAGTTAACGAATGTTGATTGGGAGGTTAATGAGATTAACCGAACAATCTCGTATCGTTGGAGTTTCTGATCTGTAGGTCCGTTAGGTCCACCTTCTAGCTCGTAAAGGGTTCTTAGATCATTTGAAATTGAAATGTTCAAATTCATTAGGGAATATATTTAATGTATTTAGATACGATATAATATATAGTTTTGGAACTATATATTATAAATTTAATGTGAATATGATTCATATTAAATTATATGAGAGAATTGAATATTTGAAAGAGTTCAAATATTATATTAAATGTGAATGTGATTCACATTTGCAAACTATAGGATAAAATTTAATGTGCACTGGTTGTACATTAAAACTATAGGTTAAAGGGGTAATGTGATTAAATGAGATTTAATCCAAATTAAATATATGATATTTAATTTGTATTATTTAAATATGATTTAAATGAATAATTAAATTTGATTTAATTATTATTTTTATTATTATTGTTTTAATAATAAATGAGGGAACGTGTCATCCAGACACGTTCTCCACTACCCCTCCCCTTCTCCCTATCGACAGTTTAACAGGGAGAAGGGGGTTGCTCAATCAATCGATCGATTGATTTTCAATTGACAGAAGGCAAAAATCTCTCTCTCTCTCTCAATTCTAGAATTTCCAAAACCTTCCAATTGTTCGAATCATTCCCACAAAGAATTTTGTTCTAAGAACTCAGGGATATAGAAGGTTTTCTCTGTTGGTGGTGTCCTGCTTGGAAATACAGAGGAGTGTCTGTGTTATTGCTTTGTTGATTACTCTAGGAGCAAGGAGTTGCTGTTCTGCGAATCTACAAAGGTATTCTTCTTCCTTTTAGTTTAATTGTTAAACTTAACATATGTTTGCATGTATGCAACTAATCCATGCCTAATTAGATTAGAGTTACTTTTATGCTTGTTCTGCATATTTTTTGGTCAATGTACTGTTTTTTGTTTTAAGCAAAACAATCAAGAAATTACGATCCCAAACACGTTTCCGCTGCTCAAGGAGATTAGATCTCCATCAATACCAGCAACAAATGCTCCATAAAAAATTGATATCTCAAAGGAACAAGTTGTCAATAATGAACTTGGAGCACGCCAGAAGCGTGGTAGACCTATGGGTTCCAAAGATAAAAATCCTCGAAAAAGAAAAGTGGTTGAGAATCAAAATGATTCAATAAAAGTTATGGATGTTCCAGAAGAAATCCAAAATACAACTACTCAAAAGAGTATTGATGAAAATCAAACGCTTGAGGATAATAATGAAATTTCTATAAACTATGTTATGACAAGAAAGAGATGGAACCGAAATGATATCGTTGTTGACAACATTTTTTCATATAATGTTGCTCACGATATTATTAATGAAAGTGACGATTTTGATCCAAAATCTATCGAAGAATGTCAACGTAGAAAGGATTGGCCAAAGTGGAAAGAAGCAATCCAAGCAGAGTTGAACTCACTTTCAAAACGTGAGGTTTTTGGACCAGTAGTCCTGACACCAGAAGGTGTCAAACTTGTGGGATATAAATGGGTACTTGTAAGGAAAAGAAATGAAAAAAATGAAGTCACAAGATATAAAGCGAGACTTGTTGCACAAGGATTCTCGTAAAGGCCTGACATTGATTATGAGGAGACATATTCTCCTGTGGTGGATGCAATAACGCTAAGATATTTGATTGGTCTGACTGTATATGAAAAACTTGATATGCATCTAATGGATGTAGTCACGACGTATTTATATGGATCTCTAGATTGACATTTATATGAAAATCCCGAAATGATTTAAAATACCAGAAACATATGAATCAAGTTCTCGGGAATTGTATTCAATAAAGTTACAGAGATCATTATATGGATTAAAACAATCAGGACGAATGTGGTATAATCGCCTGAGTGAATATCTGTTGAAAGAAGGATATCAAAATAATCCAATATGTCCGTGCGTTTTTATAAAGAAATCTCAGTTAGGATTTGCTAATAACTATATATGTTGATGACTTAAATATAATTGGAACTCCTGAAGAGTTATCCAAGACAATAGAATATCTTAAAGAAAGAATTCGAGATTAAAGATCTTGGAAAAACAAAATTTTGCCTTGGTTTGCAAATTGAACATTTAGCAGATGAGATATTTGTTCATCAATCAACTTATATAGAGAAAATCTTAAAAAGATTCTATATGGATAAAACACATCCATTGAACATTCCAATGGAAGTTCGTTCACTGGATGTAAAGAAAGATATATTTCGACATCGAGATGACAATGAAGAACTATTTGGTCCTGAAGTACCATATCATAGTGCAATTGGTGCACTTATGTATTTGCTAATAACACAAGACCAGATATTGCATTTTTAGTAAATTTATTAGTTAGATATAGTTCATGTCTTACAAAAAGGCATTGGAACAGAGTTAAGCATGTACTCCGATATCTTCGAGGGACAATTGATATGATTTTATTTTATTCTAACAAATCAAATTATGATCTAGTTGGTTATGCAGATTCTGGTTATCTATCTGATCCACATAAAGCTAGATCTCAGACAGGTTATCTATTTACATGTGGAGGAACTGATATATCATGGCGATCAGTGAAACACACCATCACGGCCACTTCTTCGAATCATGCTGAAATCCTCGCAATTCACGAGGCAAGTCGAGAATGTGTATAGCTGAGGTCGATGACACAACACATTCGTGACACATGTGGCTTGTATTCGAGTAAACCTCTTCCAACAATATTATATGAAGACAACATAGCGTGTATAGCTCAAATCAAAGGAGAATATATTAAAGGAGATATAACGAAACATATCTCTCCAAAGCTTTTCTACACTCACGACCTTAAAGAAAATGACGACATCTCAGTACAACAAATTTGTTCGAAAGATAACTTGGCAGACATATTTACAAAGGCATTACCAACTACAACGTTTGAGAAATTGGTTCATAGTATTGGAATGCGACGACTCAGAGATTTCAACTGATGTCTTCATAAGGGGAATAAATGTATTATATAAAATATGTACTATTTTTCTTTCACTAAGATTTTTATCCCATTGGATTTTTCCCTAGTAAGGTTTTAACGAGACATATTTTCTATAAAATGGGCATTTGAGGAGGAGTATTATAAATAAACAAGTATAAATGCCCATTCCACATGTCTTTTTCTACCTATGCCACATGGCAAACCCCTCCTTAGCCATAGTGTCCTCCATGTATCCATTTTCCACCCAATTGTTTCACATCCTTCTTGCCATTTAGTCTATAAATAGTGGCTTATGATGAAAGAGCTCCAATATTCACTCTTCTTTCCCACTTTCTTCTTATTTTAGTTCTTATTTAATTTGTCATATTATTCCACTATCTTAATATTATATTATATATATATATATATATCACTTTCATTTTCATTTCCACTTTATTATTATTATTATATTATTATTATTATTATTATTATTATAATATTAGTAAAATTATATTCGATTTCTATCCTATTTTTAGGACAAAAGATAAGAATTAAAATATTTTTTACACAAATTTAAAAAACTAAAACAAAATGGTTTGCCATTTTCAGAAAAGATAGAATGCTAATACGTTTAAGAGCCAAAAATACATGTTTTAGTTCCTATTATCGGATTTTTTTCTTTATATAAAAAAAAAGTTTTAATTTAACTTTTAAATAGTGGTGAATGATAGAATTAGCTTATAATAAACTTACACCACATGACAAAAAAAAACCATCTAAATGAGAAAATTTTCTCACGATAAGTCCTCCAAATTTTTAAGAAATTAGTATTATGTCATATCATCAACTAATTTTAACATTAATTCACCAATAATTACGGATTAAATGGAAAAAATGCGAGTAAGTACATAGGAGGCTAAATTGGAACTCTTTCAACAATTTAAAAAAAAAAAAAAAGAGTGAAACAATCACAGAGCAAAATACATATTAGATATTAAACCCTAAAATAAAAACAGAGAATAAGGTTGAGGCATACCCTTATTAGAAATAGGGTGAAAATCATCAGCATCAAGAAAAGTGAAGCCCAGCGCCTTGGCCAGCATCTCACCAATGGTACTGCACCACACACACACACACACAACTCATCAAATCATGAAAACAAAAATTCCCTTCGACTTCGACCACAGAAAACAGAATCACACCAACAATGCAATTGCACAACGACAGAAAGGAATCGAGATCGAATTGAGCAACTCCAAAATTCATCTCTAGTTAACTAACTATATTCTCAAATTTCATCATCTGAAACTGTTGAATGAATCAATCAGTTACAGAGTCGATATAGTAAAAGCAGGCGAAGAATAAGGCGTAGATCGGAGAGAAAAGAGAGTTACGATTTTCCAGAACCACAGACGCCCATGAGTACGATCGCCATAGCTTGAAATCAGATTAATAAGTCAGAATTGAATGATGAATGAATGAAATTGAGAAGTGTTAAAGAGAGAAATTGAAGAATAGAATAGAATACCGTTCGAATTCGGATGCTGAGAGTCCATATGCCAGAAAGTGGAGATCGATGAAAATTTGGGGAAAAGGGAAAAAAAGAAAAAAAAAAAGGAGAAAATGAGAAAATAATGGAGGAAAACCAAATCAGCCTCGGCGGCTTTTTATGAGTTAAATTAAACAAAAGTCCCCAAGGATGTGTCCTACAGTACAAATTACAATGACGATAAGGAGTCAAACATTGCTAGGGAAAATACTTCTTGCACCCATCTTATATCCACTCCACTCGAAAGCCACAAAAAGAAATTGATTTTTTAAAAAAAAATTTTTGTGGTTGAAAAATGGGTTGCACCAAGTACAACTCACCCTTACAAATCAACCAAAGTGTTGGTGTCTCTAAAATCTAAGATAAAATGTCGACCACAATAGATATTTTTTAGAAAATTGTAAAAAATAAAAATATCATTTAAAAAAAAAATTCTCAACTTTGCTTTTCATTTAAAAAAAAGTTGCAATAGTACCCTTAACTTTTCATAAGCATTTTCCAAATCACCCTTACACTAAAAATCCATTAGAATGCTGGTAAAAAAAACGACGTGATAGTGACTGATAAACTTTTCTAGATTAAATCTGAATGAACGACATTGTGTTTTCTATTCTAAAATTGTTATCTCTAGTAAGCCTCATAGTCATCTCTAACATCTAGTATTACTCTACTTGGATCCATTTGCACTTGCAACCATTTCTTACTCTACTCTTAGTCATATGGTATTAGTAGAGGTGTGCATGACTCGATTTTGACAAAAATTAGTGATTGAACCAAACATGTCGATCGAAAATTGATATTTTCGTCAATTTTGGTTAAAAATCGAACCAAACAATTTATTTTTAAAAAAATGCGACAACAATCCCAACCCAACAAGAGAAAGAAAGTGAGAGACGGTTGATGAGTAGCAGCGTTGATTTTAGATGAGGAAACCCAAGTGAAGGGATGATTACAACAAGGGGCTGACATTAGTAGGTGAAATAATCTCTCATGAACTCAGAGAGATTTCTCCCATTGCTTTGAAATTCGTATTACAACTCTATTTAAAGAGAGAAGAAGGGAATAAACTTAAGTAAACTAACTATAGTTAGGCCAACTAACTAACAATAATACAATTGGTTTTAACAAACTAACAGTCTTTTACTAAATTAAATTATCTAACAGACTTAACAAAGTCTGTTATCATCCCCCCTCAAACGAATGGTCGAGTGAACAAGAGTTTGGATAGGAAGAAGGTTGGGCGAGCAGTGGTATGCGACTTTGTGAACAGATCTGCGAGTTGATCATGAGTATTGATGTACTGAAGGGCAATGTCTTTCCGAATAACCTTTTCTCTGACAAAGTGATAATCAATTTCCACATGTTTGTTCTCCCATGAAAAACAGGGTTACGAGCTAAGAAAATAGCAGAAGAGTTATCACAGAGCAAGAGTGGTTCCTTTGAGCAAACAAGTTGAAGTTCTTGAAGAAGTTGGCGGATCCAATACTGATCAATGGTTGTTGGGCGCTAATGAGCGATATTCACTTGGTAGAACTTGGGATCTGATTGTTTGCTTCTTTGATCCCCAAGAGATAGGATTTGGTCCGAGAAAAATTACGAACCCCGAGGTAGACCGTCCGTCTGTCGAATCTCCTGCCCAATCTGAGTCAGAAAAGGCTTGTAGAAGTGTAGGATCACCCCCTTTCTTAAATAACATTTCATGATGTTGTGTGCCATTTAGATACCTCAATATGTGTTTGGAAGCCATAAGATGATATTCATGTGGAGAATGCATTTGCTGTGACAGTTTGCCTACACCAAACATGATGTCCGGACGAGTGAATGTAAGGTAGTGAAGAACTCCAATCAGGCTGCGATACTTCTTAGCTTCATCAAGAGAGCATAGAGGCCCTGGATCTGCTGGAGTTAGAAGACTCATGTGCGTGTTGCACGACCTGTGCCCATGCCAAATTTCTGAAGTACATCCCTTGTATATTTGTGTTGGCTTACAACATATCCATTGACGGTCTGTTTGACCTCCAAATCAAGAAAGTAGCTTAAATGACCTAAATCAGTCATGTAAAAATGTTGTTTTAGTAGAGAGATGAAATGTGTAATATAGTCTTGATCACTGCCAGTTATGATGATGTCATCCATGTATACAAGTATGTAACAACACCATTATCTTTCCGAATGAAGAGGGATGAATCTGCCAAGGATGCACAAAAGCCAAGTGTTAGAACGTGACTACTAAAACAATCAAACCAGGCTCTTGGTGCTTGCTTGAGTTCATACAAAGACTTGGAGAGTTTGCACACATGGTCTGGATATTGAGGATGGATAAAGCCTGATGGTTGAGCCATATAGTGAAGGGAATCGAGTCCCGCAACGGAAGCGATTATGAATCGCGCGCTCTTGATTTCGTTACTACGATTACATTCAAGAACTAAATAATCTAGATTAAGCATAAAACACAATATGGACAGCAAGAAATATACCTTTGAAGAACCTTTCTTTGAGTGCTTCTTCTCCCACGACCACGATCTCAGCAACACGAATCCAAGAACGGATGAACACTACTACTCAATCTTCTTCGTTGTTCTCTAGGTGAGGGAGGAAGGTGGGTTCCATTTAGGTGAGATGAGATGTTGTGAGAGAGAGGTTTGTGTTTTGGAACTCTTCCAACAACACAACAAAGGCTTAAAATTCCTTAACCTAGTTGCATCTTATGCAACCATATATATAGGGAAATATGATGGAAATGACCATCCTACCCCTTCTTTATTCTCTCTTTAGTATATGGTTTATATGTGAATCTAATTGACATTAAAACTATATATATTATATGAATTATATCATATATAATTGATATAACACCTCATGTATGAAATTGAACACTTCAATTTCATTCCTAACTTTATACCCTCAATATTACCATGTTGAGCCAACGGAGGGACCTAATGGACCTACAGTTCATGAGTTCCAATGATGTGAGATTAACTAGATCAAACTCTATTCATTAACTACAAGTCACTCCACTATAGACTTGTAGCTGCACTCTCCTCACTGTAGATTGTATTGTGTCCACTGATATAGTCATTACACATGAGTCGACCCTTCACAGGTTATTCGTGATCACAACTGGGTCAAATTACCGTTTTACCCCTGTGATTACCTCTTTGTTCCTTAAGCACCACTGATCCTCTAATGAACAACAAGTCTAAGGTCCTACCATAGACTCATACCCTCATAGAGGGTGGGGCCCCATTGTTCAAGACCTGGAGTCAGTTCTTAAGGGAACAACCTATTTAATTCCTTAGTATAGGAATGAGTGAATTTCATCTTGCACGCTTAAGTTCTCGCTACTACTTACGAGGTTACATCCCCCGAGAAGGTAGGCTTATTGAGTCGGCCATGTGCCACTCTCACCCATACTAGTCTAAGGACAAACCCCTATAAGCAGGAGTTGTTAACTCGCTAAGGATTCAGGTCGAGTCACTAATGACCATCTATAAATTACTAGTCTTACCCTGTTAACGGTGTTACACTGGTTAGACTAATGATCTGCGGTCCGGTCTTGTATGAACTCTTCATACAGGATGCCCCCACTCGTATGTCAACTACATGAATGAGTTGGATTACCTCATTTGTACTAACTACAAAGTGGGTCGCATCCATGGTGTTACCAGAATGAGGTTTCCAACCTTATTCTTATACCATAGACCATTTAGGTTATATTCTTGAACACAATCTAAATAGTGTCCACTACACTGATGTTCAAGATATATATATTATCAAGATATATGTTATAACTTTGGAGCTTAGTTTATTGGATTTATAAAGTAAGACTGTAATTTTATCAAAACAAATAACTTTTTATTTCTTTGATCAAAATTACACAAGTTTTATGGCATGCATCCCAACATATAGACTTATTCTTGGAGATTGTTCTTAACATCTAATAGACGTAGTTGCCACCCAAACTAAGCTGCTAGTGATAAGATGATACGAACAGTAGGTTTTTTTACTACGGGATTGTAGGTTTCATCATAATCAATACCTTCTTCTTGATGAAAACCTTTGGCTACAAGACGAGCCTTGTAGCGAGCAACACTGCCATCTGGATGTCTCTTGATGCGATAAACCCATTTGCAACCAATTGCATTCTTGCAAGAGGTAGAGGAATCAGAATCCACGTTTTCTTCCTTAGTAAAGCATCATATTCTTCAGCCATAGCATCACACCAGACATGGTGCTTGGATGCCTTAGTGTAGGAGGAAGGTTCAAGGTCTGGTGTGTTGCTGACATTGGTAAGAAATATCTTCTTCTTCGAGATTCCCGACTTGCTCCTTGTTGTCATTGGATGTGTATTCGTTTCTAAAGGAACAACTTGGGTTGGAGCAGTAGCTTGACTATCTGCAAGATCAGAAAACTCAGAATTGTGATTAGAAACAGGGTTAGTAATTGCAATAGTCTCAACAGGTTGTGATGTGGGAGGAACAGGCTGAGGAGGGGAGAGCAGACAACGAGGAATAATAGTATCATCAAATGACTGGAGAGGATGTGTGGTAAAAGGTTCAGAGGTAGGGAGATGTTTAAAGGGAAAAAACGTTTCATAAAAAATAACGTGACGGGATATGTAAATTCGTTTATTGCTCATGTTGTAGCATAGATACCCTTTATACTCTAATGGATAACCAAGAAACACGAACTGCGAGGTTTTTGCTTCCAGTTTGTGAGACGTATATGGCTTTAGGAGAGGATAACAGACACATCCAAAAGTTTGAAGTAACGAATAGTTAGGTTTTTTATGAAACAATAGTTCAAAAGGTGATTTGTGACAGAGATAAGGGGATGGAAGCCGATTGATAAGATACACAACAGTTGAGAAGGCAAATGGCCAAAAGTTCACAGGTAAGGAAGCTTTGGACATGAGTGTAAGGGCGGTTTCAACAACATGTCTATGTTTCCTCTCTACTACTCCATTTTGTTGAGGAGTATAGGGACAAGATTTTTGGTGGAAAATACCATGTGTTTGTAGAAAGCTACCCAGTTTTTGATTCAAGAACTCACCACCTTCATCAGTTCTTAGAGTTTTTATGCGACCATTTAACATGTTTTCAACCAGAGGCTTAAATTTCATGAAGATACTACTAACAGACGACTTATGAGTAATGGGATACAACCAGGTATACTTAGAGTAGTTGTCAATAAAGGAAACATAATAATTGAACCCATTTATTGAAATATCAGGGGCAGGACCCCATACATCAACATGAATAAGGTGTAAAGGAAACAGAGAAACAGATTGAGAAGTGGGAAATGAGAATCTATGCATTTTGCCATGAAGACAATGTTTGCAGATACAAGGAGGAGTGCTTTGAACAGGTAAACGCAGATATTTGAGAACAGAATTAAGAGTAGTGTGATGAGGATGACCTAACCGATCATGCCATAGAGATGAAGATACCAATGATCCAACATGAGCAATGGACTGAGGTGGATGGTGAACTGGTAGACGGTTGGATGAAGGATGTTGGATGGGATACAAGCCATTAACACTAGGTCCTTGGTGTAAAGTCATTCCCAAAGAGTTGTCCTGAATAATAAATTTGTTAGCATCAAAGATAATGCGACAGTTATTATCGAGACATAATTTATGAACTGAGATGAGATTGGAAGAAATTTGGGGAACGTGGAGTAGATTTTTAAGAAGGAAAGAGGAGCTAGGGGTGTGAAGAGTAGCACAACCTGTATGAGCTATTGGCAATGATGCCCATTACCAACCCCAACCTGATCATCTCCTGTGTATTCAGACAAGGTGTTGAACTGGGACACATCTGAAGTGGCATGAGTGTTGCAGCCTGAATCGGTGAGCCAAGGTGATTGCCAACAGAGAGACTGACATTGTTATGGTTGGCTACCCTTGCGGCGAGTTGAACAGGAGGATGTCTTCCCTGATAGCTGTAGTTCATGCGATTGTAGCAGTCAAGTGCTGAGTGCCCTGGTTTTTGGCAAATCTGACAAACGATGCCACGGTTAGACGTTCCAGTATTCGTAGGCAATGGTAAAGGATTGAACGGTGTTCCACGACCTCGTCCTCCATTATTTGCTCCATAATTGTTGTTGTATGTGTAACCATTGTTATTTCCACGCCCACGACCATAGTTACCCGATCGACTTCGTCCAGAATTAGAGCTACCACGCCCTCGGCTAGAATTCAAACTTATATTCTGATTTCTTGGTGAATTTTGAGTGGCAACAAGAGCAGTGGGTGAAGCAAACGCTTCATCTCTTTGAACTTGTTTGGCAATATCAGTTTCTTCAGATGATAAAAGGACGTGAAGTTCAGAGAAACTTACTGGTGTTGCTCGAGTTCAAATAGATGTACGAAATGAATTGTAATAAGATGGTAGCCCATTCAGAGTGTATATAGCAAGATCTTCATCATTAATTTCAACACAAACGCTGGAAAGTTTGTCTTTCAACTGCTTGATACGTTGAACATATTGTTCGATAGACTCGGTTGGCTTCTTTGTAATCGATTGCAAATCTATCTTGATGCTAACAATATTTGCCCTAGAATTTGACGAATAATGGCATACCAGAGTGTCCCATAGTTCCTTGGAAGTTTCACAGCCAATGACATATGCGAGAGTCGCAGGTGAGAGCGTTGCATTGAGAAGTGTCATTAGGGCATAATTCTTTGTGACCCAGTCATAAGATCAGGATCATCTGGAGGAGGACGAGAAAAGGTTCCATCAACAAATCCGAACAACTTATGAGCTCGAAGAATTTTGTGCAATTGGAATCTCCAGAGTACAAAATTTGTGGAATCAAGTCTGATAAAGACAAGATTGCAGATATTTGATAAGAGAAAAATGGGAGAAGAGAGTTCCTTTGTAGATGACTCTGCCATGGGAGGAAGAAAAAAAAAACAAGGATCTTATGACGTTGGTCAAGAATGCTCTGATACCATGAAATAATCTCTCATGAAGTCAGAGAGATTTCTCCCATTGCTTTGAGTTTCGTATTACAACTCTATTTAAAGAGAGAAGAAGGGAATAAACTTAAGTAAACTAACTATAATTAGGCCAACTAACTAACCATAATACAATTGGTTTTAACAAACTCACAGTCTTTTACTAAATTATCTAACAGACTTAACAAAGTCTGTTATCAGTAGGTGGTTGTGAGAGAATGAGATTGCGTCGTTAATAGGGATAGAGAAATGGAAAGAGGAATGAAAGCTGGATGGAAAGAGAAGTGAGGGACTGAGAGATCGCAAAGGGAGAGAGAGGGTGACTAAAGGAGGAGACAAAACATAGATTGAGAGGGAAAGAGATAAAAAGATGTTAGATTTTAGAGTCCGTTTGGCTGGACAGAAATAGGGATATGAAAATAGATAAAGGTTTTGTAAGCATGAGCATGAGTATCATTTTATTTCTATGTATCACTTTTTTTTTAATGATAGAATGAGTTTTCTTTATACCCATCCAATATTTTTAATAATATATATATATATATATATATATATATATATTAATTTTCAATAATTACAATTAATTATTTAATTAAAAATATTTATAATTAATTTTTTTATTGATTGGAATTAATTTTGATTGCTTCATAAAATAATACACCAAAATAATATTTTAAGATTAATTTCATAAAACAAACATAAACATCCATTATAAAAATATTAACATCCATTATAAAAATATTAAGTCATTAATTAATATGGAACAATTGGGCATATGACAAAATGAGGGTAAAAAATAGCAAATATAGAAAAATGTAAAAAAAATTGCAAATATAGCAAAATTAGTTGTTCAACCCATTTAAATTACAAAAAAAACTCACAACTCATATCAGTGATAGAAGTTTATCACTATCACTGATAGACTTTTTTGTTGGGATTTTTGTCTGTTTTGATTAAAATCTATCAATGATAGAAGTCTATCACTATCACTGGTAGCTTCTTATTTGAGATTTTTTATCTGTTCTGATTGAAGTCTATCAGTAGTAGAAGTTTATCACTATCACTGATAGACTTTTTCGTTGGGATTTTTGTCTGTTATGGTTGAAGTCTATCACCATCACAGCTGATAGACTTCTTGTTTGAGATTTTTTATCCGTTTTGATTGAAATCTATCAGTGATAGAAGTATATCACTATCACCGATAGACTTCTATATGTGTTGATTTATCTGTTCTGATTGGAATCGATCAATGATAGAAATTTATTACTATCATCGATAGACTTCAATTTGTGTTGTTTATTATCTCTTCTCATTGAAGTCTATCTGTGATAGAAGTCTATCACTATCACTAGTAGACTTCTTGTTTGGTATTGTTTATCTGTGTTGATTGAAATCTATCAATGATAGAAGTTTATCACTATCACTAATAGACTTCTTGATTGGTATTGTTTATATATGTTGATTGAAGTCTATCAATGATAGAAGGTTATCACTATGACTGAGAGACTTCTTGTTTGGTGTTATTTATTAGTGTTGATAGAAATCTATTACTCTCACTGATAAACTTCTTACTTGGTGACTGATAAACTTCTTGCTTAGTGTTGTTTATCAATAATGTTCAATGTTGAATGAAGTCTATCAGTGATAGAAACCTATCTTTAACACTGATTTGCTTCTTGTTTGGTATTGTTTATCTGTGTTGATTGAAGTCTATCAATGATAGAAGGATTTCACTATCACTATCACTATCACTGAGAGACTTCTTGTCTGTTTTTGTTTATTTGTGTTTATTGAAGTCTATCAGTGATACGAAGTCTATCACTTTCACTGATAAACTTCTTGTTTGATATTATTTATATGTGATGATTGAAGTCTATCAGTAATAGAAGGCTATCACTATAAATGATAGACTTCTTATTTGTTCTTTGTTTATTGGTATTTATTGAAGTCTATCACTATCATTAATAGACATATTGCTTGATGTATTTTATCAGTATTGATTGAAGTGTATCAGTGATAAAAGTCTATCATTATCATTGATAGAATTTTTGTTTGTTGTCATTTATCTGTGTTTATTGAAATCTATCACTATAACTAATAGACTTCTCGTGTAACACCCCGCGTTTTCAGATTCGACTAATTTCGTCTTTTGAAGTGTTTTTGGAATTAAGTGGCGGAATTGAGATAGATGAATTTTTAGGTTATTGGACGAAGCTTATTTCAAACTCTTAAATTCAATAATTTAGAAGCTTGGTAAGTGTTAAATACTAGTTTTAATTTGAAGATTTAAAGATTAAAACCAAAAATTTTTCATCAAAGATTAATAATTTATGTAGAACTTTGTTCACATGTAAAAAAAGTGTTTTTTAATTACACGTTCTATTAAATAGTATTTTTCAATTAATATCTCATCTTTTTACTTCATTTCCTTCTCTATCGCCATTTGGTGATCTTTAATTAATATATCAACGACGAAATTGTTATAGGTTTTAATCTCTCGCGTATAATATCTATATAGTAAAAAAAAATTTGTTAATTGTAATTTTCAAGAAGATTTAAGTAATGTTATGATCATAAAATTTCTAAACTGCATAAAAAGTTGGAATGGAAAAACATCTATACGAAGGAAATAGAGAATGACATATGTGGAGAGAGCAGGAGGAGGAGAAGAGGAATGCAAAGAAAATAAAAAATGCAAAAGAAAAAATTCCATGTGAGAGTGTCTAGAGGCTTTAAAAAATCACAACATCCGTTGTGGTCATTTTTATCACTCTCATATGCAACAATAAGGGTAAAAAGGAATAACGAAACTTTATTTAAAAGATTTGTTATATTTTCAATCTTTTTAAAAGTGGTTATATTTGCAAATAATTTACTATATTTTGCTACCCAATACAATTACTCAATTAATATTATATTTAATCAATTCATTACAAATAATATTAATTTATGGTAAGGATAATCATTACAATTAATTATCCATGAGTTATTTGTGATCAATTAACGATTATTATTACTTTATAAAAAATTATTTATTTTTTATTGTTTTATTAATAATAGATAATAAATTTATAAGATCAATCTTTTTTTTTTAACAAACTTACAAAATATTAACCTAACATGTTTATTATGTACTCTGTCTATTACTTCCAACAAAAGCATAGCACAACTGACATCAAGTAAGACTTATGACTAAGAGGTCATGAGTTCGAATCCCCCTACCCTCAATTGTTGTTGTACAAAAAAAAAAAAAAAAGAAAAAAACTCCATCTATTACTTATGATTAATTAAACTATATTGTTTTTTTAGTACAATACAAATGAAGGTATGAAGATTTTCTCATAAAACCTTAAACCAAACTATCTATAGAATTGTCAACAAGAGCGTAGCTCAATTGACATCATATGACATCATGTGTTTGAATCCAACCTCAATTGTTGATGTACTAAAAAAAAACTATCTATAGAATTTTGGACTTTTTGATGATGGGTTGGGTTTTTTTAAAGTTAATTAAAAATGCCATTTTAGTTTGATTTTCTTTGGTAGTGTAAAGAAATAAATTGGAAATCAAACCAAAAAACTCAAGTTTTTTAATCGGTTGAATCGAAAAATCCAAATGTTTATAAAAATTGAACCAAACCAATAGTTTCAACTCGATTTTTGCACACCCCTATATGTTATATAACTCTAACACCTTCAAAACCTGTGTTTAAGTGTCTTATTTCACGCCAATAAAAGCATAGTTCAACTGACATTAAATATGACTCATGACTAAGAGATCACGAGTTCGAATCCCCCACCTCCAATTGTTGACATACTAAAAAAAAGTCTTATTTCACTCACATAAATTTGCTAAATTGTGATGTAGGGAAGTCTTAGGTTTCTTTTATAATCTTTTAAGTACTCTTTAACTTTAGTCAATCTACCAAACTCTTTGTATAGGAAGCTTGTTGGCTGTCCTCATGCTAGATAAAAACTTTTTTTGGCTGGTTTATTAAGGAGCTTAGAGTGAGTATCTGCCCTCCATTATCCCTTGAGCTTATTTTTATTAAGGAGCTTAGAGTGAGTATCTGCCCTCCATTATCCCTTGAGCTTATTTTGATAGTTTTATATCATGAAACTAATCTCACTCAGATACCTAAACATGTCTACCATTTTTCAAGATAAATACCTTTTTGTTAGGATGAAAATTATTATTTTTTTTTTTAAAAAAAACTCAAATATAGGGAAAAAGCTTTAGTTTGTGAAGAGCTAAAATATATATTAAATTTAAAAGAAACGACACTGAATCTTTACATCATGAAATATTATATATATATTTTGCTGAGTCATGAAATAATATATTTTAAATACATATAATTTTGCAACATATACAATGTAAAATAATATATACTTTTTTAGACGTGACATTAGTAATGATTAAAATTTACCTTTACTTTGTTATTATTATTTTTTTTTGGGGCAAAATGCACTTTTAGTCCTTGAAATTTGAAATTGATATCTATTTTTTTTAAAGAAAATTGATATCTATTTGGTCTTTAAAGTTTCAAAATAAACATTTTAGTCTCTCAAAATTTGAAAAATAGTTCTAAATAGTTCCTAGAGCTAGTTGACCGTTAGTTGGCTAACCGAAAATTGATATGGCGGGTTGAAGTGACAATTTTTAAAGATGACTTAAAATTTATATTATTTAAGTTTATGTAGCTTTTTTTTTAAAAAAAAATGATTTATTTTTCCTTTTCCCTTCATCTTTTCTCTCTTGATTTCTCCTTCTCCCTCTCTATATTCCTCATACTCCTCCGACCGGTCTACTTTGATCTCCACCATGATCATCCTCTTCTCCTCTTTCATTCCCTTTTGTTACATTGCTTCTCACGAATTCTCTTTCTTCCTTTTATTCACGAACAACACAATGAACTTTTTTCTACAATTTTCAAACGAATTCTCATTCTTCCTTTTATTCACGAACAACACAATGAACTTTTTTCTACAATTTTCAAACCGCATCAAAATATCCACCACCTGAGTCAACTTGATCAAACTCAAATTCTCAGTTGTGTCTCTAATTTTCTTCTAACTTAGATAAATTTTTTTTTTGCTAAACTTCGAAAATTTCTACACCAAATCTCACCACCTTGTAAATCAAATTGTTTCTAAATTCTAAGGGGGCGTTTGGATTGAGGAGTTGGGGGAGTAGGACATTTGTTTCTAAACTCTAACACTTGACATTTGATCTAATAAAACCCACAAGAATATCCAACTTCTCGATAAAATTAATTCAAAAACAAAGATGTCAAGCTCTTCAATTGTATCCAAGTTTGTGAGTCTTTGTACTCTATTTTGATTTTGGATGTTTTTACCCTAATTTATTTTATTTGAGTTTTAAATCTAGTGCTACATATATATATTATTACCTTATCTTCTAGATTGTGTAGTCACTCCAATGCATGACACACATAATCTCTTTTCTTTTCTTTTGAGATTTCTCATGTGCATTTTTCTAGCATTCCATTTCTTGACTATGACGTAGAAAGATTTTTTTTTTAATTTTCTTTTTATCCAACCATACCACTCTACAGAATAAAAAAAATAGAACCATAAGAAAAACAAAAACCATCGCAAAAATCGAATCAATTAAAGAAAATCAACATATGGATACTTCAGATTTGCGGACAAAAACAAATTTCTAAGGATAAAAAAGAATGGATTGAATAAGGCGCTGCCTCAACACAATGAGAAAGTCTTTCTTGTCATCGTCGTTTTTTTATGGTGGTGTTGGAGCCAAGGAAATAAAAGGAAAATAAAAAATAGACCATGTCGAAGTAAGAAGGAATAGAGATAGAGGAAGAAGAAAGAAGAGAGAAAATGAAGGGAAAAGTAAAAATAAAATTTTAAAAATAACTACATAATGTTGAAATAATATAAATTTTGGCACATCATTTAAAAATTGTCATTTCAACATGCTACATCATTTCTCTTGTTAGTTAACTAATGGTCAACCAACTCTATGGATCATTCAAAACTATATTCTAAATCCCAGGAATTAAGTGTTTATTTTGAAACTCAAGTACTAAATAGATATCAACTTCAAACCTCGACTAAAAATGTATTTTGCTCTTATTATTTTTTGGTTCAACAATATTTGGAGTGAGAGGATTTGAACCTTACCCCTTAGTTGAAGATACATGTCAATTTTTCTAAGCTATGCTAACTTTCGCTTGATGTTATATTGCCCATGACTTATTGTTCAAATAGGTTATAAGATTTATTTTTTCGTTTTCGTTGAAAGAATAGGTTATAAGTTATAATTTGATTGTTATAAATTTGAAAATGATCTACTATAAATGTAATATTATTTTTTTGTTTTACTATTATTGTAATTCCCTAAATTAGAAAGAAACTTTCAAAATATGAAAGTGGCTTAAAAGAAAATTAAAACTTCTCCTTATATGATTTCGGAAAAAGGTTCTTCCTCGAAAAAGAAAGAGGATTCACATTACAGTCTAAAAAATAAATGACATTTAAACCTGACAAGTACATTCTAGTAAGAAATATTCAATAATTCTGACAAAATACTTAATTTTT
Organism: Trichosanthes cucumerina; assembly: GCA_036507285.1. Taxonomy (NCBI): domain Eukaryota; kingdom Viridiplantae; phylum Streptophyta; class Magnoliopsida; order Cucurbitales; family Cucurbitaceae; genus Trichosanthes; species Trichosanthes cucumerina. Next base: position 98,868,807 of record CM071835.1, on the reverse strand, counting down.
AGGATATTTCACATTTATTTTAAAATATTTATTACAATATGTCTTCTTAAATTGATTTAATTAAAAATATAAAATCTTAATATATAATTTAGACCCGTTTGATAACCATTTTATTTTTAGTTTTTGGTTTTTGAAATTTAAGCTTATTTTCGCCTAACTTATCTACAATATAGATCATCTCCTAAGGAAACATTTGAATTCTTAGCCAAATTCTAAAACAAAATCAAATTTTTGAAAGCTACTTTTTTTAGTTTCCAAAAATTAGCTTGGTTTTTGAAAACATAGATACAAAATAGATAAGAAAACATATAAACTCATTCGTATGAGTAGTATTTTTAGGCTTAAATTTTAAAAACTAAAAACTAAAAACCAAATGATTATCAAACGGGGCCTTAATTTTCCAGTTGTTAACGTTGGATTACAACCAAATACATTCAAAATTATAACTTAATTTATCTTCTTATTTTATTTTATTGACACCTGAATAATTCTGTTGCAATCTTAATAAGGATTTTGAATTTTTGTCAATGTAATAACATTTCTACGTGTTCATGAGTTCAACATCGACATAAACGATGAATCGACATTTCCATTATATCATAGAAAGATCGATGAAATATAACTGAAATATCAACAAAATATCTTTATTCTGAATCAATATTAATTATACGAAATTTAAATTTATTTCAAAAGGATGAAATGTTTATTTGTTAATTTAAATATTTTTAAATATTTTTAAATTTATAAATTTTCAAAAATATTTGTAGACATCAATATTTTATTAATTTGATAATATTCCTATAAAATCGAGACCAAACATTTTCGTCAAGATTGACATTTAAAACCTTAGTCCTAAGACAATAATATAATTTAAAAAAAAATACACTGAAAAAAGCAAATTAATCAATTTTCCAATTTTTTAAATCAGGATTTATTATTATTATTATTATTTTGAAATATTGTCATTTGTCAGTCAGAAAATAAAACAAGAATCCCGAAATGCAAGTAAATTGAAGTCCATGGACCATGGGCTTGGTCTTCCTTTTCAAAATTCAAAACTGACGCTCTTAACGGTCGCATTTCTTTAGAAATAGGGTTTCTATAACGGCTAGTTTCTTCGTCGATTGTCGTATTTAAAGGCCCTTCACTTCTCAACTTCACCGAATCGCCTCATTTCGTGTGACTGTGTGAAATTTCTTCAATCTATCTCAGATTTTCAATTCCAATCGCCATGGACTTCCGTAGCTTGTCAAGGAGAGAGCTCCAAGCACTCTGCAAGAGGAATAAGATTCCGGCCAATATCACTAATATCGCTATGGCTGACGCTCTCGCCGCTCTTCCATCGGTGAGTTATCTTCTTCCTTTTCTGTTTCTGCAGTTAATCCTTCCATTTGTATCGTTTATTGAAGGATCTGCGATTATGAAATGACTGTTCTGTTTCGAATCTGGATCTTCTTCATGAATTTACTGGTTCTGTAGTTTAATCCTTTGATTTGGATATGGTTTCTGAAGGATCTGAGAATCTGAAGGGTGTAATTTTTACTGCGATCTGGTTTCTTTAAAGAACTAGGATTTTTTCTAGGGATTTCGTAAGTTAATTTAGGCAGTTCTTTATTCTGTCTTGGTGTAGGTTGAAGGAATCGAAGAGTTTTTGAACGGAGAAGGATCTGGAGTACCGGAATCGCCGATGAAAGAAGAGTTTGTTAACTCGGAAATTCCTCGAACTGCATTGAGAACCTCGACAAGAAGAAAGACCGTCAAAGATGAGCCAATTACTACTCGAACACGCCGTGCAGCAGCGGCGAGATGTACAGAGGAGTCGGAAAACAGAGATTTGAACGTGGCTCTGACTACTCCATCTCTTCCGGTTAGCCGAAGAAGAACGACGGCGGCTTCTTCCGCTTGCAAGAAAGTGGATTTCCAGATGACGGTTGATGCTGATGAGAAAGAGGACGACAATTTGGGTCAAGAAAAGAATGTAATTGAAAAAACGCCTGCAGTGCCTAAAAGCCAGAAGAGAGTTGTGGGGGCCTCGACTCGTAATCGAACTGAGACTCGGAACAATGGAGCTACGGAGCAACGAGTTTATAGTACAAGAAGGTCCGTCAGATTGTTGGAGAAGAACATGGACAGCTTGAGTTTAGGGGAAGACGGGAAAATGGAGCCAATTACTGTCCATATGTCGTTCGATGAAACGCCTAACACTACTACAGGTTTTACATTTTGTGAAAGGCTTGTTCTTCCGTGTATGCATTTTTTGATGTGTATAATTGAGAAATTTGATGATTGATAGCACTTGATGCAGGACCAGTGAAGGAGGATACGAACTTAGAAATTGAGTCAAAGAAAACTGATGAATCAGAAAGCAGATTAGATGAGAATTTGGGGTTGGAAATCCATGATCAAGAGAAGAATGAGATAGATTCTGAAGTGAAACTTTCAGAGGTTGAACCAGAAATTGATCTTGATTCGTTGAATTGTTCTGCAGAAAGCCTAGTTACTGAAACAGAGGGTAAGATTGCATCAATAAATTTTCTCCATCTGTGCATTGAGCAATATTTTTGGCTGGTATATTTATACATGTTGGTTTACATTGCAGTACCAGATGATAATTTGGATGTGAAATGCTTATCTGAAGATGAAGAAGAAGTAAATGAAGCTTCCAAAGATGATGATGCTGTGGAGAATTCTGCTGAGGAAATCAACGATTCTGATAAATTTTCTCTGCCTACTGAAGATGTGAACCTGACTGAAGTTCATAACTCGAGCATTGTAGAAGTAACCAGCAGCGAAGTGGAACAAAATGAGTCTATTGGTGAATCGGAATGCGTCAGTGAAGAAGAAGCCATTTCTGCAGAATTATCTCTGCCCCATGAAGATGTGGAAGAGGATATCCAAGCTGACGAGCTCATGAACAATTCTTCTGAATTGTCTGCTGAATTATCGTCTCTTCCCCATGAAAATGTGGAAGAAGCAATCCTAATTGATGATGTCTTGAGCAGTGTTGAAGAATCTGTAATGGAAGAAGTGAAAGATACTCAAAACGAGTATGTTTATGAATCAGAACCCACAATGGAAGAAGAAGAAGAAGAATTGAATGCCGACATTGAAGGGGACAAGAAGGAAATGGACGAGGAGACAGTTTCAGTTCAAGCTGAAGAAGGCGATACAATCATCCCTGAGAATGTTTCTGAAGAATTGGTGGATGTCAAGATCCAATGGCAAATGGAAGAAGAAGCTTCAACTGAGATTCAATGTGAGGAAGCTTTGGTGGAAGTTTCAGTTACCTCAAGTACAGAAGAAATCATTCCCACTTCCTCTTTTGCAGCAGCTGAGCAATTGGCACTGGCAAACCAATTTCCAAGGCCAACTGTAGAAACCAAATCTCCACTTCAAGACCAAACCATGATGAAGCTGCTAATGGACAATTTAGAGGCTGAAGATGAAGAAGAGGAAAAAGCTGAGGAAAAAGTCAACTGCATTCTGAGGCAAATTGTGGAGAAAGATGATATAAGCTTAAGACAGCTAAGAAAGATGTTCAGGGAACAACTCCAACTTAGCAAAAAGAAGATGGATAAAACCAACAATACAAAAGTAACATAATTTTTATAGTTATGCATTTATGTTTATGAGTTTTCCATCTCCAATATTTTAAAGAAAACCACCCCTGATCCCCAAGAGTGATTTTTTTTTTTTTTTTTTTTTTTTTGTGAAATAAGAGTGAATTTTTCTTAAAAAAGAGAAGAGTGGATCTTAATCTTGGGGCTTCGACTCTCACATAAAGTTCTTGTTTCGCCAATTCAAAAGTTGGCGAAGGTTTTTTACTAATGAATCGATAGTCAAAGTCATTCCATTCCGGAGACCTTCCTCGATCAAAAGATCGTATTTCTAAATTTTCATAAGGCCCCCCTGGAATTCCTTCCAAAGCTTGTTGAATAATTTTGATGGATTCCGTCATCTCACCAAGTCTGACTAAATAACGAGCTAATGAATCTCCTTCTTTTTGCCACTGAACTTCCCAATCAAATTCGTCATAACACTCATAATGATCCACTTTACGAAGATCCCATGGTATTCCGGAAGCTCGTAGCATTGGTCCTGATAACCCCCAATTTATTACCTCTTCTCCACAAATAACGCCTACTCCCTCAACTCGTTCTAAAAAAATAGGATTTTTTGTAATAAGTTTTTGATATTCAGCAACCCCTGTCAAAAAATAATCGCAGAAATCCAAACATTTATCTATCCAGCCATGAGGTAGATCAGCCGCGACTCCCCCGATACGAAAAAAATTATGCATCATTCTCATACCGGTGGCTGCTTCGAATAGATCATATACTAATTCTCTTTCTCTGAAAATATAGAAGAAGGGAGTCTGTGCGCCAATATCCGCCATAAAAGGGCCAAGCCATAACAGATGAGAAGCTATACGACTCAACTCCAACATAATTACTCTGATATAGCTGGCTCTTTTAGGTACTTGAATATTTCCCAACTGTTCTGGACCATTTACGGTTATTGCTTCTGTGAACATAGTAGCTAAATAATCCCAACGTGTTACATAAGGTAGATATTGTATAATTGTTCGGTTTTCTGCAATTTTTTCCATCCCTCTGTGTAAATAACCCAATATTGGTTCACATTCAATAACATCTTCACCATCCAAAGTAAGGATGAGTCGAAGAACACCGTGCATTGATGGGTGGTGAGGTCCCATATTGACTATCATGAGGTCATTTCTTGTAGCTGGTCCATTCATAAGTTTTTCCTCGATTCATCTTTCCATGAATTGCTGAAAATGAAAATAAGTTCATAAAAATTCAAGATCTAATAAATCAAATAATTAAAAATGCCTTTTTAAATTACTGAGTTTTTGACTCCCGAATATTCAATTGATTAATTAATTCTTTATAACGCATTTGATTTTTCTTTGATAAATAAGAAAGTAATCGTTGGCGTTTTCCGAGAATTTTACGTAGACCTCTTTGAGATAAATAGTCTTTTTTGTGCAATTCCAAATGTGAAGTAAGTCTTCGTATCTTATTGGTGAAATTGACTACTTGAAATTCAACAGATCCTCCATTTTCTTTTTTTTCTTCTTGCGAAATAACTGAGCTGAATGAATTTTTTACCATAAAATGAAATCCCCTCCCCCTCCTTTTTTCTTTTTTTAGAAATTATTATGGATCAGTAATAATATAATAATGTTACTCATTTAAATTTGATATACACAATAATCTTAATTTGATTAAAAGAATTTCGATTCTTTTTTTTTTTTATTTAGCAATCCAATTTTCAAAATTGGATTCAGATAGGTATACAAAAGGCTGGTATATTTCTGCACGCACAAAAAATATTTAGACTTAAAATTCAAATTCAAATAAGAATATTTTATTGATTCATTTCGAAATCTAATAGATACGTCATTGAATTAAATTAATATCAGCTATCAGAATGTAAGACAGTGCCATATGTGTATTTCTTTGTCTTCATATACCATATAAGGTACGGGCAATATAGGAAACATGTAGCATTAACGAATTTTCAATTGTGGATACATATGGATCCTTAGCATACTAAAACGACTGCTATTATTGGTATCAAACCAATAACGATTCATACAAGCTAAATCTTCTAATCGATAACTGGGCCAAAGAAAGAACTTTAATTTATCTTAATTTAAGCATGTGATTGTAAATTTATATTTTCTTTTATACCCCTTACAAAGCTTGGTTAATTTAAGCATTGTAAAGGAAGAAGCTTGTAATTCAATAATTACAATAATTTTCCAATCGGTATCAAAGAATTAAACTCTGTTTCTGTCCATTTTTTTTCTCCTTCACATCATTCATAACAATGGCATCAACATCAACCTCTGCAACACCCTCACCACTGTTTCTCTTATCTAATATTTACAATCTTGTGCCACTTCAAAGGGAGGGAAGTTAGGTTTCCCATGTTGGTATGGTCGGGCATAAAAGATTGTTAAGTTAGGTCAAAAAGAAAAGGTAGAGAGAGAGAACAGAACGAAACCGATAGCCTCGAATTATGTCGAAAAAGGCAAGAGAAAGAAAAGTCAGGACTCTTTCCGCATACCTCTCATTTGGGCAAAAAGAAAAGCTGTGAAGGTTTGCACCTTTCCTCACTTGAGTAGAAAGTTTTGATGAAAGGAGGATATCCTGAGCCAAGCACAAGCAGTAAGTAGGTCTCAAAGAGTCATGAAGTTGGATCAAGAAAGAAGGTTGAAAGCCAGGCAGTAAAGCTCACGTTGTCGACACCTCTTGTCCGTCGTGAGTGATTTCTCGTATGTGTATGTTGGGATGTATGTCCTAATCTCATTTAGTTTGTAATTTACTATTTGAAATTAATAAGAGTTATTTATTTCATTACTTTGTGTCTCGCAAATATTACAAACTTTGTCCAATAAATTAAGCTCCAGGGTCATTGAATATATGAGAGAACTAGAACTTGAACGGTGTGTAGTGGACACACAGGGAGGATCACGTTCGAGTTAATGACCCGAACGATCTACAATATATGGATGGGGATGGAGACCTAATCCTGGATACGTTGTGGATGCGACCCGCTTTGTATTAGATACAAGCGAGGTGATCGACTCGTTCATGTAGTTGACATGCGAGTGGGGGCATCTGTGCAATGATGAGATTACACAAGATGGGACCGTGAATTATTAGACCTACTGATGTAACTCCGTTGACAGTATGGACTAATAACTTCGTAGATGACCATTAGTGACTCAACCTGAATCCTGAGCGTGTATGGACTTCTATCTGCAGGGGTCTGTCCTTTGACTAGTACGAGTGAGGGTGGTCATGGTTACTCGCCCAATATGCCTATCTTCTCAGGGACAGGACCACGTGAGGAGCTGGGAACTTAACTACACGAGATGGAATTCACTCGTTCCCGCCTTTAGGGAAACTAGAGGAGTTGTTCCCTTAAGTGCTGTCTCCAGGGCTTGGACAACGAGCGGCCACCCTCTCACTGGCCCGGGAGGGGTGTTGTGTATGGTTAGACCATTACAACGTTGTTGTTCATTAGAGAAGCAGTGGGAACTTAAGGAGCGAGAAGTAGACACATGGGTAAAACGGTAATTTGACCCAGTAGTGTTTACGAACAACCTGTGAAGGATCGACTCATGGGCACTGATTATATTAGTGGACACAACTTGTCTTACACTGACGGGAGTGCAGCTACGGACTTTACTGGAGTGTCACCGTAGCTAATGAATGTTGATTAACAAGGTCAAAGAGTTTGTGAGTTAGTCTCGGATCATTGGGAGCTCGTCCATTGTGAGGTCCATTAGGTCCCTCGGTTGGCTCAAATTGGATTAATAGAAGGTTTACATTTTTTGTGTGAATTTGAAGTGTTCAAGTTCACTAAAGGGTAAATATGTCATTTATATGAGATATGAATGATATATATTATATAGTTTAATGTGAATGTGATTCATAATAAACTATAGGTTAGCCTAATTGTTGAATTAGAGCTAATTTGGAGAAATTAGATTGAGAGAAATTAAATTGAATGTGATTCAATTTAAAAATCCACAATTATACAAATGTGATTTGTAAAATGAGATATGAGATATCTTATTACATGTGGTTATGCAAATATGATTTGTATAACCTATAGTTGTGGTAAAATGGTAAATAGGTGGAGATTTCAACTCCATCTATCACCATTATACAAGCCTCTTTGCAAGAAGGGTTCATTAAGCATTTGCTTATTTTTGGAATTCTCACCAAAAGAAGTAAAGTGAATTCTCTCTCAAACTCAACTCTCTCTCAAATTCTCCTCCCTTCACAAAAAACAAAGAATCCCACCATTCTCCTTCTACCTAAAGTAGAACAACCGAGAAATCGAGTGAAGGGTGTCCGTTCGTTGGGATTGTTCGAGGAGTTCGAGATCGTTGAGAAGAACACGAAGAGTTCGTGATCGGAGGAAGGAAATTTGAAGACGGTCTTCAACAAGTAAGTAGCATCTTTCTTTATATTTTTCCTTCTATTTTAGCATGTTTAACCTTATACTATTAGATAGTTTAATTTTAACAAAATGAAATGCACAACGATACCACGACGATTCGATCGTCTTCCACTACGCGGGGACTCTCATTCCCTTCAATTGGTATCAGAGACAATTGTTGGCTTCTTGTTGTGCATTTGTTTTTGTTAAAATTAGGTGGGTAAATGTTTTAATTCATGAGATGAATTCTGGTTTTGCAAAATGGGCGTTTTCGGTTTTGACATTTTTCTTAGATTTACATTAATGTTGATATGATCAATGTAAGGGCCCGTGTTTTGGGTAAATTTTAATTTAAATCGAGTCTGTAAGTCCGTGTCATTCGTGGCATGAGATGTTGTGAAGAAATCGGAGCAGAAACGGGTGAGAAACGACAAAGAACAATAAGAGCTTGTTGTTCTGTCGACGGCGTTGAGACGCTGTTCATCGGCATCTCAACGCTGCAATCGCGGGCGGAGGCTTGGCTGCAGAGCAGCGTTGCAACGCCGAGGCATGGAGCGTGTGGAGCGTGGACGCGAAAGCTGCTGCGCGGCGTTGTAACGCCGCAGCGTTGCAACGCTGCGTGCGTGATGGCGATTCTGCGTGGCGATTCAGCGAGGACGTGGGGCGGTTGAAGCAAGTTCAATCGTGGGGCGTTTTTAATTCTTATTTTATTTAATTTTTTTTTGTAAAATGTATTTGTTTTTTTTATTTTAATTAATATTAATATAAAGGTTATATTAATGTTAATTAATTAAATAAATGTCCCTAAGTGCCAAAACCAATCCATTTTTGCTATTTAATTATTTTATGCATGAGATGTATGATTTAATTAATTCTATGTGCATAATGTATGTCATATAGATTTAAAATCCCACCTTAGGTTGAACATTTCATGCATCATTTATATTATAAGTGTTATAATATATAGTTTGCATGATAGGTTATATTATAAGTGTTATAATATAATTAAATGCATGTTTTAATTTATTTAATATAAGAGTTATATTTCTTAGATTAAAAGCATGCCCATGCATTTAATTTCATGTGATGAATATATGTTATAGTATAGTTATTCATGTGATGAATGATCAAGCACTATAACATAGAAATGCATGCAACCTAAGTTAATTATTAGTTTTAAATTGTTTAGAACTTGAATAATTAGACTTAACTTTTCTAGTTCTAATAAGATTAGAATTAGGAAATAAAAATATGACCTTTGAATGGTGACTGATTAGTAACTCTGTCTAAGGAAGGTTTTGTCTAAGGTCAGTGGGGTATTTAAGTTGGCGCTGCGTAACACCCCACGAAAACCGACACAGGAGTGAATTCGGTCCGGAGATTCTTAGGTTATATTATCGTGAGTGTCGTTAATTAAAAGTTGATTAATTTACTCACATAGACCTAAGTTAATAATGTGATTATAAACTTAGGCTAAATACAATATAAGAGTTATATTGATAGACTTAGGTAAATTTTAGCCGGTTTATCTAGATCAATCCCGAAAAATATAAAGTGCTGAGTAGGAGGAAATAAAGTGTATAAGATATATTTAATTTTTCGACCACAAATCTCCTTAAAGTCCGCACCGTGAGATCCATACTCGGCCTCGTGGTGCAATTGGGAGCGTCCCCCTTCGGATGGTATTTGTATGGATCAATATCAACGTGGATGGAGAGAGTACTTATAGTGAGTGAGAGCGGGACCTGTGAAAACGGGACCAACGGTCTCTTCTTTCGATTCACACCGTGAGACCCCTATGATCCGCCTGCTAGTTTGGCCTGAACCAGACAATCCCTTCGGAGGGCCTTGATCATGGGAGTCGGAACACCGTGAATTCCCGAAAGGGATATAGTTTCCTTCTTGGTTTTCCTTCTTGGTTCACCCTTCGGTTGCTATTGTTTAGACGGATAATTGGAAACTTAAAGATTGAGGGTGACACTCACATAGTTCATTAAGAGTTAATGGATTCGACCAAATAATGGTAACTGGACGCCTAATGGAATTAGAGTTATTCTGGGATTAGGGTCTGGTCGAGAAAGTCTCGTCCTAGAGGAGGAGTGTTTCTGTTCACCCTTCGGTGGCGGTCATTCAAAACCTTTAGGATATCATTGAAAATTTAAATGGCCTAGGGATCATAGGATTAAATTTTGCTAAAACTTGATTGGATTTCAAAAGTTTTTTGCGAGACTAACACAAAGTTTTAATTTAATTTTTTCAGCAAAAATGTCTAGCTCGATAATAGCTTTACTCGCTTCAGATAAATTAGTGGGAGATAACTTCCAAACGTGGAAGAATAATATAAACACGATTCTTGTAACTGACGACCTAAAGTTCGTGCTTACTGAGGAGTGTCCTCAGTTGCCGAGCTCGACTACATCACGAAGTGTTCGTGATGCATACGATCGGTGGATCAGGGCCAATGAAAAGGCCAAGGTCTACATCATTGCCAGCTTGTCTGAAGTACTGACAAAGAAGCATGAGTTGATGGTCACTGCTAAGGAGATCATGGAGTCTCTACAAGACATGTTTGGACAACAGTTCTTTCAGGTCAGGCACGACTCGCTCAAACACGTCTTCAACGCCCAAATGAAAGAAGGGACGTCTGTCCGTGAACATGTTCTGGACATGATGACCCACTTTAATTTGGCAGAGATGAACGGGGCTTCGATTGATGAGTCGAGCTAGGTCAGCTTTATCTTGGAGACTCTTGAAGAGTTTCCTTGATTTAAGCCAGAGCAATTTGTTATGAACAAGATAAGCTATACACTAATCACCCTTCTGAACGAGTTACAGAACTTCCAGTCCTTGATGAGGATCATGACACCAGAAGCTGAGGCAAATGTTGCCTTCAGGTCCTATCACAGGGGTTCGATCTCTGGGATAAAATCGGTGGCTCCTTCTTACCCGAAAGGGAAGAAGAAGAAGATGAAGAAGGGTAAAGCTTTCCGAGCTGCCGCCCAAAAGGGCAAGAAGGTCAAGGAAGTTGCAGAAAAAGGAAAGTGTTTCCACTGCAATGGGGACGACAGCTGGAAGAGAAACTGTCCCAAGTTCCTTGCTGAGAGGAAGAATCAAGGTAAATGTGATTTACTAGTAACAGAAACATGTTTAGTGGAGAGTAGTGACTCTGCCTGGATATTGGATTCGGACGCCACTAATCACGTTTGTTCTTCTTTTCAGGGAATTGATTCCTAGCAGCAGCTGCGAGAGGGTGAGGTGGCTCTACGGGTTGGATCCGGGGAGATTGTCTCTGCTGCAACAATCAGCAAAGTGAAGCTTTATTTTGGCAGGAATTACTTATTGTTATACAATTTGTATATAGTTCCAGGGTTTACTAGAAACCTCGTTTCTATTTCCTGTCTTTTAGAACATTGTATTTCTGTTTCATTCAATGGCAATAAAGCGTTTATTTCCAGAAATGAAAACTTCATTTGTTCTGCTTCACTAAAGTCAAATTTGTATGTTTTAAAATCAAATTCGGTCAAAAGCGTTTTGAACACTGAATTATTTAAAACTGCAGAAACGCGAACTAAAATAATAAAAGTTTCTCCAAAAGAAAATGCTCACCTTTGGCATCTAAGGTTAGGCCACATCAATCTCAATAGGATTGAGAGACTAGTAAATAGTGGACTTCTAAACGAGTTAGAAGAAAACTCTTTACCGGTGTGTGAGTCATGTCTCGAAGGCAAAATGACCAAACGTCCTTTTAGTGGAAAAGGATATAGAGCCAAAGAGCCCCTTGAGCTTATAAATTCTGACCTCTATGGTCCGATGAGTGTTAAAGCACGAGGTGGTTACGAATACTTTGCATCTTTTATAGATGACTATTCAAGGTATGAGTATATTTACCTAATGCATAAGAAGTCTGAAACTCTTGAAAAGTTCAAGGAGTACAAGACTGAGGTTGAAAACCTGTTAGGTAAAACAATAAAAACACTTCGATCGGATCGAGGTGGAGAATATATGGACACTGAATTCCAGGACTATATGATAGAACATGGAATTACGTCCCAACTCTCAGCACCTGGTATGCCACAACAGAATGGCTTATTAGAGAGGAGAAACAGAACCCTGTTGGACATGGTTCGGTCGATGTTGTGTTGGGGTTTTTGCCCTAAAACTCGTAGCTTGTAATTTTTTGTTCTAATTAATGTAATAAACTGTTATTACTTCAATAAAGTGTTATTGTTCGTTATTTACGACATTGCCATTGTTTTAACCCTAAATCCAATAAACTAAACATCCAAGGTGTTGGGATTTTTTTTCTAATCTCGTGTTTGTAAATTACTATTTGAAATTAATAAAGTGTTATTCATTTCATTATTTTGTGTCTCGCATTTTATACAAACTTTGACCAATAAACTAAGCTCCAGGGTCATTGAATATATGAGAGAACTAAAACTTGAACGGTGTGTAGTGGACACACAGGGAGGATCACGTTCGAGTAAATGACCCGAACGATCTATAATATATGGATGGGGTTGGAGACCTAATCCTGGATACACTGTGGATGCGGCCTGCTTTGTATTAAGATACAAACGAGGTGATCTGACTCGTTCATGTGGTTGACATGCGAGTGGGGGCATCCTGTACAATGAGATTGTACAAGACCGGACCGTGAATTATTAGACCTATCGATGTAACACCGATTGTGATAACTAATAACTTCGTAGATGACCATTAGTGCTCGACCTGAATCATGAGCGTGTTATGGACTCCTGTCTACGGGGGTCTGTCTTTTGACTAGTACGGGTGAGGGTGGTCACAGTTACTCATCCAATATGCCTATCTTCTGAGGGACAGAACCAAGTAGGGAGCTGGGAACTTAACTACGCGAGATGGAATTCACTCATTCCCGCCTTTAGGGAAACTAGAGGGGTTGTTCCCTTAAGTGTTGTCTCCAGGGCTTGGACAACGGGCGCCCATCCTCTCACTGGCACGAGAGAGTTGTTGTGTATGGTTGGACCATTACAACGTTGTTGTTCATTAGAGAAGCAGTGGGGACTTAAGGAGCAAGAAGTAGACACAAGGGTAAAACGGTAATTTGACCTAGCAGTGTCTACAAATAACCTGTGAAGGGTTGACTCATGGGCATTGGCTCAATCTGGGTTAAAAGAAGGGTTACTGTTTTGGTGTGAATTGAAGTGTTCAATTTCACTAAAGGGCATTTATGTCATTTATATGAGATATGAATGATATAATATATAGTTTAATGTGAATGAGATTCATAATAAACTATAGGTTAGCCTAATTGTTGAATTAGGGCTAATTGGAGAAATTAGGTTGAGAGATATTAAATTGGATGTGATTCAATTTAATAAATCCATAATATTGCAAATGTGATTTGTAATATGAGATATGAGATATCTCATAACGCATAACCTATAGTTGTGGTAAAATGGTAAATAGGTGGAGATTTCAACTCCACCTATCTCCATTATTTAAACCCTTCTTGCAAGAAGGGTGGTAGGTAATTTCTCTCATTTTTGGATTTTCACCAAAAGAAGAGATCAATTCTCTCTCAAATTCCCTCAAGCATTTCTCCTCTCAAAAACCAAAACACCAAGATCCCACAATCTTCATTCTTCCAAAAGAAGAACAACAGAGAAGCCGAAGGGTTGTGTTCGGTCTTTGTTCGAGAGAAGGGTTCGAGATCGTTGAGTTCGAGATAGCACGAAGAGTTCGTGGATCGTTGGAAGGAATTTTGAAGCACGTCTTCAACAAGTAAGTACTTGTTGTTTTTCTTTCCAATTTATGCATGTTTAACCTATAATCTAAGTGTTAGATTGTTTTAACGAATAATAGTTGCATAACTTCACCATGACGATTCAATCGTCTTCCGCTACGTGGGAGTTTCATTCCCTTCACAAGGCTGTAAAATGTATCTTTAACTGAATGTAGTGTACATATAAAGGATCTCAGTTCGAGATACAACCTAAAGGGTCTATAGTAAGGGGATAAGGTTTGGGTACCTTACCCTGGTAAAACTATGGATGTGGCTACTTTGTATATGATACAAACACTATGATCCTAACGTGTTTGTGTAGATGACATGTGAGTGGGGATATCCTATGTAATGAGATTACATAAGACCGGACCGCGAAATAGTAACCACTAGATGTAACTCCGTTGACTAGTTAGGTTTCTATTTCACTAGGATGACCTAGGCAACTTGATCTCAATCCTGAGCGGGTTACGAACTCCTGTTTGCGAGGGTTTTTCCTTTGACAAGTATGGGTGAGAGTGGCTAGATTCACCGACTCAATATGCCTACCTTCTTGGGGACAAGACCGAGTGAGCAGCTGGGGACTTAGCCTAGCAAAATGGAATTCACTCCTTCCCGCCTACTAGGGTATAAGTAGAGGAATGTTCCCTTAAGTCGTGTCTCGGGACTTGAACAAACTGCCCGACACTCTCATTGGCCCGAGAGGGACTCTGTTTGTTGGTAGGACCAAAAAAAAATTGTTCATTAGGGGAGCACTGGTACTTAAGGTACAAGATATAACCCATGGGTAAAATGGTGATTTGACCATGCTGGTGTTACGAACATTCGTGAAGGATTGACTTTGTGACACCCGGTAATTTTTCTATTAATTTTCTACATTTTTCTTTCTTCAGAATTTAATTCTGAGCTTGCTTTGTAATTTTGGAAATAAGTTTAAGTTAAATAAGAAAAAAAAAGGGGGAAAGTTTTTATAAAAAAAAGGGAATTAAATGATTTTATTATTATTATAATTTTATTTTATTTTTTAAAAAGAAAAAGGTTTTCAAAGCAAGCCCTCCCCCCCCCCCCACGAATTTACCTTTTCTCTTTGTGTTGCAGAAACTGACGGATCGCCCCTCACCTCCGTTCGACCCAACGCCGACAGTTGACAAGCCAACACTCGTCAGCATCATCTCTCCCGTCGTGCCTCCTTCTCTCTGCCGTCCAGCAACCCACGACTACAACCCCCAAGCTCTACTCTCAATTTTTCGATGGTTCCGGTGTAAACTCGAGAATCATTCTTTGGAATTTCCTTATAAAGAAAAAACAAAAGAAAAGAAGAAATGAATGCATAAAACTTGGTTTTCCTTGTTTTAAAAAGAAAAGAAATGAAGTGAAAGATAAAAGGAAAACAAGGAAGGAAAAGCTTAAACTATTTTGGTTTGCTTTGCTCTAAGAATAATGAAGAAAAGAAAATGAAAGCTATGGTTATTATATTATGTTATGTTTAGGAAAAAAAAGGAAAGAAAAGAAAAGAAAAGAAAAGAAAAGGAAAAGGAAAAACAAAGAAAGAAAGTGGAAGGTGGGACCCCCACCTTGGTTTTTCTTTTAAAACAACAAAGTTCCTTCGATATTCTTCTCATTTTCATCAAAGAGGAGCTGAGAGTTCGTGGGAGAAGCTTAAAGGAAGAGGAAGAAGAGGGTTTTTGGAGCTGAAGATGCAGAAGAGAGGAGAAGAACTAAAGGTTTGTCCTTTTTAACAGCAAGTTAATCAATTCAATCCTATTCTGGTTTTCTGTTCATCTCGAGCACCATAAGAAGAGGTAAGATTTTAGGTTTTGTTTCGTGAAAGTTAACTCATATTGGAACAAAATTTGTGAAGGAAACTTGAGCAAATTCGGATCTTAAGCTATTGATTTGTGAAGAGGAAGACAGAAGACATAATTTGCTGTCAAATCCGAGAAGTCTCTGGTGTTTTGGTTGTACTGGTCTGTAGAGTTGGAATCAGAAGCTCTATTAGGTATGATTGGAAAGCTTATTGAAGTTTCTACAACTTTCGTGAAGCAATCGTGAATAGAAAATGATTGGAAGATGTTGTAAATAGCAGGTCAAGTTTCGGGTTGCAGCAGAAAATCGAATCTGGAATAGCAGAAGTTAGTTCCTGGGAAAGAAGCTTTCGAGGTATTTCTGAACCAATCTATTGGGAATTTCAATTTCATGTCTGCATATAATTTTTAGAGGATTCAAAAAGGAAGAGTTTGGTATAAATTTCACCCTGTTTGGCTAAGTAATGAAGAAGTTATGGCTGTCTGAAAACAGGGCAGAAATTCTGAAAATGCTGGAAAATTTGAAAGTGTGTTTACTTGTAATTTTAAGGTTAAAAAGCATGAGCTCGAGGTTCTAATGGTTGAATTTGGTTTGTTTGACAGGCCATGAGCAAATAGGTCGAGTGTACAGGCCAAGGTTCTAGTTTAACACTGTGAGTGACAAAACGAACTTAAAAAATGTTCTATATGCTTGATTTATGTTTTAAGAAAATACAAGTTTTGCTTGTATGAAAGAGTTTAGATGTTTATTGTTTTCCTTGAACACTTGTTTATGAGCATTCATGATTTCTTAGAAATGTTTTAATGTGTTCATGATGAGCTTAAATGTCTTGATGAAATTTATACACGAGCATATGTTTATTGCATTTCCGAAGTCTATGGAAATGTTATGATTTCGAGCAAGTATGTTTTAGCAAGTATGTTTTTAAAGATTTCCAGTTTTATGAACAAGCTAAGTAAGCTTGAGTTTTATGAAAAGAAAAGATAAGCGAGGCATGTTCAAAAGTTTTCATGTGATCTTACAAATATTGAGCCCGAGGCTTTATGGTGCCGTGTGTGCACACAAAGTCATTTTCGTTGTCGGCGTTGAGTGAACTCGTGACAACAACGCCAAGCGTCGTGAGTCTTTGGCGGGCCCCACTACGACAAAACGATGGGAGTCTTTGGGCGCCCCACTACATCGTAGAACAAACGTAGATTGTGACATGTTTTAAAAAGAGTTTATCTCATTTACATGCCTTACGAGATTTTAACGATATACTTGCTGGTTTTCATGAAAAGCTATTCTGATTACACAGTACTTTTAACATTTGATTACAGATGCATATGCTCATAGATGGCCAGGTGATATGATTTACGAGTTAATAGTTTTCTTTTAAACTCAAGTCACTCACTGAGCTTCATAGCTCATTCTTTTAGTGTTTTACCCACTTTTCAGGTAGAGATCGAGCTCTCCGGTGCTCAAAACTCGCATAATAATAATCTGCTGGAAGCTTCTCAAGTTTGATATGTTGTACGTGGGTGGAGTTGTATAGAAAGTCTATATGTATAGAAGAAGGACTATGAACTTATGTTTATGTGTTCATTTTACCCCTTACGTAGGTTACGTAATTGTCAATATTCCGCTGTGTTGTGTTTTAGTTGTTTCTTATACAAGTTTAGTATGCTTATAAGGTAAAACAGGGTCAACAGGTATCGTTAGAGAGGTGAACGATGTTTGTTGGCTTCACGCCGTCTATCGGGCTAAGTTAGCAGGTAGTTCGGGAGGGGGTGTGACAACTTGGTATCAGAGCAGTTAGCTCCATGGGAATGAGACAGGGCAAGTTAGCTCTGAGAATAAAGTAAAAGTCATAGCAAGTTATTGAGTTAGTTCTATAGAACTAGTAGAGCATGGTCCAAGTAAGGATAATAGTAAGTCCAGTCAGGACTAGAATGTGAACACAAGTCTAAAATTGTGCATTTGAGAGTATTCATTACATGTCTAGTATGTGATATGTTAGAGAAGTCGTGCCACCACGTACTAGCAGACGGTGCAGGCAGGATCAGGACGGGACGCAGGATCCTACCCAAGATCAATCCCGAGGGGATCTAGTGCCCCGAGAGTCGGATAGGGGCGAATTACAAACATGTTAATTCTCTCACGGGAGGTAGGTAAGCCATAGGGGAGCAGGGCTAAGTAATCCGGACAAGACATATAGAATAGATCACCTAAAAGAATTAGGAGCCACAATGTTTGAGGTTCCAAAGATCCAGTGGTCGAGGTTTGGTTGAATAAGCTTGATAAATGTTTGATGCGATGAGTTGCTCTGAGGAGCGAAATGCTAAGTTGGCCACATTCTTGCTGCTAAAAAAGCGGAAGGATGATGGAAATCGGCGTTAGCCGATTGTAGTGATGCACGATCATTTGTATAATCGGAAAACTTTGAAGTATATTTGAAGATAAATGTTACCCTAGCACGCACTGCAGAGAGGCAAAAGAGGATGGATTTTTAGAATCGAAGCAAAGGACACTTTTGGTGGTGAGTATGAGAGAAGATATACCGAAGTTTTCGCGGTATGTTGATGTGATTGTGGCATCTAAGAGTGACAGTGCAGAAGATTTGAAAAAGGGTTACGACCGAGATATGTACCCGATTCTGACCATTGCTAAGTGGATTGATTTTTTCTCGGCTAATAGCGCGCCGCTCTACGTGTTGAGCAGAGTATAACTGAGGTTAAATTAATAGTGGAACCTAGTTGCGGGGCTTCGACAACAAGCAGTTTCCAAGGTCGTGAGTAGCGGAGGTTCACACTTGGAGTAAATGTTTCCAAGTCAATATGACTTTAAAAATCGAGCTAGTAGCCAAGTAGCCAGGCATCGAGGCAGATGAATGTGGGTAGTGCCTATCAGAGGCAGAGTTAAAGAGGACCTAGTTAGTTTGTTTGATTGGCAGCAAGTTGCTGAGAGGGCAAGAGTCTATTGCCAATATAGGAAGGAAAACTCCATGTGTGATCTGTTGCAAGAATCATCAAGGTCATTGTCTTGTGAGTGTTGGTACATGCTACCAGTGCTGACAACCAGGACATGTCAAGAGGGATTGTCCACAGCTATGGACAACCGCATGAGGGGACTAGGGAGTTGAGTCCCGAGAAAGTTGAACAACCAAGAGTTTCAATAGGCGCAAAGAGAGGGCACCACGGCGGTGTCGGACTAAAGGAATTGTAGATAGACCAGGCAACACACGAAAGGTTCACGCTATGACTCGAGAAGAAGCGAGAAGATGCATCATATGTCATTCATTGGTACGATTAGTATTTGTAATGTATCTGCACCTGTTTTAATAGAACAAGGTGCTACACATTTCTTTGTTTTTAGTATGTTCTTGACTAAGTTGAATGGGAAGCTAGAACCTTTATGTAAAAGGTTAGTTATATACACTCTAGTTGGTGATGTGTTACTAGTCAATGCAGTGTTGCGGGACTGTGAGGTCTTAGTAGAAGGTCTCAATGTGTTAGTGGATCTTCTTCCACTAGACTTGCAGGTGTGAGATGCAATCTTAAGGATGGATTTCATATTTACTCATTATGCTTCCAGAGATTGCCATATAGAGGAAGTTGTTTTCAGGCAACCAGGATTAGTTAAAGTGGGTTCAGGGGTGAAAGAAAGATTATCCCTATGAGTTTAATTTCAGCATTAAAAGTTGAAAAGTTGTTGAGGAAAGGTTGCACGACGTTTCTTGCACATGTAGTAGAGTGCGGGAGGAAAAGCTAAAATCCGGACAATGTTCTTGTTATGAGCGAACTTCTTGATGTTTTTCCAGTGAGAACTCGCGGGGTTGCCACACCGATAGGGAAGTTGAGTTCACTATTGAATTGCTACCAAAAACAACATCTATATCGCAAGCGCCGTATAGAATGGCTCCAAGTGAGATCAGGGAGCTAAAGATGCAGTTACAAGGACTAGTTGATAAGGGATACATCAGACCTAGTGTATCGCCTTGGAGAGCTCCAGTGTTATCTCGTGAAAAGAAAGATGGTACCGTAGATTATGCATTGATTATGACGGTTAAACAAAGTCACGATACGTAATAAGTATCCTTTACCCTGAATAGATGACTTGTTTGACCAGTTAAGAGGTGCATCCATGTTTTGTAAGATTAATTTAAGATCAAAATATCATCAGTTAAAGGTCAGAGAATCAGACATTCCTAAGACATTATTCATAATGAGGTATGAGCATTATGAGTGTTTAGTAATGCCATTCGGTTTAACAAGGTACTAGCAGTTTTCATGGACCTCATGGGCAGGTTTTCCACCAGTATTTGGATAACTTTGTAATAGTAATTATTGATGATATACTAGTTTACTCAATTGACAGGAAAGCCCACGGGGAACACATGAGGATTATTCTGCAAACACTACGAGATAAACAGTTGTACGCTAAATTCACCAAATGTGAGTTTTGGTTGAACCAGGTAGTGTTTTTGGGGCATGTTGTCTCAACAAATGGTGTTAGTGTGGATCAAAATAAAGTTAAAGCTGTAGTCAACTGGGAGAGACCAGTTAGTACGACAGAGGTACGTAGTTTCCTAGGCTTGGCAAGATACTACAGGCGGTTTGTTGAGGATTTCTCAGGATTCGCATTACCCTTAACAGCTTTAACAAGAAAGAATGCTAAGTTTGAATGGTCAGATAAGTGTGAACAGAGTTTTCAGGAGTTGAAAAAGAGATTAGTTACAACACCTATTTTGACACTTCCTATAACGGAAAAAGAGTATGTGGTTTACTGTGATACCTCGAGGAAAGGTTTAGGGTGTGTACTGATGCAAGAAGGAAAAGTAATAGCTTATGCGTCAAGGCAATTGAAAAAGCACGAATGTAATTACCCTACCCATGATCTTGAGTTAGGAGCAGTTGTTTTAGCATTGAAGATCTGGAGACATTACTTGTTTGGTGAAAGGTGTCACATTTACACAGATCATAAGAGTCTGAAATATATCTTTGATCAGAGGGAGCTGAATATGAGACAACAAAGATGGTTAGAATTGATTAAAGATTATGATTGTACCATATAATACCATCCTGGTAAGGTGAATGTGGTAGCAGATGCATTGAGTAGGAAGTCAAGACTTCCTAGGGATGCCTTGTGTGGTATTCGAGCAACATTTTTATGTATTCTAAAGGATTCTAAGGCAGTTGTAACTAAAGAGAATTCAGGGAGTCCTTTAGTTTAATTCCAGATCAGGTCTTCACTCGTAACAGAGACTGTGAGAAGACAGCCAGAGGATAGTAACCTGCAGAAAATGTTTGGAAAGTCCAAACAGAGCCCAGAGGCATAATTCAAAATGAGAACAGATGGAACCATAGTTCAGCAGATAAGATTATGTGTCCCGAATATTAGTGAGCTTAAAGATGCTATTCTAGAGGAAGCTCACAATTCAGCTACGTTGTGCATCCAAGAAGCACCAAGATGTGTAAAACTGTGAAGGAGACTTATTGGTGGCCTGGGATGAAGCGGGAGATAGCTGACTATGTTGATAGATGTTTGATCTGCCAACAGGTTAAACCAGCTAGACAGAGATCAGGAGGACTCCTTAATCCATTGCCAGTGTCGGAATGGAAATTGGAGCATATTACTATGGATTTTCTATTTGGATTACCACGCACTTCAAGTGGACATGATGGTATTTGGGTAATAGTGGATAAACTCACTAAAACAGCACGGTTTACACCGATTAAAGCGACGTCTACACTTGATCAGCTTGCTAAGCTATACATCGACAAAGTTGTGAGTCAATACGGAGTGCCAGTGTCCATAGTTTCAGATAGAGATCCGAGATTTACTTCTATGTTTTGGCCTAGCTTACAAAAACTATGGGGACAAAGCTGAGTTTTAGTCTGACGTTTCATGTTGAGATGGATGGTGATCGGAGAGAGGACCATCCGGACCCTAGAAGACATGTTGAAAGCATGTGTCCTTCAAGTTAAGGGAAGTTGAGATACACACCTATCACTTATGGATTTCACTTACAATAACAATTATCAGTCTAATTTTGACATGGCACCATTTGAGGCTCTAGATAAAAGACCGTGTAGAACGCTCGTATATTGGAATTAACTAGGAGAGCGGAAGCTAATCGGTCCTGAGTTGGTGCAAGTTACGACAGATAATATTAAGGTAATCAAGGAGAATTTGAAGGTAGCTCAAAACCGTCAGAAGAGTTTTACAGATAAGCGACGAAAGGACTTAGAATTCCAAGTCGAAGATCCAGTTTTCTTGAAGTTATCTCCGTGGAGAGGTGTCCTTCGTTTTGGCAAGAAGGGTAAGCTAAGCCCTAGATATATTGGTCCTTATCAAGTAACGGGTCGAGTTGGGCCAGCAGCCTATAGACTAGAATTTCCAATAGAACTATCTCGAGTACATGATGTTTTTCGTATGTCTATGTTGAGAAAGAATATTCCAGATCCGACACATGTGCTGCAAGCACAACCCGTTGATCTGAAAGAAGACATGAGTTACGTAGAGAATACAGTTCAAATCCTCGACAGAAAAGAACAAGTTTTGAGAAACAAGACGATCCCACTCGTGAGGGTTCATTGGAAACATCACGGAGTAGGGAAGGCGCACTGGGAGTTAGAAGACCAAATGAGGAGGAAGTATCAGATGATCTTCACACTAAGCACTACTAAATTCGAGGACGAAATTTCTTAAGGGGGAGGTAAGTTGTAAACCCGAGAATCATTCTTTGGAATTTCCTTATAAAGAAAAAACAAAAGAAAAGAAGAAATGAATGCATAAAACTTGGTTTTCCTTGTTTTAAAAAGAAAAGAAATGAAGTGAAAGATAAAAGGAAAACAAGGAAGGAAAAGCTTAAACCATTTTGGTTTGGTTTGCTCTAAGAATAATGAAGAAAAGAAAAATGAAAGCTATGGTTATTATATTATGTTATGTTTAGGAAAGAAAAGGAAAGAAAAGAAAAGAAAAGAAAAGAAAAGGAAAAGGAAAAACAAAGGAAGAAAGTGGAAGGTGGGACCCCCACCTTGGTTTTTCTTTTAAAACAACAAAGTTCCTTCGATATTCTTCTCATTTTCATCAAAGAGGAGCTGAGGGTTCGTGGGAGAAGCTTAAAGGAAGAGGAAGAAGAGGGTTTTTGGAGCTGAAGATGCAAAAGAGAGGAGAAGAACTAAAGGTTTGTCCTTTTTAACAGCAAGTTAATCAATTCAATCCTATTCTGGTTTTCTGTTCATCTCGAGCTCCATAGGAAGAGGTAAGATTTTAGGTTTTGTTTCGTGAAAGTTAACTCATATTGGAACAAAATTCGTGAAGGAAGCTCGAGCAAATTCGGATCTTAAGCTACTGATTTGTGAAGAGGAAGACAGAAGACAGAATTTGCTGTCAAATCCGAGAAGTCTCTGGTGTTTTGGTTGTACTGGTTTTTAGAGTTGGAATCAGAAGCTCTATTATGTATGGTTGGAAAGCTTATTGAATTTCCTACAACTTTCGTGAAGCAATCGTGAATAGAAAATGATTGGAAGATGTTGTAAATAGCAGGTCAAGTTTCGGGTTGCAGCAGAAAATCGAATCTGGAATAGCAGAAGTTAGTTCCTGGGAAAGAAGCTTTCGAGGTATTTCTGAACCAATCTATTGAGAATTTCAATTTCATGTCTTCATATGATTTTTAGAGAATTCAAAAAGGAAGAGTTTGGTATAAATTTCACCCTGTTTGGCTAAGTAATGAAGAAGTTATGGCTGTCTGAAAACAGGGCAAAAATTCTGAAAATGCTGGAAAATTTGAAAGTGTGTTTACTTGTAATGTTAAGGTTAAAAAGCATGAGCTCGAGGTTCTAATGGTTGAATTTGGTTTGTTTGACAGGCCAAGAGCAAATAGGTCGAGTGTACAGGCCAAGGTTCTAGTTTAACACTGTGAGTGACAAAACGAACTTCAAAAATGTTCTATATGCTTGATTTATGTTTTAAGAAAATACAAGTTTTGCTTGTATGAAAGAGTTTAGATGTTTATTGTTTTCCTTGAACACTTGTTTATGAGCATTCATGATTTCTTAGAAATGTTTTAAAGTGTTCATGATGAGCTTAAATGTCTTGATGAATTTATATACGAGCATATGTTTATTGCATTTTCGAAGTCTATGGAAATGTTATGATTTCGAGCAAGTATGCACTACTACAAAAATTAGTTTTCTTGACGCTTATAAAATGTCGAGTTTTGCCTTACTTGACGTTTTTCAAACCGTCAAGGAATCTACCGTCAAGAATAATATACAATACTTGACACTTATAAAGTGTTATGTATACTCTTTTTTGACGCTTATAATGTGTCATTTTGAACATAAACTCTTGACACTTTTTATTCGTCAAATGTAGTTTTATCTTGACTCTGAAAAAGTGTCAAATTTATGTTAATACTTGACATTTTTTCTGTGTCAAAAATATGTTTATCTTGACATTGCAGAAATGTCAAATAAAAGTTACTTGACACTTGAAATGTGTCAAATATGAGTTTATCTTGACAGTTCTAAAACGTCAAATTGAAAGTAAACTTTGACAATTGTAAAGTGTCAAATGTAATGTTCTTTTCAACCAATTATTCCATAAAATCTAGAATTTTCTGCATTGCATTCCAATAAATTATATTCAAGATCTATGAAATAAAATTCCATCAATAATACCCTTAAAAATTCAAATCTTCTTCCCATATGAACAACTCTAAAATGACAAGAAAGTTCAACTTTTAACAATTCAAACATTAGTAACTCCGATAATAGTTATACATTCAAAATGAAAAACTACACTTATCTCCACCATATATGTTCAAACACTAATCATCTCCACTATAGTTAGACAATCTATGGGTCCTAGCCTGAACAACATTTACACAAAAATATTTGGTAACCATCCAAAAAATGTGTTCAATCCTATCTCAAGCAAACATGATCTATACAAAATATTTGGCACTTTCATGTAGCCATCCAAAAAATGTCACTATCAATCCAATGTCAAACTACATTTACACAAAAAAAATATTTGACACCTTCATATGTAGCCACCCAAAAAATTGACATGAACAATCCAAAGTAGTATCCACCCAAGAATTCATCATATGTATCCACCCAAAAATTCAGCCCACACTCCTCGTGAGACTTCATCTAACTCCGATTGCAGTATGCGTTTCTTATATCAATCTACAAACATTAAGAGTCAAATATTATAATAAATAATATTTTGTCAAGTGTAACAATTGGAATGCAAACTAAATAACATACCGAATCTGTGACTACGATGCTTCCTTTTGTCATGATATCTATCATATATCTCATGACGTAATACCCACATTCAACACTTCCCACCGTAAAAGGGCAATTGCAATACCAAAATAAAAACTTATAATACACGCACTAAATGTGTTCATATATAATAGAATAAACTAAGTTTAAATACTTGCCTTCACTGTTTTCCATAATATCGATTTTCGTATTTTTTCAAATTCTTCTAAGATCAAAATATTGATATTGCCCTAAGTTCGCAAAAAAAAAAAAAAAAACAACCAAACAAGGTTTCAATCAAGTGTAATGATCATACAAAACTAAAAAATGAAGAAAAAATGAATTAACTTACAAGTTTAAGTGTCATTTTGACTCTTAAAGAAACTTGGAACTCCAATTGCTACAAACGTGTCTTCAAGGCGATTAAGCATACCTTCAGGTTAAAAACAACTCAAAACAACTTAAAAGCTTCTAGTTTCCATCATAGAAGTTACAAAGTGTGAAAAAAATGGCTAAAATAAGTTTAATTGTTGTTTTGAAACTTAGAAAGTACCTAAAGTGATCACACAACTAACTCCCATTGCAACAAAAGTGTATTAAAGGAGAAAGTGTTGTTTTGAAACTTAGAAAGTGCCTAAAGGCGCTTAAGTATTCTTTGAGGCCAAAAACTAACTCAAAACAAAATAAAAATTTCTACTTTGCCCCATGTAACATAAAAAATGACTAAAAAGAATTTAAGTATCACTTGACTCTTAAAGAAACCTTAGAACCTAAAGAGTAGCCAAAAATTCGTGAAACAAAGTTTAAGTGTCATTTTGACTCTTAAAGAAACTTAGAACTCCCAATGCTACAAACTTGTCTTCAAGGCGATTAAGCATACCTTCAGGCTAAAAACAACTCAAAACAACCTAAAAGTTTCTAGTTTCCATCATAGAAGCTACAAAGTGTGAAAAAATGGCTAAAATGAGTTTAAGGGTTGTTTTGAAACATAGAAAGTACCTAAAGTGATCACACAACTAACCCCCTTTGCAACAAAAGTGTATTAAAGGTGCTTAAGTATTCTTTCAAGCCAAAAACTAACTCAAGACAAAATAAAAGTTCCTAATTTGCCTCTTGTAACCTAAAAAATGGCTAAAAAGAATTTAAGTGTCACTTGGCTCTTAAAGAAACCTAGAAAGTGCCTAAAGTGAAACTTAACCACACACCAACCATTGGATGCTACAAAGTAGTGAAGAGGTACTCAAGGGTACTTTGAGGCAAAAAACTAATTCAATAGGACCAAAAGTGTTGACTTTTTCCTTTGAATCTTACAAAATGCCAAAACGTGCTAAAAATACTTGAAGTGTCATTAGGACTCTTAAAGAAATTTAGAAAATTCCTAAAGTGAACACATAACCACCCCTCGATGCTACAACAGTGTGACTTAAAGGAACTTAAACACACTTACAGGCTAAAAACAACTCAAAAAGACCTAAACATGTTTAATTCGTCCCTTGAAACCTACAAAGTAGCCAAAAAGTGTGAAAAAAAAAAAGAGTTTAAGTGTCATTTTTTTCTCTTAAAGAAACGAAAAAAGTGTCTAAAGTGAAACTATAGCACAAACAAAACTATACCACAAACCAAACTATACCACAAAAAGAAATTTAAAAACAAAAGGTTCAGAAAGATCTCATATAATTAGAGAATTGTATCAAACTGATTTGGATAAGCAATTTCTCTTTTTTAATGTGTATACAAGATGATGACTCTATTGTATAAATAGAAAATCGATGAGGCAGGATATTGAATGTATAAGAAAAATATGGAAGATGTTATTTTATAAAAGTAATAATATTCACTGCACTAATCATAATGCATAATCATAGTATTAACCAAATAAAGATAGTGGCCATGGACTATGAGATTTATTAAGCCACGACATTGATGAGGTGTTGATTGAGGACCTATAGTCTATTTAAATTATACCAATATATTCAAAGTTTCTCACTAAACAAGAAACAAAAGCTTAAAGCTAGTTTTCCAACTTCAACTCAAAAGCTTAAAGCTCGAAACTTGAACTCAAGAACATAACAACCCAAAGAACATAACAACCCAAACTTATGATGAACATAAATACTAAAATTCATCAAATTAGTAAATAACAATGACTTAAGAATATATATATACTAGTTAAACAAGCATAACCATTAACATGTAAGATCATATTTAAGATAACACGAGAGACCAATTCTCTCTCACATCCTCCCTAACCATGAACATGTGAGATTATTTAGTCTTGGCTAATATACAAAACAAGGGGAATTGGAAAATTTACGAATGCTAAAACTAAGATGATGTTTGGGTGTGTTTCTTATGTAGCGGTTTCCTTAGAACTGCGATAAGCCTTCAAGAGTCCAACATGTACATGAGTAGTTAAAAGAGTAAGTCACAATTGCTCTCCTTGGGGCTAGGACACAGAGTTTGTCTCTCTGCAGACTCTATTCATCCTTTGTCATTTGGACTTTTTGAATTGTTCTCCTAAAACCTTTTTTATTTATTTGATTGTTCATCCTCTCCCTCCATCCTTCTTTTTTGTTGTTAACCTCTAGGAGGCTAAAATTCTTAACTATAGAGATCAATTTATTCATGAATTCATTTGAGAATAGTCTTCATGTACTTTTAGAAGACTAGTTTTCAAACCTAGGCGATACGGTAAAGTACTTTTAGAAGAATAATTAACATGCATTCATTGGAGACTAGTTTTCCTGTACTTTTAATTATTAATTAAATTTCATTGTAGAAAGATTAATTACAAGCTAGTTACATAT
The DNA here is from genome assembly GCA_036507285.1 of Trichosanthes cucumerina. Classification (NCBI taxonomy): domain Eukaryota; kingdom Viridiplantae; phylum Streptophyta; class Magnoliopsida; order Cucurbitales; family Cucurbitaceae; genus Trichosanthes; species Trichosanthes cucumerina. The sequence continues at coordinate 98,841,187 of CM071835.1, read as the reverse complement.
CACTGACATTATGTCTACCCTAGTACCTTTGTATCCCCCAATGTCAATTTCAAGAATCAGCTTGAAATTTGGAGGCTAGAACTCAAGAACTTGATAATTATGACGGCTTTTGGAGATTAACCCAAACACAAATCAAAACTTAAGGAAAAAAGTTGGTGTTTTAAGAATGAAATTATATAAGACCACAATTTTAAACCTTATCTCGATGCCTTTGTCTCTAAGTCTAAGATGCAGTTGCACTACTTGTTGATGAAATGCTAATGGAAAGCCTTTTTTATTTAGTGTTTTCTACTTCTAGATTTTAATAATCTAAGTTTTGTGTGGGAGGAAAGAAAACAGTGGATATTTGAAGATAAGAAACTCTCATTTGCTCGCTTTCTTTTATGCCCACCTTCTACTATAATCATAACACTACCTATAAGTGGGCAAAGCTGAAAAATGACTTCAATTATCAATCTCAACCACCCTATCTAACACTCTAAACTCATTCTCCGCCAAACTATTAGATTTCATTTAATCAAGAATTTTCACAAACACATTATGGGCAGAACAGACCAACAAATTGAATGATTTTAAAAGAAAACAATGAGAAGTCAAATTCTTACCTCCTACAATGAGTTTGATTGTAATTGAAACGGTCCCAACATTTTTATTATGAAACATACCAAGTAAACATTAAGCATAAGCTTCAGTAAAAAAAAATCAAAGAACACTATTCATCGGTTTTATAAAACAGACCTTTCGTGGTTGCCCCTTAAAGTCACGATGATGCTTTTCTTGGTTGTTGTGAGTACCCTCCAATACTCCTTCTCAGCCTCACCTTGAATGAAAAAATTGAATCTAAAAGGTACCAAAACATAAGGACAAACACGCAGGTGAGCAGCTAATGGAGGAGGAATAGAGATTAAATGGAGGTTTTAAAAGAATCTTTATGCAACTTGAAACCCATCACACAATTGGTTCTAGGTGAAAAAAATTCAACCCCCATTTTGTTCAAGGTACTAACGAGTAACAACAAACCGCCTAAACAAAAGAAAAGAAAACTAAACTAGCAACAAAATTTGGAGAAGACTCATCTGATTATCATGCTAACAACATCAGCAATCCATTTATTCACATTTGCATGATTACAAGCAGAGAGAAAAAAGTTAATTTAGGGGAAATAGAAAGGGAAAAAGAAGGGGAAAAAGAAAAAAGAAAATAGGAATGGGTGATAGACAAAAAACCAGGACAAGCAATTGACGTGCGAACTACAAATGGATGGACGATAATTGGTTGAGACGACCGCCGGTGATTGTTGAATGTTTGGGAGACGATCGATGGCGATTGGTTGAGATGATGTGAAAGACAATCACTTGAGTTGTTGAGGGTATTTCATTTCTTGACGATGGAAAGCGATGGGAGACGAAAAATATGTGAGAAGAAGAAGAAATAGAGAAATCGTAGAGAAGTAGAAAGATTGAAGTAGAAAGGTTCTTACCTTTCACGAGGATGAACTAGAGAAGATTTCGAAAGGTTCTTACCTTGCTCGATGAAGAGAAACCGTGTTGTGAGAAGTAGAAGAAGAGAAATCGATTTTGGCGTGAGCTTGAAGAGGAACCAGATATGGGAAGAAGAAGAAGAGAAACACAGGTCGACAAATCGATTGAAACGGCGCTAGGGTTTCTTTTTGTTTAGTTTAGAAAAATAATAAAAAATGACACTAAAATTGAGCGCCTTTTCCATTTTGTTTTACTTGACGTTTATAAAACGTCAAATAAAGTGTAAACGAGAAAAAATTTGAAATCTTTGTCATCCTCCGTGTTTTTTAATTTTTCTTGACGTTTTTCTTTAAAAACTCCGTCATACTTGACGTTTTTTCATAAAAACGTCAAGTATTTAAAACTTGCAAGTGTCAAGAAATATATAATTTGTAGTAGTGATGTTTTAGCAAGTATGTTTTTAAAGATTTCCAATTTTATGAACAAGCTAAGTAAGCTTTGAGTTTTATGAAAGAAAAGATAAGCGGGCATGTTCAAAAGTTTTCATGTGATCTTTCAAATATTGAGCCCGAGGCTTTTTATGGTACCGTGCACACGGTCATTTTTGTTGTCGACGTTGAGTGAACTCCGTGTGACACAGTAGCGCTGTCGTGAGTCTTTGGGCGGGCCCCACTACGACAAAGACGATGGAAGTCTTCAAGGGGGTCCCACTACATCGTAGAACAAACGTAGATTGTGACATGTTTTAAAAAGAGTTTATCTCATTTACATGCCTTACGAGATTTTAACGATATACTTGTTTGGTTTTCATGAAAAGTTATTACGATTACACAAGATACTTTTAACATTTGATTACTGGATGCATATGCTCATAGATGGCCGGTGATATGATTTACGAGTTAATAGTTTTCTTTTAAACTCAAGTCACTCACCGAGCTTCATAGCTCATTCTTTCGATGTTTTACCCACTTTTCGTAGAGATCGAGCTCGGTGCACGAAAAACTCGCCATAATCTCACTGGAAGCTTCTCAAGTTTGATATGTTATGCACGTGGGTGGAGTTGTATAGAAAGTCTATATGTATAAAAGAAGGACTATGAACTTATGTTTATGTGTTCATTTTAGGTTGTGGTTGTGTGATCCATGGTTGGGTATGTTTTTTTTTGTTGTGATGTTCATATCTCTTTCAGTTTTCCAGAGAGTCATAAGTAGGGTTACCCCTTACGTAGGTTACGTAATTGTCAATATTCCGCTGTGTTGTGTTTTAGTTGTTTCTTATACAAGTTTAGTATGCTTATAAGGTAAAACAGAGTCAACAGGTATCGTTAGAGAGGTGAACGATGTCTGTTGGCTTCACGCCATCTACCGGGCTAAGTTAGCAGGTAGTTCGGGAGGGGGTGTGACATCCGACATCTGAACGCTGAATCTAAATCAGTTTCGACACCTCCAATTGGCGTTTTTCCCTTCTCCTCCTTCTCCGGCTAGTCCCCTAGCAAAATCGATCACCGTAGCTCATCACCGGTGAGTTTTCCTTAAAACCATTTAGTTTTGGTTCAAGCGGTTCACTAGTTTTTAATCTGGTTGTCTTAAATTAGAGGTCGGTTCCGAATAGATCGGGTTGCGGGCATCCCGGAGTTGTGCTCTACTCACCAAACGTCGTTGCCGCCACTATCACCGGAAACTTCCGCCGCCAGTTGTCGGAACTGCCGCCGCCGCCAGTAAGGTACATCCACCTATTTTCATTTTCTCGATTCCGTTTTAAGTTTCCATGCGTTGGTTTGGTCGTTTAAGTCATTGTTTTGATTATGGATGCAAGAAGCGTGTTTTTTTTTAAGGTTCTCCGTTTATCGATTAGGGCATCGTGCGTGGAACTCGGGATCGAACTCCCAAACCTTGATTATCCAAGTATGTAGTCATTTGGATTAAGCCCCTTACAGTTATTATTCAATTTTGTTTGAATGTGGTAATCTATGAATTGTGTTTAATACACGAAAATCATGTTATGATGCCTATGGTTGAGATCGGGTTGGTGTTGGTGCTGCTTGTACCACTAATGGACTAAGAAAGTAGTTAATGTTAGATTAGGGAATAAGGCTTCAAGTTAAAAGTGAGACTTTAAGCCTTTGATCGTATTAAGCTAAGAGAGATTGTTGTGAGCCTGAGTTTGACGTAGTTGAAAGGTGGCTCTATGCTCGTGTCCTACCTCGAGATTGGTAGATGGAATTTGTAAGTCACGAGTAGACCCTAGATGGGCGAGTGCGACAAAGTGTAGTTAACCAAACCAATTAGAGGACTACTGTGTTGGGCTTAAGATCGTCTAAGTGTAAGGCGGTTCTTAAAAAGGGATCGAGGTTGCAAGCTAATGTTTTGGTTACTGAGGTTTAGGCCAAGTGTGTCCGTTGAGTGAAACGCCTTAAGCTTCGGCTCGTGTTTAAGTTGTTTGGATCGTTATAGCCAACTTGATCTAGAAAGCGAGCTCATAAGTGAGGGAGCTTGCTTGCGTAGTTCGTGGTTGAAACTTTGAGTTGTCGAGTATGTTTAAAAGAGGTTGGTTCCGATCGTGATCGAGTTCGCGTATGTGTGGTTGAGGATCATAATCGTTACGCAGCTTGTATTGCTCGCATGGTTGTTAGAATGCATTTTCGAGTATGGTTTTAGTTTCAGCCAGGAGAGTTGTGTCATGTGACCCCTCAGTCTGGAAGTCCCTACCTTACTCCTTGTTTAGGTGACGTCATCCTACGACCTTGTGTGGCGAGGAACTAGCATGAAATACGTGTATGATGATGTCTCATGGTGAGTCACAGTGTGTGTGGCAATAGACCAGGGGCAACAATGTCTTATGGTGAGGCATAGTAGTCATGGCAATAGACCAAAGACGAGAGTGTCTCGAGGTGAGTCACAGTGTGTGTGAAAAAAGACACGGAGTGGGACATAGCTTACGAACGTCCTGCGGGGCGGGTCTGGGCTATGTTAGAATGCTAGTTAGAGAGCGTTCTGACGTGAAGCAAGGAGGCGAGCAAACCCACGTGAGCTTGGGGTAAGGCTAAGTCGGACGCCTAACCGAGTGTGGTCTGAAAGTGGAATTTGGGTAGTTTGAGGTGTTGGCTAAAAGTGAGAACCTAGCTGAAGTTGAGACCCTTGAGAATGGGTTAAGGGTATTAGAAATGCCCAGTTATAACCTTAAATAACCTTGTAAAGCGCAGAACCCAACACTTACTAAACCCTGAGTTACGCCTGAGCGAGTCAGTACCTCTAGGTTGACGATATATGATAGGCTCGTGAGACTGGGGTGCGTTCCCGTTGAGATCAGGGAGTGGTTGCTTTCCATTATCCCATGCTAGCTTAGGGGTGATTCCCCATAGGGCGTGTTGGTTACGTACCTCACTACCCTATGCTAGTTTATTGTGTTGCGAGAGCCTGGGGTACGTCCCCGTCAGGGAGTGGTTGCTTTCCATTATCCCGTGCTGGCTTAGGGGCGATTCTCCATAGGGCGTGTAGGATATGTACCTACTCTGCTCTATGCCAGTGTGTAGTGGCGTGAGAGTTACTTTCTCTCATTGCATCGTCAATCAAAGTTCCAGGACCGAAGGTAGAGCTCGAGTTATTACCGCAGGAGGGCTCAGGGTGAAGTGTGCTAAGTGTGAGACCTGTTTGGGGTTGAGTGAGTTTAGAATGCGAGTTTTGTTTGGTTGCATGTTAGGTTGTTTGGACGTTAGTGGGCTACTTACTGAGTATTATTATACTCACCCGTCTACTTTGTTGTTTTTGGTTGCAGGTAAGAAACCATGAGGCGAGTGATGGCGACAACGACGACCCGATGAGGCTGTGAGACCCTATTTCCTTCTTCCTTTCCTTGGCTTAGAGTTTTCTTTTGTCACTGTCATGTTTAAGTTCCGCTTTATTTTCTTTTGGTCCCGCGACCCTCTGTTCCTTTTGTAGTTTGGTGGGGGTTGGTCATTCTTTGAAACTTTTTGAAGTGTTTTCTGCTTGTTAGGTTCCAAGAAAAATTTTGGTTTTCTCCTTGTTATGCCGTTATGTTGCCGAAATTTCGGCGCGAACGGTATAGCGGAGTAACTTCCCTAGCGTAGATTCGTCTCAATTTTTTTTAGGGTCGTTACAGGTGTATCAGAGCCTTAGGTTCTAGATTTTGTAGACTCGCTTACATCGGGAGCATCTTGTTCTTCACAACCTCTCACAGGGAAGTCGTCTCGTCGCTGCTAGGTTTGGTATCTGTTAACTAATTAGTAACGTAGATAGGGACTAATATGTTTGCTCATCTTACTGTTCTTACATTGTTATGCGTTGAAGTTATCTGACCCTGCTGTTATAAGTGAGTAATCGTGAGGTGTTTGCTTATTAGCTGGAAATTCAGGTTACTGGCTCGTGGAAGGCCAACCACCGATGAGGATGGTCGGGGTGGTCATAGAGGTCACAGTCGCAGAGGCCATGGATAGAGTCTAGTAGTAGACCCATTCTTGGCCTCTTGGCGGTTGTTCTGTCTGTTGAGTGATTCGTCGCTCGTTGGAAGTGACCTTGTTTACGTCTTGGGACAAGCGACGTCGATGTGATCCAAGTATGAATTCGGATTGTACCCGCAGGGAGTTCGTGTTTAATCCTCCATCAGAATGGAGCTTCGTGTTCGAGGGGACCAAGTCAGGGATGGTTCCAAGGGTTATCGTAGCCTTAGAGGCAAGCAGGTTGGTTGGCCAAGGAGCTTGGGCCTTCTTGGCAGTTGTGGCAGGCTTGAGAAACTAGACAGGGGACGTGTCGACGGTTCTAATGATCAGTGTGCGGATGTATCTCTCGAGGATTTACCTGGTATACCTCCAGTTAAGGAGGTGTATTTTAGTATCACGTTGGGACCATACACCACACCACCATCAAAATCCCCGTGTCGAATTACCTCGACCGAGTTAAAAGAACTCGAGACCCAATTGCAGGGAACAACAAAGTTCTCCAAGATCGTTTTGCGCTCAAGCTATCACAAGTTGAGAGTAAAAGAGTAGGTCATCTCGAAGACAATGGTCAGACCTAGTTTGGACATCACGGTTTGTCGTGACGTCGTTCGATTTGACTAACGTTGATTGTCTTTGTGGATCGGATAAATAAAGTGTTTAAGGAGTTATTGGACGCCTTCGTGCTGGCATTTACTGATGGCATCCTTGCCCACTCGAGGTCGAGTGAAGGATACGAGAGCCACTAGAGGAAAGTCTTGGTTACTTTGAGGAGGAACAAGTTGTACGCTAAGTCCTCCTAGTGCGAGTTTTTGTTGAATCAAGTGTCCTCTCTGGGACACATTGTACCTATGGAAGGTTCAGTAGGCTCGGCAAGAGTGGAAGTAGTTTCAAAATGGCCTCGACCCAAGACTGTTCCCGAGGGTTGTAGTTTTGGGCTTAGTTGGCTATTACTGGCATTTCATAAGAGACTTCTCCAAATTGGCTACACCTCTCACCTAGTTGGCACGGAGGGAGAATGCTCTCATGGGAAGTGATCCGTGTGAGTCGAGTTTCTAGGTTTTGAATCAGAGGCTGATCTCGTTGACCGGTACTCTTGGTCCTGATGGTTTAGGAGTTTTCGTGGCATTCAATGGTGCTTTCAAGAAAGGTTTGGGTCGTATTTTTTATGCAGAAGGGGAAGTTTATTGCCTATGTCTCCCATCATTTGAAGGTCTATGAGCGGAATTATTTGACCCATGACTTGGAATTTGTTGTTGTGGGCTTTACTTTAAAAGTCTGTGGCACTACCTTTGCGCTGAAGAAAATCCAGATGTTTACAGATCTCAAGAGCTTGAAATACTTGGTTATTCTGGAGGAACCGAGTATGAGACAACACCGATGGTTGAGCTTTTAGAGAGCCTTAGGGATTGAGTGTAGTTTCAACATGATGTTCCATTCACAGATAAACGAGCAGATCGAGAGGATTGAATCAAATCTTAGAGGACATACTTCAAGCTTGAGTTTTGGAGTTTACAGCTAGTTGGGTTATGCATCTTCATCTGCTGGAGTTTGCTACAACCACAACTATCAAGCAACGTTAGGTGTGGCGCCTTTTAAGGCCTTGTTTGGTAAGGATGTAGGTTCCTAGTGTTTTGGGGCGAGTTTGGTGAGTGTAGGCTCTTGGGGGCTCGAGTTGGTCCAAGTCACAAACGAGGTCGTGCCGAAGACCTAAGCAAGGTTGTTGATGGCTCAACGCAGGCTGAAGAGTTACGCCGAAGTGAGGCGCAGGGACTTGGAGTTTGCAGTTGGAGAGTACGCATTCCTTAAGATTGCACCTATGAAAGGTGTTTTGAGATTTGGCAAGAAAGGGAAGTTGAGCCCTATGGTCATCGGGCCATTCGAGGTCTTGGAGCGTATTGGCCCAGTGGCATACCATTTAGCCTTGCCACCATCTCTAGCAGTCGTGCACGACGTGTTCCACGTGTCGATGTTGCAAGGCTATGTGTCAGATGCATCCCACGGGTTAGATTTCGAGCCACTGTTGGACTATCAGGACTTAAGCGACGAGGAAAGACTAGGGGAGATCTTAGCTCGTGGGAAGAAAATTTTGAGAAACAGAGAAACCGACTTTGTCAAGGTCCTTTGGAAAAACCTTCAGCTTAAGGAAGTTTCCTGGGAGAGTGTGAACGAGATGAGGGCGGACTACCCGAGTTGTTCAAGAACTAGCTACTTTCGAGGACGAAAGTTTTTAAGGTGGGGAGGATGTGACACCAGGAAATTTTTCTATTAATTTTCTACATTTTTCTTTCTTCAGAATTTAATTCTGAGCTTGCTTTGTAATTTTGGAAATAAGTTTAAGTTAAATAAGAAAAAAAAGGGGAAGGTTTTTATAAAAAAAATGAATTAAATGATTTTATTATTATTATTATTATTTTATTTATTTTTTAAAAAGAAAAAGGTTTTCGAAAGCAGCCCCCCCACGAATTTACCTTTTCTCTTCGTGTTGCAGAAATCGAAGGATCGCCCCTCACCACTGTTCGACCCAACGCCGGCAGCCGACAAGCCAACACTCGTCAGCATCATCTCTCTCGTCGTGCCTCCTTCTCTCCGCCGTCCAACAACCCACGAGCTCTACTCTCATTTTTTCGGCAGTTCCGGCATCTGAACGCCGAATCTAAATCGGTTCCGACACCTCCAATCGACGTTTTTCCCTTCTCCTCCTTTTCCGGCTAGTCCCCTAGCGAAACCGGTCGCCGTAGCTCATCGCCGGTGAGTTTTCCTTAAAACCATTTAGTTTTGGTTCAAGCGGTTCACTAGTTTTTAATCCAGTTGTCTTAAATTAGAGGTCGGTTTCGAATTTGCGGGCATCCAGGAGTTGTGCTCTACTCACCGAACGTCGCTGCCACCACTATCGCCGGAAACTTCCGCCGCTGCCAGTGAGGTACATCCACCTATTTTCATTTTCTCGATTCCGTTTTAAGTCTCCATGCATTGGTTTGGTCGTTTAAGTCATTTTTTTTATTATGGATGTAAGAAGCGTGTTTTTTTTAAGGTTCTCCGTTTATCGATTAGGGCATCGTGCGTGGAACTCGGGATCGAACTCCCGAACCTTGATTATCCAAGTAAGAAGTCATTTGGATTAAGCTCCTTAAAGTTATTATTCGATTTTGTTTGAATGTGGTAAACTATGAATTGTGTTTAATACACGAAAATCATGTTATGATGCCTATGGTTGAGATCGGGTTGGTGTTGGTGTTGCTTGTACCACTAATGGACTAAGAAAGTAGTTAATGTTAGATTAGGGAATAAGGCTTCAAGTTAAAAGTGAGACTTTAAGCCTTTGGTCGTATTAAGCTAAGAGAGATCGTTGTGAGCCTGAGTTTGACGTAGTTGAAAGGTGGCTCTATGCTCGGGTCCTACCTCGAGATTGGTAGTTGGAATTTGTAAGTCACGAGTAGACCCTAGATGGGCGAGTGCGGCAAAGTGTAGTTAACCAAACCAATTAGAGGACTACTGTGTTGGGCTTAAGATCGCCTAAGTGTGAGGCGGTTCTTAAAAAGGGATCGAGGTTGCGAACTAATGTTTTGGTTACTGAGGTTTAGGCCAAGTGTGTCCGTTGAGTGAAATGCCTTAAGCTTCGGCTCGTGTTTAAGTTGTTTGGATCGCTATAGCCAACTTGATCCAGAAAGCGAGCTCATAAGTGAGGGAGCTTGCTTGCGTAGTTTGTGGTTGAAACTTTGGGTTGTCAAGTATGTTAAAAAGAGGTTGGTTCCGATCGTGATCGAGTTCGCATATGTGTGGTTGAGGATCATAATCGTTACGCACCTTGTATTGCACACATGGTTGTTAGAATGTATTTTCGAGTATGGTTTTAGTTTCAGCCAGGAGAGTTGTGTCATGTGACCCCTCAGTCTGGAAGTCCCTACCTTACTCCTTGTTTAGGTGACGTCATCCTACGACCTTGTGTGGCGAGGAACTAGCATGAAATACGTGTATGATGATGTCTCATGGTGAGTCACAGTGTGTGTGGCAATAGACCAGGGGCAACAATGTCTTATGGTGAGGCATAGTAGTCATGGCAATAGACCAAAGACGAGAGTGTCTCGAGGTGAGTCACAGTGTGTGTGAAAAAAGACACGGAGTGGGACATAGCTTACGAACGTCCTGCGGGGCGGGTCTGGGCTATGTTAGAATGCTAGTTAGAGAGACGTTTACCGACGTGAAGCAAGGAGCTGAGCAAACCTACGTGAGCTTGGGGTAAGGCTAAGTCGGACGTCTAACTGAGTGTGGTCTGAAAGTGGAATTTGGGTAGTTTGAGGTGTTGGCTAAAAGTGAGAACCTAGCTGAAGTTGAGACCCTTGAGAATGGGTTAAGGGTATTAGAAATGCCCAGTTAGGACCCTAAACCTTGTAAAGCGCAGAACCCAACACTTACTAAACCTTGAGTTATGCCTGAGCGAGTCGGAACCTCTAGGTTGACGATATATGATAGGCTCGTGAGACTGGGGTGCGCCCCCGTTGAGATCAAGGAGTGGTTGCTTTCCATTATCCCGTGCTAGCTTAGGGGCGATTCCCCATAGGGCGTGTTGGTTACATACCTCACTACCCTATGCTAGTTTATTGTGTTGCGAGAGCCTGAGGTACGTCCCCGTCAGGGAGTGGTTACTTTCCATTATCCCGTGCTGGCTTAGGGGCGATTCCCCAGAGGGCGTGTAGGATACGTACCTACTCTGCTCTATGCCAGTGTGTAGTGGCGTGAGAGTTGCTTTCTCTCATTGCATCGTCAATCAAAGTTCCAGGACCAAAGGTAGAGCTCGAGTTATTACCGCAGGAGGGCTCAGGGTGAAGTGTGCTAAGTGTGAGACCTGTTTGGGGTTGAGTGAGTTTAGAATGCGAGTTTTGTTTAGTTGCATGTTAGGTTGTTTGGACGTTAGTGGGCTACTTACTGAGTATTTTTATACTCACCCGTCTACTTTGTTGTTTTTGGTTGCAGGTAAGAAACCATGAGGTGGGCGATGACGACGACGACGACCCGATGAGGCTGTGGGACCTTGTTTCCTTCTTTTTTTCCTTGGCTTAGAGTTTTCCTTTGTCACTGTCATGTTTAAGTTCCGCTTTATTTTCTTTTGGCCGCGCGACCCTCTGTTCCTCTTGTACTTTTAGTTGGTAAGTTTTCATTTTGGTTGAGTTGTCGTTCTTTTGCGTGTTCGTTTGTCTAAGAGAAAGTACTTTGGAACTCTTGTTGTAGCCCAACCCATTCTTTAATTGTAGTTTAGTGGGGGTTGGGCATTCTTTGAAACTTTTTGAAGTGCTTTCTGCTTGTTAGGTTCCAGGGAAAATTTTGGTTTTCTCCTTGTTATGCCGTTATGCTGCCGAAATTTCAACGTGAACGGTGTAGTGGAGTAACTTCCCTAGCGTAGATTCGTCTCAATTTTTTTTTAGGGTCGTTACAGACTTGCTGTTATTGGTCAATATCCGTGGACACGGAAATATATCTGCAGTGAGAAGAGTGCAACTGTGGGACTTTAGTGGAGTGTTTTCGCAGTTAACGAATATTGATTAGGAGGTTAATGAGATTAACCGAGTAATCTCATATCGTTGGAGCTTCTGATCTGTAGGTCCATTAGGTCTACCTTCTAGCTCGTAAAGGGTTCTTAGATTGTTTGAATTTGAAATGTTCAAATTCATTGGGGAATAAATTTCATGTATATAGATACGATATAATATATAGTTTTGGAACTATATATTCTAAATTTAATGTGAATATGATTCATATTAAATTATTTGAGAGAATTAAATATTTGAAAGAGTTCAAATATTATTTTAAATGTGAATGTGATTCATATTTGAAAAACTATAGGTTATAATTTAATGTGCATAAGATGTACATTAAAACTATAGGTTAGAGGGGCAGTTGATTAAATGTGATTTAATCCAAATTAAATATATGATATTTAATTTATAATTAATTAAATATGATTTGATTAATTAATTATATTATGTAATTAATATTTTTTATAATATAATAAATAAATAAAAAAAGGGAACGTGTCTGGAGGACACGTTCCCCATGTCTCCCAACACCCTAATCGATAGGGAGTGGGGAGTTGCCCTCTGTGGGTTCTTCTGTTAGGATGTATGTACTCATCTCGTGTAGTTTGTAATATTCCAAGTTGCAAATATATAAGAGTTATTTATTTGGGCCTTGTGAAATAAATAAGAGTTATTTATTTGAATTTTGTGTCTCGCATATTTCATAAACTTAATCCAATAAATTAAGCTCTAGGGTAATTGTATTATGAGAGAACTAAGAACTTGAACAGTGTGTAGTGGACACACAGGGAGGATCACGTTCGAGTTAACGACCCAAACGGTCTACAATATATGGATGGGGTTGGAGACCTAATCCTCGATACACTGTGGATGCGACCCGCTTTGTATTAGATACAAACGAGGTGATCTGACTCGTTCATGTGGTTGACATGCGAGTGGGGGCATCCTGTGCAATGAGATTGTACAAGACCGGACCGTGGATTATTAGACTTACTGATGTAACACCGTTAACAGTATAGGGCTAATAATTTTATAGATGACCATTAGTGACTCGACCTTAATCCTGAGCGTGTTACGGACTCCTGTCTGCGAAGTCGTCATCCTTTGACTAGTACGGGTGAGGGTGGCCACTGATGCTCGCCCAATATGCCTATCTTCTCAGGGACAAGACCACGTGGGGAGCTGGAAACTTGACTACGCGAGACGGAATTCACTCGTTCTCGACTTAGGGAAACTAGAGGGGTTGTTCCCTTAAGTACTGTCTCCAGGGCTTGAACAACGGGGACTCACTCTCTCATTAGCCTGAGAGGGTTGTTGTTTATGGTTGGACCATGCAACGTAGTTGTTCATTAGAGGAGCAGTGGGACTTAAGGAGCAAGAGGTAGACACATGGGTAAAGCGATGAATTTGACCGGCAGGTGTCTCACGAACAACCTGTGAAGGGTCGACTCATGGGTATTGGTTATATCGATGGACATAACTTGTACTACAGTGATGAGAGTGCAACTACGGGCTTTAGTGGAGTGTTACCGTAGCTAATGAATGTTGAATAACCGGGTCAAAGAGTTTGACAGGTTAGTCTAAGATCATTGAAGCTCGTCACGTGTAGGTCCATTAGGTCACTCAGTTGGCTCAAATTGGACAAATTGAGGGTTGACAGTTTGGTGTGAATTTGAAGTGTTTAAATTCATTGTTTGGGTATTTATGTCATTTATATGAGATATAGATGACATAATAGTTTAATGTGAATGAGATCCATAATAAACTATAGTATAGCCTAATTGATTAATTAGTGCTAATTGGAGAAATTGAATTGAGAGAAAATTAAATTGAATGTGATTCAATTTAAAATTCCACATTTATGCAAATGAGATTTGTATAATAAGGTATGAGATACCTTATATTATATGATATGTAAATATGATTTGTATATCATATAGTTGTGGTAAAATGGTGAATTGGTGGAGATTTTAACTCCACCACACACCATTATAAAAGGATGCATTCAAAGGCATCTCACAAGGTCTTTTGCCATTTTTTGGATTTTGATCCAAAGAGAGCAAAATATTCTCTCTAGAACTCTCTCTCTTTTCTCTAAGAATTCTCCTCACCCAAAACCAAAGAGAGTCCCACCTACTCTCCCTCAACCTCCCGAGAACAACCGAGAAGACCCTATGGAGGTGGCTTGCTTTTCGGATCGAGGTTCATGTTCGAGGAGTTCATCCGTTCGAGAGAGATCGTGACCGAAGGAGAAAAGGATTGAAGAAGTGTTCTTCAACAAGTAAGTAACTTGCAATCCCTTACTGTTTTTCTTCTCTATTTTGCATGTTTAGCCTAGGATCTATGAGATAGGTTCGATTTTAAGATAAGAATTACACAACGGATCAACGACGTTTCACAACGTTTTTCGCTGCGGGAATTCCAAATCCCTTCAATTGGTATCCGAGCCAATCGTTGCTCTTCGTTGTGTATTCTATGAATTCTTAAAATTAGGTGGGTAGCATTAATTTTCATGAGATGAATGTTAATGGTTTGGGTTTTGGATGTTTTCAGTTTTTTGACACTTAATTTAGATTTGCATTAAAGTTGATGAGATCAATGTAAAGGCCTAGTGTTTTGGATATTTTTTTTAATGTAAAATCGAGTCTCTAAGTCTGTGTTGTTTGTGGCATGAGATGTCGTGAAGAAATCGGAGCGAAAACAGGCAAAATTCGACGAAGAACGAGCAAAGTGTTTGTTGTTCTGTCAACAGCGTTGAGACGCTATTCATCGGCGTCTCAACGCTGTCCATGCTGAAGGAGGCACGCTGCAGGCACAACGTTGCGACGCCAGACGCGGGTTTGCAACGCTCGGGCGTTGAGAACGCTCTGTGCAACGCTGAAGGCAGCAGCGTTGCAATGCTGCCGCGTAGTGGTTGGTTTCCAGCGGTTGCGCGAGATCGTGCGTGGGAAGTGGTTTGTGGGACAGAGTGCGGCGGTTCGAGGCATGTAAGACGTGCTGCCGGGTTTTATTTTAATTTTATTTATTTTATTTTATAAATTGATTTATTAAATGTATTTTAATTAATATTAATATAAATGTTATATTGATGTTAATTAATTTAATTGTTGTCCCTAGGGTGCCAAAAATCAGTCCAATAATGCTATTTAATTATTTTATGCATGAGATGTATGATTTAATTATTTCTATGTGCATAGAGTATGCCATATAGATTTAAAATCACACCTTAGGTTAAACATTTCATGCATCATATTTATATTATAAGTGTTATAATATATAGTATGCATGATAGGATTATATTATAAGAGTTATAATATAATGTTTGCATGTTTTAATTTATTTAATATAAGTGTTATATTTCTTAGATTAAAAGCATGCTCATGCATTTAATTCATGTGATGAATGTATGTTATAGTATAGTATTATTCATGTGATGAATGATCAAACACTATAACATAGAAATGCATGCAACCTAAGTTAATTATTAGTTTTAAAATGTTTGGAACTTGAATAATTAGACTTAGGTTTTCTAGTTCTAATAAGATTAGAATTAGGAAATCAAAATATGACCTTTGAATGAGAGTCGACAAGTAACTCGTCTAAGGAATGTTCCATGTCTAAAAAGGTCAGTATTTAAGGTGACGCTGCAGTAACACCCCTACACAGGAACCGACACGGGAGTGAATTCGGTCCGGAGATTCTTAGGTTATATTCTCATGAGTGTCATTAATTAAGAGTTAATTAATTTACTCACATAGACCAAAGTTAATAATGTGATTATAGACTTAGGTTAATTCAATATAAGAGTTATATTGGTAGACTTAGGTAAATTTTAGTCGGTTTATCTAGGTCAATCCCGATTATTTTAAAGTATTGAGTGAGAGGAAATAAAGTGTATGAGATACATTGAATTTTTCATCCGCAAATCTCCGTTAAGTTCGCATCGTGAGATCCATGCTCGGCCTCGTGGCGCAAATGGGAGCGTCCTCCTACGGGTGGCATTTGTATGGGTCAATATCAACGTGAATGGAGAGAGTACTTATAGTGAGTGGGAGCGAGATCTGTGAAAACGGGACCCACAGTCTCTTCTTTCGATTCACACCGTGAGACGCCTATGATCCGCCTGCTAGTTTGTCCTGGACCAGACAATCCCTACGGAGGGCCTTGATCATGGGAGTCGGAACACCGTAAATTTTCGAAAGGGATACGATTTCCTTGTTGGTTTTCCTTCTTAGTCCTCCCTACGGTGGCTATTGTTTGGACGGATACTTGGAAATCTAAAGATTGAGGGTGACACTCACAGGATTCATTTAGAGTTAATGGATTCATACCAAAAAATGGTAACTGGATGCCTAATGGAATAAGAGTTATTCTGGTATTATGGCCTGGTCGAGAAAGTCTCGTCCTAGAGGAGGAGTGGCTTTGACTACCCTACGGTGGCGGTCATTCTAAACCTTTGGGGTATCATTGCAATTTTTGAATGACCTAGGGATCATAGGATAAAAATTTGCTAAAACCTTATTGGATTTTCAAAAGTTTTTGCGAGACTAATAAAAAGTTTTTCTATTTTTCAGCAATAATATGTCAAACGCTTTTAACGCTCCTTTAGCTTCCATTAAGATAGTCGGCAATAGTATTTCGTGGAAAAACAATATTAACACGATTTTGGTAAATGACAACCAAGAGTTCGCGCTCACTGAGGAGGGTCCTCAGGTGCACGATTCAACAGTCCTATTCAACAATCTACAAACCTTCCAGTCCTTGGTGCAAACCAGGGGACAGGAAGCTGAGGAAAGTGTTGCCTTTAGACTTTTTCACTGGGGTATGACCTCTGGGACAAAGTTTGTAGATTCTTCAGCCCCGAAAGGGAAGAAGGAGAAGTTGAAGGAGGTTAAGGTTGACCGCGCTACCGCCCTAAAGGGCACAGAAATCAAGGATGTTGCCAGAAAATGTTTCTACTGCAACGAGGACGGACACCTGAAAAGGAGTTGTCCCAAGTTCCTTGATGAAAAGAAGATGGCTGGTAAATGTGATTTACTTGTCACAGAAACTTGTTTAGTGGAGAGTAGTGACTCTGTCTGGATACTTGATTCAGGCGCCACTAATCACGTTTGCTCTTTTTTTCAAGGATTAAGTTCCTGGCAGCCGCTGCAAGAGGGTGAGATAACACTTAGGGTTGGATCCGGAGAAGTTGTCTCAACTGCAGCAATAGGCACGGTGAAGTTGTTCTTTGGAGGGAATTACTTATTATTGGATAATATGTACATAGTTTCAGGGTTTACGAGAAACCTAGTTTCTATTTTCTGTCTATTAGAACAAAATATTTCTGTTTCTTTCAAGAGTAATAAAGCGTTTATTTCTCAAAATGGAAATTTGATTTGTTTTGCTTCGCTTGAGAGTAATTTAGATGTTTTGAACCCTAATTCGGTCAAAAGTGTTTTGAACACCGAATTGTTTAAGACAGCAGAAACGCGAACTAAGAGATTAAAAGTTTCTCCAAAAGAAAGTGCCCATCTTTGGCATCTACGGTTAGGCCACATTAATCTCAATAGGATTGAGAGACTAGTGAAGAGTGGACTTCTAAGCGAGTTGGAAGAAAACTCTTTACCGGTATGTGAGTCATGCCTTCAAGGCAAAATGACCAAACGTCCTTTTAGTGGAAAAGGATATAGAGCCAAGGGGCCCCTTGAGCTTATACTTCTGACCTCTGTGGTCCGATGAATGTTAAAGCACGAGGTGGTTACGAATATTTCGTATCTTGTATAGATAGCTATTCGAGGTTTGGGTACATTTACCTAATAATAGGAAGTCTGAAACACTTGAAAAGTTCAAGGAATTCAAGACTGAGGTTGAGAACCTGTTAGGTAAAACGATAAAAACACTTTGATCCGATCGAGGTGGAGAGTATATGGACACTGAATTCCAGGACTATATGATAGAACATGGAATCACGTCCCAACTCTCAGCACCTGGTATGCCACAGCAGAATGGTGTATCGGAGAGGAGAAACAGAACCTTGTTGGACATGGTTCGGTCGATGATAAGCTTGTTGGGATTTTTGTCCTAATCTCGTGTTTGTAAATTACTGTTTGAAATTAATAAGAGTTATTTATTTCATTACTTTGTGTCTCGCAATATTTACAAACTTTTTCAATAAACTAAGCTCCAGGGTCATTGATTTTATGAGAGAACTAGAACTTGAACGGTGTGTAGTGGACACACAAGGAGGATCACGTTCGAGTTAATGACCCGAACGGTCTACAGTATATGGTTAGGGTTGGAGACCTAATCCTGGATACAATGTGGATGCGGCCCGCATTGTATTAGATACAAACGAGGTGATCTAACTCGTTCATGTGGTTGACATGCGAGTGGGGGCATCCTATGCAATGAGATTGTACAAGACCGGACCGTGGATTATTAGACTTACTGATGTAACACCGTTAACATTATAGGGCTAATAATTTCGTAGATGACCATTAGTGACTCGACCTTAATCCTGAGCGTGTTACGGACTTCTGTCTGCGAGGGTCTGTCCTTTGACTAGTACGGGTGAGGGTGGTCACAATTACTCGCCCAATATGCCTATCTTCTCAGGGACAGGACCAAGTAGGGAGCTGGGAACTTAGCTACGGAGATGGAATTCACTCGTTCCCGCCTTTAGGGAAACTAGAGGGGTTGTTCCCTTAAGTGCTGTCTCCAGGGCTTGGACAACGGGCGCCCACCTTCTCACTGGCCCGAGAAGGGTGTTATGTATGGTTGGACCTGTCACACCCCCTCTCGAACCACTTGCTAACTTAGCTCGGGAGACGGCATGAAGCCAACAGACATTGTTACCTCCTAACAATACCTGCTGACACTGCTTTACCTGATCAACAAACTATGTTCGCATATGGAACACTTTAAACTTAACACAGCGAAAACTAGACAACTATAAAACATACATGAGGAGAAACTCTTCTTAAGACTCTCTTGGAAACTAAAACGAGCAAGAACATCAGAACCACAAACAGTCCAAACCACTAATTAAACAACCACAACCTCTAAAGCACATACGACTATAACTACATAGTTCTCTCAAAATAATTTACAAAACATATGGACTTGCTATACAACACCAGCCACGTACAAAATATCAAACTTATGAAACTTCAGCAGACTATGGCAGGTTTTCAGGCACCGGGAGCTCGATCTCTACCTGAAAAGTGGAAAAAACACTGAAAGAATGAGCCATGAAGCTTAGTGAGTGACTTGAGTTTAAAAGAAAACTATTAACTCGTAAATCATATCAGCTGGCCATCTATGAGCATATGCATCTGTAATCAAATGTTAAAAGTAACTGTGTAATCATAATAGCTTTTCATGAAAACCAGCAAGTATACCGTTAAAATCTCGTAAGGCATGTAAATGATATAAACTCTTTTAAAACATGTCACAATCTACGTTGTGTAGGGCACGCCAAAGATACAACCAACGTTTATTCTACGATGTAGTGGGCCCGCCCAACACTCCCAACGTCTTTGTCGTAGTGGGGCCCTCCCAGCACTCACGACAGCGCTGTTGTCACGGATTACACTCAACGTCGACAACAGAATAAGACCTGTGTGCACACGGTACCATAAAGCCTCGGGCTCAATATCTCAGAAAATCACATGAAAACATTTGAACATGCCTGCTTATCTTTTTTTCCATAAAACTCAAGCTTACTCAGCTTGTTCATAAAACAAGAAATCCTTAAATCATACTTGCTAAAACATACCTGCTCGAAATCATAGCATTTCCATAACTTTTGGAAATTCAATAAACATATGCTCACGTAAAAATTTATCAAGACATTTAGGCTCACAATGAATACTTGAAAACATTTCTAGGAAAACATGAATACTCATAAACATGTGTTCAAAAGAAAACGCATAGCATTGTAACCATTTCATTCTAGCAAAACTTGTTTTCTTAAAACATATCTCAAGCATATAGTTCATTTCTGAAGTTCGTTTTGTTACTCACAGTGTTAAACTAGAACCTTGGCCCGTACACTCGACCTATTTGCTCTTGGCACATCAAACAAACCAAATTCAACCATTAGAACCTCGAGCTCATGCTTTTTAACCTTAAACTTACAAGAAAACACACTTTCAATATTTCCAGCATTTTCAGATTTTATGCCCTGTATTCAGACAGCCATAACTTCTTCCTTACTTAACCAAAAATAATTTAACTTATACCAAACTCTTCCTTTTTGAACCCTCTAAAAATCATATGAAGACATGAAATTGAAATTCCCAACATATTGGTTCAGAAATACCTCGAAATCTTCTTTCCCAGGAACTAACTTCTGTTATTCCAGATTCGATTTCTGCTGCTATCCGACACTTGACCTGATATTTACAATATCTTCCAATCATTTTCTATTCACGATTTCTTCATGAAATGTGTAGGAAATTCAATAAGCTTTCCAACCATACCTATTAGAGCTTCGGATTCCAACTCTACAGACCAGTAC
Source organism: Trichosanthes cucumerina (assembly GCA_036507285.1). Classification (NCBI taxonomy): domain Eukaryota; kingdom Viridiplantae; phylum Streptophyta; class Magnoliopsida; order Cucurbitales; family Cucurbitaceae; genus Trichosanthes; species Trichosanthes cucumerina. The sequence continues at coordinate 98,821,216 of CM071835.1, read as the reverse complement.
AACCAAAACACCAGAGACTTCTCGGATTTGACAGCAAATTACATCTTTCTGTCTTCCTCTTCACAAATCAGTAGCTTAAGATCCGAATTTGCTCGAGCTTCCTTCACGAATGTTGTTCCAATATGAGTTAACTTTCACGAAACAAAACCTAAAATCTTACCTCTTCCTGTGGATCTCGAGATGAACAGAAAACCAGAATAGGATTGAATTGATTAACTTGCTGTTAAAAAGACAAATCTTTAGTTCTTCTCCTCTCTTCTGCAACTTCAGCTCCAAAAACCCTCTTCTTCCTCTTCCTTTCTGCTTCTCCCACGAAAACCCTTGCTTTTACTTGATAAAATGAGAAGAAATCGATGGAAAAATGAGTTTTAAAAAGATAACAAAGGTGGGGGTCCCACCATCCATTTTCCATTTTTCATTCTTTTCCTTTTCCTTTCTTTTCTTTTCTTTTCTTTTCTTTTCAAAACAAACCAACCATAAAACATTAAACTTTTCTTTCTCGAATTCCAAAGAATGGTTTCGGGTTTACAACTTACCTCCCCCTTAAGATATTTCGTCCTCGAAATTTAATAGTGCTTAGGTAAAGATCAAAGGATACTTCCTCCTCATTTGGTCTTCTAATTCCCAGGTTGCCTCCTCCACTCCGTGATGTCTCCAACGAACCTTCACGAGTGGGATCGTCTTGTTTCTTAAAACTTGTTCTTTCCTGTCGAGGATTTGAAGCTGCATCCTCTACGTAACTCATGTCTTCTTTTCACTCAGTGGTTGTGCTTGCAACACATGAGTCGGATCTGGAATATACTTCCTCAACATGGACACATGAAAAACATCATGTACTCGAGATAGTTCTGCTGGCAACTCCAGTCTGTAGGCTCCTGGCCCAACTCGTCCCGTTATTTGATAAGGACCGATATATCTAGGACTTAGCTTACCTTTCTTGCCAAAACGAAGGAAACCTCTCCATGGAGATAACTTCAAGAAAACTTGATTTCAAACCTGAAATTCTAAGTCCTTTTGTCGCTTATCTGCATAACTCTTCTGACGGTCTTGAGCTACCTTCAAATTCTCCCTAATTACCATAATATTATCTGTTGTAACTTGCACCAACTCAGGACCGACAAGCTTCCACTCTCCTACTTCGTTCCAACATATGGGCGTTCTACATGGTCTTCCATACAGAGCCTCAAATGGTGCCATACAAATAATCGATCGATATTTGTTATTGTGTTTAATTCCATAAGTGATAGGTGTGTATCCCAACTCCCTTTAAATTGAAGGACACATGCTCTCAACATGTCCTCTAAGGTCTGGATGGTCCTCTCGATCGCCCATCCATCGAGGATGGAATGTCAGACTAAACTTGACTTTGTTCCCATAGCCTTCTGTAAACTAGGCCAAAACTTAGAAGTAAATCTCGGGTCCCTATCTGAAACTATGGACACAGGCACTCCGTATTGTCTCACAATTCTGTCGACGTATAGCTTAGCTAGCTGATCAAGCGTAGACGTCGCTTTAATCGGTACAAACCGTGCTGTCTTAGTGAGTCTATCCACTATTACCCAAATACCATCATGTCCACTTGAAGTACGTGGTAATCTAAACAGAAAAACCATAGTAATACGCTCTCATTTCCATTCCGACACTGGCAATGGGTTAAGGAGTCCTTCTTGCTTCTGTCTAACTGGTTTAACTTGGTTGGCGCAGATTAAACATCTATCAACATAATCAACTATCTCCCGCTTCATCCCAGGCCACAAATAAGTCACATTCAAGGTTTTATACATCTTGGTGCTTCCTGGATGCATAGCGTAAGCTGAACTGTGAGCTTCCTCTAGAATAGCATCTTTAAGCTCACTAACACTCGGAACGCATAGTCTTCCCTGTTTCTCTATGGCTCCGTCTGATCTCATTTTAAATTTTGCTTCTGGGCCCTGTTTGGACTTTCCAAACATTTTCTGCAGGTTACTATCCTCTGGTTGTCTTCTCACAATCTCTGCTATAAGTGAAAACCTGACTTGGAATTGAGCTAAGAGGCCCCCCTGAATTCTCTGCAATCACAGCTGCCTTAGAATCCCTTAGAGTACATAAAAATGTTGCTCGAATACCACACAAGGCATCCCTAGGAAGTCTTGACTTCCTACTTAGCACATCTGCTACAACATTCGCCTTACCTGGATGGTATTCTATAGTACAATCATAATCTTTAATCAGTTCTAACCATCTTCTCTGTCTCATATTCAACTCCTTCTGATCAAAGATATACTTCAAACTCTTATGATTGTAAAGATGCGACACTTTTCACCAAACAAGTAATGTCTCCAGATCTTCAATGCTAAAACACTTGCTGCTAGCTCAAGATCATGGGTAGGGTAATTACACTCGTGCTTTTTCAATTGCCTTGACGCATAAGCTATTACTTTTCCTTCTTGCATGAGCACACACCCTAAACCTTGCCCTCGAAGCGTCACAGTAAATCACATACTCTTTTCCTGTTACAGGAAGTGCTAGTATAGGCGCTGTAACTAATCTCTTTTCAGCTTCTGAAAAACTCTATTCACATTTATTTGACCATTCAAAATTAACATTCTTTCTTGTTTAAGCTGTTAAAGGTAATGTTAAACGTGAGAAATTCTCAACAAATCATCTGTAGTATCCCGCCAAGCCTAGGAAACTACATACCTCTGTCGCCTTAGTTGGTCTTTCTAAGTTGACCATAGCTTTTACCTTTATGCGGATCCATACCAACTCCATTTGTTGAAACAACTTACCCCAAACACTACCTGATTCAACCAAAACTCACATTTGGTGAATTTAGCGTACAACTGTTTATCGCGTAGTGTTTGTAGAATAATACTCATGTGTTCCTCATGGGCTTTCACACAAAAAAAAAACTAGTATATCATCAGTGAATACTATCACAAACTTATCCAAATACTGGTGGAAAACCCGTCCATGAGGTCCATGAAAACTGTTAGTGCATTAGTTAAACCGAATGACATTACTAAAAACTCATAATGCCCATACTCGCTCAATGTTGTTTTAGGAATATCATTTCCTTACCTTTAAGCGATGGTATCCTGATCTCAAATCAATCATAGAAAACACTGATGCTCCTCGTAATTGGTCAAACAAGTCATTTATTCGGGGTAAAGGATACTTGTTACGTATCGTGACTTTGTTTAACTGTCTATAATTAATGCATAATCTAAGGGTACCATCTTTCTTCTTTACAAATAACACTGGAGCTCCCCAAGGCGATACACTAGGTCTGATGTATTCCTTTTCAACTAGTTCTTGCAATTGCATCTTCAGCTCTCTGAGTTCACTTTGAGCCATTCTATATGGCGCTTGTGAAATAGGTGTTGTTCCTGGTAGCAATTCAATAGTGAACTCTACCTCCCTATCAGGTGGCAACCCTGACAGATCTGCTGGAAAAACATCTAGAAATTTGTTCACAATAAGAACATTTTCTGGTTTTAGCTTTTCCTCCTGCACCTCTACTACATGTGCAAGAAACGCCGTGCAACCTTTCCTCAATAACTTCTCCGCTTTTAATGCTGAAATCAAACTCGTAGGAATAATCTTCTTTTCACCCCTGAAAACCACTTCAGCCAATCCTGGTTTCCTGAAAACAACTTCCTTTCTATGGCAATCCATGGAAGCATAATGAGTGAATAAGAAATTCATCCCTAGGATTGCATCTAACACCTGCAACTCTAGTGGAAGAAGATCCATTAACATATTGAGACCTTCTACTAAGACCTCACAATTCCGCAACACTGAATTGACTAATAAAGCATCACCAACTGGAGTGTATATAACTAACCCCTCAAATAAAGGCTCTAGCTTCCTATTCAGCTTAGATAGGAACATACTAGAAACAAAGGAATGCGTAGCACTGGATCTATTAAAACACGTGCAGGTACATTACAAATAGAGATCGTATCAAGAATCACGTATGATGCATCTTCCGCTTCATCGAGTCATAGCGTAGACCTTTCCGTGTTGCCTAGGTCTATCTACAATTCTCTTTAGTCCGACACCATTTGGTGCCTCTCTGCAGCTCATCGAAACTCTTGGTTGCTCAACCGTATGCGGGACTCAACTCCCTAGTCATACGTGCGGTTGTCCATAGCCGTGGACAATCCTCTTGACATGTCACGGTTGTCAAGATCGGTAGCACGTACCAACACTCACAAGACAATGACCTTGATGATTCTTGCAACAAATCACACATGGAGTTTTGCTTGCTATACTGGCAATAGACTCTTGCCCTCTCTGCAACTTGTTGCCAATCAAACAAACTAACTAGGTCCTCTTTAACTCGCTGCCTCGATAGGCACTACCCACATTCATCGCCTCGATGCTCGCTTACTAGCTCGATCCTTAAAGTCATATTGACTTGAAACATTTACTCCAAGTGTGAACCTCCGCCGCCACGACCTTGAAAGCGCTTGTTGCCGAAGCCCCCACAACTAGGCTTCACTACTGACTGCGCCTCTGCTATACTCTGCTCAACACGTAGAGCAGTCTCTACCAGCTGGGAAAAATCAATCCACTTAGCAATGGTTGTGGCGGGAGTACGTATCTCAGGTCGTAACCTCTTTCAAATCTTCGACACCTGTCACTCTCAGATGCCACAATCACATCAACATACCGCAAAAACTCGGTATATCTCCTCTCATACTCAACCACTGAAAGTGTCCCTTGTTTCAGTTCTAAAAATTCATTCCTCTTTTGCCTCTCTAAGCACGTGCTAGGTAATATTTATCTTCAAATATACTTCAAAGTTTGCGATTGTAAAGTACGTGCATCACTACAACAAAGCTAACATCGATTTCCATCATCCTTCGCTTTCTTTAGCAAAGCAAGAATGTGGCCAACTTAACATTTCGCTCCTCAGAGCAACTCATCACATCAAAACATTTATCAAGCTTATTCACCAAACCTCTCTTCGTTTGGATCTTTGGAACCTCAAACACCGTGTGGCTCCTAATTCTTTTAGGTGATCTATTCTATATGTCTTGTCTGGATTACTTAGCCTGCGCTCCATATGGCTTACCTACCTCCTATGAGGAATTAGCATGTCTTTGCTCTCGCCCCTATCTCGAACTCTCGGGGGCACTAGATCTCCACCGGGATTGATCTTGGGTAGGATCCTGCGTCGATCCCCCGATCCTCGCTCGCAAATGCTCGCTAGTACGTGGTGACACGACTTCTATAACATATCAACATATTAGACATACTATGGTTACTTAACATAAGTACACACGAGACTAAACTTCTATTCACATTTTAGCCCTAACTGGACTTGCTCTTATCCTTACTTGAACCATACTCTACTAGTTCGATCTGAACTAACTCAATAACTTGCTATGACTTTTTAATTTATTCTCAGAGCTAACTTGCCCTGTATCATTCCCATGGAGCTAACTGCTCTGATACCAAGTTGTCACACCCACTCCCGAACCACTTGCTAACTTAGCCCGGGAGACGGCATGAAGCCAACAGACATTGTTACCTCTTAATAATACCTGCTGACACTGCTTTACCTGATCAACAAACTATGTTCGCATATGGAACACTTTAAACTTAACACAGCGGAAACTGGACAACTATAAAACATACATGAGGAGAAACTCTTCTTAAGTCTCTCTTGGAAACTAAAACGAGCAAGAACATCAAAACCACAAACAGTCAAACCACTAATTAAACAACCACAACCTCTAAAGCACATACGACTATAACTACATAGTTCTCTCAAAATAATTTACAAAACATATGGACTTGCTATACAACACCAGCCACGTACAAAATATCAAACTTATGAAGCTTCATTGAGATTATGACAGTTTTCGTGCACCGGGAGCTCGATCTCTACCGAAAAGTGTGGGAAAACATCTTGAAAGAATGAGCTATGAAGCTTAGTGAGTGACTTGAGTTTAAAAGAAAACTATTAACTCAGTAAATCATATCGGTTTGGCCATCTATGAGCATATGCATCCTGTAATCAAATGTTAAAAGTAATCATGTGTAATCATAATAGCTTTTCATGAAAAACCAATAAGTATACCGTTAAAATCTCGTAAGGATGTAAATGATATAAACTCTTTTTAAAACATGTCACAATCTACGTTGTGTAGGGCACGTCCAGTACAACCAACGTTTATTCTACGATGTAGTGGGGCCCGCCCAACACTCCCAACGTCTTTGTCGTAGTGGGGCCCGCCCAACACTCACGACAGCGCTGTTGTCACGGAGTACACTCAACGTCGACAACAGAATAAGACCTGTGTGCACACGGTACCATAAAGCCTCGGGCTCAATATCTCAGAAAATCACATGAAAACATTTGAACATGCCTGCTTATCTTTTCTTCCATAAAACTCAAGCTTACTCAGCTTGTTCATAAAACAAGAAATCCTTAAATCATACTTGCTAAAACATACCTGCTCGAAATCATAGCATTTCCATAACTTTTGGAAATTCAATAAACATATGCTCATGTATAAATTTATCAAGACATTTAGGCTCACAATGAATACTTGAAAACATTTCTAGGAAAACATGAATACTCATAAACATGTGTTCAAAAGAAAACGCATAGCATTGTAACCATTTCATTCTAGCAAAACTTGTTTTCTTAAAACATATCTCAAGCATATAGTTCATTTCCGAAGTTCGTTTTGTCACTCACAGTGTTAAACTAGAACCTTGGCCCGTACACTCGACCTATTTGCTCTTCGTCTGTCAAACAAACCAAATTCAACCATTAGAACCTCAAGCTCATGCTTTTTAACCTTAAACTTACAAGAAAACACACTTTCAATATTTCCAGCATTTTCAGATTTTATTCCCTGTATTCAGACAGCCATAACTTCTTCATTACTTAACAAAAAATAATGTAACTTATACCAAACTTTTCCTTTTTGAACCCTCTAAAAATCATATGAAGACATGAAATTGAAATTCCCAACAGATTGGTTCAGAAATACCTCGAAAGCTTCTTTCCCAGGAACTAACTTCTGCTATTCCAGATTCGATTTCCTGCTGCTACCCGACACTTGACCTTATATTTACAACATCTTCCAATCATTTTCTATTCAAGATTTCGTCATGAAAGTTGTAGGAAATTCAATAATCTTTCCAACCATACCTATTAGAGCTTCTGATTCCAACTCTACAGACCAGTACAACCAAAACACAGAGACTTCTCCGGATTTGACAGCAAATTCATCTTCTGTCTTCCTCTTCACAAATCAGTAGCTTAAGATCCGAATTTGCTCAAGCTTCCTTCACGAATTTTGTTCCAATATGAGTTAACATTCACGAAACAAAACCTAAAATCTTACCTCTTCCTGTGGAGCTCGAGATGAACAGAGAAAACCGAGAATAGGATTGAATTGATTAACTTGTGTTAAAAAGACAAACCTTTAGTTCTTCTCCTCTCTTCTGCAACTTCAGCTCCAAAAACCCTCTTCTTCCTCTTCCTTTCTACTTCTCCCACGAAAACCCTTGCTTTTACTTGATAAAATGAGAAGAAATCGATGGAAAAATGAGTTTTAAAAAGATAACAAAGGTGGGGGTCCCACCATCCATTTTCCCTTTTTCATTCTTTTCCTTTTCCTTTCTTTTCTTTTCTTTTCTTTTCTTTTCAAAACAAACCAACCATAAAACATTAAACTTTTCTTTCTTGAATTCCAAAGAATGGTCTCGGGTTTACAACTTACCTCTCCCTTAAGAAATTTCGTCCTCGAAATTTAGTAGTGCTTAGGTGAAGATCAAAGGATACTTCCTCCTCATTTGGTCTTCTAATTCCCAGGTTGCCTCCTCCACTCCGTGATGTCTCCAATGAACCTTCACGAGTGGGATCGTCTTGTTTCTTAAAACTTGTTCTTTCCTGTCGAGGATTTGAACTGCATCCTCTACGTAACTCATGTCTTCTTTCAGCTCAACTGGTTGTGCTTGCAACACATGAGTCGGATCTGGAATATACTTCCTCAACATGGACACATGAAAAACATCATGTACTCGAGATAGTTCTGCTGGCAACTCCAAATCAGAGGTGGCCGCCCAACTCGTCCCGTTATTTGATAAGGACCGATATATCTAGGACTTAGCTTACCTTTCTTGCCAAAACGAAGGACACCTCTCCATGGAGATAACTTCAAGAAAACTTGATCTCCAACCTGAAATTCTAAGTCCTTTCGTCGCTTATCTGCATAACTCTTCTGACGGTCTTGAGCTACCTTCAAATTCTCCCTGATTACCATAATATTATCTGTTGTAACTTGCACCAACTCAGGACCGACAAGCTTCCGCTCTCCTACTTCGTTCCAACATATGGGCATTCTACATGGTCTTCCATACAGAGCCTCAAATGGTGCCATACCAATACTCGACTGATAGCTGTTATTGTAAGTGAATTTCATAAGTGATAGGTGTGTATCCCAACTCCCTTTAAATTGAAGGACACATGCTCTCAACATGTCCTCTAAGGTCTGGATGGTCCTCTATGACTGCCCATCTGTCTGAGGATGGAATGCTGTACTAAACTTCAGCTTTGTTCCCATAGCCGTCTGTAAACTAGGCCAAAACTTAGAAGTAAATCTCGGGTCCCTATCTGAAACTATGGACACAGGCACTCCGTATTGTCTCACAATTCTGTCGACGTATAGCTTAGCTAGTTGATCAAGCGTAGACGTCGCTTTAATCGGTACAAACCGTGCTGTCTTAGTGAGTCTATCCACTATTACCCAAATACCATCATGTCCACTTGAAGTACGTGGTAATCTAAACAGAAAAACCATAGTAATACGCTCCCATTTCCATTCTGACACTGGCAATGGGTTAAGGAGTCCTTCTTGCTTCTGTCTAACTGGTTTAACTTGCTGACAGATTAAACATCTATCAACATAATCAACTATCTCCCGCTTCATCCCAGGCCACCAATAAGTCACATTCAAGGTTTTATACATCTTGGTGCTTCTCGGATGCATAGCGTAGTTTGAATCGTGAGCTTCCTCTAGAATAGCATCTTTAAGCTCACTAACACTTAACGCATAGTCTTCCCCTGTTTCTCTATGTCTCCGCTCGATCTCATTTTAAATTTTGCTTTCGGACCTGTTTGGACTTTCCAAACATTTTCTGCAGTTACTATCCTCTCCAGTTTGTCTTCTCACTCTCGCTATAAGTGAAAACTGACTTGGAATTGAGCTAAGAGGCCCCCACAATTCTCTCTGCAATCACAATTTTGCCTTAGAATCCCTTAGAGTACATAAAAATGTTGCTCGAATACCACACACAGGCATCCCTAGGAAGTCTTGACTTCCTACTTAGCACATCGCTACAACATTCGCTTTTTACGGATGGTATTCTATAGTACAATCATAATCTTTAATCAGTTCTAACCATCTTCTCTGCTCTCATATTCAACTCCTTCTGATCAAAGATATACTTCAAACTCTTATGATTGTAAAGATGTGACACTTTTCACCAAACAAGTAATGTCTCCAGATCTTCAATGCTAAAACACTTGCTGCTAGCTCAAGATCATGGGTAGGGTAATTACACTCGTGCTTTTTCAATTGCCTTGACGCATAAGCTATTACTTTTCCTTCTTGCATGAGCACACACCCTAAACCTTGCCCTCGAAGCGTCACAGTAAATCACATACTCTTTTCTTGTTACAGGAAGTGCTAGTATAGGCGCTGTAACTAATCTCTTTTCAGCTCCTGAAAAACTCTGTTCACATTTATCTGACCATTCAAACTTAACATTCTTTCTTGTTTAAGCTGTTAAAGGTAATGCTAAACGTGAGAAATTCTCAACAAATCATCTGTAGTATCCCGCCAAGCCTAGGAAACTACATACCTCTGTCGCCTTAGCTGGTCTTTCTAAGTTGACCATAACTTTTACCTTTATGCGGATCCATACCAACTCCATTTGTTGAAACAACTTACCCCAAACACTACTTGATTCAACCAAAACTCACATTTGGTGAATTTAGCGTACAACTGTTTATCGCGTAGTGTTTGTAGAATAATACTCATGTGTTCCTCAAGGGCTTTCCTGTCAACCGAAAAAAAACTAGTATATCATCAGTGAATACTATCACAAACTTATCCAAATACTGGTGGAAAACCTGTCCATGAGGTCCATGAAAACTGTTAGTGCATTAGTTAAACCGAATGGCATTACTAAAAACTCATAATGCTCATACCTCATTCTGAATGCTGTTTTAGGAATATCTGTTTCCCTTACCTTTAACTGATGGTATCCTGATCTCAAATCAATCTTAGAAAATACTGATGCTCCTCGTAATTGGTCAAACAAGTCATCTATTCGGGGTAAAGGATACTTGTTACGTATCGTGACTTTGTTTAACTGTCTATAATCAATGCATAATCTAAGGGTACCATCTTTCTTCTTTACAAATAACACTGGAGCTCCCCAAGGCGATACACTAGGTCTGATGTATTCCTTTTCAACTAGTTCTTGCAATTGCATCTTCAGCTCTCTGAGTTCACTTGGAGCCATTCTATATGGCGCTTGTGAATAGGTGTCTTTGCTTTCAGTAGCAATTCAATAGTGAACTCTACCTCCCTATCAGGTGGCAACCCTGACAGATCTGCTGGAAAAACATCTAGAAATTTGTTCACAATAAGAACATTTTCTTGTTTTAGCTTTTCCTCCTGCACCTCTACTACATGTGCAAGAAACGTCATGCAACTTTTCCTCAATAACTTCTCCGCTTTTAATGCTGAAATCAAACTCGTAGGAATAATCTTCTTTTCACCCCTGAAAACCACTTAAGCCAATCCTGGTTTCCTGAAAACAACTTCCTTACTATGGCAATCCATGGAAGCATAATGAGTGAATAAGAAATTCATCCCTACGATTGCATCTAACACCTGCAACTCTAGTGGAAGAAGATCCACTAACATATTGAGACCTTCTACTAAGACCTCACAATTTCGCAACACTGAATTGACTAATAAAGCATCACCAACTGGAGTGTATATAACTAACCCCTTAAATAAAGGCTCTAGCTTCTTATTCAGCTTAGATAGGAACATACTAGAAACAAAGGAATGCGTAGCACATGGATCTATTAAAACACGTGCAGGTACATTACAAATAGAGATCGTACCAGTAATCACGTATGATGCATCTTCTGCTTCTTACTGAGTCATAGCGTAGACCTTTTCGTGTTGCCTAGGTCTATCTACAATTCTCTTTAGTCCGACACCGTGGTGTGCCTCTCTGCTGCGCCTCATCGAAACTCTTGGTTGCTCGGTATGCGGGACTCAACTCCCTAGTCCCTGCGTGCGGTTGTCCATAGTTGTGGACAATCCTCTTGACATGTCCTGGTTGTCAAGATTGGTAGCACGTATCAACACTCACAAGACAATGACCTTGATGATTCTTGCAACAAATCACACATGGAGTTTTCCTTGCTATATCGGCAATAGACTCTTGTCCTCTCTCGCAACTCACGCCAATCAAACAAACTAACTAGGTCCTCTTTAACTCGCCTCGATAGGCACTACCCACATTCATCCGCCTCGATGCGGCTACTAGCTCGATCCTTAAAGTCATATTGACTTGGAAACATTTACTCCAAGTGTGAACCTCCACGCTCACGACCTTGAAATCGCTTGTTGCCAAGCCCCGCCAACTAGGCTTCACTCATCGATCGCGCGCCTGCTTTATACTCGCTTCAACACGTAGAGCGGTCTCTACCAGTGGGAAAAATCAATCCACTTAGCAATGGTTGTGGCGGGAGTACGATCTCGTGTCGTAACCTCTTTCAAATCTTCGACACTGTCACTCTCGGATGCCACAATCACATCAACATTCCGCAAAACTTCTCAGATATCTCTCTCTCATACTCAACCACCGAAAGTGTCCCTTGTTTCAGATTCTAAAATTCATTTTCTTTGCCTCTCTCGATACGTGCTAGGGTAATATTTATCTTCAAATATACTTCTGAAAGTTTGCCAGTGTAAAGTACGTGCATCACTACAACAGGCTAACATCGATTTTCATCATCCTTCTGCCTTCTTTAGCAGCAAGAATGTGGCCAACTTAACATTTCGCTCCTCAGAGCAACTCATCACATCAAAACATTTATCAAGCTTATTCAGCCAAACCTCAGCTTCAGCTGGATCTTTGGAACCCTCAAACACTGTGGCTCCTAATTCTTTTAGGTGATCTATTCTATATGTCTTGTTTGGATTACTTAGCCCTTCTCCCTATGGCTTACCTACCTCCTGTGAGGAATTAGCATCTGTCGCTTAAGTCTCGCTAGTAGTGGTTGTTAAAGTGGACCTTCATCAAGAGTTGATGAAAGCCCAAGACTCAAGTCGATCTCGTCCTTCTCAATCGTTGAGAATGCCTCGACATAGTGGGAGGGTTGTTTCCCAACCTGACTGCTACTTGGGTTTAGTTGAAACTCAAGTCGTCATACTCGATGACGGCGTAGAAGATCCATTGTCTTATAGACAGACAATGAATGACGTAGACGAGGACCAATGGATCAAAGTCATGGACCTTGAAATGGAGTCAATGTACTTCAATTCAGTATGGGAACTTGTAGACCAACCTGAAGGGGTGAGACCCATAGGGTGTAAATGGATCTATAAGAGAAAGAGAGATGCAGGCGGAAAGGTACATACCTTTAAGGCTAGACTTGTAGCAAAGGGTTTAACCCAAAGGGAAGGAGTTGACTATAAGGAAACTTTTTCCCCTGTTGCTATGCTTAAGTCTATTAGGATACTCTTGTCCACAGCCGCTTTTTATGATTATGAAATCTTGAAAATGGACGTCAAGACTGCCTTTTTAATTGGTAATCTTGACGAGAGCATCTATATGTCTCAACCCAAAGGGTTCATAGCCCAAGGCCAGGAGCAAAAAGTTTGCAAGCTCAATCGATCCATTATGGATTGAAACAAGCATCCAGATCTTGGAATATAAGATTTGATACTGCGATTAAGTCTTATGGCTTTGACCAAAACGTTGATGAGCCTTGCGTTTACAAGAGGATCACCAACGACAAAGTAGCTTTCTTAGTGCTTTATGTGGATGATATCCTACTCATTTGGAATCATATAGGATACCTTACTGACATAAAGAATTGGTTGGCGACCCAATTCCAAATGAAAGATTTGGGAGAGGCACAATATGTTCTTGGGATTCAATTTTTCAGGAATCACAAGAACAGAACTCTAGCTTTGTCTCAAGCATCTTATATCAACAAAATGTTGTTGCGATATTCGATGCAGAATTCCAAGAGGGGCTTATTACCTTTCAGGCATGGAGTTCATTTGTCTAAGGAACAGTGTCCTAAGACACCTCAAGAAGTTGAGGATATGAGACGTATTCCCTATGCCTCTGCAGTAGGTAGCTTAATGTATGTCATGTTGTGCACGAGGCCAGACATTTGCTATGCAGTGGGAATAGTCAGTAGGTACCAATCCAATCCAGGGTTAGACCAATGAACAACAGTTAAAAACATCCTCAAGTATCTTAGGAGAACGAGTGACTATACACTTGTGTATGGGACTAAGGATTTGATCCTTATTGGATACACTGATTCTAATTTTAGACCGATAAGAATTCTAGAAAATCCTCATCGGGATCAGTTTTCACCCTTAATGGGGGAGCTATAGTATGGCGAAGCATCAAGCAAGGATGCATCGCTGACTCCACGGTGGAGGCTGAGTATGTCGCTGCTTGTGAAGCAGCTAAAGAGGTTGTTTGGCTAAGGAAATTCCTTTCTGATTTGGAACCTGTTCCAAATATGGAATTTCTCATCACCTTATACTGTGACAACAGTGGTGCGCTAGCCAATTCGAAGGAACCTCGCAGCCATAAGCGAGGCAAGCACATCGAGAGGAAGTATCACCTGATACGAGAAATAGTGCAACGAGGAGATGTGATAGCCACGAAGATCACTTTGGAGCACAACATTGCTGATCCGTTTACAAAAACTCTCACGGCTAAAGTGTTCGAGGGTCATCTGGAGAGTCTAGGTCTACGAGACATGTACATAGGCTAATCTAGGGCAAGTGGGAGATATGTAATGGATATATGGATGCCCTAGTTTATTGTATTTGTATCTCTGTAATCACTGTTTTAGATTATGATGTACCCCACTAGAGTTTTAGTTCAAGTGGGAGTTTGTTGGGGTTTTTGCCCTAAAACTCGTAGTTTGTAATTTTTTGTTCTAATTAATGTAATAAACTGTTATTACTTCAATAAAGTGTTATTGTTCGTTATTTACGATATTGCCATTGTTTTAACCCTAAATCCAATAAACTAAACATCCGAGGCTGTAAAATGTATCTTTAACTGAATGTAGTGTACATATAAAGGATCTCAGTTCGAGATACAGCCTAAAGGGTCTATAGTAAGGGGATAAGGTTTGGGTACCTTACCGTGGTAAAACAATGGTTGTGGCACACTTTGTATATGATACAAACACTGTGATCCTAACATATTCGTGTAGATGACATGTGAGTGGGGATATCCTATGTATTGAGATTACATAAGACCGGACCGTGAAATAGTAACCACTAGATGTAACTTCGTTGACTAGTTAGGTTTCTATTTCACTAGGATGACCTAGGCAACTTGATCTCAATCCTGAGTGGGTTACGAACTTTTGTTTGCGAGGGATTGTCCTTTGACTAGTATCGGAGAGTGGCCAGATTCACCAACTCAATATGCCTACCTTCTTGGGGACAAGACCAAGTGAGCAACTGGGGACTTAGCCTAGCAAGATGGAATTTACTCCTTCCCGCCTACTAGTGTAAGTAGAGGAATGTTCCCTTAAGTGGTGTCTCCGGGACTTGAACAAAGGACCCGACCCTCTCATTGGCCCGAGAGGGACTCTGTTTGTTGGTAGGACCACAAACAAATTGTTCATTAGAGGAGCACTGGTACTTAAGGTACAAGATGTAACCCAGGGGTAAAATGGTAATTTGACCCAACTGGTGTTACGAACATTCGTGAAGGATTGACTTGCTGTTATTGGTCAATATCCGTGGACACAGAAATATATCTGCAGTGAGAAGAGTGCAGCTGCGGGACTTTAGTGGAGTGTTCCGCAGATTAACGAATGTTGATTAGGAGGTTAATGAGATTAGCGAGTAATCTCGTATCGTTGGAGCTTCGATCTGTAGGTCCATTAGGTCCACCTTCTAGCTCGTACAGGGTTCTTAGATCGTTTGAATTTGAAATGTTCAAATTCATTAGGGAATAAATTTCATGTACATAGATAGATACGATATAATATATAGTTTTGGAACTATATATTATAAATTTAATGTGAATATGATTCATATTAAATTATTTGAGAGAATTAAATATTTGAAAGAGTTCAAATATTATTTTAAATGTGAATGTGATTCATATTTGAAAAACTATAGGTTATAATTTAATGTGCATAAGATGTGCATTAAAACTATAGGTTAGAGGGAAAGTTGATTAAATGTGATTTAATCCAAATTAAATATATGATATTTAATTTATAATTAATTAAATACGATTTGATTAATTAATTATATTATTTAATTAATATTTTTATAATATAATAAATAAATTAAAAAAAAATAAAACGTGTCAGGAGGACACGTTCTCCATGTCTCCCAACTCCCTAATCGATAGGGAGTGGGGAGTTGCCCTCTGTGTGTTCTTCTTCTTCTGGTGAGAAGAGGAGATCATCGATGAATTCCTTGCAATTAAGGAATTGCTGAAAAATTCTCTCCTCTCTCAAATTTCCTCTCACTCACATCCAACTGTTGGATTACCTTCCCACCGAGGTAAAATCTAAGCTACTCAGAGAATAGGAGGTTCTCACTAGTGGTGTTGTCCTGTTGGAAAGAACAGAGGAGGAGAACATTGTTATGTTGCTGCACAATTTGGAGCAAGGAGTTGCTGTTGAAAAAAAACTACAAAGGTAATTACGAATTCCCTTATAGTTTAGTTATTTTTTAAAGCATGTTTGCATGATTATTTCATGTCTAATTAGATTAGAAACATATGTTTATCTCTGTTTTACACCAATGTACTGGTTTTTGTTTTTCAACCAAAATGAACTTACAATTACGATTCAAAACACATTTCCGCTGCTCAAGGGGATAAGATCTCCATCATGATGAGCTATGCTCGTCTCCCTGATTCTTTTTGGGGTTACGCAATGGAGACTGCAGTCTATATTTTGAACAATGTTCTGTCGAAAAGTGTTTGTGAAACACCTTTCGAACTCTGAAATGAACGTAAAGGTAGTTTACACCATTTCAGAATTTGGGGATGCCCGACCCACGTGTTGGTATCAAACCCGAAGAAGATGGAACCCCGTTAAAAATTGTGCCTATTCGTAGGTTACCCAAAAGAGACTAGGGGTGGTCTGTTTTACGATCCTAAGGAAAATAGGATGATTGTGTCGACAAACGCCACTTTCCTTGACGAAGACCACGCCAGGGATCATTTGCCTAGGAGCAAATTCGTGTTGAATGAAATGGACAGTACATCAGCAAGAGTTGCTGATGGGGTTAGTACATCAACAAGTGTTGTTGATCCTAGCACGTCTAGTCAAGTCCGTTCCTAAGAGTTGGGAATGCCTCGATGTAGTGGGAGGGCTGTGAGACAGCCTGAACGTTACATGGGTTTAACTGAAACCCAAGTCGTCACTCCTGATGATGACTACGAGGATCCATTGACCTATGATCAGGCAATGGCAGACGTTGACAAGGAAAAATGGATTAAAGCTATGGACCAGGAAATGGAGTCGATGTACTTCAATTCCGTTTGGGAGCTTGTCTATCAACCGGATGGGATAAAACCTATTGGTTGCAAATGGATCTACAAGCGTAAACGTGTCGTAGATGGGAAGGTGCAGACCTTCAAAGCACGACTAGTGGCAAAGGGTTTTACCCAGGTTGAAGGGGTTGACTATCAGGAAACCTTTTCACCTGTTGCCATGGTAAAGTCGATCAGGATCCTTCTGGCCATTGCCGTGTATTATGACTACGAGGTATGGCAGATGGATGTCAAGACCGCCTTTCTGAATGGCAACCTTGACGAAACCATCTACATGGACCAGCCCAAGGGGTTCATAACCCAAGGCCAAGAGCAAAAGGTTTGTCGGCTTCATAGGTCCATTTATGGACTGAAACAAGCCTCGAGGTCTTGGAATATAAGGTTTGATGAGACGATCAAATCATATGACTTTGATCATAATGTTGACGAGCCTTGTGTCTACAAGAAAATCGTTGACATGTCGCATTTCTGATATCGTACGTGGATGATATCCTTCTCATTGGGAATGAGGTAGAATTTCTTACTGACGTAAAGAAATGGTTGGCTTCGCAATTCCAAATGAAAGATTTGAGAGAAACTTAGTATGTTCTAGGTATCCAAATAGTCCAGAACCGGAAGAACAGAACGTGGGTCATGTCTCAAGCGTCTTATATTGACAAGATGTTGTCTAGATATAAGATGCAGAACTCAAAGAATGGCTTGTTGCCTCTCAGGCATGGGGTTCACCTGTCTAAAGTGGGGATTTGATCCTTACGGGATACACAGATTCTGACTTTCAGACCGATAAGAATTCTAAAAAATCCACTTCGAGGTCAACCTTCATTCTGAATGGAGGAGTTGTAGTATGGTGAAGCATCAAGCAGGGATGCATCGTTGATTCCACTATGGAAGCTGAGTACCTTACGGCTTGTGAAGCTGCAAAGGAAGCTGTTTGGCTTAGGAAGTTCATGACAGATTTGGAAGTTGTTCCAAATATGAACTTGTCGATCACGTTGTTTTGTGACAATAATGGTATTGTAGCCAACTCCAGAGAGCCTCGGAGCCATAAGAGAGGCAAACACATTGAGCGGAAGTATCACCTGATACGGGAGATTGTGCACCGCGACGACGTGACAGTCATGCAGATAGCGTCGGAGCACAACATTGTTGATCCATTTACAAAGCCCCTCACGGCTAAGGTGTTTGATGGTCACCTAGAGAGTCTAGGTCTTCGAGAGCTTCCTGACTAGGACAAGTGAGAGAATTGTAAACGGGTATTCAATGCCCTAGTTTATTGTATTACTTTATTGTAATTATTGTACATTTCATAAATGTATTTGCTCCACTAGCTTAGTCCAAGTGGGAGTTTGTTGGGATGTATGTCCTAATCTCATTTAGTTTGTAATTTACTATTTGAAATTAATAAGAGTTATTTATTTCATTACTTTGTGTCTCGCAAATATTACAAACTTTGTCCAATAAACTAAGCTTCAGGGTCATTGAATATATGAGAGAACTAGAACTTGAACGGTGTGTAGTGAACACACAGGGAGGATCACGTTCGAGTTAATGACCCGAACGGTCTACAGTATATGGATGGGGTTGGAGACCTAATCCTGGATACGCTGTGGATGCGACCCGCTTTGTATTAGATACAAACGAGGTGGTCTGATTCGTTCATGTAGTTGACATGCGAGTGGGAACATCCTGTGCAATGAGATTGTACAAGACCAGACCGTGAATTATTAGACCTACTGATGTAATTCCGTTGACAGTATGGACTAATAACTTCGTAGATGACCATTAGTGACTTGACCTGAATCCTGAGCGTGTTACGTGAAGGGATTTGAAATTCCCGCAGCAGAAGACGTTGTGAAACGTCGTTGATCCGTTGTGTAATTCTATCTTAAAATTGAACTAAACCACTTTAATTCTAGGTTAAACATGCAAAAAGAAGAGGAAAAAACAGTAAGGATAAACTGTACTTACTTGTTGAAGAACACTTCTTCAATGGTTTCCCCCTCGGGTCACGTTCTCTCTCGAACGGATGATCTCCTCGAACACGAACCTCGATCCGAACAGCAAGACACCTCCACAGGGTCTTCTCGGTTGTTCTCAGGAGGTTGAGGGAGAGTAGGTGGGACTCCTTTTGGTTTTGGGTGAGGAGATATTGTGAGAGATGAGAGAATTCTAGAGAGAAAACGTTTTGCTCTCTTTGGATGAAAATCCAAAAAATCGCAAAAGCTCCATGAGATGCCTTTGAATGCACCTATTTATAATGGTGTATGGTGGAGTTAAACTCTCCACCAATTCACCATTTTACCACAACTATATGATATACAAATCATATTTGCATATTATATAGTATAAGGTATCTCATACCTTATTATACAAATCTCATTTGCATAATTGTAGATTTTTAAATTGAATCACATTCAATTTAATTTCTCTCAATTCAATTTCTCCAATTAGCACTAATTAATCAATTAGGCTAAACTATAGTTTATTATGAATCTCATTCACATCAAACTATATATTATGTCATCTATATCTCATATAAACGACATAAATACCCAAATAATGAATTTGAACACTTCAAATTCACACCAAATCTATAAACCCTCAATTTGTCCAATTTGAGCCAACCAGGGGACCTAATGGACCTACACGTGACGAGCGCCAATGATCCGAGACTAACCTGTCAAACTCTTTGACCCGGTTATTCAACATTCATTAGCTATGGTAACACTCCACTAAAGCCCGTAGCTGCACTCTCATCACTGTAGGACACGATATAACTAATACCCATGAGTCGACCCTTCACAGGTTGTTCGTAGACACTGCTGGGTCAAATTACCGTTTTATCCCTGTGTCTACCTCTTGCTCCTTAAGTCCCACTGCTCCTCTAATGAACAACTACGTTGCATGGTCCAACCATAAACAATAATCCTCTCAGGCCAATGAGAGAGTAGGGCCCCGTTGTTCAAGCCCTGGTGACAACACTTAAGGAAACAACCCCTCTAGTTTCCCTAAGTCGGGAACGAGTGAATTCCTTCTTGCATAGTCAAGTTCCTGGCTCCCCACGTGGTTCTGTCCCTGAGAAGATAGGCATATTGGGCGAGCAACAGTGGTCACCCTCACCCGTACTAGTCAAAGGATAGACCCCCGCAGACAGGAGTACGTAACACGCTCAGGATTAAGGTCAAGTCACTAATGGTCATCTACGAAATTATTAGCCCTATACTGTTAACGGTGTTACATCAGTAAGTCTAATAATCCACGGTCCGGTCTTGTAGAATCTCATTGTACAGGATGCCCCACTCGCATGTCAACCACATGAACGAGTCAGATCACCTCGTCTGTATCTAATACAAAGCGGGTCGCATCCACAGTGTATCCAGGATTAGGTCTCCAACCCTATCCATATATTGTAGACTGCCTGGTCGATGCTTTCGAATGTGATCCTCCCCTGTGTGTCCACTACACACCGTTCAAGTTCTAGTTCTCTCATAATACAATGACCTTGGAGCTTAGTTTATTGGATTAAGTTTATGAAATATGCGAGACACAAAGTTCAAATAAATAACTCTTATTTATTTACAACTTGGAATATTACAAAATACACGAGATGAGGACATACATCCCAACATTACGGACTCTTGTCTGCAGGGGTCTATCCTTTGACTAGTACGGGTGAGGGTGGTCACGGTTACTCGCCCAATATGCCTATCTTCTCAGGGACAGGACCACGTGGGGAGTTGGAAACTTAACTACGCGAGATGGAATTCACTCTTCCCATCTTTAGGGAAACTAGAGGGGTTGTTCCCTTAAGTTTTGTCTCCAGGACTTGGACAACGGGCGTCCACCCTCTCACTGGCTCGAGAGGGGTGTTGTATATGGTTGGACCATTACAATGTTGTTCATTAGAGGAGCAGTGGGGACTTAAGGAGCAAGAAGTAGACACAGGGGTAAAACGGTAATTTGACCCAGTAGTGTTTACGAACAACCTGTGAAGGGTCGACTCATGGGCATTGGTTATATCAGTGGACACAACTTGTCTTACACTGACGGGAGTGCAGCTACGAGTTTTAGTGGAGTGTTACCGTAGCAAATGAATGTTGATTAACCGGGTCAAAGAGTTTGACAGGTTAGTCTCGGATCATTGAAACTCGTCATTGTAGGTCCATTAGGTCTCTCGGTTGGCTCAAACTGGATTAATAGAAGGTTTACATTTTTTGTGTGAATTTGAAGTGTTCAAGTTCACTAAATGGTAAATATGTCATTTATATGAGATATGAATGATATATATTATATAGTTTAATGTGAATGTGATTCATAATAAACTATAGGTTAGCCTAATTGTTGAATTAGGGCTAATTTGGAGAAATTAGATTGAGAGAAATTAAATTGAATGTGATTCAATTTAAAAATCCACAATTGTACAAATGTGATTTGTAAAATGAGATATGAGATATCTTATTATATGTGGTTATGCAAATATGATTTGCATAACCTATAGTTGTGGTAAAATGGTAAATAGGTGGAGGTTTCAACTCCACCTATCACCATTATATAAACCCCTTTGCAAGAAGGGTTCATTAAGCATTTGCTCATTTTTGGAATTCTCACCAAAAGAAACAAAGTGAATTCTCTCTCAAACTCAATTCTCTCTCAAATTCTCCTCCCTTCACCAAAAATAAAGAATCCCACCATTCTCCTTCTACCTAAAGTAGAACAACTGAGAAACCAAGTAGAGGGTGTCCGTTCGTTGGGATAGTTCGAGGAGTTCGAGATCGTTGAGAAGAACACGAAGAGTTCGTGATCGGAGGAAGGAAATTTGAAGACGGTCTTCAACAAGTAAGTAGCATCTTCCTTGCTATTTTTCCTTCTATTATAGCATGTTTAACCTTATACTATTAGATAGTTTAATTTTAACAAAACGAAATGCACAACGATACCACGACGATTCGATCGTCTTCCGCTGCGCGGGGATTCTCATTCCCTTCAGTGTAAAGACGGGTAGACCGTCTCATCTCTTTCCTCAAAGTGGGGGATCGAACTTCGATCATGTCACGAGAGTGGATTCTGTTGGTTTCATCGGTCATTCTGCGAACCTGGCAGCTATCACTTACTAGTCAATGAAAGTGGGGTCAGTTTCAATCTTCTTCGAAGCTTTCAAGTCAAAGAGTGTCATGTACTTGCTTATGGAATTATTGCTTCAAAGAATCATCCTCAAGAATTACAACATTGGTTTCTTGCTTATCAAAGGCTCCGACCTTTATCAAACCAAAAGAACAATCTAATGATTGACAGCTTGCATCGGTGTTTAAGCTTGTTCTCTGGAGTTTGATCCCCAAGAAAGAGGGAAATGGTTGTGATTCAATATGAAAAGGGCAACACTCATTCTTCAGAAAATATCGAGATGCATGTAATAATCAAGGTTTTGATTCCAGAGTCAGATTGGGGAGACAACTCCTTCAAGGCTTTGACTTACATTCTGAGGAAGACTTTCCGAGCAATAGAAGAAAAAATTGCAAAGTACTTCTACCGCATCAAAAAGGTACCTTCGAGCTCAGCTTTGTTATCTAGCTCGGGCTGTTCAAAAAGAAAAAGAGGTTCCAACTAAGAAGAATCGAACTCAAGGGGAGCCATAAAAAGAGATTCTAAACAAAATGTGAGTTGTAATCGAACTCGTTGCAAGAAAAGGTAGTTGAATGTGTGTAGGCGAAGAAGATATATAGCACGTAGAAGCAACTAGAGTCGATAGTTCGACGACTTAATGCTTGCGGAGATAGTTCTATAGCCCTTAGGATAAAGACATGAGCATAGGATTTCAGAGGAGCCCAAGGAGGCGATTTGATCTCTCACTTGAAGAAAGATAGCCTAGTTATAGAAAAAGGATGCAATGATGCGAAAGTTCTTTTTTCATTGTAACGCTAAGGTGGACAAGACCTTACAACTAGAAAAGGGGGAAAAATCACAAGTTATCTTTAGAAAATTGGGATCTCCTTTCTGATCCTCCTTTCATCACCTCCATTACGTGGTACGATATATCGATCCGAAGAATTGACTTTCAGTTGCAAGTCATCCATTCTGCTCCTATCTAAAGTGATATTGCCTATTTAGTAGGAATGTTAGCAAGATACACCAGCAATCATGGGCATGATCATTGGAATACTTTAGTCAGAGTTCTAAGATACTTGAAGTACACTCTAGACTATGGATTGCATTATATGAGGGATCCACATGTACTGGAAGGATTTAGTGATGCTAATTGGATTTTTTATAGCATTGAGACTAAATCAACCAGTGGGTATATATTTACTTTAGTTGGAGCAGTTGTATCATGGAAATCTTCAAAATAGACGTGTATAACACGTTCAATTATGGAATCAGAGTTTATAGCTCTTGATAAAGTTGGAAAAGAAGCCGAATGGCTTAGAAACTTTCTTGAAGATATTCCATTATGGCCAAAGCCTAAAACACAATATGTATTTATTGTGATAGTTTGGCGACCTCTATGAGGACCAAGAATAATGTCTATCATGGAAAGTCACGACATATGAGACGTAGACATAATACGATAAGGCAATTACTCTCTAATGGAGTTATTTCCACTGATTATGTGAAATCAAAAGAGAATATTGCAGTTCCTTTAACGAAAGGATTGTCAAGAGAGAAAGTGACATATACATCGAATGAAATGGGGCTAAAGCCTATGAAATAAATTATTTGATGGTAACCTAACCTAGTTGACTGGAGATCCCAAGATCTAAGTTCAATAGACAAACTAGTTGGATAATTTATAGTTGACACACTAAGAAACTTATGGTTTCTTCCCATTTCTATGATGTTGTAGAGTGTGTGATCTGTTGATGTTGAGGTCATGTTGATATCTCATT
Source organism: Trichosanthes cucumerina (assembly GCA_036507285.1). Lineage (NCBI taxonomy): Eukaryota > Viridiplantae > Streptophyta > Magnoliopsida > Cucurbitales > Cucurbitaceae > Trichosanthes > Trichosanthes cucumerina. The sequence continues at coordinate 98,797,508 of CM071835.1, read as the reverse complement.
TACAAGAGGAGTAATGACAGAATACTCTTAATCAATATCACCTATGTGAGAGTAGAAGTGGGGTCGCTTCTATGAGGACTTTTAAAATGGTTTATGTTCTTTAAAACTCTCATGAATTCGGGATTTTGTCCAGGACCAAAATGGACACAAACGTATAGAACTCAAAGATACAAGATGAGTTATGTGTGATGTTTATTGTCTCAATTTACCAACGAGAAGGATAGTTCCAGAGTTTGGTCTCATTATTTCTTCGGTAAGTTCGATAGATATTCACTAAGGAATGTTCAAGTCCAGAAGATATCTATCCGGATGCATAGCTTGTTTGTTTGCTCTCAACGATTGTGTTTTGATTTTCAAACTTTCTTTCATGTGGGAGATTGTTAGATTTTATAGGAAAAAAAATGTGAAAGAAAGTGTTGTTTTGAAACATCAAAATCCAATTGATGTTGATGTTATTTAACTTTAAATTCAAAAGTTTCAAAATTGTTTGAAACATCCAAATTTGTTGATGTTTCTTATACAAATTTAACTTTAAAAAGTTAAGTTTGTGAGTTTTGTTTGAATTTTAACAAGTAACTACACAATTGAGTTACTTTTGATGTATGTTTTATATTCTTCATATTTATTTGATTTTAGAGAGTTACTAAGTTGCTAGCCTATAAATAGCAACTTGTTTCTTCATTTGGAGCATCCCATTCCATTTTGGAGTATTCTCATTCCAATTGAAGAGTTTCTCTCTTTTCTTTCTTCTCTTTGACCTTGAGTCAAGTTGAAAGCAAGTATTCAAGAGTTCTGTCAGATCCACGTAGTTCGAGGTTATCGTTCTATCAGAGCCAGTCCTCGCATATCGTTGTAGTCTGCTTGCAACCCGTGGAGAGCGAATGATTGTCTTCAGGACAACACTTTGTAAGCGTGCCTCGACTATTTACCATCCTTTGTTCTTGAGTTTTGATTTGTTGCTATATACAATATTTGCACAATTACTTACTATTGTAATAGCTTGTAGCCAGTTAAGTTGTAATCAATTTGCTAGTGTTACTCAGTTTTATACACAACAAAGTACAATATTATCCAACAAATACGAGAACAAAGGGCCAAAACCACGTCGAGGGAATCAGTTTCAACGATCAAAGCTGCAAAGACTAACGGGATATTTAGAACATCTCACGCATCAAGAGCCACAAAGCATTTCTTTTATTCATATCAATAGGAATTGAAATATTGTAGCGCATGAGTTGGCTAATAACTTCATTGAAGATGTCTAGTTTTCGAAACCGACTTTTAACATTTTGGAAAATGATACTCCGTAGGGCTTCAGTTTATTGTAGCCAATGTGGCTTTGGATTAAATATACTTCTATATTTTGTTTTCAAAAAAAAAAAAATACGAACCAGAGAGAGGTAGGTACAAATAATTATACAAATCCTTTTCAGGGTTTGCTATGTTCACAAATGTCATTTTGGGTACTGCATGATTTGAATTTACTATACTAGTTTTTTTTTCTTTTGAGTTCAATAGTTAAATTAATTTAAGTACTTAAAAATTTTTAGTTCAATTAATGCAATAAACGATAGACTACGTTAAATTAATGACCAAAAGAACGATTTTTTTAGTACGACTAAGATCGTACTAAAAAAATATAAGAGCAAAAAACAAAAAAAAAAATTATTGACTATAGACAACTAAATTTGTATGCAAAGTTGAATGGACAAACAAATCATTTGAAATTTGATGGATTAAAAAAGATTTGAAATTGAGAGGTTGAAATAGAACATTATAAAATTATAAAATTAATGGACTTATTAAAAGATTTTTATCATAAGAAAAAAAAAATTAGAAATAGAATTTTTTTTTCTATCATAAAAAAAGGAAATAGAATTTGTACCCAAAAATTAAGAAAGATTGAAATAGAATTTCATTCAAAATCCAAGTTTTTTACCCAGTTCTTTTTATGTAGAAACAATGGATGGGTTTTTCAGCATTTTAATACACCATTGGAGACTGCATATTGGAGAAACTAACATTGAGTCAAAACACATTCTTTTTCACATAAATAACATTACATGTTTGATAATCTTACTATACAGCCTCTCTCAACCTCACCTACTTGGATACAGAAACAAAAGCAAAACAAATGCAGCCAAATGCTGAGGAACAACAAATTTCCATATCCTTCTAAACTCCATTCTCTAAGCCTACTGACACAGCAAGTACTTCATGTCTTTACAGTTTCACCAACTCACAAAAGTTTGCTCGGTGACCAGTTTACAAATCACGCATACTGTCGTCGTGCGTACGTGTCTTCGTGAACAAAAACGGGTTGTTGAGTACTTTGTGCCGGAAACTGAGGCTGCCCCAAAGCAATGCCTTGAGCTGGAACAGGATTCCCCCACAGAGGGCTGTTGTTCTTTGCCAGATTTAAAGTGAGATAATAGACTATTGCCAATATTACACTTGCAAGCGACAGAATGGCGCCTCCAGCAAAGACTCCGGGTTTCACGACGTAGCAGTAATAGTAGTAGTTACCGAAGTACATAGTCCCTCCACCGTGCTGGTCGTTAAGAGCAGCACCAGTCAGCAACAACAAGAAGGCTATAACGAAACTGAACCTGAGAAGCAGATGAAAAACAACGTCAAGATATACAGTAACGGTGTAAAACAAGCAAAGTGTAGTACCTTGTAATAAACTTAGAGTTGTTCTATAGCAAACAAAAAGGTTAATATGCTTATTTCTGGCGTTAATTGAGCACGACTTCACCGTCCATCCTTAGAACTTGCAACTTGTGAATATAGTTGTACAACCTATACAACATATCCCATGCAAGTAAGATCGTAAGCAGATATTCATCATCAATGGCATCCCTTTGCAAGCGGAGGTGCAACATTACCTCCCCTACAATAGTAGGCTGCCCCTCATGGTCGTGGTAAGGGTTCAGAATGTTCTGGTTGCCCCTTGAGGTAAGGCCCTTACCGTAAGAACTATCACATTCAAACCGATGCAAATGAAATAATGAAAGGGGGTTTACCAACTTGTTTGTCATGTCTTCAACGAAAAAACTCACTTTTGGACCATATGCAGAAATACATGTTGAGAAAACTTTTTAATTTCATAATTCTAAGAAAAGATAATAATTAATAACTAACCTTGAGGAAGATGAAACCAGAAGAAAATGCTTACGTCTAAAGCAGAATCCAAAGAGAAGTCGATCGGATGCAGGCTACGAAAGAAAGGTTGAAGGTAGGGAAGGAGAGGAGAGAGGGGAGAGCATCCTGGTTGACATTATAATAATAAACACTCTAGTTCAAGGTTTTTCTTCCATCGTTAGGATTCTAAACCAAGATCAAGCTCAAGAACAAACGCGAACCATAAAAACCTAATGAAAACTCTCGAGAACGACACCAAACAATTTTGTTTCGATTTTGAATGGACAGCCAGCCAAATTGAGATCAAGCAGAGCATTGATTTTGTTTGGAAATGGAGTGGTCCAGCCAAAATAACTGAAAATATTACTCCAAAATCAAGAAGCCATTGTACCAGTAGAATTAGATGCTTTCCTATGTAAAGGAAACATGAACTTCTACAACATTACACATCAAGAGCTTGGAGTCACAGAAAGAGGCCACCTGAACAACAATCGAAGAGTAACCTTAGAGAGGTAGAACAAGGGGAGTTCTTTTTAAATTTTGGAGCGATTACATGAGGTCTAATTTTCCAAATTTTGACAGAAAAATTGAGAAAAATGGATGAGAGTTGGTACCAGAGGGGGGAGGTCGAAACCATCCTCTAAGGTTCTAATTTCCATACTTCATTTATATTAATTCTATCAATGTTTCAATACCGAACCCTTTGTATTAGAGCACGTAACAAGGAAAGCCGAGGAGAGTATAGATTTATCTGCACAAGAAAATTGATGACTGATGATTAAGAATTTAGTATTGTTTTCTTTCTACGATATGAAGAATACAATTTCAGACTCTTAAAGAGATCTGATCTCTCTCTCCCCCTATACAATCTGTCTTCACTACATAACAAGCTAATTCCCGTCTTCCTCATACACAAGTCTACAACCCACCCACCTGTTAGCTAACTCTCAAACTCGTACCTGAGCATAAAATTTACAGCCCAGGTAACTAGTAAAATTACTACCAGTCAAACAATAAGCAACTGCCAAGCCTATTTCTCTGAGCGCAAGTAAATCTAACGAGGTAAGGAACTTCAGAGATTGCAAGCATAAGAGCAGCTAGCACAGAAAGCAAAAATATTGATGGACCGGTTGACACCAAAGTCTATTGTAGCAATTGTGAGCTGCAGACGTATGCGATCACAAAGTGCCATTCAAGAGAGACCTGAGAAGAGAAGGTTGTGAAAATCCGTACTCGGATGACAACTCCAGTTATGTCCAAACCAGGAAGCTAGTTTATGTTGGCAGTTTCCAGCAAACAAGCGAGAGGAAGAGGGAATAGTGGTTGAGTATTGAAGTCTTAAATCACCAATGAACCCAAAAGTTTAAGCTAATGGGTTAGAGTAAATTTAATTATATCAACATTCCAACGCTCCCCTCACTAGTGGGCTTGGAAATTTATAGAAAGACCCAATAAGTGGAAATCAATACTAATTGGGAGAGGAATTGACACCACTGGAGTTTGAACACAAAACCTCCAGCTTTGATACCATCTTAAATCACCAATCAATCCAAAAGCTTAAGCTAATGGGTTAGAGTAGATTTAATTATATCAACACTCCAACATGAAGGTTATTTGAGATATTAGCAGCTCCATTATCAAACCCCTTTGACAAGGTGCTACAAAGTACATTTATCAATGACCTGTAGGGTTTTCTAAAATCAAGTATGTAGCTAGGCAACTTGAAGATCAAGAACAAGTGTTATTTTCAACCAAAAACCTTTTAATGTAACTAAAAAGAAAAAATCAAACTAAGTATATTTGGAATATTTAATGATATATGAGTAGTTTCAAAATTTATAAGTTATCGCCATGAGAATTTAGAAAAATACAAAATGGCTTCGAACTTTTTAAAATTTTAAAAAGATTAGTCACATAAAATAAGAAGCATGAAAAAGAAATCTATAATACATGTCTCGACTGAGTGGAAGGGCAAGACTCATCTTGGGTGTTTCGGCTTGATGGAGAAAGATGATCATGGGCATAGGGAATTTAGTTAGAGGATAATGGATTGAGAGCATTTAGAGTGAGGGGGAAAAGTTGGTTTGGCCATCTTGGTTATGTTGCTTTTATTGTGGTATTGGAAGAGATACAGGACCTCTCAAACAACCTTGGAAGTTGTTTTCTTGATCGTTTGTGCCTTAATTTCTTGCATTCTTTGATAAGAATAATGTCCATGAAAAACTCTCACCAGGAGTTCTTCAGCCCTTAACAAACCTTGTAGAAAGGATTAGCAAATAGTTTAAAACCTTGAGCTGCAATCTGAAGCCAATATCCACCAAATATTCCTTGTTTCAGAGTTGAGAAGAGGAGGATTTGGAGAGATCTTGAGAGGAGGTTTGGCAGTTGCCTAGACTGGCATCGGTCTCCAAGGGTTTTTAATCACTTCTTAGGTTTATTATTATGGATTGGAGCCCTTATTGCATAGCTAGTTGGTTGGCTCCATTTGTTTGGGCTGTTCTTTTTTATGGTTGTTGGTGTTGGCTATTCTTTTCCGTGTTCTTTCATTTTTCCTCACTGAAAGTTTGGTTTCTCATTAAAAAAATAAAAAATAAAAAATAAAACCCCTTAGCCTTCAAGTCGTCTCTTATTTCCCAATTCCTTAATACTTGCAAAACCTTACTGCCTAATATTCTTATACTGCATCTGAGTCATATCATGAGCATGTTGTGGGTCAATACTTAAGTAGCAACTCTCTAGAAGATGAGGAACGAAAAAGAGAAAAGAAATGAACATAGAAAAGAACGAGGCCAGTGTACTTAGGGTTGAGCTCATTTTGTGATCTGATCTCCATGTAGATCACAGGAACGAAAGAAATTTACAATCTCCCTATATACTTTACAAATTGAGGAGATTCTTGTAATCCCAGCATCCACCCCTTTTTTACCCTTTAGTTTTACCTCCGGTTTTAATGATATTTTTCCTACCAGAGGGAAAGTGAAGTGAGAGAGAAATGAGAATATAACAGAGACTAAAGCTTCATAACTGTAGAAACACTGAAAAAATATTAACGAAAGAAAACTTGTTGGGCAAAATTATGCAGATACAAATAAAAAGCACCAGGGCACCATCATTTCCAGAAATCTCAAAAGTGAGGCCCAGTATTAGCTCAAATTCACAACTCAAGCGATGGGATTTGACAAAACAATAATGTTTCTCCAATTAGACAGGTGTGTGTAATTGAAAAAATCAAATGGAATGAGAATTTCATTATAATGGTCCAGAGAGAACTTACCATGAAATAACAAAGCTCAGGAGTGCTATTTTCCAATTAGGATTGGAAGGATTAGGACTTCTTTTGCAACAAATGCAACCACTTGAAACATTTACAATTAGCTGTGCAATCAACAGAGAAATTGCAGCAGTTAAACCAAGACCCATAGCTGGACTTCGTGGATATGCACACTCAGATGTGGAAACAAACTGGACCTGAGAGCCCTGTTAGATATATTGGAATCAATGTTACTCCTCTTCATAGATTCAGGAAACAAATTTAAAAACTAAGTACAAGGCATAATACCAACAGGTAACTACACCATCTAAATAATCAGTTCAAAGATTAGACTGCATTTTATGCAACCTTTAATTGAAATCGTATAATAATATTTTGGAATACAAAACTACAAAAATCATAATAATAACAGTGTTCATGACCCATTCAACCTGACATCTGTCACACTTTTTGCCACCCTCTGTTCGACCTCTACCTTTATTGTCTCTCGAATCAGCCCAAATTCCTTCACACAGAACTCTGAAACTCTGTCATTCTCCCTTTCGTTCCCATCCGTGATTTCATACAAGTAGCCATTGCCAATCACGAACTTGCTCTAATATCTTATTTATCGATAAAAGTACCGATTACCGAGTCAAGGGAAGAGTTAGAGAGCTTCCCCTCTCTCCCAAATACAAATCTCACACAACAAACTAAGCAAAAACACATCTCTCCAACTCTTCCCCTCTCCCTATATATTTCTCTAACCACAGCCTATTTCTATTTACATTCTCATGGGCCCACCCTCCTAACTTATAACAGATTATTATTCCTTATTCCCCTTCCTCACGGGCCTTTTCTTATAGACATGTTTAATGGGGGTTCTATCATGTAGACTTATAATCAAAGCGGTCCTCTCCAATTTACCTATATACAACATGTCTCACTACCAAATTCAAATTTACCTATATGGCATATCTCACTTCCAAATTACAAAATTGGTGGCCAAACAATTGAAGACACTTTTTTGGAATTTTTTCGGGGAAGACCCAAAAAGAGAAAGTAAGGCTCACTTAGTAAAATGGCAAAAGGTGGAGCTACCCACTCAATTTGGAGGTCTCAGCATTAGAAATTTAAAAGAAAGAAATCAGGCCCCTTTTATCCAGATGGATTTGGAGGTATTTAAATGAGAAACGGTCTCAGGAGAAGACTTATTGCAGCTAACAGAAGTGTGACGCCCGAGGAAGAGGGGTACATGAATGAACCGAGTCCACATCTGAATGAGAGGGATCCTGAGGATATGAAAGTACAGTTGAGAAAGGCTTAAAAGAATTGACAGCTACTACCTATACTAACAAGGTGCACCTTCCTTTTCGGTGGCTCAATCATAGGAACTCCACAGTTAAGCGTGCTTAGCTTGGAGCAATTCTATGTTGGGTGACCTCACGAGAATATTCTAGGAGCATGTGAGTGAGACAAAGCATGCTAAAAGGACCCCGTGTTGGTTTGTGGGGATAGTGTCTTCACTCTCTACAAGCGATCATGGATGATATAGTAGACTTGGCCCAGTCGTAGAGGATCCCGGGCACAGGGCGTTACAAATGGTATCGAGCGAAACCTCTCCCGGTAAGATGTGGTTTGGGACGAACCAAGGCGGAAGCGAGGTGTGGGCATGTGACGCCTGAGGAAGAGGGGTACATGAATGAACCGAGTCCACATCTCGAATGAGAGGATCACGAGGATATGAAAGTACAGATTGAGAAAGGCTTAAAAGAATTGGAATTTACTACCTATACTAACAAGGTGCACCTTCCACCGGTGGCTCAATCATGGAACTCCACGCGATTAAGCGTGCTTAGCTTGGAGCAATTCTATGTTGGGTGACCTCTCCAGGAATATTCCTAGGAGCATGTGAGTGAGACAAAGCATGCTAAAAGGACCCCGTGTTGGTTTGTGGGGATAGTGTCTTCACTCTTACAAGCAGTCATGGATGATATAGTGACGCAGCCAGGTCGTAGAGGATCCTGGGCCTGGGGCGTTACAAGAAGGCTCTGACTCTTGGCCAGCAAACAAGCCTAAACGGTGCAATGGATTTGGCCTTTTGATCCCACACACAGATTCTCGGTAAAATCCTTATACAAGGATTTGTTTTCTTGGGCATGACACACAAGCTTCAGCTTCTTTCTGATAGAATTTGGAAAAATAAATACACCAAGAAGATTGATTTTTCCGCTGGGAACTCAGCCATAACCCTATCAACACCCATGAGATCATCCAGAAGAAATTCCCTAGCTTGGTTATCTAGCCTAATTGCAGTTGTAGGTGCATGAAAGACTCTGAATTACAAAGGCATCTTTTCATATCTTGCAACTTCGCTAGCAAATTCTGGAATTGGCTTCTTGAAGCTTTTGGTTTGCAGACTACTCATCATCTTCACAATAATATGAGTTCTCTCTTTCACATCTTTTTGATAGGCCACACGTTCATAAAGAGAAATACTCTGGATGCAATTAGTCAAAGCGTCTTTTTGATGCCTTTGTCTGGAGAGAAAAAGCAAATTTTCATTAACAAAACTCTCTCCTTCAACCGATTCTTTAGTAGTGTTTTTGTTATGGCGCTTGGTTGGTGGTGTAAATATTTTTTCTTTTCATCCAAAGAGTTCAACATAAATGATCTTATGAAAAACTGGAAGGCCCTTTTGTAATCCAGTTGATCAGAAGTTTTACCCCTTTTGTGTATTTCTTTTCATTTTATCAATAAGTATATGTTTCTTATCCAAAATTTACCCAGAGTGCAAGACTGAAGACAAGACCTTTCATATATATGGGGAAATTTTTCCTTATTCATTTTATTGATCCTCTAGATTTAGGAACTATTAAACATCTACTATTAATTCTTGTGGGGAAGCTTTGCTCTAAGGACTTTCATAGTTCCATTTCTATAAAACTTCGATTGTATTTTTGTTTGGATATGTTTTTAGTACGTGAAGGTGGGGTGTGCATTTGTGTCTGGTAAAGGACTATTGAGTGACGCAGTCTACTCTTTTCTTTTTCACAATCGTGGGTATCTAGACTCTAGACCAACTGTAACATTCTATGTCAAGCAACAGATAAGGGATTTTATATGCTGGGTCAACTAACTTTTGAGAGTTTCCACTTCCTCCTTTCTAAATCCAACAAAAATGGGACATTTTACAACTTAAATTTCTAACTTCCTAGAATAGTTCAGACTCTCCAAGCTTCAATGAACAGAAAAGAGAAAAAGAAAAAGAAGAAAACAAAGGCAACATTGATCTCAAGCACCAGTCTGAATCAGGAGTTGTATACCGATTCAGTGAGAAGCTATTGACAAACATGAGAAAAGCTGAAAAGGGTACTCTTCAATCTCGAAGTTTCGAACAATCGAAACATCAACAGAGCTGCAACCATTCCAACAAGATACATTGGCTTCTAAAGCCAGAATATGTACACCAACTTTCCTCTTCCATTTTTCTTAGTAATTTCAGCAGCCAAGAAAAAAGTCGCAAAATACAAGAGAACCCAACAAACAAAACAAAACAAAACAAAAAAAGGAAATGCAAGTGAAAATCCAATCTAAAAGAGGTCAAATGAGAGGAAACTAAAGATGGGTTCAAGCAAAAATCATAAGAAATCACCTTGATTCTTGTAGCCTCAGCAACAAAACCAGTAAGAGCTGATAAAATTCCCAATAAACCCACAACAGAACACACCAACAAAACCTTTCTCTCCATCCCTCGGGCTCTCTAATGAGAAGGCGACTGTTTTACAGAAGCGCTCTCTGTGAAGTCTCAACCCCTTCTTTTTTGGCTGTGGGTTTTGCTTTAGCTTTTGCTTTTGTTGTTGTATTGGCCAATCTTTGGCTGTTTGCTTAAAGCAGTAGCATGAAAACGTAATTGAAAAGTTGGTGTGGTGGTGTCGCTTGGTGTTAGCAAAATAAAAAGAAAATGAAATAAACAGTGATATATGGTACCAAAGGAGATGATCACTCTGCAGAACTTCGAAGGCTGGCGAGTGCTTTTTTCTACTCTTTTCCTTTATTTGTTATTCTTGCTTTCTCATCGCATATTCTCTCATTTCCCTCTCTTACTGTAATTACAATGGTATATATTCAAAGTTCAATTCCAGTCCAAGTTTACATTATCGGATGTTAGAAGTTTAAGGTATGTTTGGTAAGCAATTTGAAAATAGAAATTTGAAAACCAGAGATTTAATAAAAATAGAATTGTATTTCATGTTTTCAGATATGTATTTGGTAACAGATATAGAAATTTGATTTCATTCTAAAAAGTTGTTTAAAATGTGTCCTATAACATATTTATAGATCACGAAATTAGTTGTAGTTGCAAAACTAAGTCATTATCAATTAATTTATGAACATTATTTTTATAAATTTTATAAAATTATCATTTTATAATATAATATTATATAATTTATATTATATTATATTATAGATGTTTTAATTTAACAAAAATAAATTGAGTTTATAATATGAAATAGTGTATTTATTAAGATTTTTATCTTTGTTTAATAGAATTCTACATTTTAAAAATTTTAAATTCAAAATCTGGATACAATGAAAATATAAAAATGTTGTTTTCAGAATTTCTACTATTTAGATCACATAATCCGAAAACAATTTTCGAAATACATCTGTCAAACACATATTCACTGAATTCAGTGAATCTGGAAACGTAAAACAGAATCTAGATTGCATACCAAACAAACCTAAGTCTCTACTTCTACCTCTCGAAAAAAAGTATGTACTTAACATTTAAATGTCAGGTATACTTTAACTTCTCGAGTTATTTCGTGATGTTTATTTGAAATTCACTTTATTTTATTATGTCAATTTTTCAATTTTTTATTTTATCATTATTTTTAGCAAACATGTGAAGGTAGAGGTCCAAACTTATGTTTTTTTTCCTTTTGTTCCACAATATCTAGGGTAAAAATTTGAGTATTTAACCTATGATGCTTACCCCTTATAAAAGAAGTAGAGATGTCTTGATTATTGAGATATGATATGTTATCTCGCAAAAAAGAAATTATTTTGATCATTATCTTTATTTTTTGAACAAATTTATAACATGCTTTCGTCATGTGTATTAATTTATTGGCATAGTCATGTACTTGAGCTACATAGGTGGTCTAAGATAAGTATAAGGTTAACATATATTAAGTATCAAATTAATAACAATAACTAAAATGGTTTGCTCACCTATGCTCTATTAGGCGGATGCATTTGCTAAGAAATTATTTTAAATTCTAGGATTTTAAAAATGGAAATGATTTCAATCTCTATTTACGTTTGAAACCAAAATGATTTGAAATTGATAAGCCTTAGTATTAAGACATATTTAACGCCCAAATACTTAAAATTTTCTTATTTTGTCTTAACATTATTGAAAAATAGCCAAAAGTATCTTGACGTTGGGAAAAAAATAAAAATAAAAGCAATTAAGGTGAAAAATCTTAATAACTTAGGGTCTGTTTGGTAGGCAATCCGAAAACAGAAATTTGAAAACAAGGGATTCAATGAAAACAGAGTTGTATTTCATGTTTTCAGATATGTGTTTGGTAGTAGATTTAGAAATTTCATTTTAAATAATAGTTTAAAGTGTGTCCTATAATATATTTATAGATCTTGTAGTTGGAAAGCTAAATATTAGGTTGAATATAAGATATTATTAATTAATTTATGAACATGTGTTTTTTTTAAATAAATTTTATATAATTATTATTTTATAATATAATATTTTATATTTTATAATATATTATATTATACATATTTTAATTTAACAAAAGTAAATTAAGTTTATAAACATGAAATACTATATTTATTAAGATTTTATCTTTGTTTAATAAATTCTGCATTTTAAAATTTCAAATTCAGAATCGGGATACAATGAAAACATAAAAATGTTGTTTTCAGAATTTCTACTATTTGGATCACAGAATCCGAAAATAGTTTTAAAAAACACGTCTGTCAAACATGTATTCACTGAATTCAGTGAATCCGAAAACATAAAACAGAATCTAAATTGCCTACCAAACAAACTCTTACTTTGGTGTAAGAATTGCAAAAATTGTAGAATTGAAATTGCATAATTGGATTTTGCAATTTTTCAGTAGTCTCAAGAACGCAGAAAAGGAAAAAAAGTAATGAAACCCAATTTTAGAAGGTGCTTAATTCTTACACAAAATGGATGGATTATGCACGAAATTGATTAGGCTTTCAATCCTAATGGAAGACCATAAAAGCATAGTAAATTGAGTCGATGTTTGGAGAGTCGTCGTTTTTCTTTGGTGGATTTTGTTCTTGCTTACCTCTGTTTTTTGTACCCAACAAGCTACTGTAATATTGGATTTCGTATTGTTTCAAGTTCTTCAATCCGATTCTAAGCACAAACTTGGATTGTTAAGACTTGATTTCTTCTTAGAAATAACGTAAGAATCGAATCGATTGAAACAACGTGGAATTTACGAATGTAGAATTCAATAGTGTAGTTATTTTTCTGTTTTGTTTAAGTTTATGTTTTCACATCTAGAATTCTTGTTGTTGCTCTTCATTTACATTGTAATAGGATAGTTTTGAGAGGGAATAAGAATTGAATTTATGGCTTTGAGTTATGGGTTTTTTCCGCTCAAGAGGTTATGTCCATTTCAGTTGTTTCTTTGCCTTCGTTGCTCATAAGGCTGAAAAGATGAATTAAATATTCTCATTTGTTATTGCAGTGGTGATTTTAACTTAGGTTCCAATTGAATAACAGCTACTTGTTTTTCATTTCCTTAATTTTACTTATAATAGAATTTAGTGTTGCAATTCCCTTTTCTAATAATGGATTTTGGTTTTAGAATTTGTTTTGAGTTTTGTGAATTAAATATGAGCTAAACTTCTTTAGGTGTTCAAGGATGTGAATTTCCTAAGAAGTAATTGTAGTCAAAATTGCAACAAAAACCAAGCCTGCATTTTAATTGTTCGCTTGTATTGAATAAATTTCTATTGAAATCTAGATTGATCAATTAGAGTAACAACTCAAGTTTAGATCTAATACCGACAGGGTTAGTGATAAGTGGATTTCACACAAGTGATGGATATAAGAGCTTAGGCATAAGCCAAAGCTTTACCCTAGACGTAGGAATCAAAGACTCCAAAACCTAAGAAATTATAGTACCAAAATTACATAAGATAGAGGGACTATAGATATATAGGTCACTCACTTAGTCTCCTAAAACCTAATTTCAAGGTGAATAGGAGTAATGATTTTGGTTTACAAGTGAATGTAGATTAGGTTGGAATTGCAATGTTGGTTTGTAATTACGACTTAGGGTAATGATATTTTTTAGCCTCTCCTTCTTTTAAAAGGTATTTTCTTTGTCATTTCCATTTCTCCCATCTGTTTAGTGTTGCTAGTCAGTCTTGTAATTTAGATTCTGTAATCTGTGTCACTTTGACTTGAAATTTAGATTTTGCAATTATATTGTTTTCACCAAACACATCAACCCAACCTTACTTTTGCAATTTTTAAGTTTTGAGTTGCAATTCTCTTACACTTTGCTAAGCAATAATTTTTGTTATACCATTTATTGTGGGATCGGTACTCAGGAATACTCTTATTTTAATACTTGCATCGGCAGTGTGCAATGGCACAAGGGTTAAACATAATACTTATTTTTTTTCATCCAAAGTTCACCGATCAAAAATCACCAAAATTAAATTTTCTTGTTTGGATGCTCGTGAAAATGAAAAGAAAGTATAAAATTTTACTGTTATGCCTTTATAGATTTTGTAGGAGATTATTTTAATTAATAACAAAATATTTTAATATCAAATAACATTATCAAATACATATCATCATGAAAACTTATCAATAATCAAAACAAATCAACTTATTAAATTAAAATCTACAAATGTAATCATTAAAAAAAAATAGAGATTGAACTCATTTGAATCTAAACAAAATCCATTCGATTTGTTTTGTCATGCCATCGAGAAAAAAAAATCAAAAGAATCATTTTTTTTTTTGTTGATTTCTTCTTCAACCCAATATATGAAATTACAAAACTAAGAAAATAAAAAAAAAAAAAAAAAAACAGATTGAATCAATATATAAAAATGGACAAAAAATAGGGCTAATTTTATAGATAGTGATTGTTATGGGTTAAATTGGACCAATGAGAATGGGTTGGTCAAACGGCTGCAGCAAAATGCCAGATGGAATAAGAAGCCCAATACAAAATTAAAACGGGGCAAATCGAACGAGGACTAAATCAAGGCGAAAAGAGACTAGAGGACGCGTTTGGACTTCGGCTCAAGCGTGTGGTCGGCCTCGACTGACTAGGGTAGAGCCCCCCATTTGGGCTTTACCCTCACCCAACAACACACGAATGGAATATGGGCTTAGGCCAAAGCCAAAGCCCGAGGTCAACCTTGGTCGAGGATGAGGCCGACCAGATGCAAGGTCATCTTCTGGGCCTTCATCGGTCCCACGCAGCCCATAGGCTTGTTTTCAACCCTCTTCCAGTCTTTTCCTTTTCCAGTAGGCCACGGAAATCCACAAAAAACCTAGAAGAAAGCTATTTAAGCTCTCCCAAGATGGGAGAGCAGGGTAAGTTCATTTTAGTCACCTAAACACTAAACTCCTCCCTAATTCTCTCTAAAACCTTCTATCATTTAAGTATTAGAGCTTGTGTTGTCTACACCACACTAGTGTCCAGGTTTTCCTTGTCTTGCAGGCTGCGTTCTTTCCCAAGAATTACAAATTTACCGTCGTTATCACGTGGAGGTCAGGTGCGTTCTCTTGTCTAAAATTTGACAACAACAATTGGCGTCGTCTATGGGGAACAACAATGTTTGTTGGAAAAACTAAGTGCTTAAGCCAATCTTCCTATGAAAAAACGAGTAGAATTTTGGGAAATGTGCATCAGAATGAAGATGGAGATGATTCTGACCAAGATCATCACCCCCGGCTAACTAGGGAGTCTTCTCCTCCTCGGCCTCATAATGACATAGGCCGACCAGATGAAGAGGTGGTTGAACTAAAAGAAAAGGTCGATAAGATGGATAAGTGTCTGTGGAAGATCTTGGAGAAACTCGATCAACAAGACAATCAGAAAAAAAGAGGAACTGCCTCTTGTGCGAGACCCACGCAAAGGAAAAGCAAAGGTTGTTGAAAGGACAGAAGAATCAAAATCTCACACCCCAAAACATACCGATAACCTAATCCTCGGAGGAAATGACAATCCTCGGCCAATAGCAAAATGAGCAAAGCAAGTAAGTTGAAATCTGTTATACAAGTAAGCTCGTGTGTCAATAACCGAGTCCGACCAGGCAGTCTAGAAGCGACAACCGAGAAGAGTTTTGAAGCAACATCAGACTTGCGAAGTTTGATCAACCAGAAACGAAAAGCACAGGTTGAGGCCAACCCGAAGAAAGCCGAGGTCGAGGCTAAGGCTGGGAATTTGAAGCCGAAGCTCGATGCTCAAACCCTCAAGTCCTCCCTGGAAGGTCGACATCTTGAGAATGCAGAAGGAATTTGGAGATCTTTAAGGGAACCTTCTGAAGGCTCGAGAAGTTGAGAGGTGGGATCTCGAAGCTCTAATCGAGCAAATCGACCCTCCTTTGGTTGACGAAATCATGAATGGGAAAGTTTTCGAGAAATTTATGTTGGGATTTATGCCCTAAAGCCTCGTAATTAATGTTTTATTTAATAATTAATAATTATTTCAATTATTTTGTTTGTAGTATAATACCATTAAATGAAAAATTCATGGTTATTAGTGTAATCTTGAACAATATGTAGTTGACATACGAGAGGATCATGTTCAAGAAATAACCTAAAAGGTCATAGTATTTGGATAAGGTTGGGTGCCTTATCCTGGTAACACTATTGATATGCCCCACTTTGTAATAGTTATAAATGATTTGATCCAAATGAGTTTGTATAAGACCGAACCATGAAATATTCAATTTCTCTTTATAAATCCGTTAATTGAGAAGATTAATATTTCATCAGGATGATTATATGCGACTCGATCTTACTCCTGAGTGAGTTATACACTCCTACCTGTGAAGGCTTGTCCTTTGATTTGCATGGGTGAGAATGGTTTTTGTAGCCGATTCAATAAACCTACCACTTTGGGGACTTGACCAAATAGGGAGCTGGGAACATAATCTCACAAGATGGAATTCACTCCTTCCCATATAGAGTAAGTAGATGAGTAGTTCCCTTAAGTATTGATTTCGGAACTTGAACAATGGGGCCCCACCCTCTCACTGGCTCGAGAGAGACTTAGTTTATGGTTAGATCATAAACAAATTGTTCATTAGAGGATCAGTGGTACTTAAGGTGCAAGATGTAATTACAGGTAGGGGTGATACAAAAAACCAAAAATCGAGGAAACCAAACCGAACTAAACCAAACCATTGGATTGGTTTGGTTTTTTAGCAAATATTGGACATGTCGGCTTGCATTTTGGAAAAACTAACTGTTTTTGGTTCGGTTCAGTTTGTCTTTAAAAAAAACCAATAAAAAACCGAACTGATATATATATATATATAAGCCTTAATAAAAAAAAAACCCTAAATGACCAAGCCCATTCAGTTTTTACTCGACGAGAGAGACCGACTTGGCGTTGGCGACTTCTGATCTTCATCTTCGTCGACTTCGACTTCAACTGAAGATTCTTCGACTTCGACTGCGCTCCGTCGCTCCCAATCGAAAACGCTAAGCCTACATTCAACTGCTCTCTTCGCTCTATCTCTTCACCATCACTTTGCATTCCTATTTCCTACTCCAATAATCTATGGTAACACTATTATTTCTTATTGTATTTCTTGATTCTTATGTTGCTTGTTGTTGTTCATTTAACCCCATGAGAGGTATCGATGCTTTTGGATTTGAGTCATTTAACCCTTAAGAGGTATCAATTAATCTGAGATTGATTTGGGTATCGATGCTGTTGTTGTTCATTTAACTCTTAAGAGGTTCATTTAACCCAAAGTCGAGTTTGCTTTTGTTTGTATTTTACCATATTTTTTTATGGTTTCAATTTCAACTTTGCTTTCTTCATAATTCTTCATATTAGTTCTACCCCAAATCCGTCGTTTACAACTTTAAAGATAAATTCAATTTCAAGATTGAAGAAGATAGAAATTTAATTTATGCTATTGCTCAACTTACTGCTATTATTTGTATGTGATTTATTTTTTTGTCTAACTAGACTAATTTGATGTTTTGGATTTTCGGTTTGTTGTATGCTAGTTAGTTAAGATAAAAAGAAGGGGTAATTCTTACTTCAGTGGTCCAAGGAAGCATAGTTCAGTACTTCAGCTAGTCTTCAGTTTATGTTTTCTTTTCTAGCTGTCAAATTGAATATGATTTGATAAAAAGAAGGGGTAATTCTTACTTCAGTGGTTCAAGGAAGCATAGTTCAGTACTTCAGCTAGTCTTCAGTTTATGTTTTCTTTTCTAGCTGTCAAATTGAATATGATTTGTTTGAGTTTCTCCAAATTTTCATCATTTAGCGAGTTTGTTTTGCTTCAAATTGAATATTTATTTTCTTAATTTATAGAAGGTTTGTTTTGTTAATTTTGTTTAAGTGTTATCTAATTCTTATACTCTAGAAAAGTTTAAACTATAAACTATAAAGTATAAATTGAACTATTTTCTTGGGTTTATAGATGGAAATGGAATCTCAACCTACTATCGATGTTGAAACTTACAATACTCAGATTGAGAATGTAGAAGATCAAGATCAGGAATTACCATCAATCCAATCTCCAAAAAAGAGCAAGAAGGCTAGAACAACTAAAGCTTCAAGTGCATGGGAGCATTTTAACAAAATTGGTACGAAATCTAATCCTAGAGCAGCATGTAAATATTGTGGTATAACTTATGCATGTGACACACAAAGAAATGGCACCACAAACTCATAGAAACACATAGAATCAAAATGTAAGAAGTATCGTGGAAGAGTGAATGATAATCAACAAAAAAAAATTAACTTTTAAGAGGAAGAAGGGAGTTCAAACTTAATTGCAACCACGCTCTCTCAAGAAAAATGTAGGATGATGCTTTCTAGGTTGATTGTTAAGGAAGAGTTGTCATTTAAAATTGTAGAGGCTGAAGGATTTCGAGAGTATAGTAATACACTCCAACCAAAATTTATTTTGCCTAGTCGTTTAACAGTTGCTAAGGATATTTGGAATCTTTATTTGAGTGAAAAGAAAGATTTGAAGAAAGCATTGACACAACCTAATTAAAGAGTTCGCTTAACAACTGATCCATGGACCTCAATTCAAAATTTGAATTATATGGTCGTTACTGCGCATTTCATTAATGATGATTGGAGATACCACAAACAGATCTTAAACTTTTGCTTAGTTACAAATCATAGAGGAGACACAATTAGAAAATGTTTAGAGAAATGCATGTTAGATTGGGTTGGGGGATCGAAAGAATCTAACTGTGACAGTGGATAATGCAAGCTCTAATGATGGTGTTGTATCATATTTAGCTAGAAAAGTGAAAAATTGGAATGGAGATATTTTAAATGGAGAATTTATGCATGTTAGATGTTTTGCACATATTCTCAACCTTGTAGTAAATGATGGCTTGAAGGAGCTTCATGAGTCAATTGTAAAGATTCGAAATGCAGTAAGATATGTAAGATCCTCACCTTCTCGATTGACCACATTTAAGAAGTGTGTGAAGAATGATAAGCTATGTTACAAGGGTTCTGTTTCTTTAGATGTTTCAACAAGATGGAATTCTACATATACAATGCTTAGTGTTGTTGAGAAATTTGAAAAAGCATTCAATAGGCTAGAGGTTGAGGATGAGCAATATATTGTAGAACGAACTGGGAGTGGGGGTGGAAGGAGTGGGATTGAGACTGGAATTGAGATTGACATGGTGAAAAGATAAGGACAAAGGCAAAAAAAAGGGCCCCCCAGTGAGGGAGATTGGGACAATGCTCGTGTCTTTATAAAGTTCTTAAAATTTTTTTGAGATATGTCGACCATGAGGATTTCAGGTTCTTCAACGTTGACAACACATGGATATTTTCGTGAAGTTTGTGTGATTCAGAAACAACTTCAAGTTTATTTGGACTCTGATAATATTTTGTTAACTAATATGGCAAAAAATATGAAGTTAAAGTATGAAAAATATTGGGAGAATAGTGAGGATAGGACAAACTTTCTTTTGTATGCTGCCATTGTGCTTGATCAACGTTTCAAGCTTAAGTTTGTTTTATTTTTCCTTTCTACCTACTTTGGGGATGATGATTCAGTTGTTGCTGAAACTAGAAAGAAAGTTGAATGTGTGCTTCAACGTATTTTTTAGGACTATAAAATTGTTTACAATTCCATGGAAGATGAGGTTGAAAACAAAAAAGGAGAAAACTTGTCAAAAAATGAATCTAGAGGTAAAGAAGTAGATATTGTGGATATAGCTCTAGATTTTACTTATTTTTTGGATACTGCTGATGATGTAGAAAGTAAATCTGAATTGGATAAGTATCTTTCTGAAGCATGTGAGAGGGGTGATGATGATGTTTTTGATATTTTGGGTTGGTGGAAACGAAACACTCATAAATATAAAATTATTTCCAAAATGGCTAAGGATATATTAGCAATTCCACTTTCTACAGTAGCCTCAGAATCAGCTTTTAGTATGGGAGGTAGAGTACTCGATCCATTTCGTAGTACTCTATCTCCAACAATAGTTGAAACTCTCATTTGCTTACAGAATTGGATCCGCTCATCACCTATTAGTAACATTGAAGAAATTATGGAGTGTGCTCCTGATATATTAGCAAAGGTTGCAGAAGGTAATAATTTTTAATTATTGTGATTCAATCACTTTATTTTTCATTTATATTATGTTCAATAATATTTTTATTCCTTTTGATATGTAGAATCTCAATCAGCAAGTAGTGAAATTACGACAGTTGATGATTGAGAATGAATTGGAGATGGAAACTAAATTGCCTAGTATACTTTTATTTTCCTTTTTATATATCGGTTTTTACTTCTTAGAAGTTAATTGTTGATTTTATTTTGTTTGTTGTTTTTGTAGGATTGGCTTCTCTAGGATGTGGATACTGGATTCAACTTCGAACTTTGTTGAACTTCATGAATTATGCCATATTATTTTATTTTTACTTTGCACTTTGTTGAAATTCATGAACTTTTGAATTTGATTTTATTTTTACTTTAATATTTTGGGCAATATACATGTATATTTAATGTTTAATTCTACTATATTTGGTTGTGAACTTTATTTTATAAATAGTTTACCTGAATTTTGAGGCATATATGATATATGGATGTTTGGATATTATTTTCATTAGAGAAATTTTAATGTAAATTTTTCATTGCAAATAATTGGCTTGTTGTCATAGATAGAGAAATTCCAATGCAAACATGGTCTGTAACAGGAAATCGAACATGTAAAAAAAAAATCAAAAACCAAAAATCAAACCAATAGGAAACCGAACTAATAAAAAACCGAACCAACAGTTTTGTCCATTATTGGACATTGGTTCGGTTTCCTTTTAAGACAAACCAAATGGATCAGTTTGGTTCTTGGTTTGGCCTAAAACTAATGAAAATCGAAACAATATCACCCCTAATTACAGGGGTAAAACGAAATTTTTTACACGACTGTAATTACGAACAACTCGTGAAGGATCGACTTGTATGTAGTGATTATATACATGGACACGACTTGTCCTACATTGCATAAGAGTTCAACTCTAGATCTATAGTGGAGTGACCCTAGAGTTAATGAATGAAAATTGATTAATTAAAGAGTTTAATTAATTAATTTTGTCATTGGAGCTTATAATCTGTAGGTCCATAAGGTCCCATTGCTAACTCATAGTAACACTAGAAAGATAAACTTAATTGAAAGAAATATTTGAAATGTTCAAATTAATATTTAATTTGAATTGTTCAAATTAATATTAATATATTAGATATATTAAATATAAAAGAGAAAAATATATTTACTGTATTTGATACATTAAATATTAAAATAACTAATGTATATTAGATACATTAAAGAAACGATATTTATAGAATTTGAATAAGATTCAAATGATTAAATATCATAGGAGATTTGAATAAGATTCAAATGAGTATAAGATATATTTTAATATATTTGATATTAAAATATATATTTTTTTAATTATGGTAAAGATTTTCCCTTGGACTCTATAAATAGGGCTCTTGGGTTGAACCATAAGACAAGTTATCTCTCCTCATTTTGAGAATTGGAGATTTTTCTCTACACTCTTTCCTCTCCCATCTCTTTGGAGATTTTCTTTCAAGAGGCTCCCATAAGCCATGGTATGTGTTCGAGTCATAGCGAGGAAGGTTTTGTGGAGAGGAGATAAAAACCCACCAAAAAGTTTCTCCATATTCTCCAATGTAAGTTCATGCTTAACTTCAATACTTTTTGTTTAATTCTAAATAAAATTAAAGGTGATCCAACGCTTTTGTTGCGGAGTGAATCGTTCATTCCTTCAATTTAAAGTGTTGACCATCACTCTGTATGATGGTAATTCAGACCTTGTGGAGCACTTAGATACCTACAGATCACGCATGGAGCTTCACAGAGCATAAGAAGTAATTAAATGCAGGGCTTTCTCTTCTACATTGATCGGACCAACGCAAGATTGGTACATGAAACTAAAAAAGAAGTCCATTAGCTCTTTCAAAGAGCTCGCCAGGGCATTTGTGTCGCAATTCTTGGGAGGTTAAGACCAACATAAGCCTCAGATGCACTTGCTCGCCATAAAGCAAGGGCCAAAGGAGAGATTATGGGGTTATGTCTCTCGTTTTAACAAAGAGACTCTACAGGTCGAAGGCTTCACAGATACTACGACGCAAATTTCCATTGTTGCAGGTTTGCAAGATAAAGGATTGTTAAGATTGATCAGAAGGTAAGAACCGACTTCCAATGTTGAGTTCATAGTCAGGGCTTAAAAATACATGAGCGTAGAGGAATCGATACGATCAAAGGAAGCACCTGATCGTGAGAGGAGCGACAGACGCCTGGATTAAGATAAGGCTCAGGATGACTCTTTTTCAAGTTTGAAGAAGAGGAGAGTTGAGGACCGAGGTCGAGGCCGATCGGATCAAGGTCGAAGTTGATCAGATCAAGGTCGAGGTCGACCAAACCAAGGGACCATTCCTGGCCAACATTTTGAAAGGTATACCCCAACAACTCGCACTCCTAAGAAGATCCTGATAGAAATTTGTCATCTAAATGTGGTAAGATTTCCAGATAAAATGAAGGTTCCATCTGGAAGAAGGGATCAAACGAAATACTGTTTGTTTTACAGAGATCATGGGCATGTTGGGATATGTGCCCTAAACTTGTGTAATTTTAGTCAAATGAATAAAGAGTTATTTGATTTGATAAAATTATCTTCTCGCCTTATAAATCCAATACACTAAGCTACAAGATTATAATGAATCTTGAACATCAGTGTAGTAGACATTATTTGGATTGTGTTCAAGAGAATAACCTAAATGGTCTATGGTATAAGAATGAGGTTGGAAACCTTAATCTGGTAACACCATGGATGCGACCCACTTTGAATTATTATAAATGAGGTAATCCAACTCATTCATGTGGATGACATGCGAGTGGGGGCATTATGTATGAAGATTTCATACAAGACCAGACTGCAAATTATTAGTCTAACCAGTATAACGCCGTTAACAGGATACGACTGATAATCTATAGATGATCATTAGTGATTCGACCAGAATCCTGAGCAAGTTAAGAACTCCTACTTATAGGGGTTTGTCCTTAGACTAGTATGGGTAAGAGTGGCCTAAGCCAACTCAATAAGCCTACTTTCTCAGGGACAGAACCTCGTAGGTAGCTGGGGACTTAACTCTACACGACGAAATTCACTCATTCCTAGACTAAAGAATTAGATAGGTTGTTCCCTTAAGAACTGAGTCCAGGACTTGAACAACGGGGCCCCACCCTCTAAACTAGCTTAAGAGGATTTGAGTTTATGGTAGGACCATAGACTTGTTGTTCATTAGAGGATCAGTGGTGCTTAAGGAGCAAAGAGGTAATCACAGGGGTAGAACGATAATTTGACCCAAATGTGATTACGAACAACCTGTGAAGCGTCGACCCATGGGTAATGATTATATCAATGGACACAATATAATCTACAGTGAGGAGAGTGCAACTACAAGTCTATAGTGGAGTGACTTGTAGTTAATGAATATTGATTAACCAGATCAAAGAGTTTGATCAGTTAATTTCACATCATTGGAGTTCAAGAACTGTAGGTTCATTAAGTCCCTCCGTTGGCTCAACATGGTAATAATATTACGGGTATAAAGTTAGGAATGAAATTGAAGTGTTCAATTTCATATATGAGGTGTTATATCAATTATATGTGATATAATTGATATAATATATAGTTTTAATGTGAATTAGATTCTGAAAGATTCAAGATTAAGAAAGCGGAAGTAATTTTGGATCTTGAACACTCTAAGTTGATCAAATTTGTAAAATAAAATGCATGCTCAAAGCTGGAAAAACAGAGGGATAGAAAACTCAACTTTGAAGATCAAATTCTCTTCACCCGGTGGATGGTTTTCAACACGAACACTTCGTGGACAACCGTTAGAGTCTTCCCTACTATCCTTAGGCCTTGGAACGGATTGTGAGATCCTAGGTTGAGAGAATTTGGAAGAAAAGACCTTAAAGGTCACTAACTCGGGAATTCTTTTGTTTTTCCAAAATTCTCTCAAAACACCTCAAAACACCTTTAAATAAAGCTTCATCAAGCTTCATTTGAGTGACAACTCAAGTATGATGAGGATGGTTTGAGATGGAGGTGGCCAATTTTGGTGAATTTGATGATGAGTAGGATTGGGCAAGTTGCCAAGTTGGGTTTCATGGAAAAACCATGAAAATCCATTAATTTTCATTTAATTTTAATTCAAAAAATTAATATTAAATTTATTTTTAATTAAAATTAATTTAATTAATTAAATTATTAAATAATTAATTTAATTAATTAATTTTTAAATTTAATTTAATATCAAATATTAAATTAAATAAATTATCCGATCCCAATCGATTTTTCGAACATGAATCTTTATTCATGCTATAAACCGATCTAATATTTAAATCATATTTAAATATATACACCTCCTTTTAATCATAGTTTAATTCATAATTAAGCTATGATGTGATATATTTAACGTTTTCTCCCAAACTCGAATTTGAACAATTCAAATTCTTTTCTCTCAAAATGTTACAAGGCTTAGTCCAAGCTAGTAAGGAGGACCTAATGGACCTACAGATCATGAGCTCCAACGATACGTGATTAACCGACCAAACTCTTTAGCCTAGCTAATCAACATTCGTTAACCACCGGGACACTCCACTAAAGTCCAGTGGTTGCACTCTCCTTACTGTAGATATATTTCTGTCCACTCGATATAACCATGATTAGTAAGTCGATCCTTCACAAAGTCGTTTCAGAATTACAAATTTGGGTCAAAAATACCGCTTTACCCTTGTAATTACCTCTTGTTCCTTAAGTCCCACTGATCCTCTAATGAACAATTGGTTTGTGGTCCAACCAGCAAACCGAATCCCTCTCGGGCCAATGAGAGGGGTGGACCCTTTGTTCAAGACCTAGAGTCAGCAGTTAAGGGAACAACCTCTCTACTAATCCCTAAAGCGGGTAAGAGTAAATTCCATCTTGCAGAACCCAGCTATTTACCCAGACTTATCCCTGAAATGGGAGGCTTATTGAGTCGGCAGTCTCGGGCCACTCTCACCCATGCAAATCTAAGGATAATCTGAATAAACAGGAGTTCATAGAACGCTCAGGATTAAGATCGAGTTACGTAGGTCATCGTATAAATATAGTCAATTAAGACGAAGAAACGGTTATAAAGTCTAAGTGACTATTTCGTGATCGATCTTATGCAAACTCATTGCATAGGACGCCCCCACTCGCATGTCTCCACACGAACGATTTAGGATCACATCGTTTGTACTCTACAAAGTGGGTCGCGCCCATAGTGTCCCAGGATAAGGTACCCAACCCTATCCTTATACTATAGACTATTCTGGCTATAACTTGAACTTGATCCACTTTTATGTCACACATAAAGTTCAAGTATTCATCCTATTGTCAAGGGTTCTTTATTGGATTAAGGTTACACAATACACAATTCACTTTATTCAATAACACCTTTACTGAATAAATCTCAATAACAACTTTATTGCAAAATAGAATATACATTCAGTTTACAAAACCACGAGTTTAAGGACATAAAACCCAACAGATTCACAAATTAACTATATACTAATGAGAGAATGAAGGAGGGATAGGGTGGTAATTTTCATCCTATTTCTCGATAAATAGTTGCATAAGATGCAACTTTGAGAAGTGATTTATCACATACAACCCTAGAGTTCTATTTTGTGTTGGAAAGAGTTCTAAACAAAACTTCTCTCAAACCTCCACATCTCATCCTAAAGGAACACACCTTCCTCCCTCACCTAGAGAACAACGGAGAAGATCTAGTGGTGAATCTTATGCCGGGTTTGCATTACTGAGATCGTGATCGTTGGAGAAGGAGCTCATGAAGAAAGTGTTCTTCAAAGGTAAAATTCTTGTTGTCCTAAGTTGTAATGCATGTTTAATCTTTAGTATTTAGTTCTTGTTATAGATCTATGTAATGAAATCATGAACACACGATTCACAATCGCTTCCACTGTGGGATTCAATCCCTTCAATTGGTATCAGAGCGTCAATTGTGTTCTTGATTTTGTTATGGATTTATCAAGAACAAAGGTGGGGTTTACTGATTTCATGAGATGTATGATCAGTTTGCAAATTAGATATTTTTCATTTTTGGCACCATAGATTTACATAATTTTTCATTGAATTGTTCAATGTAAAAGGCCTATTGTTTTGGACATTTTATTATGTAAATCGAGTCTGTATGTCTGTGTCGATCGAGGCAAAGTGGTTGCTGAGAAGAACGGAGCAAAAACGAGCAAAATTGAAAAGAAGGCAATGATGTTCTGTGAATGGTGTTACAACGCTGTTCATAGGCATTGCAACGCCAATGCAGCAGACGTGCGGCTGAGGAGGCGACAACGTTGCAACGCCACCCTCGGCATTGCAATGTTGAAGCTGAGGCGCGCCCAACGGTTAGAAACGAACGAAGGACAGCGTTGCAACGCCAAAAATGTTTCAAGGAGACTTCCTAACAGACAGAAATTCGGTTTTATATATATTAAATATAAAAATGTTTTTATATTTAATTTTATTTAATATTATTAGATTATATTAATTGAAATTAATTTTAGGGGTGCCAAAAATGGTCTAATTTTGCTATTTAATTTATGCAATTGTTGTATAATTATTGTCATACATAAAGTATGCTTTTATTTAGATATCCCACCTTAGGTTAATCATTTCCATGCATCATTTATCATATAAAGTGTTATATTATATAGTTTGCATGTATAATTAATATAAGATGTTATATTAATTTTGGACAACATTGACATGCATATTTTTCATGAGATGAATGCGTTATGTATGTTTGATTATTCATGTGATGAATGATCAAGCACACTAACATAGAATTGCATGTCACCTAAGATTAAATTCATTAGTTTTAAAATGTTTAGAACATGAAATTAATAGACCTTAGGTTATCTAGTTCTAATTAGATTAGAATTAGGAACCATGTAATTTATAAACAATGATTAAAAGAGGAACTCTGTCTAAGGAAGGTTCTGTCTAGGCTGGGGTATTTAAACTGACGGAAACGGAACACCCCTACCTGAAAATTGACCAGGGAGTGAATTTTAATTAGAGGGTTTATAAATTATAGTAGCGTCAGCGGGTTTATTAAAGGGTTAATAAACTAGAAATCCTAGGTTTAATATAAAAGTTATATTAGCAAACTTAGGATAAAATCAATATAAGCGTTATATTGATTATCAGTATAAGAGTTATATTGATAAGTTTAGGTAAAACCATTAGGCGGGTTTAACCTAGGTCAATTTCCTATAGAGTTAAAGTATCTAGTGGGAGGAAAAGTGTATATGATACATATAATTCCATCTACATCTCTCCGGGGAAGTTCACACCGTGAGACTCATACTTGGCCTCGTGGCGCAAATGGGAGCGTCCCCCTTCGGATGGTGTTTATATGAGTCAATAGCAAGGTGAATAGAGAGGGTACTTATAGTGAGTGAGAGCAGATTTAGTGAAAACAAAAACCGATGGTCTCTTCTGTCAGTTCACACCGTGAGATCACTATGGTCAGCCTGCTAGTTTGGTCTGGACCAAACAATCCCTTCAAAGGGCTTGATCATAGGGGACCAAACACAGTGGACACCCGAAAGGGATAAAGATTTCCTTAGTCTGTTTTTCAACCTAGTCCTCCTTTGAAGGGAATGAAACTCCCGCAGCGGAAACGACTTTGAATCGTCGTGGTGTTCATTGTGAAAAACGTTTCTTAAAATTGAACTAAATAATTTAATTCTAGGCTAAACATGCTTGAGAAGAAGGAAAAACAGTATATTAAAAGTAACACTTACTTGTTGAAGAACTCTTCTTCGCGAATTCCTTCTCCGATCACGAACTCTTCGTGCCTTCGATCTCTACAATCACGATCTCTCGAACCGAACAGTGACACTTCTGAAAGATCTTCTCGGTTGTTCTCGGTTGGTAGAGGGAGAGTGGTGGAACTCCCTTTGGCTTGGGGTAGAGAGAAAAATTGAGAGAGATTGAGAGAATGAGAGAGCTCTTTTTGGTGAGATTCCAAAAAATGGCCAATTCCTCTTACAAAGCCTTCTTACAAAGACCTTTTATAATGGTGATAGGTGGAGTTGAAATCTCCACCTATTTACCATTTTACCACAACATTAGGTTATGCAAATCATATTTACATAACACATATAATAAGATATCTCATACCTTATTATACAAATCACATTTGTATAATTGTGTATTTCAAATTGAATCACATTCAATTTAATTTCTCTCAATCCAATTTCTCTAAATTAGCACTAATTAATCAATTAGGCTAACCTATAGTTTATTATGAATCTCATTCACATTTAACTATATATTATGTCAATCATATCTCATATAAATGACATAGATACCCTTTTAATGAATTTGAACACCTCAAATCCACACCAAACTGTAAACCCTTAATTTATCAAGTTTGAGCCAACCGAGGGAACTAATGGACCTACAGATGACGAGCTCCAATGATCCGAGATTAACTTGTCAAACTCTTTGACCCGGTTATTCAACATTCATTAGTTACGGTAACACTCCACTAAAACCCGTACTTGCACTCCCATCATTGTAGGACAAGTTGTGTCCATTGATATAACCAATGCCCGTGATTCGACCCTTCACAGTTTGTTCGTAGACACTGCTGGGTCAAATTACCGTTTTACCCCTGTGTCTACCTCTTGCTCCTTAAGTCCCACTGCTCCTCTGATGAACAACAACGTTGTATGGTCCAACCATAAACAACATCCCTCTCGAGCCAGTGAGAGGGTGGGTGTCCGTTGTCCAAGCCTTGGAGACAACACTTAAGGGAACAACCCCTCTAGTTTCCCTAAGTTGGGAACGAGTGAATTCCATCTCGCGTAGTCAAGTTCTCAGCTCTCCACGCGGTCCTGTCCCTGAGAAGATAGGCATATTGGGTGAGTAACTGTGACCACCCTCACCCGTACTAGTCAAAAAATATACCCCCGCAGACAGGAGTCCGTAACATGCTCAGGATTAAGGTCGAGTCATTATTGATCATCTACTAAGTTATTAGTCCTATACTGTTAATGGTGTTACATCAGTAAGTCTAATAATTCACGGTCTGGTCTTGTACAATCTCATTGCACAGGATGCCCCCACTCGCATGTCAACCACATGAACGAGTTGGAACACCTCGTTTGTATCTAATACAAAGAGGGTCGCATCCACAGCGTATCTAGGATTAGGTCTCCAACCCTATCCGTATACTATAGACCGTTCGGGTCATAAACTCGAACATGATCCCCCTGTGTGTCCACGACACACCGTTCAAGTTCTAGTTCTCTCATAATTCAATGACACTGGAGTTTAGTTTATTGGATAAAGTTTGTAAATATGCGAGACACAAAGTAATGAAAAAATAACTCTTATTTATTTCAATAAGTAATATTACAAACATATACGAGATTAGGACATACATCCTAACATCCCTTCGGCGGATTTTGTTGGATGAGGATTATGGGGTCTAAATATAGAAGGTTACACTCACAAGGTACATAAGAAGTGTATGTATCCTGACCAAATAATGGTAACTAAAGTCTATAGGAATAAGAGTTATTATGGCATTAGGTTTTGGTCAAGAATGTCTTGATCCAGAGGAGAAGTGTTTTTTATTACCCTTCGGTGTCATACATTCTAAACCTTTGGAGTATCATTGAAAATTATTAATGACCTAGGAATCATTAGATAATTAGCTAAAACGTGATTGGATTAGATAGTTTTTTAGCGAGAAACTTATACAAGTTTTTTTTTTGTAAATTTCAGCAAAATGTCTAGATCTATTATTTCCTTACTGGGTGCGAAAAAATTAACCGGAGAGAAAATAATGACTTGAAAAAATAAATTTAACACTATCTTGGTAGTGGACGATCTTAAGTTTGTGTTGACTGAGGAGTGTCCTCAAGTGTCAGGCTCGAATGCAACACGAAATGTTCGTGATGCATATGATCGATGGATCAAGGCCAATGATAAGGCCAAAGTCTATATGCTGGCAAGTATGTCTTACAAACTAGCCAAGAAGCACGAGGGCATGATGATCGCTAAGGAAATCATGGATTCGTTGCAGGGCATGTTTAGACAACAGTCTACACAGGCCCGTCACAATGCCCTCAAGTATATATTCAACTCGAGGATGCCAGGGGGTTCATCTGTTTGGGATCATGTTCTGGACATGATGGTACACTCCAACATCGCGGAGTCGAATGGTGCTTCCATCGATGAATCGAGCCAAGTCAGCTTCATTCTGGAAACTCTTCCAGATAGTTTCTTACAGTTTAGAAGTAATGTTGTTATAAACAAGCTTACTTTTAATTTTACCTCCCTTCTGAATGAACTCTAGACCTTTCAATCTTTGATGAAAATTCAGGGACCGAAAGGTGAGACAAATGTTGCCAGTAGGAGTTATAACAGAAGTTTGACCTGTGGAACAAAATCAGTGGCTTCATCTTCTTCTAACCTGAAAGGGAAGAAGAAGAACATGAAGAAGGTTGGTAAAGGGAAACGAGCTGATAAAGCTGCCACCCAAAAAGGCAAGAAGGTCAAGAAAGTTGCTGACAAAGAAAAATATTTCCGCTGCAACGAGGATGGACATTGGAAACGGAATTGTCCAAAGTACCTGACCGAGAAGAAGAAATAAGGTAAATATGATTTACTTTGTATAGAAGCATATTTAGTGGATAATGATAAAACTGCTTGGATACTTGATTCAGGCGCCACTAATCATGTTTCCTCTTCTCTTCAGGGAATTGATTCCTGGCAGCAGCTACAGAAAGGAGAAATAACACTTCGGGTTAGAAATGGAGATATCGTCTCAGCTGTAGCAATTAACACAATGAAGTTTTTGTTCGACAAGAAATATATGTTGTTAGATAATGTATTAGTGATACCAGGGTTTACTAGAAACCTTATTTCAATTTCTTACCTCATAGAATAATGTATTTCTGTTTCGTTTTCTTTAAATAAAGTGTTTATTTCAAAGAAAGGTGTGGAAATATGTTCAGCTTCATTAGAAAATGGTTTGTATGTTTTGAGACCAAATTCAGTCAAAACTGTTTTGAACACTGAATTATTTAAAACAACAAATACATAAACTAAGAAACGTAAAATTTCTCCTAAAGAAAATGCTCATCTTTGGCATCTTAGATTGAGTCACATTAACCTCAATAGAATTGGGAGATTGGTAAAGAGTTGACTTCTAAATGAGTTGGAAGAAAATACTTTACCTGTATGTGAATCCTGCTTAGAAGGCAAAATGACTAAAAGACCTTTTAGTGGAAAAGCTTATAGAGCCAAAGTACCTCTTGAACTCATACATTTAGACCTTTGTGGTCCGATGAATGTTAAAGCCAAAGGAGGTTATGAATATTTCGTCTCTTTCATAGATGATTATTCAAGTTTTGGGCATATTTACCTAATACATCATAAGTCTGAAGCACTTGAAAAGTTCAAGGAATTCAAGACTGAAGTTGAAAATTAATTAGGTAAAACAATTAAAACACTTCGATCAGATCGATGTGGAGAGTATATGGATTTAAAATTCTAAGGCTATATGATAGAACATAGAATTACATCCCAACTCTCAACACTCAGTATGCCTCAGTAGAATGGTGTATCGAAAAGGAGAAATAGAACATTGTTGGACATGGTTCGATCAATGATGAGTTATGCTCATCTCCCTGATTCTTTTTGGGGTTATGCAGTAGAGATTGCAGTATACATTTTGAACAATGTGTCATCAAAGAGTACTACAAGAATTACTGTCATTAGCGACGAAATAATTACGTCGCTAAAACGCATAATTTGGCGCAGCAGACCTTTAGGGACGAAATATTTGGCGTCGCAAGTTTCGTCGCTGAAGCCTAGTCTCTGAAAACGATTTGCGACAAAACTTTTATTTTCGTCGCAAGTTGCGACGATAGACCTATTTCCGTCGCTAAGAATGCGACGAAATACTATATCCGTCGCTGTGTGGACTGCGACGATACCATATTTCGTCGCATAGACGTCTGCGACAAAATAATTATTTTGTCGCAAATATTTGTGACGAACGCCTGCTTTGCGTCGCATAGTAGCCTGCGACAAACTTATAACTACGTCGCATAGCATTGTGACATTGTTTGATTTTCGTCGCAGGCTCATTTGATTTATTCCCCATATTCTTTTATTTTGCAATGATATTATTTATTCTGCAACAATAGCGTTATTCGTCGCAAATATTTTTATTCGATAAAAAAAATTATTTTTTACCACGCATTCGAACTTCTAAAATATATATCAATTTTACCAAAGCCTGTGAAAATATTTTTCATTACCATAGGAAAAAATAACAAACACCAAAGTATTACAAAATACATATAAGTTTGAGAGTGAATGACTTAACAACATTAAGATGGTCATAAAAACACAATAAATAACAACAACTATTACTAAAGTGTGCAAAGTTTTAACTTTCACAAACTAACTATATCGTCCTAAAATGATTGAAAAGATCACGATCGCATGTTATATCATCCCCAAACATCATGTTTGATCCTACACAGAAACAACACACATATATAAGAATAAAAAAAAAATAGTAACTCAATCACAAGTTAAATTAACCATCCATCTCCTAAATATCTCCATATTCAACAACGTTAAACACTCTCTACCACTTACAACTCATTATCAAACATTCCCACTCATCCACCTTCCTCTATCCAAAAAAAATTGTAACAACTTACAACATAACACATAATCTCTAATAACATAAACATAATCTCTAATATAAGGAGTCATAATCTCAAAATATCAAACAAACTTAGAATAACCAAGAACTATATAAGGAGTCAGAGTCCAAATACAACAACATAATCTCTAATACTTAGCATCAAAGTATCAAACAAACTCAGAATCCCAACACAACTATATATAGAGTCATAATCCAAAATCATAAATATAATCTCTATATATCCTTAACATCAAAGTCAGAATCACAAGAACTTTCACGCTAGAATTTCAAGAACATAAATAATCGCTAGTACTTAGCATCAAAGTATCAAACAAACTCAGAATCACCAATAACTATATCTTTGTCGCTCAACCTGCGACGAAACCATCATTTCGTCGCATGCTATGCGACGTCTCTTATTTTCCGTCGCATTGCTTGCGACTATATAGTTTCCGTCGCAAATTCTTCGTCGCTAAAACCGAGGTTTCTTGTAGTGAGTATTTCTGAAACACCTTTTGAACTCTGGAAAGGACGTAAAGGTAATTTATGTCATTTCAGAATTTGGGGATGTCTAACATGTGCTTGTTACAAATCCAAAGAAATTGGATTCACGTTCAAAATTGTGCCTATTTGTAGGCTACCTAAAAGAAACAAGAGGTGGATTATTCTATGATCCTAAGGAAGACAAGGTAGTTGTGTCGACAAATGCTACTTTCTTAGAGGAGGACCACATCAGGGACCACAAACCAAGAAGTAAAATTGTGTTGAGTGAGTTAGACAGAACAACAACAAAGGTTACTAATAATGCTAGTACGTCAACAAGAGTTGTTGATACTAGATTGTCTAGTCAAGAGTGTCCATCTCAAGAGTTGAGAGTGCCTCGACATAGTGGGAGAGTTATAACACAACCTGACCGTTATATGGGTTTATCTGAAACCCAAGTTGTCATATCAGATGACGATTGTGAGGACCCATTGACTTATAATCAAGCAATGGTTGACAAAGACAAAGACAAATGGGTCATAGCCATGGACCAAGAAATGGAGTCTATGCACTTCAATTATGTTTGGGATCTTGTAGATAAACCTAATGGGGAAAACCTATAGGTTGTAAGTGGATCTAAAGAGAAAGTGTGGTGTAGATGGAAAGGTGCAAACCTTTAAAGCTAGACTAGTAGCAAAGGGTTATACCCAGGTTGAAGGGGTGGACTATGAGGAAACCTTTTCGCCTGTTGCTATGGTAAAGTCTATCTGTATCCTACTTTCCATTGCCGCATATTATGACTATGAGGTATGACAAATGGATGTCAAGACAACATTCTTGAATGACAATTTTGACGAGAACATCTACATGGACCAACCCAAAGGGTTCATTGAACCAGGACAAGTGCAAAAGATTTGCAAGCTTAAAAGGTCAATCTATGGACTGAAACAAGCCTCTAGGTCCTGGAATATAAGGTTTGATGAGGCAATAAAATATTTTGGCTTTGACCGAAATGATGACGAACCTTGTGTCTACAAGAAGATCATCAATAGTTCTGTCACATTCCTAGTTCTATATGTGGATGATATCCTACTCATTGGGAATGATGTAGGTTATCTTACTGACATTAAGAATTGGCTAGCTACGCAATTCCAAATGAAAGATTTGGGAGAAACGCAGTTTGTTCTTGGGATCCAGATTGTTCGGAATCGCAAGAATAGAATCCTAGCATTGCCTCAGACATCTTACATCGACAAAGTGTTATTGAGGTTCAAGTTACAAGACTCCAAGAAAGGTTTATTGTCTTTTAGATATGAAGTTCATTTGTCTAAGGAACAGTGTCCTAAGACACCTCAAGGAGTTGAGGACATGAGACAGATTCCTAATGCATCAGCTGTTGGGAGTCTGATGTACGCCATGTTGTGTACTCGGCTAGACATCTGTTTTGCAGTTGGAATGGTCAGTAGATATCAATCCAATCCAGGACCTGAACACTGGACAACGGTTAAAACGATCCTTAAGTATCTTTGGAGAACAAGGAACTACATGCTTGTGTTTGGGGCTACGGATTTGATCCTTACAGGATACACGAATTCTGACTTTCAAACTGATAAAGATTCTCGAAAATCTACATCAGGGTCAGTATTTACTCTTAACGGAGGAGTTGTAGTATGGCGAAGCGTCAAGCAGGGATGCATCGCTGATTCCACCATGGAGGCCGAATATGTAGCGGCTTGTGAAGTAGCTAAAGAGGTCGTTTGGTTAAGGAAATTCATGTTAGATTTGGAAGTCGTTCCAAATATGAGTTTGCCTATCACGTTGTATTGTGATAATAGTGGTGTTGTGGCAAATTAAAGGGAACCCCGAAGTCACAAGAGAGGTAAACATATTGAGCGGAAATGTCATCTCATCCGGGAGATCGTGCATCGAGGAGACGTGATCGTCACGTAGATAGCCTCCGAGCATAACATTGCTGATTCTTTTACAAATGCTCTCACGGCTAAAGTATTTGAGAATCACCTAGAAGGTCTAGGTTTACAAGTCTTCCCCAGCTAGGGCAAGTGGGAGTATATTGTACACAGGGTTTCAGTGCCCTAGTTTATTGTATTTTACATTATTGTAATGTTTAAATTATGTACTTCACAAGCTTTAAGTTAAGTGGGAGATTGTTGGGATATGTGCCCTAAACTTGTGTAATTTTAGTCAAATTAATAAAGAGTTATTTGATTTGATAAAATTATCTTCTCGCCATATAGATCCAATAAACTAAGCTCCAAGGTTATAATAAATCTTGAACATCAATGTAGTAGACACTATTTGGATTGTGTTCAAGAGTATAACCTAAATGGTCTATGGTATAAGAATGATGTTGGAAACTTTATTCTGGTAACACCATGGATGCAAACTTTGTAATTAGTACAAATGAGGTAATCCAACTCATTCATGTGGATGACATGCGAGTGGGGGCATTTTGTATGAAGAGTTCATACAAGGCCAGACTGCAAATTATTAGTCTAACCAAGATAACGCCAGTTAATGGATAATGATCGATAATTTATAGATGATCATTAGTGACTCGACCTGAATCCTGAGCAAGTTAAGAACTCCTGCTTATGGGGGTTTGTCCTTTGACTAGTATGGGTGAGAGTGGCCTATAGCCGACTCAATAAGCCTACCTTCTCAGGGACAGAACCTCATAGGTAGCTGGGGACTTAACTCTGCAAGATGAAATGTACTCATTCCTAGACTAAGGAATTAGATAGGTTGTTCCCTTAAGAACTGAGTCCATGTCTTGAACAACGGGGCCCCACCCTCTAAACTAGCTTAAGAGGGTTTGAGTTTATGTTAGGACCATAGACTTGTTGTTCATTAGAGGATCAGTGGTGCTTAAGGAACAAAGAGGTAATCACAGGGGTAAAACGATAATTTAACCCAACTGTGATTACGAACAACCTGTGAGGGGTCGACTCATGGGTAATGATTATATCAATAGACATAATATAATCTACAATGAGGAGAGTGCAACTACAAGTCTATAGTGGAGTGACTTGTAGTCAATGAATATTGATTAACCAGATCAAAGAGTTTGATCAGTTAATCTCACATCATTGAAGCTCATGAACTGTAGGTCCATTAGGTCCTTCCGTTGGCTCAACATGGTAATATTGAGGGTATAAAGTTAGGAATGAAATTGAAGTGTTCAATTTCATATATGAGGTGTTATATCAATTATATGTGATATAATTGGTATATCATATAGTTTTAATGTGAATTAGATTCACAAATTGACTATATACTAATGAGAGAATGAAGGAAGGATAGGATGGTAATTTACATCACATTTCCATATAAATAGTTGCATAAGATGCAACTTTGGGTAAGGTTATTACATACAACCCTAAACTTCTATCATTTTGTGTTGGAAAGAGTTCCAAACACACTTCTCTATTACAAACAACCCTAGAATTCTCTCATTTTGTGTTGGAAAGAGTTCCAAACACACTTCTCAAAGACCACCACATCTCATCCTAAGGGAACCCAAGTTCCTCCCTCACCTAGAGAACAACGGAGAAGATCTAGTGGCGGATGTTCACATGGTTCGGGTTCGCGTTGCTAAGACCGTGATCATTGGAGAAGAAGTACGTGAAGAAAGTGTTCTTCAAAGGTATGTTTCTGTGTTGTCTTAATTAGATAAGAATGTTTAATTGTAGTTATTTAGTTCTTATTTTAGATCTATGTAACAAAATCACGAACACGCGATTCACAATCGCTTCTGCTGCGGGATTCGATCCCTTCATCAACTACATGAACGAGTTGGATCGCCTCGTTTGTATCAAATTAAAATTGGGTCGCATCGTTAGTGTTACCATGAAGAGGTTTCCAACCTTATCCATGTATTATAGACCATTCAGGTCATTTACTCGAACGTGATCCTGTGTGTCCACTACACACCGTTCAAGATCTCATATTTATGACCTTGGAGCTTAGTTTATTGATTTAAGATTAAAATGCGAGAATAGAAGATTTGATGAAAGAAATAACTTTTATTTATAAACATCAAATGTATACAAACTACACGAGTTTAGGGCATACACTCGAACAAGAGTAATTCACCATAATCCCTAAACTTAGTGGAAATTGTATAGACAAAATTTTGAGGCCCACGGGCTAACCAATTCCCACTAACTGGAACCATTTATTTTTTTGAACCATGGATTGAACTTGATCCATCAATCAGTTTCCCGCATGAAGAACTCAAATAATAAAAGAAGCTACCAAAAGAAGGATTATGACTTAGTATGTAAAGAGACATGAAAACATGAGGCGTCAGCGGACTACCATCGCCATATGTTGTCCATAATACATAACAACCTATAAGATGACTCTAATCTTTTGGCACAATTTGGGCAGGAGCCTGTTGGGATTTGTGCCCTAAACTTGTGTAATTTTGATCAAATAAATAAAGGGTTATTTGTGTTGATGAAATTATATTCTTGCTATATAAATCCAATAAACTAAGCTCCAAAGCTATAATGTATCTTGAGCATTAGTGTAGTAGACACTATTTGGATTGTGTACAAGAGTATAGCCTAAAAGGGTCTATGGTATAAGAATAAGGTTGGAAACCCTATTCTGGTAACACCATGGATGCGACCCACTTTGTAATTAGTACAAATGAGGTAATCCAACTCATTCATGTGGTTGACATGCGAGTGGGGGCATCTGTATGAAGAGTTCATACAAGACCAGGATGCAAATTATTAATCGACCAAAGATAACACCGTTAACAAGATAAGACTGATAATTTATAGATGGTCATTAGTGACACGACCTGAATCCTGAGCAAGTTAAGAACTCCTACTTATAGGGGTTTGTCCTTAGACTAGTATGAGTCAGAGTGACCTGTAGCCGACTCAATAAGCCTACCTTCTCAGGGACATAACCTCGTAGGTAGCTGGGGACTTAACTATGTAAGATGAAATTCACTCATTCCTACACTAAGGAATTAGATAGGTTGTTCCCTTAAGAACTGACTTCAGGTCTTGAACAATGGGGCCCCACCCTCTATGAGGGTATGAGTCTATAGTAGGACCTTAGACTTGTTGTTCATTAGAGGATTCAGTGGTGCTTAAGGAACAAAGAGGTAATCATAGGGGTAAAACGATAATTTAACCCAGTCGTGATTACGAACAACCTGTGAAGGACCGACTCATGGGTAATGATTATATCAGTGGACACAATATAATCTACAGTGAGGAGAGTGCAACTACAATTCTATAGTGGAGTGACTTGTAGTTAATGAATATTGATTAACTGGATCAAAAAGTTTGATCAGTTAATCTCACATCATTGGAGCTCATAAACTGTAAGTCCATTAGGTTCCTCCGTTGGCTCAACATGGTAATATTGAGGGTATAAAGTTAGGAATGAAATTGAAGTGTTCAATTTCATATATGAGGTGTTATATCAGTTGTATGTGATATAATTGATATAATATATGGTTTTAATGTGAAGTAGATTCACATATAAACTATATACTAATGAGAGAATGAAGGAAGGATAGGATGGTAACTTCCATCCTATTTCCTTATAAAAGGTTGCATGAGATGCAATTTGAACGCTAAGCAAAATCTTGGAAAACCCTAGATTATCAAGTGTTTTATCTTGTTGGAAAAGTTCCACAAAACAAAAACACAACCTCTCTCACAACCATCTCACCTCATTCTAAAGGAACCCACATTCCTCCCTCACCTAGAGAACAACGGAGAAGATCCGGTGGTGGTGTCCGTAATCGTTCGGGTTCGAGTTGTTGAGATCGTGATCGTGGGAGAAGAAGCACTTGAAGAAAGAGTTCTTCAAAGCTAATTTCTTGTTGTCCAATTTCTTAAAGCATGCTTAATCTTATTTAGATATGTTCTTTATTGTAATTCGTGAAACGAAATTAAGAACACGCGATTGACAATCGCTTCCACTGCGGGATTCGATCGATTCAGAGCCAAACCAACCAACATCAGAAAGCTTTGTATAAATAAAGGTAAAGGAAGACACACACCAAATTTAAACATCGCAAAGTAAAGAGCAACTTCTCCAATAGGAGGATCTTCAATACGATCATCGGGCCCAGGAATCCTCAATTGTATATCGAAGGGAATATCATAATTGTGCTGCAATCACCCAAGTTGAGCCTCGATCGCCAAGGATGATATAGCCTCAAGATGTATAGAAGATTCACTGGCTAGGTGATAAGAAGACGATGAAGCCTCATAGTAACTTGTACTATGAGACTTCTCATTGAAAGAAGACTCATTAATCCCAAGAGAAATAGTGGACCATTCACCATCCATTCTAAGAAAAAAGGAAAAGAAAAAAGTGGAAGAGTAGAGCTACCATTAAGAGGAGAATAGAAAGAGAACACTGTGAGAAATGGAGAGAAATGAAGTCCTATTTATAGGATAGGAGAAGAGAAATTGAGAGAAAAATTAGATTTCAAATTCGAATTTGAAATTCAAATTAAAAAAAAGGTGATGTGAAGGGGTGTCGAGGCCGAGGAGGGTCTGCGCATGGCAGACCCCCCTGAGCGTGCCAGAGGCCGCAGGCCTACGCTCGACACGCGCGCCAAGCCGGCCTCGATCGAGGCCAACCAGGTCGGTTCGCTTGAACCAGTCTGGTGCGTCGAACTAGGCAGATGTAAAATGTGCTCAGATGCTTTTTCCCCCTCTAATCTCCCTCTCCACGATCAATAATCTCTATTTTCCCATCGAATTCCTATACAAAGTGAAACGAAATTCGACTGGAAAAGTTCACGGAATGCATGAAGCTACACGCCTATTTAATAGCCAAATTTCCTCTTACAGGGGACGAAAAGTCCATAACAATTCCTATGAGAATTGATGGCAATCCCGCTTAGATTTGAGAGCAACCTCAAATGCATATAATCTTTCCAAGAAAGCGATACAAGTCGTGAATTGGGATGAGAACCTAAACCCCAAGAAAAGTAATCTTGAGATGATCCAAGGAATACCTTGGAGCCCTAAACTCCCATCTGAGGGATAGTCTGAGGAGCAGATTAAGCGCATTAGACCGAAAATCCAAGGGGAAAGGGAACATTCGAAATGCGAGATAAGCATGACTGTGGCCTGGAATCCCATTGAAAAATGGAGAAATTGACCCCTAGTAGACTGAATATCCTCATAAGGATGACAGTAGAAACTAGTAAGAATTTGAGGCAACCCTCAAAATGTCTAAAATGACTCTGAAGAAATATGATCAGGAGAATCAAAATGCAAAGTAAGCATGACGTGCAAAGTAAGCATGATGAAATCCTGAAATTTGTATTAAATACCGGAGAAATTGACACTCTAGAAGAATGAATATCCTTATCCATGGACAATAATAACTAGAGAGAATCTGAGACAACCCTCGAAATGTTTGAAATGACTCTAAAGAAATTTGATTAAAGAACCAGACGAATCGAAACACAGGATAAGCGTGACGAGAACATGAAATTCCAATTGAAGAACGGGAAAATTGACACGCTAGGAGACATAACATCTCCATCAGGATGGACGCTAAGAACCAGTGAGAGTTCGAGGTAAACCTCGAAATGCCAGTAATAACCCGAAAAATTTCAGTAGGCTACTCCCAAGTCAGGCTCCATGTGATTAATTCACAAGCTCCTAATATTTGGCCCAAACGAGTGGTCGGCCTTGACCCCAGGGTAGAGCCCCCCATTTTGGTTCACGAATGGAATTCAGGCTTAGGTCGAAGCTCAAGCACGTGGTTAGCCTCAGCCGAGACCGAGGGCGACTAGATGCAAGGTCGTCTTCTAGGCCTTGCATCAATCTCACGCAACCTATAGGCTTGTTTTTCAGCCCTCTCCCGTTCTTTCCCTTTTCCCAGTAGGACACAAAAATCCACAAAGAACCCTAGAAGAAAGCTATTTAAGTTCTCCCATGATGAGAGAGTAAGGTAAGTTCATTCTAGTCACCTAAACACTAAACTCCTCTCTAATTCTCTCTAAAACCTTCTCTAACTTAAGCATCGGAGCTTGTGTAGTCTACACCACACCGGTGTCCAGATTTTCCTTGTCTTGCAGGTTGCGTTCTTCCCTAAGAATTACAAATTTACCGTTGTTGTCACGTAGAGGTCAGGTGCGTTCTCCTGACCAAAATTTGACAACAACAATGATGTTTAAATATAAAGTGACAAAATTAGGTAGTTTTGAAATTAATAATTTTTAAAATGTAAATAAAAAAAATAAATTACAAATTTAAGGTGGACAAGAAAAGTATGGTTAGAATAAGGTAGCGTAAATCGTGTATTACAAGTTGGCATGGTGATTTACACACTGGCGGGATGATGTGAAACTCGCGTACGTCAGACACGATTTTTGTGGAACTCGCGTATGTCGTACACGATTTTCTTCTATTATTTATTTTGTAGATTTTTTTTAGAAAGTTGCTTGGTTTTTTTTATATATATATTTCTTCACATTCATTTTGACTTTATATTTATCACTTTAGTTATTCAAAATAAGCTTATTTCATTTCTTCACATTCATTTTGACTTTATATTTATCACTTTAGTTATTCAGGGGTGAAAAGAAGATTATTCCTACGAGTTTGATTTCAGCATTCAAAGCTCAGAAGTTGTTGAGAAAAGGATGCACGGCGTTTCTTGCTCACGTAGTGGAGGTGCAGGAAGAAAAGTTAAAACCAGAAGATGTTCTTGTTGTGAACGAATTTCTAGATGTTTTTCCAGCAGATCTGTCAGGGTTGCCACCTGATAGGGAGGTAGAGTTCACTATTGAATTGCTACCAGGAACAACACCTATTTCGCAGGCGCCGTATAGAATGGCTCCAAGTGAGCTCAAAGAGCTGAAAATGCAATTACAAGAACTAGTTGATAAGGGATACATCGGACTAGTGTATCACACCCGGGAGCTCCGGTGTTATTTGTAAAGAAGAAAGATGGTACCTTAGATTATGCATTGATTACAGACGGTTAAACAAAGTCACGACACGTAACAAGTATCCTTTACCCCGTATTGATGACTTGTTTGACCGCCATTCTGAG
This sequence comes from Trichosanthes cucumerina, assembly GCA_036507285.1. Taxonomy (NCBI): domain Eukaryota; kingdom Viridiplantae; phylum Streptophyta; class Magnoliopsida; order Cucurbitales; family Cucurbitaceae; genus Trichosanthes; species Trichosanthes cucumerina. Next base: position 98,754,970 of record CM071835.1, on the reverse strand, counting down.
GAGCATCAGTGTTTTCTAAGATTGATTTGAGATCAGGATACCATCAGTTAAAGGTAAGGGAATCAGACATTCCTAAGACAGCATTCAGAACCAGGTACGGGCATTATGAGTTTCTAGTAATGTCGTTCGGTTTGACGAATGCACCAGCAGTTTTCATGGACCTCATGAACAGGATATTCCACCGAGATTTGGATCGATTCGTGATAGTATTTATTGATGATATACTAGTTTACTCGGTTGTGAGGAAAGCTCATGAGGAACATTTAAGGATTATTCTCGCAAACACTACGAGATAAACAAGTTATACGCTAAATTCACCAAATGTGAGTTTTGGTTGAATCGGAGTAGTGTTTTTGGGGCATGTTGTCTCAAAGAAATGGTGTTAGTGTGGATCCAAATAAAGTTAAAGTCGTAGTCAGCTGGGAGAGAGACCGGCCGGTATGACAGAGGCACGTAGTTTCCTAGGCTTGGCAGGATACTACAAAGCGGTTTGTTGAGGATTTCTCACGATTAGCATTACCCTTAATGGCTTTGACAAGAAAGAATGCTAAGTTTGAGTGGTGGATAAGTGTGAGAACGAGTTTTTGGAGTGAAAAAGAGATTAGTTACAAAGACCTATTCGACACTTCTCAGAACGGAAAAGAGTATGTGATTTCTTGTGATGCCTCGAGACAAGGTTTAGGGTGTGTTCTGATGCAAGAAGGAAAAGTAATAGCTTATGCATCAAGACAATTGAAAAAGCATGAATGTAATTACCCTACCCACGATCTTGAGCTAGCAGCAGTTGTTCTAGCACTGAAGATCTGGAGACATTACTTGTTTGGTGAAAGGTGTCACATCTACACAGATCATAAGAGTCTGAAATATATCTTTGATCAGAGGGAGTTGAATATGAGACAGAGAAGATGGTTAGAAAGCGATTAAAGATTATGATTGTACTATAGAATACCATCCTGGTAAGGCGAATGTGGTAGCAGATGCATTGAGCAGGAAGTCAAGACTTCCTAGGGATGCCTTGTGTGGTATTCGAGCAACATTTTTAAGAACTCTAAGGGATTCTAAGGCAGTTGTGAATGCAGAGAGTTCAGGGAGTCTTTTAGCTCAGTTCCAGGTCAGGTCTTCACTCGTAGCAGAGGTTGTGAGAAGACAACCAGAGGATAGTAACTTGCAGAAAATGTTTGGAAAGTCCAAACAAGGCCCGTAAAGAGAGTTTAAGATGAGATCGAGACGGGGCCATAGAAAGGCAAGGAAGACTATGTGTTCGAATTTTAGTGAGCTTAAAGATGCTATTCTAGAGGAAGCTCACGATTCGACTTACGCTATGCATCCAGAAGCACCAAGATGTAAAAACTTTGAAGGAACGTATTGGTGGCACAGGATGAAACGAGAGATAGCCGATTATGTTGATAGATGTTTGATCCGCCAATAGGTTAAACCCGGTTAGAGCAGAGGCGGGAGGACTCCTTAACCCATCGCCAGCGGTGCGAGTGGAAATGGGAGCATATCACTATGGATTTTCTGTTTGGATTACCATGTACTTCAAGTGGGCATGATGGTATTTGGGTAATAGTGGATAGACTCACTAAAACAAAGACGGTTTGTACCGATTAAAGCGGCGTCTCACGCTTGATCACCTAGCTAAGCTACACGTCGCGCAATTGTGAGTCAATCACGAGTGCCGGTGTCTATCGTTTGAGATAGAGATCCAAGATTTACTTCTAAATTTTGGCCTAGCTTACGTAAAGCTATGGGAACAAAGTCAAGTTTAGTACAAACATTCCATCCTCGAGATGGATGGGCAAATCAGAGAGGACCATCCGGACCTTAGAGGACATGTTGAGAGCATGTGTCCTTCAATTTAAAGGGAGTTGGGATACACACCTATCGCTTATGGAATTTGCTTTACAATATGACTACCGATGAGTATTGGTATGGCACCATTTGAGGCTCTGTATGGAAGACCATGTAGAACGCCCGTATGTTGGAATGAAGTTGGAGAGCGGAAGCTTATCGGCCCTGAGTTGGTACAAGTTACTACCGACAATATTAAGGTAATCAGAGAAAATTTGAAGGTAGCACAAGACCGTCAGAAGAGTTACGCAGATAAGCGACGAAAGGACTTAGAATTCCAAGTCGGAGATCATGTTTTCTTGAAGTTATCTCCGTGGAGAGGTGTCCTTCGTTTTGGCAAGAAGGGTAAACTAAGCCCTAGATATATTGGTCCTTATCCAGTAACAGGACGAGTTGGGCAAGTGACCTACTGATTTCGGAGTTGCCGCAGAACTATCTCGAGTACATGATGTATTTCATGTGTCCATGTTGAGGAAGTATATCCCAGACCCGACACATGTGTTGCAAGCACAACCAATGGAGCTGAAAGAAGACATGAGTTACGTTGAGGATGCAGTTCAAATCCTCGACAGGAAAGAGCAAGTTTTAAGGAACAAGACGATCCCACTCGTGGAGTGGAGGAGGCAACCTGGGAGTTGGAGGATCTAATGAGAAGCAAGTACCCGACGATATTCACTTAAAGAGTACTCAATTTCGAGGACGAAATTTCTTAAGGGGGAGGTAAGTTGTAAACCCGAGATCTTTCTTTGGAACTTCCTTATTATCAAACAACAAAAAGAAAGAAGAAATGAATGTTTAAAACTTGGTTTCCCATGTTTTAAAAAGAAAAGAAATGAAGGGAAAGACAAAAGGAAAACAAGGAAAGAAAGTTTAAACCATTTTGGTTTGGTTTGCTTTTAAAGACAAAAGAAGAAAAGGAAATGAAACAAATGTTTTATATTAAGTTATTTTGGTTTTGCTAAGAAAAGAAAAGAAAAGAAAAGAAAAGAAAGAAAGAAGATAAAGGAAAGAAAAGAAAAGGAAAAAGAAATAGAAAATGAAAATAACAAAAGTGCAAAAAGACAAATGAATGCCTCTTCCACCGATTGACTTTTTTTTAAAAAGGGTTTCTCTCCATTTTCTTCTCTTTCATCACAAACTAAGGCTGAGCTTCGTGGTTGAAGGAGAAAGGAAGAAGAAGGAGGCCATTTTTGGTGATTTTGGGCTGGAGTTGCAGAAGGAAAGAGGAAAACTCAAGGGAATTCATTATTACAGCAAGGAAATCAACTCAGACAAGCTCTGATTTGCTGTTCATCTCGAGCTCCACAAGAAGAGGTAAGAGTTGAGCTTTTGTTTCATGAAAGTTAACTCATATTGGAACAAAATTTGTAAAGGAAGCTTGAGCCAATTCTGATGTTAAGTTGCTGTTTTGTTAAGAGGAAGGCAGAAGACAAAATTTTGCTGTCAAATCCGAGAGGTCTCTGATGTTTTGGTTGTTCTGATTTGTATACTTGGAGTTAGAAGCTCTAATTGGTATGGTTCGAAAGCTTATTCAATTTCCTACAAGTTTCGTGAAGGAATCGTGAGAAGAAAATGATTGAAAGATGTTGTAATCTTCAGGTTAAGTTTCGGGTTGCAGCAGGAAGTGAAATCTGGAACAGCAGAAGGATCAATTTAGGGGTTAAGCTGTTGAGGTAATTTCTAACTAATACGTTAGGAATCTCATTTTCATGTCTTCATAAGAGTTTTAGAGGGTTCAAAAAGGAAGAGTTTGGTATAAAGTACATTCTTTTTGGATACGTAATGAAGAAGTTATGGCTTTCTGAAAACAGGGCAGAAAATCTGAAAATGCTGGAATTTTTGAAAGTGTGTTTTCTTGTAGTTTTAGGGTTAAAAACCATGAGCTCGAGGTTCTAATACATGAATTTGGTATGTTTGACAGGCCAAGAGCAAATAGGTCAAGTATACGGGCTAAGATTCTAGTTCAAGCACTGTGAGTGATAAAAGGAACTTCAAAAGTGTATATATGTTTGAATTATGTTCAAGAAATGCAAGTTTTGCTAGAATAAAGTTTTCAATGCATTATGCTTTCTTTTGAGTACATGATTATGACTATTCATGTTTTCCTAGAAATGTGTCAAGTGTTCATTGTGACCCTAAAAGTCTTTATAAAGTTTATACATGAGCATATGTCCAATGGTTGCAAAATTTATGGTAATGTTATGATTTCAAGCAAGCATGTACTAGCAAGTATGTTTTTAAAGTTTTCCAGTTTTATGAACAATTTGAGTAAGCTTGAGTTTTATGAAAGAAAAGATAAGCGTGCATGTTCAAATGTTTCATGTGATTTTTCGAGATATTGAGCCCGAGGCTTTATGGTACCGTGTGCACACGCAGGTCTTATTCTCGTTGTCGACGTTGAGTGTACTCGTGACAACAACGCTGTCGTGAGTGCCGGGCGGGCCCCACTACGACAAAGACGATGGGAGTCTTTGGGCGGGCCCCACTACATCGTAGAGTAAGCGTTGGTTGTCTTTGGCGTGCCCTACACAACGTAGATTGTGAAATGTTTTTAAAAGAGTTTATTTCATTTACATGCCTTACGAGATTTTGATGATATACTTGTTGGTTTTACGAAAGTCTATTATGATTCTCGTTTACTTTCAATGCTTGAATACAAATGCATATGCTCATAGTTTTGAGTCACATGTTTTACAAGTTATAGATATTAAACATAGTCACTCACCGAGAGCTTCATAGCTCATTCTTTCTATGTTTTCAAACTTTTAAGGTAGAGATCGAGCTCCCGGCACTGAGAAAGTTTTCGCCATAGTCTCGCTAAAGCTTCATAAGTTAAATACTTTGTACGTGGCTGGTTTTGTCTAGCAAGTCTCTATGTTTGTAAATTATTTTGAGAGGACTTTGGTGTTATAGTTGTTTGTACATTAGAGGTTGTATAAACATTTGGTTTGTCTTGTGTTGTTTCTGATGCACTAGACTTTTAGTTTCCAAGAGAGACTTGTGAATGGTTTCTCCTTGTATATGTTTAATAGTTGTCCAGTTTCCGCTATGTCATGCTTAAGTGTTCCATTTTCGAACATAGTATGTTTATCAGGTGAATCAGGGTCAACAGGTATTGTTAAGAGATAAACAATGTCTGTTGGCTTCACGCCGCCTTTCGGGCTGAGTTAACAGGTAGTTCGGAAGGGGGTGTGACATACCCTCCTCGTGCCTTGACATTCATTGGACCACAGAGATCCGAATGCACGAGTTCCAAGGGTTCTTTGGCCCTATAACCTTTTTCAGAAAAAGGTCGTTTAGTTATTTTTCCCTCAAGACAAGACTCACATGGTGGTAAGGAGTTGTCCTCTAACTGACTTAGGAGACCACTCTTAACTAATCTCCCAATCCTATTGAGATTAATGTGATCTAGTCTCAAGTGCCAAAGATAGGTACTTGGAGAAAGCTTCTGCCTTTTATTTTGAGTACCAGTTGTTTTAAACATCTCGGTGTTCAAAATAGCTTTTATCTCTGTTGGTCTTAATACATATAAGTTATTTTTAAGTTTAGCAGAACATGTTCGTACACCTCTTTTGCAAATGAACGCTTCATTATAATCAAAAAATACTTTATACATATGTTCAAGTAAACAAGAGATAGATACAAGATTTCTTTTGATTCCAGGACCAAAAGTACATTTTCTAATAAAATGAATCTATCTCTAAATAACAACTTCACTGCTCCCACTGCTCTAGCTGAGACAACCTCTCCTGTTCCAACCCTGAGAGTTATCTCACTATCAGCAAGCTTCCTCCAGGAACTAGTTTCCTGAAAAGAAGAACACACACGGTTAGTGGCTCCTGAATCTAGTATCCAGGTGGAATCATCATGTTCTACTAAACATGTTTCAACGAGTAAATCATATTTACCTTGTTTTTCTTTCTCAACTTTCTTTTCCGCAAGGTACTTCGGGCAGTTCCTCTTCCAGTGTCCGTCTTCACCACATTGGAAACATTTTCCTGTGGTTTTAACCTTGCGTATGGGAGCTTTTTCCTTCCCTTTATCCTTCTTCTTCTCCTGAATACTCTTATTCTTAGAAAAAGAAGGGTCAAACTTAGTCCCTGAGGACAATCCTCTCAGGAACTTCCTCGAAGTGACAACGTCTGCCTCCTTCTTTTTTTCCTTTGATTTCATCAGGGACTCAAAAGTCTGGAGCTCGTTAAGTAGAGTAGCCAGGTTATGCTCTATCTTGTTCATCACCGAATTGGTGTGGGCTCGCAGAAACTCTTGTAAGAGATTCCATTATAAAGCTGACCTGACTGTTCTCATCTATGACAACTCCGTTTACCTCTGCCACATTGAAGTGGACCATCATATTAAGGACATGCTCCTTAACAGAAGTTCCCTCCTTCATTCGGGAGTTGTAAACGTACTTGAGAGCATCATAACGGACCGACGAGGATGGTTGTCCAAACATGGCTTGTAATGATCCCATGATCTCCTTTGCGGTGATCATGCCCTCATGTTTCTTAGACAACACATCATATATGCTGGCTAAGATATAGACTCGAGCTTTATCATTAGCCCTATTCCATTTGTCAAATGCATCCCGAATCTATTCGAAGTTGCATTTAGCCAGTGGGGGGAGGACATTCCTCCGTCAAGACGAACCTTAGATCATCAATCATAAGAATCGTATTCAAGTTTGATTTCCAAGTTCCAAAGTTATCGTCGTTAAGTTTGTCGGAGGCAAATAATTGAATAAAAGAGTTCGACATGCTGAAAATAGAACATATTCAATTAGTGAATTGCTTTTAACCCATAACATGCATCCAATTAAGAATTTAGCAAAAGTAATAATGTACCCATAATCTCATTATTGTTTTTGCAACGATACTGCAGTGAGTCAGAGCAATCGCTACCGAGGGGCAGTCAATCACTCCTTCACTCAACCAAGACATTCTTGACTAAATGCTAATACCGGAATAACTCTTATTCCTATAGCATTCTTGTTATCGCTACTTTGGTCAAGAATTCACTAACACTTAGTAATTCTCGTAAGTGTGACCCACCATTTTTAGACCTCAGAGGTCGACCCTAACAACGCTACCGAATTGGAAAGCCAAGGTTGGGAATGGACCTAAGAGACTCTATCCATTTCTGGAGTTTGAGTTGTTCTGAATCCCATGTTACATCCCTCCGAATGGATGGTGCTACTACGGGCAACTTGCAGGCGCAACATGAGAATCTCATGGTCCAACCTAATGGAGGAGACCATTGGATGTGTTGACACACTTCCTTCTCCCACTTACTATAAATACTTTCTCCATTCACCTTACTCTTGATTTATGCAAACACCATCCGAATGGGGATGCCCTATTGACATCACAAGACCGAGCATAAATCTCACGGTGTGAACTTCGGGGAGAGCGTAAGGGAAATTGATATATCATATATACCTTTTCACTCCCACTTAGTATTTTTAAACAGTTTGGGTATAGTTTTACTTAGGCATATTTCGGCTAAAACAATATGACCTAAGTCTACCAATACAACTATTATACTGGAATTACCTAAGTCTATTAACCTTTTAATAAACTTAGGTCATAAATTTATTAACTTTTAATAAACGCCACTCATGAAAAATAATTCATAACCCTTTGGATTAAATTCACTCCCAGGTTGGTTCCCAAGTAGTGGTGTTCCGTTTCTGTCAGCTTAAGTACCCCAATCTAGCCAGAACCTTCCTTAGACAGAGTTCCTCTTTAATCATAGCTTATAAATTATTGATTTCCTAATTCTAATCTTATTAGAACTAGATAGCCTAAGGTCTAATTAATTTCCAGTTCTAAAACCCTTTTAAAACTAATTAATTAACCTTAAGTTACATGCATTTCTATGTTGTAAAGCGTTTGATCATTCATCATATGAATAAACATACATTTATAACAAATCCATCACATGAATAAATGTATAACAATTATGTAACGCCCCTACTTTTACAACATAACTTCCTAGGGACATTACTACTCATGCATGCATTCGAGGCCCTAATTGAAATTTAAATAAGTAAAAGTTGATAAATAAAAATCAATTTAATTTTGGGATCCCATAGAAATACAAAACGTTTACAAGAACATAATTAAGTTCGGCCTCTAGTTTCAAAAAACTCAGACTACACAAGCGGAAAACGATAATCATTTAAAATTCTTTCTTAATCATGGATGCGAATTCATGTCTCGGTTCCCATGGCTTCTGTAGCGCATCCATGCCACTCGCCTGGTATGCTCTCGACTCTACCTGAAAACATTTTTAAAACAGAGAAAACACAACAAAGGTAGAGGGATGAGTATTATAAAATACCCAGTAAGTGGGGGTCGGGAAAATGCAAACACATGCATATGATATTCCTTCAAATCCGACTTTGAAACATGACCATTATTCGTGACTTTTAAAATCATCAAACTTTCACGTAATGGGACCTAAAACTTTCTCATAAAATCATGACTTTTTTTCTCTTTGGCTATGCGTGGTCAATTGAGTCTACACAGTCTTTTCATTTTGAGTCCCTCATGGACCTCTGCAGGGTTTGAGTCCTCACTGGACTCTGTAGGGTTGAGTCCCTCGCACAGACTCTGTAGGTTTGGGTCCTCACAGACCCTGTAATATTGAGTCCTCTGGACCCTGTAATATTGAGTCCTCATGGACCACTGTAATATTGACCCATAGGGTCTACGATGCATGTTTTACCATGCATAAGTCCTCAGAGACCAATTGCCACACCTACATGACATGTTCATATACATACAATATGCATGAGGTCCCATTCTTTAAATTCATATACATATACATTCAGGGATGATGCAACAATCACATAAACTTAAGGTCATGACATAACTTTCATAACTTTAACTAGAGTCAATCAATCATCAGTAATAAGTACGTTTATTATTTAAGGTGCATGACTAGCACAATAACATAATTGAAAATCTCAATATACGAGAAATATACGCCATTTTGTGTCAAGACTCGTTTTAAATTCTTTGAAATCATTTCAGCTCGGGTTCTCTCAAACCCTTAAATCATCAAGTTCCTTTCTAGAAAATCATTCACTCGAGGTCCTCGAAAACCCTTTGAAATATTCGTTTTCTAAATTCAAGCCCTAAGCATGAGTTTTGGAAATTCACCTTTTGAAATAAGTCCTCAACTTTCATCTTTTAAAACAAATACATATTTCAAGAAATCGTATTCACTTCCCTTTTAAGATCGTTTGTAGAAAATCCCTTACCATAGCCTTTCGCTTAAAACTCCTCATGCTCCGTTCCTAATTCAGTGTTCATCACAATCGTGATTAGTACGTCGGATTCCTAATTCCATTTCATCAATTCCTTAATTAGTTAACATAAGCATAACTTAGAGTCTACATCGCAATTAGTTGGAATATCGAGTAATAATCAAGCGAAATTACCCAACCGGAGGCTGAAAACGAACTCGGGGATCAAAAAAGCAGGTGGAGGGCGACTAGCCTGGCGGCGCGTGGTGGCGAGCGGCGGCGCGTGAGGTGTCAGAAAACCCGCAGCGTCTGCGTGGCGTGAACATCGATCCTGGAGGCGTCGTGAGCCAATCTATCCAAAACCGACCTCTTCTCTCTGAAAACCGATCGGAAGAGTGATGAACCGACCGAACCAAGTGACGAACCGGTCTGGTGGCTTGCAATTCCGGCGAGTAGTCTGCAGCAGCGCTGCGGCGAGATCAACCACCGCGGCTTTGTGTGAGGATCGCGCTGGCGCTCAAGCTCGACGGGGGGCGACCGCTTCGGTATTGTAATCGACGGCGGGAGTTTGCGCGTGGCGGCGCCGACGGTTGATTGCAGCAGCTCGAGCTCGACACTGGCGGCGACTCGGCGGTGTTGGTCGGAGATCGCCGATGGCGGGTGGCGGTGTTGGTCGGGTCGGAGATCGGCCCGATGGCGGCTGGCGGCTGTTGGTCGGAGACGCGAGGTCCGGCGGATGGGAGTTCCCCTTCCCATGGTGGTTGTCGTGAAAGTGGTTGAGAGGAAGAAGATGATGAATAGTCCCCTAGGGTTTTGTGCCCAAATAAGACAAACTTGTCTCCATCAACCCTAATTCCTTACTCTTTTACTAAAATGCCCTTCCTTTTCTCCAAAACCACAAGAATGCCCTTGAACTTTATTAAACACCCACAAAAGCCCACTTTTTCTTAATTACACTAATTAAATTAGGATAAACAAGAAATTCTAAAACTCAATATAAAAATAATCTCCAATAAGTTAATCCAAATTCTCAAATAACACAATATTGCCTTGAATTTGTAACTTCAAAGTCCAATTAATTCAAATTCCACTAAATTAGACCAAAACACAAATTTAAAAGGTGTTTATAGTTCTGGGGCGTTACAAATTATATGTTTAATTTTTAATTAATATAACCCTTATATTAATTATAATTAAAACATATAATATTTGTTTCATAAATTAATATAACACTTATAATAATTCCTATGAAACCAAAAAACATGCATATTATATATTATAACACTTATAAAATACTTTCAATGCATGGAACATGCTTCCTATGGTGGGATTTTAAAATCTATATGACACACTTTATGCACATACAATCAGAGATTTTAATTAAAACATACATTCACAATGCATAATTAATTAAACACACTAAAATGGACTGGTTTTGGCATCTAATGCAAGCAAACAACTAAATTATTACAATAATAATCTAGAAATAATATCGAACCAATTCAAACACTTCGAATTTGGGTCGAACCAGCTTGGATACGTGTGAACCGGACCTTCAAAAGGTTGAACTGGGATGTAAAAGGCTAAACCGAGCCTCCGAATGATGAAATGGACCTTCTAAATGGAAAACCCGGCCTCGAATTGATCAGAACCGGTCTAAAAACCCTGAATCAGACCAAAATCGAGCCGAATCGGTCCAAAAAGGCTTGAACCGGTCAAAGTCAACCAAAATTGGACCTGTTGATGTCATCGATGACGTCATCATCTTCTTAAATTGAAATTCAATTTCGCGCGTGCTGTAGGTGAAATTACTGTAGCTGAAGAAGAAGAAGAAAAAACAACCACCCTTGTTTTCGAATTCCAGTGACCTTTTGAGCTTCTTTCTTTAAATTGACAGCCTTTCCAGACTTCGATCGACTTGAAACTTTTACAGATTATTCTACACACATTAATGCTCAAACACACTTGAGCAATTTGAAAATAAAACACAAATTGATGCTCTATTTAAATGCTAAAACTAGAAGAACATTTTAGACGCCCAGAAAAATTGTATTTCAAAAAACACTCACCATATAGTAAAATAGATCAAATTGAGTGCTCAAAATTGCTCTGACACCAATTGAAAGAGTCTATATTAAAAAAGCGGAAGCAATTTCGGATCTTTAACACTCTAAGTTGATCAATTTTACAAAATAAAAAATATGCTTAAATCTTGAAAAACAAAGAATAAGAACTCATACCTTTGTAGCTCAAAATTCTCCTAATCCGTGGGAAATTTCTTGTCACAAACACTTTGTGGAGAACCTTTAGTGTCTTCCTACTATCCTCAGAGCTTGGAACATATTGTGGGATCTTTTATCGAGAGAATTTGAAGAGAGAAGAGAGAAAGGTCTCAAAAACCAGAAAGTCCAATTTTCTTGTTCCTTAAGTCCCACTGATCCTCTAATGAACAATTGGTTTGTGGTCCAACCAACAAACTGAATCCCTCTCGGGCCAATGAAAGGGGTGGACCCTTTGTTCAAGACTCGGAGTCAGCACTTAAGGGAACAACCTCTCTACTAATCCCTAAAGCGGGGAAGAGTGAATTTTATCTTGCAGAACCATGTTCCCAACTATCTACCCAGTCTTATCCCTGAAATGGGAGGCTTATTGAGTCGACAATCTCAGGAAACTCTCACCCATGCAAATCTAAGGATAATTCGAATAAACAGGAGTTCATAGCACTCTCAGGATTAAGATCGAGTTACCTAGGTCATCGTATGAATATAGTCAATTAAGATAGTAAACAGAGTTATAAAGTCTAAGTGACTATTTCTCGGTCCAGTTTTATGCAAAATCATTGCATAGGACACCCCACTCGCATGTCTCCACATGAACGATTCAGGATCACATCGTTTTTGTACTTTACAAAGTGGGTCGCGCCCATAGTGTCCCCAGGATAAGGTACCCAACCCTATCCCTATACTATAGACCATTCTGGCTATAAGTTGAACCTGATCCACTTTTATGTCATACATAAAGTTCAAGTATACATCCTATAGCCATGAGTTCTTTATTGGATTAGGGTTTCAAAATATACAATACACTTTATTCAATAACACCTTTATTTGAATAAATCTCAATAACAATTTTATTGCAAAATAGAATATACATTCAGTTTACAAAACTACGAGTTGTAGGACATAAAACCAAACAGTACACGAGTTAGTTACTGCAAATCTGGAATTAGTTTGGAAACTATCTTATTTTTGTTATATTTTTAAATTACATTATTTTAAAAAAAATCACAAAAAAATATTATTCTTATCAAATCACTAAATAAAAAAATATTTAAGAAGATGAACAAAGCACAAAAAAAAAAAAAAAACTTCTAGTTTGCTTGTCTATAAAAGATAACAAAATATAATGGAGAAACAAAATAGAAGCCTAACTTTGAGTCTACTTTAATGACGTTGAGTTTGAATATAAAGAAATATCGATTTTGAATATAAAGAAATATCGATAGTATAAAGTTCAATGGAGAAAAACTATCGTATGGGTGGGATAAAATTGGAAACAAATTTTTTGAAACTTGAAATCTTACTAAATTTGACTTATTTGGAACATATATTTTTTTTAAAAAAAAAAAACAAGATTTGCATCATTTTTTTGGAATCTAAACAGGTGAAATGATTTCAAAGCAGTAATTTGAAATCGTCCCAAATCAAGAGATTCCAAACAGGATTAACATAGGTTAACCACAGGTTAATTGATTAAGACATATACCATCAACCAAAGGGTTAGAGGTTTGAATCAAATCAATCTCACATGTTGTTGAACTAAAAAACTAAAATGATTTTTTTTAATTAAGGGATTAAAATAGGTAATTTGAAAATTTAAAATCAAAATCATCGTTTTGTTAGCTCAATGACTAAAATAGACATTTTAAAAGTCTATAAACAAAATATAATAAACCTAAAAATTTATATCTCGTCTGATAATGATTTCATTTTTGGTTTTCTATTTTGAAATTTGTTTCCTCACAATTTCTTTACATGATTATCACTTTTTTAAAAGGAACATTTGAATTTGTAGTCAAATTTCAAAAATAAAACAAAAATTGTATAAAAATTACTTTTTTTTAGTTCTCAAAAGTTATGTTGGATTTTAAAAAGACATTTTTAAAAAGTAGATAATAAAACAAATAAATTCATGAGTGGAAGTAGTGTTTATAAACTTAATATTTAAATATCATATAGTTATCAAATGAGGATTTAGAAACCAAGATATGATTTATGTTTGGGATTTATGTCCTAAACTCGTGGATTTGTAAATAGAACATATTTGTTCAATAAAATAAGAGTTTTTTTATTCATTTTTTTAGACTCATGTAAACTTAAATCCAATAAACAAACGTCTAGGGTTATTTATGTAACTTGAACAATATGTAGTGGACATACTTGTGGGTCATGTTCAAGTAATAATCTAAAAGGTCTATAGTGTATGGATAAAGTTGAGTACCTTATCTTGACGTCACTATGGATACGACTCACTTTGTATTAAATACAAATGAATTGATCAAATTCGTTCATGTAGAGGTATGCGAGTGAGGGTATTCTATACAATGAGTTTGTATAAGACCGAACCATGAAATAATATCTCTCTTTATAACTCCATTAAATGAAGAGATTATTATTTCACTTAGATGACCATTAGTAACTCGACCTTAATTTTTAGTAGGTTACAAACTCTTATCTATAAGGAATTGTCTGACACGAGTTGTCGACTCAATATTCCTACCATTTTTTGGGACAAGACTGAATGGGGAGTTGGGAACGTAGCTTCACAAGATGGAATTCACCCATTCCTAAATTTAGGGAAAGTAGAAGGGTTTTTTCTCTTAAGTGCTGACTCTGGGTCTTGAACAATGGAGCCCTACGCTCTCATTGAGTCGAGAGGGATTTCGTTTATAGTCAAACCATAAGCAAGGTTGTTCATTAGAGAATTAGTGGTACTTAAGGATTAAGAGGTAATTACAGGGGTAAAGCGGTAATTTAATCCAACTATAATTACAAACAATTCGTGAAGGTTGACTTATGACTTTTGATTCGATAGACACAACTTATCCTATAGGTAAGATAGTGCAACTAACGAGTCTTTAGTGGAGTGACTCGTAGAATGTTGGTTAATTTTGGTCAAAGAGTTTGATAAATTAACCTAGTACCATTGAAGTTCATGATCTGTAGGTCCATTAGATTCCCCTTGCTAGCTTACCATGTGTTAAACAAGAATCATATGTTTGAAAGAATTTTGAAATGTTCGAATTATGAAGGGAATATATACGTATATTAATTATATGAGATATAATTGATATAACATAGTATATTTGAATTAGATTCAAAAAATAATATGAATTAGATTCATATTAAAACTATATGTTATATGAGAGAAATATATTTAATTAAATATCAAATAGTAACAACAAATTTAAATTTGTATGTTATGGAATTATAAGTTATGGAATAATAACTTATATGTTATAGAATAGTAAATGAATAGAGGAAGTAACTTCCATCCTATTCACTAAATATACACATGTATATGGATGCATGTGAAAAGGAAGACTTTTGAGAAACCTTAGCCACTTTGTGAGATAAAGTGTTTCTGAAATTTCATAACATCTTTTCTCTCCAAATTTCTCCATATTCTTTATTCTAGAGAAAAACTATTTTTTTCTCTCTAGAAATTCTTTCAAAAGGATTGACTCCCACAAGCTGATCTTGTCCAAAAGAATATTAGTGGGGAAGATCTTTCGAAGGTGTCTCAACGTAGATCTAGAAGTTGTTCGGTATAGAGGTCAACGAAATTTCTGGATTCACGATCTAGTATGTTGTACATCTAATTTTAAATGCTTATCTTTACACTTATGTGTGTTTTTACAATTTGTCCTTAATACAAAGCAAACATGATCACATGCTTCCGCTATGAGAAATTTGATTTCCTTTCAATTTTAACTTATATTAATTAAATCTTATTTTAGCCTTTAAAAGTTTATTCCATTTTTAATTTTTAAACTATTAAAATGTCTATTTTAATGATTAAAGTTTTAAAATTTAATTATTTCGTTTTTCTATCCTTATCATTATGTCTTATTTTGTTTAACAACGAACATAGTTTTGAATCTGCGTATTAACTAGTTTTGAATCTGCGTATTAACATGCAAAGTACAAACATGGAAGCTATATAAAGTGGTTAAAGGGAGTAATATGATTATTTTAAAAAAGTTAAGATTAAAATAGACATTTTAAAAGTTGAGTAACCTATGTGCCATTTGATAATTAGTTTGTTTTTTTAATTCTCTTTTGAAAATTAAACTTATAAACACTTATTGCTACCTATAACTTTTTTACTTTATTACCTACTTTTTAAAAACATTTTCAAAAGTTAAGCTAAAATTTGAAAACTAAGATCCCATTTGATTTTGATTTTTTATTTTTGAAAATTAAACTTATAAATACTACTTCCACCTATGAGTTTCTTTATTTTGTATGTTCTTTTTACTAATGATTTTAAAAAACCAAGCGAAGTTCTGAAAACTAAAAAAAAAAACAAAAATAGTTTTTGAAAACTTTTTTTTTGAATGATTTCGGCTAAGATTCCAAATGTATTTCATAAGAAAAATGAGAAACATTTTCTTTAGTACAAATTTCAAAAATCAAACATCAAATGATTATCAAATAGGCTTAAACTATATAGGTAGAAGTTCATGAAAAAACAATAAAAAAGAAATGATATTATGATTAGAAGGAGAAAGACATATATACTCAACTAAGAAGTTAGAGGTTCAAATACCTCACCCTACGTATTGTTGTACTAAAAAAAGATACCGAGATGCCAAAGCTTCGTATCCCAACCCATGAACTAAGAAAAAGAATCAGATACGAGTGGGTAAATGCTTATATTAGTGGTGGTTGTTGATTTAGAACTACCCATTGATATATTATCTTAACCTTTCGCGAGCAAACATATTAATGACGAGGAACACATTTTTGTTATTCTACGAGTACGTGTACTTGCTCTGCTATTCTGTCCAAGCCTGGCTGAGGAAAAATTACGGGTGTAAAACAAAAAATATGTTGATTCGGGTTGAGTATATTATATTTAATTTATAATGGAACCCCTGCCCTTAACCCATTAACGAAAAAGAAAAAATCAAAAGATAAGGCAATTCCATTTCGACAAAAGACCCACACTCAAGTTCCATAGCTTTGGGTTATTACAGAAAAATTTCTAATACTACGGTAGTACCATACTCCCTATATTTACACTATGTTTTAAGAGTAGTGGGCTCTACATAATTTATTGTGGACTGCACATAATTTTCAAAAGAATGGTGATGTGACAAGCAATAAATGGAAGTAGTATGAAAAAAATCCTAGTACTAGAATTTTTTCCTATTACTATTAGGGGTGAGCAAAAAAAGACTGAAAACCGATCTGACCGACCAAAACCGACTGAACCGACCTCGATCGGTCGGATTATTGAACGTGTCAATCGGGGTCAATTTTGTCCTTGGTAAAACCGACCGATCAATCGATCGGTTTGAGGAAAAAAACCCAAACCGACTGAACCGATCGAAATATAAAAAAAATAAAAAAACATAAATATATAATAATTATAATAATAATAATAGAAAACTGTAAAAGTAATAAAAATGTAAACATTTTTACATATTTTTTAATTAAAAATTAAAAAGTAAAAAAATAAAAACAGTAAATAATTTAAAAAATAAGTAATTAAAAATTAAAAAAATAAATAAAATAAACCAACCGAACCGACCGAATTTGGTCGGTTCGGGGTCGGTTGGGGTAAAAAACCGACCCCGACCGACCGATGATCATGTATGATCGTATGACAACACTAGGGGAGGGGGTGAATAGGGTTGTATACCAACTTTTTGCTTTATGAAAAAATTAATTTCAACACTTTTTTGGTACTTTTTCACACAATGAGAAATTTACGAAATTTGCACTCAATCAATTTTAATACAACAAACTTTAAACAAAAAGTAATTCAATGATAGAAAGATTGCAGACAAAACAATTAAGAGAAGCAAATCCTAAATCATGCAATCTAAAAAAAATGCTAGAGCAAAAAGTAAAGTGTAGAAATTAAAAAGTTAAGGAAAAGAGGACACCAGAAATTTTATAGTGGTTCGACAAATTGCCTACTCCACTCCCCAAGCTCCTCTTGGGTATTTCACTAAATTCAATCCTCTTGCGGGTGAGAACCAAACCGTCACGACCCTCTTTTTCCTAGGCTAAAGAGAAACCTAAATCCTTTTTCTGGTTCAGGATTAAACCAATTGAATTTTCACACAACCCAAAGTGTACCCACACCTTAATACAATATTCTCGAAAGAAAGAAAATTGAACAAAAGAAAAGATTGCTTCAAAAAGCAAGATTACAAAAATTTCGGATCACGCTTCAATTCAAAAATTCTCACAAAAATTGCAGGATTTGCCGGTTTAGAGGATGGTGAGAATTCTTGAAGATTAAGCCT
Source organism: Trichosanthes cucumerina (assembly GCA_036507285.1). Lineage (NCBI taxonomy): Eukaryota > Viridiplantae > Streptophyta > Magnoliopsida > Cucurbitales > Cucurbitaceae > Trichosanthes > Trichosanthes cucumerina. The sequence goes on along the minus strand of CM071835.1, from coordinate 98,737,325 downwards.
TTTTGGAGACTTTTTGATGGCTTTTTGGTTGCTGGAAATTTTTCAAAAAGTGAGTGAAATATGATGTTTTTAGGGTTAAAAAGGATTTTGAACAAATGGAAGATAGGCCATTGGATTTAGGTCAAAAAGGATGATGGTTGTGATTGAATGGTTGAATTTTGGAAAGATTTAAGTGCATAATTGGAGAGAAGAGAGGAGAAAATATTTTTCTCCAAAATGTCCATGTGTGACATTTTTTTTTTTTTTTTTTTTTTTTGTTTAATTCATTTGAATTTCAAAAACTTGAATTTTTGAAAGCTTCTCGCCACATGTACGCTTTTTATTCGTCCACGTATGTCACGTTAATCACCATCGTCAGCTACCACACATCGCCACATCAGTCGTCGCCACGTCAGCACAGTGCCACGTGTCAATGCCTTATTAGTTTCCCTTTTCAAACTTCTTTTGCTCATATCTCCTTCGTTTGAGCTCCGATTTGAGCGATTCAAATTGTCTTGTACTCGTCTCTTCGAGCTCTACAAGATAGACCCTTTGAAATACTAAAAAAGATTAGTACAAAAATTTGAGTTTGTTATCATCAAAATATTTAGTTTGATTGAAGCCTTAAAGCTAACAATCTTCCCCTTTTTTATGATGACAAACCTAAAAATAGTGCATACATTTTTAAATACATTCTCCCCCTTTTGTTATCACCAAAAAGACATACCATGAGGTTTCTCCCTTTTTCACATAATAAAAGAGATAAAAAGCTCCCCTTGAATTCAATATACAATTAAATATATGCCCCCTTTATCAATCACAGTGATGTCATTAAATGCGAAGGATACCAAGTGCAAGTCTATTTTTACAAAATGCTTCTTCATTACGAGCTTTTGTAAAAATATATGCTACTTGTTTTTCTGTGTGAACATAATGAATGACAATTTGAGCTTTTTGCACATGCTCTCTTAGAAAGTGATGTCTTATATCTATATGTTTTGTCCTAGAGTGCTGAATAGGATTTTTAGTTAAATTAATTGAACTAGTATTATCACAAAAGATAGGTACTTGTTCAAAATTTAAACCAAAATCACGCAAGGTTTGTTTCATCCATAAGACACGAGAGAACAACAAACTTGCAACAACAATATATTCAGCCTCAGTAGTGGATAATGCAATAGAGTTTTGCTTCTTGTTATACCAAGAGACTAGTGAGCTACCTAAGAAGTGACATGTTCCACTAGTACTTTTCCTATCAGTTAAACTTCCAGCAAAATCAGCATCAGAATATGCAATTAAATCTAAAGATGCATTCTTAGGATACCACAAACCTAAATCTACAGTTCCAAGTAGATATTTAAAAATTCTTTTTACAGCATGCAAGTGTGATTTTTTAGGACATGATTGAAATCTAGCACACATGCAAACACTAAACATAATATCTGGCCTACTTGCAGTTAAGTAAAGTAGAGATCCGATCATATCTCGATAAGCTTTAATATCTACGTTTTTACCTTTTTCATCCTTATCAAGCTTTGTAGTTGTACTCATTGGGGTCTTTGCTACTTTTGCATTATCGAACTTAAATCGCTTGAGTAGGTCCTTTGTATATTTTTCTTGATTTATGAAGATTCCTTCTTCGAGTCGTTTGATTTGAAGCCCGAGAAAGAACTTGAGTTCTCCCATCATGCTCATTTCAAACTCGCTATGCATACACTTAGAAAATTCTTCACAAAGAGAAGGGTTAATGGCACAAAAAATAATGTCATCAACATAAATTTGTACTAGCAAAATATCATTTTCTTTGGTTTTAATAAAAAGTGTAGTGTCAATAAGTCCCATTTTAAAACCATTTTCAAGCAAGAATTTACTCAAACGGTCATACCAAGCTCGAGGAGCTTGTTTAAGACCGTAAAGAGCTTTATTTAGTTTGAAAACATGATTTGAATTTTCAAAACTTTCAAAGCCAGGAGGTTGTTCAACATAGACTTCCTCCAATATGAAACCATTTAAGAAAGCCCTTTTCACATCCATTTGAAATAAGGTAAAATTCTTATGAGATGCGAAAGCAAGTAACATGCGAATTGACTCAAGTCTAGCAACAGGAGCGAATGTTTCCTCATAGTCTATTCCTTCTTCCTGATTGTAACCCTGAGCAACTAACCTAGCTTTATTCCTAACAATATTACCAGATTCACCATTTTATTTCTAAATACCCATTTAGTTCCTATAACTGAATGATTAATAGGACGCACAACTAACTCCCACACATTATTTCTTTCAAATTGATTTAATTCTTCTTGCATGACCATTAACCAGAACTCATCACATTTAGCATCTTTAAAAGATTTTGGTTCAATTTAAGACACAAATGCAAGATTATTTAAAGCATTTAAAGAAGATCGAGTTCTTACTCCTTGAGATACATCACCTATAATTTGCTCCTGAGGATGGTGAGTAGAGAATCTCCAATCCTGAGGGAGGGTTTCCTCTTGCTCCTTTTGAGTTTCATTTTCAATTGTTTTTGTGTTCTTATCTTGAATATTCAACTCCTCAAACGATTTTTCTAAAACATCACTCGCGGATGCTTTATTAGATGCAACATGTGTTTCATCAAATACGACATTCATTGACTCTTCAACAACAAGAGTTCTTTTATTAAAAACTCTATATGCTTTACTACATGCAGAATATCCTAAAAATATGCCCAATGTCAGTTTTTGAATCAAACTTTCCAATTTTTCCTTTGTCTTTCAAAATGAAACACTTGCAACCAAAGACTTTGAAATAAATGATATTCGGGGTTTTATCATTAAAAAGCTCATAGGGGGTTTTATTTAACACATGCCTTATTAAAACTCTATTCATTATATATGATGTAGTATTAACAACTTCAACCCAAAAATACTTTGGCAAATTATATTCATTTAGCATGGAGGTTGCTAATTCTTGTAAAGATCTATTTTTCCTTTCTACAACTCCATTTTGTTGAGGTGTTCTTGGAGAGGAAAAATCATGAGAAATATCATTTTCTTCACAAAAAGTTTCGAAAGAAGCATTTTCAAATTCTCCTCCATGGTCACTTCTAATTTTTGAAATCATAAAACCCTTTTCATTTTGAATTCTTTTTGAAAAACTGATAAAAGATTTTAAAGCTTCATCCTTATGAGATAAAAATAAAACCCAAGTGAATCTTGAAAAATCATCAACTATAACAAAAGCATAATGTTTTCCACTTAGACTTGCAACTCTAGTAGGTCCAAAAAGATCCATATGTAATAGTTGCAAAGGCCTAGAGGTAGAAACCATTTTCTTTGGTTTGAAAGAAGGCTTAGTTTGTTTAACCATTTGACAAGCATCACAAACTTTATCTTTTTCAAAATTTAATTTTGGAAGACCTCTAACAAGGGATTTCTTAGAGATATTTGAAACTAAATGCCTACTTGCATGTCCTTAATCTTCTATGCCACAACCAGGGACCATCATGCAAAGCAGACAAACATTTATTATCTACTATAGGACAATTCATCAGATCAACAATATAAACATTTCTATCTCTATTTCCAACAAACAGAATTTTTCCAAAATGCATTTTCAATTATATTATTTTTATTATTAAAATCTACCTTATATCCCTTATCACATAATTGGCTAATGCTTAGTAAATCATGCTTTAATTCATCCACTAACAAAACATCTTCAATAAGAAAATTTGAACCATTACCTATGTTACCTTTGCCAATGATCTTACCCTTTTTGTCATCGTCGAAGGTAACATATCCTCCATCTTTCTTTTCTAGGTATGCAAATTTTGGGTGGTCACCAGTCATGTGTTTTGAACACCCACCGTCCAAGTACCACTTGTTCTTTATTGATCTCAAACATAACTGAAAGAAATTTATTCTCAAGATATAATATTAGGTACCCAAATTTGTTTGGGTCCTTGGGGGTTAGTCAATAAAACTTAGGAATCCATCTCTTTTTATTTTCATTTATAACGTTGGATTTCCTTAAATTACATGCATAGACTTTGTGACCATGTTTTCCACATGCATGACAAACAATAGATGACATGATACTTTCTTTCACAAAATAATTTTCAAATTTCTTTTGCTTTTGATGAGGTTTGTAACCTATACCGATTTTATCAAAAATTCCTTATTGTTTACCCATCATAATGTCTAGATTTTTTTTCCCATTAGTAAATTTTACTAGGATAGAAGATAAATCTTCATTTTTAATTTCTAATATTTTATATTCTTCTTTTAAAGTATGCCAATTTGATTCAGACAAGTCAAAATCTTTTCTTAATTTCTCATTCTCTTTTATATTTTCTAGCTCAATTGATAGGTCATTATTTTCGTGAGCTATTTTAGCATTTTTCTTTCTAAGAGACATGTATTTGCAACCTGATTTTTCAAATTCATTTTTAATTTCACTAAAGGCTTTTACAAGTTCATCAAAGGAAATATTTTCAGGGATTACCTCATCGTCATCGTCATCGTCTCCGAATGCCATAAAATAGAGGTTGGCTACTTCTCCTTCACTTTCAGATTCACTCTCGTCGCTTTCATCCCAAGTGGCTTTCATGGTCTTCTTGCTCTTCTTCAAAGATGACTTCCTTTGTGGACAATCCCACTTCACGTGTCCAGGCTTCTTACATTCGAAACATATAATTGCGTCCCTATTGCTCTTTTCTCCCTTTCCCTCTTGATTGTTACGTTTCTTGGAGAAATTTTTCTTTTTAAGAAACCTCTTGAACTTTTTTTGGCCAGATATGCATATTCATCATCATTTAATTCATTCTCACTTTTAGAACCGTCTTGAGCTTGAGTAGACTTTAATGCTAGGTTCTTCTTCTTCTTTACGTCATCCTCCATGTTGCCCTTCAAGATTATCACATGTGTCATGAGAGACCCAATGAGCTCCTCTAAAGGAAGTGTTGAGAGATCTTTGGCTTCTTGAATCGCCGTGACTTTAACTTCCCAACTTTTAGGAAGTGTTGAGAGATCTTTGGCTTCTTGAATCGCCGTGACTTTAGCTTCCCAACTTTTGGGCAATGACCTGAGGATCTTCCTAACATTATGAGAGGTAGAGTAAGTTTTTCCTAATCCTTTCAAGGCATTTACGATATTAGTAAATCGAGTAAACATTTCAGAAATAGATTCATTTGCATCCATTCTAAATAATTCGTAATTATGGACTAACATACTAATTTTTGATTCTTTTACTTGATTCGTTCCTTCATGAGTTGCGTCGAGCATATCCCAAATTTCTTTAGCAGAGTTACATGCAGAGACTCGATTGAACTCATGAGGACATAAGACACAAAACAGATAGTTCATAACTCTAAAATTAATAGACACTTTCTTTTTATCATCTTCATTTAACTCATTTTCATTTTTGGACACTTCTTGATTTGCAACAGATTTAGTTGGGACAACAGGACCCTTGGAAACTATTTCCCACAAATTATAATCAATAGATAGCAAGTAAATTCTCATCCTAGTCTTCCACCATGCATAATTATTTCCATCAAAGAAAGGTGGCCTAGTGGTAGATTGACCCTCTACAAATCCATTTATTCTACTATTTGCCATAAGCTCGAACAATTAAGGGTTTTAGAAAAAAAATTAAAACAAAAAAATTATTCAATTTTAAAAAAATTATTTATTTTTTTTTTTTAATAAGATGAAATTTAGTGAAGACAAATTTTCAATAAAATTTCAAAACTTATTTAGAGTTTTAGAAACAATAAAAAGTTAAATTTTAGGAGTCAATTTTCAAGGAAATAATTTTCTAGTGAAAGAACCCTTTTAAAAACTCAAAAATCAACTTTTTCTTTAATTTAAAAAAAAATCAGATTTAAAAACGGTTTAAAAAATAAAAAAAAATTAAAATACCCTTCCAGATAAAAAAAACGAGTTTCCTGCTCTGATACTAATTGTAGGATCGTATGACAACACTAGAGGGGGTGGATAGGGTTGTCTACCAACTTTTTTATTTATTATAAAATTAATTTAATCACTTTTTTTATACTTTTTCACACAATGAGGATTACGAAATTTGCACTCAATCAATTTTAATACAACAAACTTTAAACAAAAAGTAATTCAATGACAGAAAGATTGCAGACAAAACAATTAAGAGAAGCAAATCCTAAATCATGCAATCTAAAAAAATGCTAGAGCAGAAAGTAAAGTCTGAGAAATTAAAAAGTTAAGGAAAAGAGGACACAGAAAATTTTATAGTGGTTCGGAAAATTGCCTACTCCACTCCCCAAGCTCCTCTTGGGTATTTCACTAAATTCGATCCTCTTGCGGGTGAGAACCAAACCGTCACGACCCTCTTTTTCCTAGGCTAAAGAGAAACCCAAATTCTTTTTCTGGTTTAGGATTAAACCAATTGAATTTTCACACAACCCAAGGTGTACCCACACCTTTAATACAATATTTTCGAAAGAAATAAAATTGAACAAAAGAAAAGATTGCTTCAAAAAGCAAGATTACACAAATTTCGGATCACGCTTCAATTCTAAAATTCTCACAAAAATTGCAGGATTTGCCGGTTTAGAGGATTGTGAGAATTCTTGAAGATTAGAGCCTTTTGGAGACTTTTTGATGGCTTTTTGGTTGCTGAAATTTTTTCAAAAAGTGAGTGAAAGATGATGTTTTTAGGGTTAAAATAAATTTTGAACAAATGGAAGATAGGTCATTAGATTTAGGTCAAAAAGGATGGATGGTTGTGATTGAATGGTTAAATTTTGGAAAGATTTAAGTCCATAATTGGAGAGAAGAGAGGAGAAAATATTCTTCTCCAAAATGTCCATGTGTGCATTCTTTCCTCTTTTTGTTTGTTTTGTTTAATTCATTTGAATTTCAAAAACTTGAATTTTTGAAAGCTTCTCGCCACATGTACGCTTTTTATTCGTCCACGTATGTCACGTCAATCACCATCGTCAGCTACCACGCATCGCCACATCAGTCGTCGCCACGTCAGCACAGTGCCACGTGTAAGTGCCTTATTAGTTTCCATTTTCAAACTTCTTTTGCTCATATCTCCTTCGTTTGAGCTCCGATTTGAGCGATTCAAATTGTCTTATACTCGTCTCTTCGAGCTCTACAAGATAGACCCTTTGAAATACTAAAAAAGATTAGTAAAAAAATTTGAGTTTGTTATCATCAAAATATTTAGTTTGATTGAAGCCTTAAAGCTAACAGATCACCCCTAATTACTATTACATTCTTTAAAGTTCAGATCTTAGGTGTACGAGTGGACATTGGATAAAATTTGGAATAAAAAATTATGAAATTAAGTAGAAATATAATTTAGTAAGAAATAGAGTCGTCCCATGAATGGCAAAAAATATATCTTAACGTTTATCTCGTGTGTTTGGTTGGTTTTGAATTTCAAACCGAAAACGGTGTTTGAGCTACTGTATTCAAAATTTTCAAATCTATGGTTTTTGAAATACAACCTAATGATTTTGAACAGTGCTACCAAAACAATGTTTTCTAATTTTTTAGGTTTTAAAATATTGTCACTCGAAATACTGTTTTCTTTTTTATTCTCAATCTTTCAAACTCCCTCAACAAATCCCCTAAGGTTCCCAAACCAAAGGTTTTTGTCTATTTTTAAGTTCTTAGGGCTTTTTTTTTCTCCGGTTGTTGACTATAATTTAACTCATAAAATTTATGTTTTTCACACAAGAAATTATGTGAAAGCTGCCACAATGTGGCTAACAATTTTACATTGTTAGAGATATAAGATAGAAATTATAAGAGTTTGTTTGGGGCACATGTTATAATAATCTGTGTTATTCTAACCAGTGGAATACTCTGCACTTTAAACACAGACTATTATAACTCTAGACTATACTACTATGCATTTTAAATAATATTATATGATTCCACATACTATAATAACCCACAAACTATTATAACCTATGTTATTATAACCCACTCAACACCTCAAACAATCTGTAAAAGTATTTCAAAATTGTAGTCAATAGTTATTAAAAGTCATGCCCTTTTCTTAATTTATTTCTAAAAAATCTTAGAAGACAATCACATTGTAGCAACCCCATTCAATAAATCAAAATTTTATTTTCCTATCTTCTCAAAAACATAAAAGGGATCATACATGCGTAAATCAAATATAATTTATATTATTAACATATATGTGTGTAGTTTGAAAATTTGAGGACAAAAAAATAATTCTTATAAATAAATTGAGGTTAAATAAATGGAAGAAGAAACGTAGAGAAGAAGCATGATTAATTAGCAACAAAAGAAGTGATACAAGTTTATAATAATGATATCACTGAAGGCCATAAACAAGCAATGCTCCAACAGCACCAATGCCAGCAACCAAACCAGCAATGACTCCAATTGGAGGCAAGCCCCCTCCTATTGCCTTTCCTGTGTTCACATCATATTTTGCAAACCTTTTCTTTGGTGCTCTACATTGAGGGCATGCATATCCTTCCGGCTGTGCCATTTAAACACACGTGAGAGTGGAGATTCAAACCTCTAACATTTTGATCATGAGTACATATTTTAACAAGTTGATCAACTAAGCTCAGGTTAACAAAACTATACGACCCTAACCATGCTTAAAAATAAACTTCAACTACTAAGTAAATAATACATGTATCTCCAGCAACTTAAGCCTCATTAAATGACATGCGACTCAAAGGCTCACTTGAGTCAATCTAATACCCTAGCCTGAGTCAATAGGCTACTAGGCCCAACCCAAAGGTAAAATCAATGTTCGACTTCGACTCACTTGACCTAGCCTAACTCGTTTGTTCGTTCTTTGAAATTAGACAATACCCTAAATAATACGTGATAGATCATTAACAACCAAGTTCGATCAAGCGTATCATTATTCACATCTGATTAGATGATAGAATGATTGTCACTGTTCATCGTAAGATGTTAACTAAACTTTTAAGATGATTTGGATATACGAGCTTAAGGTGTCATCATGTATATTAATGATAATGGTCTAAAATAGTAGATATTGTGAGATATATTCATCATTGTGAAGGTCATAACCATAGAGAAGGGAGAAGTAAGAGACGAGCGTCGTACCTGCTCGTCGAAAGGTTTCGATAAGGTGTAAATGTATCCACAATCTAGGCATATATGAGTTGCTTTAGCCTACAAGACAAATAGTGCAATGTTCATTAAGGTGTGTTCATAATAAATTAAGGTAATGGTGCACTAAATTTAACACAAGGTAAAATGTGATGCCTTACCTTTTGTGCTTCAGTGAGTTTTCTTCCAAAGCGAGGTGGAGCAGGTCGCTTTGGGAGCCGTTTAACATCAACCTCAGCACCTCTATATTAGAAAACTTTATAAGTTATATTTATGATATATAGATGGTTGCCAAGGAAAAGTAAACCTATTTATTTGTAAACTTTAATTTTTCAAATTATACTCATTTATTAAATTATATTTTAGGTTAAAATATCACTTCAAAACTTATTCTAAGGAATAGAAATTTTGGCAAATCCAAAATTGTCACGTATCACCCAACATTGACGGCAAAATTATATTTAATTAGGAATTAATTAAATTTGTAAGGATTCCTAAATTAAATTATGGCAGGTCCACAATTTGGTTATTTAAGACCAAAAATTAATCAGACCCAACCTGACTCGAAGTCAAATAGGCTCATGCCAAAAGACGGCTAAAGTCAAGCAAACTCAACCCAAAAAGTTGGTACAAGGTCAACAGGGTCCAACCCAAAAGATTGTCCCAACATCAACTTGGCCTGGTCCAATAGGCCTAAGCCCATCTGGAGGTCTAGAGGAACTCTAACCTCTCTCCTTCATTTTCGAAGTTCTGAATCGAGAAGCTCAGAAAGAATCAAAGGATTAAATATTAGAGATTGTACTCACAATTAAATTTCTCTATTGAAATAAATATCGTGTGAACAAGTCATACTTTTAATAAATCTTAAAAATACTCTCTACTAATTTTAATTTATTGACAATTTTTCTAAAAAGAATGTATCGCTCAATCTTCCCTATATAAATTTTGGAAACATATTTACATGGTAAAAATGAAAATTATTATTATTATTATTTTATCAAGTTTGATGCGAATTAACTTCAAACTAACACTAAAGACTTGTGTTTAAGATTTATGGATCAAAACAAAAATTTTAAGTTTAAATCCTTAGACCTTCATCATTTTGGTTTTGTTTTAGTCTCTTAATATGGTTTGTGTGCAATTAGACTAATCTCACCCGACAAACTGCCTACTACATTCATTGTCGGGAAACACGATATCAAATCCTAGGTAAGGTGGCCACAATGAATTGAACTCCTTCCGTCTAAGCTCCTTATATTCTTCATTTGACCACAAACCAATCTGGTTAAGTTATTTAACATAATTAGACCCATCTCTCTCTCGATTACTTACTTAATCAATAGATTTTCCAAATGAGTATAAGTTTTCCAGACTAAAACAGTTTGATTTTAATACAAAATCAACAAATTAGAAACAATATTGGAATTAAAATCAATGAACAGGATTTGAAAGGACCAAAAACAGAACCAAAAAAAAAGCATATAAAAAGTAAGATGAATGGAAATGAATAATTTGATTAATATATAAAAAGAGAAGGTGAAAGAAAGGGAGGAAAAAGAGACCTGGAGACAACAAAGTAGACAGAATCAGGTTTGGCTTGAATGGCAGTTTTAGTAAAACCGAGCTTATCTGCAGGCCACAATTCATCACCAAAGAAACTGCTAGTGTATAGAACTTGATCTCCTGCTTTTAACCCTGATTTTGCTGCATTTCCACCCCCATCCACGGCCTAACCATACCCAACATTTTTTTTAAAAAAAAATAAAAAAATCGATTCCGGAAATTTAATAGCAAAGTGAAGAAGGAAGAGAAGACTCACAGTGATGACAACGCCACCGCCTGCCTTCTGGCCCAAAGTGAGACCCAAGGGCTTATCAACTTCAACCTCAATGTTCTTCGAAGCGCCGGCGGTTTTAGCCGCCCTGATTTCGAGCCCTTTACCCGGCCTCAGTCTCAATCGCAACGACGACTTATGGCCATAGTCATACGCCTCCTGAACCGATACCCCTTCGAAAGCACTTTTCTGGACCCATGGAAACAGGGGGGCTCTGCTTCTGCTTCTGCTGAAGGCCGCGGAGTATGAGGAGGATGAGCCTGCTGCAACTATGGCCGACGACATTTTTGTTTGATTTTGGTGGAGATGGGGAGATTGAGGGCGGTGTGATAAATGGTAATGGTAATGGTAATGGTGTGTGGGTAAGGGTAAGGAATGTTGCTGTGGTGGACTTGGACACAGCCACAGCCACACGCCTCTTTATGATACTGTCCACTAACTAACTACATGCTTACTCAATTTTCACTTTTTTGGCTTTCAGTTTTTTTTTTTTTTTTTTTTTTTTTTTTTTTTTTCAACTCTACATCATTCTTCAACAACCAAATTGTGTGGTGCCTATATGCCCCTTATAACCTTTAATTAGGGGCTAAAATGCACCTTTCGTCTTTGAGATTTAAAGTTGATGTCTTGATTCCTAAACTTTTAAAAGAAACACTTGGTTTGATTTTTTTTTTTTTTTAAATGGTTTCTAACCTCAATTGACAGTTAGTTGATTTAATTGAATGCGAACGTGACAGTTAACATGTTATACCTTTAAAGACATAATAACTGTATCGATTAGATGATTGGCGTGACCATCCTTTTTCTATTTTCCTCCTTTCTCTCTTTCTTCCCTCTCCCTTTTGTGTGGCAAACATGGTCCTGCCACCACCCACCATCGCGTCATAACTTGACCCACATCAATGCGTTGAATCACACTAAAACAAATGGGGACCTAGATTTGGTGGGGGGAACGAAAGGATGGACTTGTTCAATCTAGAACGACAAGCTCATTTCAAGATCTATGGATTGAAAAACACTTAAAACTGGAAACAGAATTTGTTATGACATTTTTTAGAACATTCTAGATTTGAGCATTTGTTCGCTGTTCCAATGTTGTTGTTCTAGTATGGAGCATGGTTTCAACTAGGAACGAGGATTTAGAATGACCAAATGCTAGATTTGAGTTTTAGCGTGGTCAGGTGGTATAACAAGACAACAATATCTTGGGTCAGTGACTCGACATCATAGTGGTGACCTTCAGGCAACGTGGGTGATCGCGACAATGACAACAATGTCTACTGGAAAAAGAGATAGAAGGAAAGAGAAGGGAGAAAGAAAAAGGATAGAAGATGACAACATCACAGTTTACTCGACAAAATTATCATGTCATTAGAGATCAATCAACAAGTTAATCATCACATTAGTATCTAGTTAGGTCAAATAACAGTCAATTAAGGGTAGAAACCATTTAGGCTATATTTGAGATTGAGCTGGAAACACGTAAAAATAATTTTGAGGAAATTCTAACCATTTTGGGTGTTTGGTTATACTTATTATTTTAAATTTTATATAAAATCACTTTTTTTTTTAATTCTTTGGTTTCCAAGATCTCTAAAATTGGAGCTTCTGATTTTAGATTCTTGAATAGTCAGGCGCTTTCTTTAACAATTTATCAAAATGGACATTAGTACCATTTTCCAAACCTATGTTGCATAAATTTTAGTGCAACACCACAAGTATATTAGTCAAGTTCTAATATAGTAATAACAGTATACGAGTATCGTCCTCACAATCCAATTCTAGCTCACTAAATCCCACAAATACAATCACTCAATTTTATTTTGAGAAAGAAATCAAATGATGAGTCAAAAACTTAATTAAATCAATAATTAAAAATTAAAAATTAAGACAAATCAAGAGAAAACTATCTTAGGGAATTGATTTTACCTATTAGATCAACAATTCGATTAATTAAAAAATCCAGATGGTTCATGCAAACATCCATCAGTCAAGAAGTCATAGATCATAAATGACTCTAATGAGGACAAATAATTCTCTTACAATATTATAAAACCGCAACATAACTGTTTAGCTTTTAATAGCATGTAAGATATTAAGACCCTTCTTTGAAAAAAACTCTAAATGAGCTTTAGTCATTGACATGTTAGAACTATCCTTAGTCATGCAATTAAGTTTTAGCTAAACCACCTTTAATCAAACATGAATTCATACCAAATAATCAAATAATATATGGCAAAAACATTACAAGCATCAAACACATAAAAGCATGAATCAATGAAAAACAATCAATCAAAGCATTCAATTAATCAAACTGTAAGATAAAAGAGTTTAGTCACTTATGTTCACGGTTATTAAAATCTAAACTAGAAAACAATCCTATAACAAAAACTACAAGATTAAAGGGGAAAAAAGATAAAACTAATGTTGAATGTCGATTTTCTGACCTCAGTAATCTCCACGAATTCAAGCTTGAAAATCTCTCTCCCTCGCTCCAATAATCTCATCCAACTCTCAAATAATGTATGTTTCGAAATTAGGGTTATGTCTCACTCTCCAAATTGGCTTCCCCAAATCAATTGTCAAAAATATGTTTACATAGGCATAGTATCGCAGTGTCGAGATGTTGCCTTTCGTGCAAAAACAATTTTGTTAAGGTAGGTCGAAACTATCTATAGTAGCATCTTCATCCTTTGGTCGAAAAGTCAGTCGTTGAGGTGCACACACATATTTTTGTGACAAAGGGAATGATGAGCGTATGTTTACATTTTTGCAAGCGCACGGATCAAGTCATATAAAACAATATTCCTATCGAGTATCAAATTCACAAAGAATGAGTTTTAATACAATTAAATACTGCGAATGATCTCTCTTAGCTTTATTCAAAGAACATAAATCAAAAGAAAATAAACTAAACCAACAATAGAAAATAAATTGGAAACACAAACACGAGTGATAACTTGGTAAGGATCAATCACTAAACTGATAGACAATTATAAACTAATGAACAGTGAACTCATTGAAAGAGTACATATTAAGAAAGTGGAAGCAATTTTGAATCTTGAACACTCTAAGTTGATCAATTTTACAATCTAAAAAGTATGCTCAAAACTAAAAAAAACAGAGAATAAGAAAACTCAACTTTGTTGATCAAATTCTCCCAATCCGACGGATGATTTGCAACACGAACACTTCATGGACTACCTCTAGTGTCTTCATTACTATCCTCAGGCCTTGGAACAGATTGTGGGATCAATTGAGAGAATTTGGAAGAGAAATGAGAATGGTTCAAAACAGAGAAACCTAGAAAGTTTATGTAAAAACCTCTTTATCCATGTGTTTGTTCTTCAATTAAAGCATATCACAAGCTCTCTCAAGCAAGGTGAAGACAACACATGAATGATGAGGATTAAGCAAAGAGAGGTGTTTAATTTTTGTGAATTTTATATAAAAATAGCTTGTTCACCAATTTGTGAATTTGGTCCTTTTTTTTTATTCAAAAATGAATTTGAATTTGAATTTAATTTTAATTCAAAATTAATATAAAATTAATTTTAAATTAAAATCAATTTTAATTTAATTAATTAAACAATTTAATTAATTAATTTCAATTAATTTTTCATTTTCACAACAAATATCAAATTAAATAATTAGATCAATCCCAATTTCTTAAATCGATTGTTCGAACATGAATCCCTATTCATGTTTTAAGCCGAACTAATATTTAAATCATATTTAAATATGTCCACCTCTTCTTTATCATAGTTCAATTCATAATTAAGCTATGAAACGTTGTGTATATCACATATAATTAATGTTTTCTCCTAAAACAGAATTTGAACAATTTAAATTATTTTATCTCAAATTGTTACAAGGCTTAGTTTGAGCTAGTAAGGGGTGCCTAATGGACCTACAACGATATGAGATCAACCAACCAAACTCTTTAGCCTAGCTAATCAACATTCATTAACTACGAGGATACTCCACCAAAGCCCAATTGTTGCACTCTCCTCACTATAGATATATTAATGCCCACTCGATATAACAATGATAAGTAAGTTGATCCTTCACAGGTCGTTCGTAATTACATCTAGGTCAAATAAACCATTTTACCCCTGTAATTACTTCTTGTTCCTTAAGTCCCGTTGATCCTTTAATGAATAATTGGTTTGTAGTCTGATAGCACACAAAATGTGCTATCATTAGGCTTAATTATTGCTAGTTTTATGATAATTTCAGGGATTTTATGTGTGTTAATCATTGAATTTCAGGTTAAGAGCTTAAACAGAACAATTGGAGACATTTTGGATCACTCGGGATCAAAACGAGGCTTTTTGGAGCTAAAAATAATATCAATTGGAAGTACAAGAACCAATCCAAACTAGTAGACCCGAGGTGATGGCGTTGCAACGCTGAGCTTGCTGTTTTGAGGCATTGAAGAAGCCATGTCGATAGCGTTGCAACGCTGCCTTGCAGCGTCGCAATGCTATCTCGATAGGAAGATGAGCGTGAAGGACCGTGGTGAGGGCGTTGCAATGTTGCTTGCTAGCTTTGCAACGCTAGATCGATAAAGACACGCGTGTTATGGTAGCAGCGTTGCAACGCTGTCTCTAGCGTTGCAACGCTGTCGACACATTTCATATATGATACGCACCTAGGGTACAGCGTTGCAACGTTGTCCCTAGCGTTGCAACGCTGTACCGAAAATCCTTATAAATACAACATGATATCTTCTTGCAAATGGAGCCGAAATTGATAGAGTTTGCACCCTAATTTTGAAATACACTCTGTAAGAAGAGAAAAGTGAGCATTCATGGGAAGCCAAAGCATTCGTGGAAGTTCGAGATTGTGACGGGAGCTCGAGGACGAAGGACTGACATCGAAACATAAGTTTATTTCCTCTTTCTTTCTGATTGTAACACCGTTCTAAGACGTTTTCTATAGCTTTAGCTTGGTTTTATTGTGATTTAGAGTGGCTAAACGTTGTAGTTAGGGTTTGATTTTTTTGTTAAAGACTTGTTTGTTTATGTATTGAATTATGTTTTGTTATTTATTTTTGGCAATTCGTTCTTGAATTCTTGAATCTTGTTGGTTTAAGTGCACTCGAGTGAAAAAGCTTAGATTAGAGCAAAGTTGTCAAAACTCTTAGAAGTCTGGCATGAGAATGACCTAGAAGTCTAAGAGAAACACATAAAAAAGTTGCTTAATGTCGTGCATGCTTTAGATTCAAATGGAGACCATAAAATTTATTGTGTGTGCGAGACTCACTAAGAATCGAGAGATTTTCTTGAGTATCTTACTTCTTGTTTATAAATTCATCACATTAATTCATTGCATGTGTCAAATAAGTTATTAACTATGAAGTCAATTTCCTCTAAATCTATGACATTCGTGTCTCCAATTGTGTGTTTATCTTTTATCTTTGTTTTCATCACCTATCCATGTTATGTTATTTTAGCTAAAATTGAGAATTAGTATTTTCATAATTAATTAATCTAGAAACCCATTCCCGAGGATGATACTTGGAACTCTCAAATCACTATACTAAAACTTGATCCGTTCACTTGCAGTATTGTAATATAATTTTACGCAATAAGTTTTTGGCGCTGTTGCCAGGGAATGACGACTATTTAGATTAATTAATATTAGGAGAAAATTTGAGATTTTAGACTAAAGTGTGTTTGTATTTTCTTTCCTTTTTGTTTTGTTTGTGTGTTTGTTGTTTTTTCCTTATTTGTCTTATTTTAGTTTTGTGAGTTTTTGAGTCTTTGTCTCCTGTTTTTTGGTTGTGTTGCTATTGTGTAAAAGTTTTTATTTGAATTACTAATTTTTAAAGTATGACTTTGCATAATTTTGATTCTCCACTATTGTACTGTCCCTCTCTGGACCCTAGGTATGTACATCATGATTTTTCTAGATACCATTTGTCTAATCTTTACCATTCTGAATCTCTGGTAATTATATAGGTACTTGGAACCAAAATTTCTCGTACCCTGACCAACTTATTGAAAATTCTTCTCTTGTGGACCTATTAAAGGAATATACGTTAGAGTTGAAAATTAAAAATTTGGTTCATGATGAGTTAGAAAGGTTGGATAGGTTAGAGGCTAAAGTGGTAGAGTTTTGAAAAATAGTACATGAAAGAACTCATTATCTCAATCAACTGGTAAATTCCTTTAAGGCCTTACAGGAACAATTTCTTATTCTTACCACTAAGGAGGAGCCACTTAGGAGGACATATTCATATGATAGTGAGGATGGGTTGGAGGAGATTGAAACACACTAGAAACAGGTCTGTGAGGTAGACAATGGTAATACAATCACTTCCACGGAGGAAATTCAGGTGATAGAGTTCGAGACTGAAAAGTCTTTTCCCCTTTTATCTCTAGAATTTTCCTTTAATCTTGATAACCATGTGTCCTATACTCACGAGTCTTGTTTTGATTTTTGTTCTTTTATTTCAATACACAAAAATACCAAAAATAATTACCTTTCAGATGCCCAAGAAAAACAAGATAACCTTTTAGACTTAGAAGGCTATATCAATTAAAGCAAGAAGGGCCCGAAGAAATACGAGCAGTTTTACGTGCCTTGATGTCAATCATAAGTCCCAGACTAGCTAAAGACGTTAAAAAAGTGCTTATTAGGAGGCAACCCAAGCTTTACATTTTTGTTATTTTTGTTATTTTTGTTTTTCTGTTTTTAGTTTGTTCTGGTTGTTTGTTGTTTTCTTAGTAGTTTGTTTTGTTTTGCTTTTTTAGGTTGATGTTGATGCCACCCCTCGTTGAAACCCATGCTCCCGTTCAATAGAACTTCCACTCACATGTTTTGGCTATCCAAGGAACTCAGAAAATAATAAAGATCTCCATAACTCAGGACAGTATTATTCACTCTTACCCTTATACTTTCTTTGTGCTTATTTTTGCAAACATTGTGGACAATGTTTAGTTTAAGTTTGGGGGTGGGATGTTATTGATATGTTGTGACTCTCCTGAGTATATGTTGAACTGCTGATTGATCTTTTGCATAAGTATGTTCATGATAGCCTAGGATGAGAATTAATTGAAAATTTTTGTGATTCTGCTGAAACTTGAGAGCATGATATGAATTTGAGTCAATTTAAAAATTTTCTTGAGCTTTTCCTGCACGATTATGCACATAGTCTGTGTTCCTGTAGTTTTGAAATGCTTAAAACAAAGTATTAGGCTTAGAAGTTTAATGTCACCTCGATAGGTCTAAGAGCTGATTTGAGAGTTAAACTGCAGGATAGGGTGAATGACAATATGAAGTACATGATCTGTATAATATGTGCTTTATGTAAAAAAGTTTTCTTTTGTTGGTTGTTTGTTAAAAAAAAGAAGTCGTGAGAGCAAAAATAGCTACCTTCATTGTGATTTGTTAGGCTACTCATTGAGTGAATGCTCTGGGTAAGGGTCCCTGCAGTGGATGTGTGAAACCTAGTGTCTTTGCACAAAAAAAAAAAGAATAAAATAGAAAAAAGGTGATAAAAAAAATGATTAAGTGTGGAGTAAAGTTGTTTATTTCTTGAATGTGGGGAGACTCAAGGATTAGTAATTAGCACCAATGTAGGGGGAAGTTGAATGGAGAGCCTAATAAAGTTAATCTGGGCTTAGTAAAAATGAAGGGAACATAGGCTAATCACAGACACATGTAGGAACACTCAGGAAGAGTGTTAAATTGCTCACTGATGTATTATGTTTGAATTTTCCTGTGATTGCCAAAATTTCCTTTTAAATCTTTGAGGCTTGAATCAAATGTATGTATAAGAACAATCTCATGTTTAATTCTGTTTTTGCTCGGGACTAGCAAAAGTTTAAGTTTGGTTGTGTTTGATAGCACACAAAATGTGCTATCCTTAGACTTAATTATTACTAGTTTTATGATAATTTCAGAGCTTTTATGTGTGTTAATCATTGAATTTCAGGTTAAGAGCTTAAACAGAACAATTGGAGACATTTTGGATCACTCGGGATCGAAACGAGGCTTTTTGGAGCTAAAAATAATATCAATTGGAAGAAGAAGAACCAATCCAAGCTAGTAGACCCGAGGTGATGGCGTTGCAACACCGAGCTTGCTGTTTTGATGCATTGAAAAAGTCATGCCGATAGAGTTGCAACGCTGCCTTGCAACGTCGTAATGCTATCTCGATAGGAAGATGATCGTGAAGAACCGTGGCGAGGGCGCTGCAACGCTGCTTGCTAGCGTTGCAATGCTAGATCGATAAGGACACGCGTGTTAAGGTAGCAGCGTTGCAACGCTGTACCGAAAATCGTTATAAATACAACATGATATCTTCTTGTAAAGGGAGCCGAAATTGATAGAGATTGCACCCTAATTTCGAAATACACTCTATAGGAAGAGAAAAGTGAGCATTCCTGGGAAGCCAAAGCATTCGTGGAGGTTCGAGATCGTGACGGGAGCTCGGGGACGAAGGACCGACATCGACACATAAGTTTATTTCCTCTTTATTTCAGATTATAACACCTTTCTAAGACATTTTCTATAACTTTAACTTGGTTTTATTGTGATTTAGAGTGGCTAAACGTTGTAGTTAGGATTTGATTTCTTTGTTAAAGACTTATTTCTTTATGTATTGAATTATGTTTTGTTGTTTATTTTTGGCAATTTGTTCTTGAATTCTTTAATCTTGTTGGTTTAAGTGGACTTGAGAGAAAAAGCTTAGATTAAAGCAAAGTTGTCAAAACTCTTAGAAGTCTGGCATGAGAATGACCTAGAAGTCTAAGGGAAACACATAAAGAAGTTGCTTAATGTCAAGCGCATGCTTTAGATTCATATGGAGACTATAAAATTTATTGTGTGTGCGAGGCTCACTAAGAATCGAGAGATTTTCTTGAGTATCTTACTTCTTGTTTATAAATTCATTGCATGTGTTAAATAAGTTATTAACTTGTGAAGTCAATTTCCTCTAAATCTATCACATTCGTGTCTCCAATTGTTTGTTTATCTTTAATCTTTATTTTCATCACCTATCCATGTTATGTTATTTTAGCTAAAATTGAGAATTAGTATCTTGGTAATTAATCTAGAAACCCATTCCCGAGTACGATACTTGGAACTCTCAAATCACTATACTAAATGTTGATCCGTACACTTGCGGTATTGTATTATAATTTTACGCAACATGACCCAACCAACGAATCGAATCCTTCTCGGGTCAATGAGAGGGTAGACCCATTGTCTAAGACCCGAAGTAAGCACTTAAGGAAACAACCTCTCTACTAATCCCTAAAGTGGGTAGAAGTGAATTCCATCTTGCAAGACTATATTTCCAACTATCTACCGACTTTATCCTTAAAATGGGAGGCTTATTGAGTCGGTAATCTCAGGCCACTCTCACCCATACAAATCTAAGGATAATCCCGAATAAATAGAAGTTCATAGCGCGCTGATGATTAAGATCGAGTTACCTAGGTCATCATATAAATATAGTCAATTAAGACAGTAAATGGAGTTATAAAGTCTAAGTGACTATTTCGCAGTCCAGTCTTATGCAAACTCATTGCATAAGACACCCCCACTCGCATGTCTTCACATGAATGATTTAGGATCATATCGTTTGTACGGTTGCGTCCATGGTGTCCCCAGGATAAGGTACCCAACCCTATCCCTATACTATAGACCGTTCTGGCTATAACTTGAACTTGATCCACTTTTATGTCATACATAAAGTTCAAGTATACATCCTATAGCCAAGAGTTCCGATATGAACCTTACAATGTGAATACAAAATGAAGAAGAACTTCGAGATGGAGATACATTAAATGCATCGAGGCCTCATTTATGATTAACTCAAGTTGCATTGAAGGAATTAAGGTTGAATTAAATGAACTCAAGTACATCTCAAGTTCATTTAATGTAAGTCAACCATCAATTAATGGAACTACACTTCAAGCTACGTCAACATGAGCTTCATTTAGTAATGGATGGTTACAAATACCTTAGAAGAATGAATATAATATTTAATCTCAGATTTATGGCCCTCTATTATCTAATTTCCAGCTTTTGAGCATATTTCATAAGTTTTAGGTTACATTTGAATAGTGGATGGTTATGACATTAAAGTTAGAGAAGTTACACTCTCAAACATGTCATTTTAGCTTAGTTTAGGTTACAATTGAAAAGCTATATAAAGTCATCTAAGATGCATTGCAAGGGAGACTTGGAATATCATGTTTTGAATGAAATGTTGCATATTTTGCTTCTTAAGCCATGAGCTTGTTTCTTTGCATATCTTGTGTTTAGATTTACATGCTATGATCATTCTGAAGGGAATGGATTTCCTGCAGCAGAAAATATTGTAAAACGTCGTTGTTTCGTTGTGTTTCTATTTTCTTAAAATCGAACACATAAATTCTAGGCTAAACATGTTCTAAAGAGAAGGAAAACAGTAAGTAAGTCATACTAACCTCTTGAAAAACCTTTTCTTCAATTTCCTTCTCGATCCAATCGAACCACGAACTCGATCCTCGAACTGAGCGACAAAACACTTCCAAAGAGTCTTCTCGGTTGTTCTCGGGAGATTGAGGGAGAGTGATGGAACTCCCTTTGGATTGGGTTGGAGAGAATTCTAGAGAATTGAGAGAGAGAGCTTTTGAGAGAGTTTTTTTCTCTTTGGATTGTGAATTCCAAAAAATGAGAAGAAGTGTTTATTGGGATGTATGTCCTAATCTTGTATATGTTTGTAACATTACTTATTGAAATAAATAAGAGTTATTTTTTTCATCACTTTGTGTCTCACATATTTGCAAACTTTATCCAATAAACTAAGCTCCAGGGTCATTGAATTATGAGAGAACTAGAACTTGAACGATGTGTAGTGGACATACAGGGAGGATCACGTTCGAGTTTATGACCCGAACGATCTACAATATACGGATAGGGTTGGAGACCTAATCTTGGATACGCTGTGGATGCAACCCGCTTTGTGTTAGATACAAACGAGGTGATCCAACTCGTTCATGTGGTTGACATGCGAGTGGGGGCATCCTGTGCAATGAGATTGTACAAGACCGGACCGTAAATTATTAGACCTGCTGATGTAACACCGTTAACAGTATAGGACTAATAAATTCGTAGATGACCAATAGTGATTCGACATTAATCCTGAGCGTGTTACGGACTCCTATCTGCGGGGGTCTGTCCTTTGACTAGTACGAGTGGGGTGGTCACAGTTACTCGCCCAATATGCCTATCTTTTCAAGGACAGGACCACGTGGGGAGTTGGGAACTTGACTACGCAAGATAGAATTCACTCGTTCTCGACTTAGGGAAACTAGAGGGGTTGTTCCCTTAAGTGTTGTATCCAGGGCTTGGACAACGGGCGCCCACCCTCTCACTAGGCCGAGAAGGGTGTTGTTTATGGTTGGACCATAAAACGTTGTTGTTCATTAGAGGAGCAGTGGGACTTAAGGAGCAAGAGGTAGACACAGGGGTAAAATGGTAATTTGACCTCGCAGTGTCTACGAACAACCTGTGAAGGGTCGACTCACGGGCATTGGTTATATCAATGGACACAACTTGTCCTACAGTGATGGGAGTGCAGCTACGGGCTTTAGTGGAGTGTTACTGTAGCTAATGAATGTTGAATAACCGGGTCAAAGAGTTTTACAGGTTAATCTCGGATCATTGGAGCTCATCATCTATAGGTCCATTAGGTCCCTCGGTTGGCTCAAACTGGATAAATTGAGGGTTTACAGTTTGATGTGAATTTGAAATGTTCAAATTCATTAAAAGGGTATTTATGTCATTTATATGAGATATGATTGACATAATATTATAGTTTAATGTGAATGAGATTCATAATAAACTATAGGTTAGCCTAATTGATTAATTAGTGTTAATTTAGAGAAATTGGATTGAGTGAAATTAAATTGAATGTGATTCAATTTTAAATCCACAAGTATAAAAATGTGATTTATGTAATAAGGTATGAGATATCTTATTATATGTGTTATGCAAATATGATTTGCATACCCTAATGTTGTGGTAAAATGGTAAATAGGTGGAGATTTCAACTCCACCTATCACCATTATAAAAGGCCTTTGTGAGAAGGCTTTGTAATACTCATTTGCCATTTTTTTGGAATCTCACCAAAAAGACCCCCTCTCAATTCTCTCAATATCTCAAATTCTCTCTACCCCAAACCAAAGGGAGTTCCACCACTCTCCCTCTACCGACCGAGAAGATCGTTCTGGAAGTGTCCAATCCGTTCGGTTCTAGAGTTTGTGATGTAGAGATCGAGGGCACGTAGAGTTCGTGATCGGAGAAGGAAATCTTGAAGAAACGTTCTTCATCAAGTAAGTACTTCTTTCTTACTCTTTTTCCTTCTTAGAAATGCATGTTTAGCCTAGGATTTATGTGATAAATTCGATTTTAAGAAAACGTTTTTCACAACGAACACCACGACGATTTAAAGTCGTTTCCGCTGCGGGAGTTTCATTCCCATCAATTAGTATCAGAGCCAATCGTTGGCTTTTTGTTGTGCAAACTGTTTTTTCTTAAAATTAGGTGGGTATGCTTTAATTTCATGAGATGAATTGAGGTTTGCATGTTGGATGTTTCGGTTTTGGCACTTTAATTTTCGATTTACATTTCGTTGATGAGATCAATGTAAGGGTCCGTTGTTTTTAGCAATTTTAATGTAAATCGAGTCTGTAAGTCCGTATCGTTCGTGGAAAGAGTTGATGTGAAGAAATCAAAGCGGAATCGGGCGAAAAACAACGAAGAACAGCAAAGGAGTTTGTTGTTCTGTCGACGGCGTTGAGATACTGTTCTTTGGCGTCTCAACGCTGTCCGTACGGTGATTGAAGCTGCTGCAGTGCAGCGTTGCGACGCAAGGGGTTGCGTTGCAACGCCGCTTGCGTTGAGAACGCAGACCTTGATGGTTAACGTTGCAGCGTTGCAACGCTGTAACGTTAGTGGAGCAGTTTGCGAGAAAAATGCGCGGTAGTGGCAATTGGGGCTGGAGTGCGGCGGTTCGAACCCCACGAGCAACTGTTTTTATTTTAATTTTTTATTTTATGTAAAATGTATTTATTTTATTAATTTTTATTAATTAATATTAATATAAATGTTATATTAATGTTAATTAATTTAATTAAAGTCCCTAGGGTGCGAAAATCGGTCCAATATTGCTATCTAATTTATTTTATGCATGTGATGTATAAAATTTATTATTTCTATGTGCATAATGTATGTCATATAGATTAAAATCTCATCTTAGGTTAAACATTTCATGCATTATATTTATATTATAAGAGTTTTATATTATGCATGATAGGATTATATTATAATTGTTATAATATAATGCATGTTTTAATTTAATTAATATAAGTGTTATATTTCTTAGATTAAAAGCATGGACATGAATTTATTCATGTGATGAATGTATGTTATATAGTTTATTATTCATGTGATGAATGATCAAGCACTATAACATAGAAATGCATGTAACCTAAGTTAATTACTAGTTTTAAATTGTTTAGAACTTGAATAATTAGACTTAGGTTTTCCAGTTCTAATAAGAATAGAATTAGGAAATCAAATATGACTTATGAATGGTGACTAATTAGTAACTCTATCTAAGGAAGGTTACATGTCAATTTTGGGGTATTTAGTGACATTTCATAAACACCCCTACCTGGGAGTGAACTTGGTCCGGAGATTCATAGGTTATATTCTCGTGAGTGTTGTTAATTAAGTGTTAATTAAATTACTCACATAGACCTAAGTTAATAATGTGATTATAGACTTAGGCTAATCCAATATAAGAGTTATATTGGTCGACTTAGGTAAATATTAGCCGATTTATCTTGGTCAATCCCGATTAACTTAAAGTGCTGAGTGGGAAGAAATAAAGTGTATAAGATTATTGGGTTTTAATGTCCTAAAACTCGTGGTTTTGTAAACTGAATGTATATTCTATTTTGCAATAAATTTGTTATTGAGATTTATTTAGTAAATGTGTTATTGAATAAAGTGAATTGTGTATTGTGTAACCTTAATTCAATAAAGAACCCTTGGCTATAAGATGAATACTTGAACTTTATGTGTGACATAAAAGTGGATCAAGTTCAAGTTATAGCCAGAACAATCTATAGTATAAGGGTAGGGTTGGGTACCTTATCCTGGGGACACTATGGACGAGACCCACTTTGTAGAGTGCAAACGATGTAATCCTAAATCATTCATGTGGAGACATGCGAGTGGGGGCGTCCTATGCAATGAGTTTGCATAAAACTTGACCGCGAAATAGTCACTTAGACTTTATAACTCCGTTTACTGTCTTAACTGACTATATTCATACGATGACCTAGGTAACTCGATCTTAATCCTGAGCATTCTATGAACTCCTGTTTATTCAGATTATCCTTAGATTTGCATGGGTGAGAGTGGTTCGAGACTGCCGACTCAATAAGCCTCCCATTTCAGGGATAAGTCTGGGTAGATAGCTGGGAACATAGTTTTGCAAGATGGAATTCACTCCTACCCGCTTTAAGGATTAGTAGAGAGGTTATTCCCTTAAGTGATGACTCCGGGTCTTGAACAAATGACTCACCCCTCTCATTAGCTCGAGAGGGATTCAGTTTGCTGGTTGGACCACAAACCAATTGTTCATTAGAGGATCAGTGGGACTTAAGGAACAAGAGGTAATTACAGGGGTAAAATGGTAATTTTGACCCAGCTGTAATCACGAACGACCTGTGAAGGATCGAGTTACTAATCATGGTTATATCAAGTGGACAAAAATATATCTACAGTGAGGAGAGTGCAACCACTGGGCTTTAGTGGAGTGTCCCGATGGTTAACGAATGTTGATTAGCTAGGCTAAAGAGTTTAGCCGGTTAATCTCGTATCGTTGGAGCTCATGATCTGTAGGTCCATTAGGTCTCCCTTACTAGCTCGGACTTAGCCTTGTAACATTTTGAGAGAAAAGAATTTGAATTGTTCAAATTCGAGTTTGAAAAAAGCGTTAATTAGATGTGATATATTTAACTAATCATAGCTTAATTATGAATTA
Organism: Trichosanthes cucumerina; assembly: GCA_036507285.1. Lineage (NCBI taxonomy): Eukaryota > Viridiplantae > Streptophyta > Magnoliopsida > Cucurbitales > Cucurbitaceae > Trichosanthes > Trichosanthes cucumerina. The sequence continues at coordinate 98,711,349 of CM071835.1, read as the reverse complement.
AATTATGATTAATAGGAGGTGTATATATTTAAATATGATTTAAATATTGGATTGGTTTATAGTATGAATAATGATTCATGTTTGGAAAATCGATCGGGATCAGGCAATTTATTTAATTTAATATTTGATATTAAATTAAATTAAAAATTAATTAATTAAATTAATTTTGAATTATTTAATTAATTACATTAATTTTAATTAAAAATCAATTTAATATTTATTTTAGAATTAAAATTAATTGTAAAATGAAGGATTTTCATGATTTTCATGAAAATGAAGTTGCCAACTTGTCCAGTCCTCCTCATTTTCAAAATTCACTAAAATTAGTCACCTCCAGCTCAAACCATCCTCATCACCCTTGAGTGTTCACTCTAATGAAGCTTGTTGAAGCTTTATATAATGGTAATTTGAGAGAATTTTACAGAAAATTCTAAATTCTCGAATTAGTGACCTTTGAGGTTTTTTCTTTCAAATTCTCTCAACCTAGGATCCCACAATCCGTTTCAAGGCCTGAGGATAGTAGGAAAGACTCTAACGGTTGTCCACGAAGTATTCGTGTTGAAAACCATCCACCGGGTGAAGAAAATTTGATCTTCAAAGTTGAGTTTTCTATCACTCTGTTTTTCCAACTTTGAGCATGCATTTTATTTTACAAAATTGATCAACTTAGAGTGTTCAAGATCCAAAATTGCTTCCGTTTTCTTAATCTAGACTCTTTCAATTGGTATCAGACAAATTTTGAGCACTCAATTTGATCAATTATGTCTTGTGGTGGGTGTTTTTTGAAATACATTTTTTCTGGGCGTCTAAAGTGTTAATCTGGCTTTGACATTTAAATTGAGCATCAATTTGTGCTTTATTTTCAAATTGCTCAAGTGTTTGAGCATTAATGTGTGTAGAATAAGCTGTAAAAATTTCAAGTCGATTGGAGTTCGGAAAAGCCTTCAATTTGAAGTTTGAAGCTCGAAAGGTCATTTGGCGAAAGCAGAATTTCTTTGGAAGTTTTTTTTTTTAATTTCAATCACTCTGATAACATTGTGTATTCGTGAATTTCTTTTTGAGAAGAAGAAGTGACGTCAGCAGCTTGGTTTCGTTGACTTTGAATTTGACTTTGATCGGTTCGATCTTTTTTGGACCGGTTCGGCTCGATTTTGGTCAGATTCGGGTGTTCTTAGATCGGTTCTGACTTTTTCGAGGCTGGTTTTTCCATTTTGGGGGTCCATTTCATCATTTGGAGGCCCTATTCAGCTTTTTACAGCTCAGTTCATTCTTTTGAAGGTCGGTTCACACATTTGCAAACCGGTTCGACCCAAATTCGAAGTGTTCGAAGTGGTTCGATATTATTTCTAGATTATTATTGTAATAATTTAGTAGTTTGCTTGTATTAGATGCCAAAACCAGTCCACTTTAGTGTGTTTAATTAATTATGCATTGTGAATATATGTTTTAATTAAAATCCCTGATTATATGAGCATAAAGTATGCCATATAGATTTTAAAATCCCACCATAGGAAGCATGCTCCATGCATTGAAAGTATGTTATAAGTGTTATAATATATTGTATGCATGTTTATTGGGTTTCATAAGAATTAATATAAGTGTTATATTAATTTATGAAACAAATATTATATGTTTTAATTATAATTAATATAAGGGTTATATTAATTAAAAATTAGACATATAATTGTTATGCATTTATTCATGTGATGAATTTGTTATAAATGTATGTTTATTCATGTGATGAATGATGAAACAATTTATAACATAGAAATGCATGTAACCTAAGGTTAATTAATTAGTTTTAAAATGGTTTTAAAACTGGAATTAATTAAACCTAAGGTTATCTAGTTCTAATAAGATTAGAATTAGGAAACTAATAATTTATAAACTTTGATTAAAGAGGGACTCTAACTAAGGAAGGTTCGGGCTAGGTTGGGGTACTTGGTGATTTGAAATGGAACACCCTACACAGGAGGCGACTTGGGGTGAATTTAATCTAGAGATTATAAATTATCTTTCGTGAGTGGCATTTATTAAAAGTTAATAAATTGAACTCATAGACCTTGGTTTATTAAATGGTTAATAGACTTAGGTAATTCCAGTATAATTGCTATATTGGTAGACTTAGGTCAGATTGTTTTAGCTGGAATATGCCTAAGTAAAAGTATACTCAAACTGTTTAAAATACTTAGTGGGAGTGAAAACATATATATGATATATCAATTTCCTCTTACGCTTTCCGCGAAGTTAACACCGTGAGATTTATGCTCGGCATCGTGATGTTAATAGAGCATCCCCATTCGGATGGTGTTTGCATAAATCAAGAGCAAGGTGAATGGAAAAAGTATTTATAGTAAGTGGGAGAAGGAAGTGTGTCAACACATCCTACGGTCTCCTCCATTAGGTTGGACCGTGAGATTCCCATGTTGCGCCTGCAGGTTGCCCAAAGTAGCACCATCCATTCGGAGGGATGTAACATGGGATTCGGAACAACTCAAACTCCAGAAATGGATAGGGTCTCTTAGGTCCATTACCAGCTTTGTCTCTCCAATTCGGTAGCATTGTTGGGGCCGACCTCTGAGGTCTGAAAATGGCGGGTCACACTTACAAGAATTGTTATGTGTTAGTAAATTCTTGACCAAAGTAGCGATAACTAGAATGCTATAGGAATAAGAGTTATTTCGGTATTAGCATTTAGTCAAGAATGTCTTGGTTCAGTGAAAGAGTCATTGACTGCCCCTCGGTAGCAGTTGCTCTGACTCACTGAAGTATCGTTGCAAAAACAATAATGAGTTTATAGGTACATTATTACTTTTGCTAAATTCTTAAATTGGATAGGTTACAAACAATTCACTAATAGAATTCATTCTTTTTCAGCATGTCGAACTCTTTTATCCAGTTACTCGCCTTCAATAAACTTAGCGGCGATAATTATGGAACCTAGAAATCAAACTCGAATACGATTCTTGTTCTTGATGATTTGAGGTTCGTCTTACCGGAGGAATGTCCTCCCCCTCCCAGATCGACAGCAAACCGAATTGTTCGCGATGCTTATGACAGATGGATTAGGGCTAATGAGAAAGCCTGAGTCTATATCTTAGCCAACATATCTGATGTGTTGTCTAAGAAACATGAGAGCATGGTCACCGCTAAGGAGATCATGGGATCATTACAGGCGATGTTCGGACAACCGTACTCATCGGTCCAATATGATGCTCTCAAATACGTTTACAACTCCCGTATGAAGGAGGGAGCCTCTGTTAGGGAACATGTCCATGACATGATGGTCCACTTCAACGTGGCTGAGGTAAATGGGGTTGTCATAGATGAGAAAAGTCAGGTAACCTTTATTATGGAACCTCTTCCGAAGAGTTTCCTGCCATTCCGCACCAATGCGGTGATGAATAAGATAGAGTATAACTTTGACTACTCTCTCAACGAGGTTCGGACTTTTGAGTCACGATGAAATCAAAAGAAAGAGAAGGAGGCAAATGTTGTCACTTGAAGAAGTTCCTAAAAGGATCGTCCTCGGGGACCAAGTCTGGTCCTTCTTTTACCAAGAATAAGGGTATTCAGAAAAAGAAGAAGGATAAAGGGAAAGGACAAGCTCCCACACGCAAGGCTAAGGCCACAGGAAAGTGTTTCCATTGTGGTGGAGACGGGCATTGGAAGAGGAAGCCGCAGAAGTACCTTGCAAAAGAAAGAAGGCGAGAAGGAAAAACAAGGTAAATATGATTTACTTGTTGTTGAAACATGTTTAGTGGAACATGATGATTCACTGGATATTAGATTCGAGGAGCCACTAACCATGTTTGTTCTTCTTTTTAGGAAACTAGTTCTGGCAAAGAACTTTGATGGGGAGATAACTCTTAGGGTTGGAGCAGGAGAGGTTGTCTCAGCCAAAACAGTGGGAGCAGTGAAGTTGTTGTTTAGAGATAGATTCCTTTTATTAGAAAATGTACTTTTGGTCCCTGGAATCAAAAGAAATCTTGTATCTATCTCTTGTTTACTTGAACATATATATAAAGTATCTTTTGATCATAATGAAGTGTTCATTTGCAAAAGAGGTGTATGAATATATTCTGCTAAACTTAAAAACAACTTATATGTGTTAAGACCAACAGATGTAAAAGCTATTTTGAACATCGAGATGTTTAAAACAGCTGATACTCAAAATAAATGGCAGAAACTTTCTCCTAGTACCTATCTTTGGCACTTGAGACTAGGCCACATTAATCTCAATAGGATTGGGAGATTGGTCAAGAGTGGTCTCTTAAGTCAGTTAGAGGACAACTCTTTACCAACATGTGAGTCCTGTCTCGAAGGAAAAATGACTAAAAGACCTTTTTCTGAAAAACGTTATAGAGCCAAAGAGCCCTTGGAACTCGTGCATTCGGATCTCTGTGGTCCTATGAATGTCAAGGCACGAGGAGGGTATGAATATTTCATTAGTTTTATTGATGATTATTCTAGGTATGGTTATCTATACCTAATGCATCATAAGTCCGAAATCCTTGAAAAGTTCAAGGAGTATAAGGCAGAAGTTGAGAACACATTAGGTAAAACGATTAAAACACTTCGATCAGATCGAGGTGGAGAGTACATGGATTTGAGATTCCAAGACTATATGATAGAACATGAAATTGTATCCCAACTCTCAGCGCCCGGTATACCTCAACAGAATGGTGTATCTGAGAGGAGAAATAGAACCTTGTTAGACATGGTTTGATCCATGATGAGCTACGCTCAATTGCCTAATTCGTTTTAGGGATATGCAGTAGAAGCTACTGTATATATTTTGAACATGGTTCTCTCTAAGAGTGTTTCAGAAACACACTATGAGTTATGGAAAGGGCGTAAAGGTAGTTTACGTCACTTCAGGATTTGGGGATGTCCGACACATGTGTTGGTGTCTAATCCAAAGAAATTGAAACATCGTTCAAAATTATGCCTATTTGTAGGATACTCCAAAGAAATGAAAGGTGGTCTGTTTTATGATCCTCAAGAGGACAAGGTGCTTGTGTTGACAAACGTCACGTTCTTAGAGGAAGACCACATGAGAGATCATCAGCCTCGAAGCAGGATTATCTTGAGCGAAATTTCTAGGGAAGCTACAGATAAATCAACAAGAGTTGTTGATGAACCTGGTCCTGTTGATGAACCTGGTCCTTCTCAAGAGTTGAGAATGCCTCGACGTAATGGGAGGGATGTTAGACAACCCGACCGTTACATGAGTTTGACTGAAACCCAGGTCGTCATACCTGATGATGGCATTGAGGATCCATTGACCTATAAACAGGCAATGAATGATATAGATAGGGACCAGTGGATTAAAGCCTTGGACCTTGATCAGTCTGGGAACTTGTAGATCAACCAGATGGTGAAAGACCTATCGGTTGCAAGTGGATCTACAAGAGGAAACAAGATCAAGTCGGTAAGGTGCAAACCTTTAAGGCTCGACTTGTGGCAAAGGGTTATACCCAAAGGGAAGGGGTGGACTATGAAGAAACCTTCTCCCCTGTTGCCATGCTTAAGTCCGTTAGAATACTCTTGTCCATTGCCACATTTTATGACTATGAAATTTGGCAAATGGATGTCAAGAAAGCCTTTCTGAATGACAATCTTGATGAGAGTATCTATATGGATCAACCAGAGGGGTTCATAGTTCAGGGTCAAGAGCAAAAGGTTTGCAAGCTTAAACGATCCATCTATGTATTGAAACAAGCTTCTAGATCCTTGAATATGAGATTTGATACTGCGATCAAATCTTATGGCTTTGAACAAAATATTGACGAGCCTTGTGTTTACAAGAAGATAGTCAATATCACTGTAGTTTTCTTAGTTCTATACGTAGACGATATCTTGCTCATTGGGAATGATGTAAGGTTCCTGACTGGCGTTAAGCAATGGCTAGCGACCCAATTCCAAATGACAGATTTGGAAGAGGCTCAGTTTGTTCTTGGAATCCAAATAGTTTGGAATCGCAAGAACAAAACGCTAGCACTGTCTCAGACATCTTATATTGACAAGATGTTGGTTAGATATAAGATGCAGAATTCCAAGAAGGGTTCATTACCTTTCAGGCATGGAATTCATTTGTCTAAGGAACAGTGTCCTAATTAAGACACCTCAAGAAGTTGAGGATATGAGACACATTTCCTATGCATCTGGTGTCGGTAGTCTGATGTATGCCATGTTATGTACTCGACACGACATATGCTATGTAGTGGGAATAATCGGCAGATATCAGTCTAATCCAGGATATGATCACTGGACTGTCGTTAAGAACATCCTCAAGTATCTTAGGAGAACAAGGGACTATATGCTTGTGTATGGCGCAAAGGATTTGATCCTTGCAGGATACACTGACTCTGATTTTCAGACTGATGTAGATTCGAGGATGAAGGGAAAACGAGTCCCGCAGCGGAAGCGATTGCTAATCGCGCGCTCTTGATTTAGTTACAACGATTTAATCAAGAACGTAAAACACTAGATTAAGCATATAAACATAATGGACAACAAGAAATATTACCTTTGTAGAACCTTTCTTCAAGTGCTCCTCTCTCTCACGATCAAGATCTTAGCAACTCGAACACGAACGGACGAAGACACGACCACTTGATCTTCTCCGTTGTTCTCTAGGTGAGGGAGGAATGTGGGTTTCCTTTAGGAGATATGAGATGTTGTGAGAGAGATGTATGTTTTGGAACCTTTCCAACAACACAACAAAGGTTTGGATCACTTAACCTAGTTGCATCTCATGCAACCATATATATAGGGAAATAGGATGGAAATGACCATCCTACCCCTCATTTATTCTCTCTTTAGTATATGGTTTATATATGAATCTAATTCACATTAAAACTATATATTATATCTATTATATCATATATAATTGATATAACACCTCATGTATGAAATTGAACACTTCAATTTCATTCCTAACTTTATACCCTTAATTTTACCATGTTGAGCCAACGGAGGGACCTAATGGACCTACAGTTCATGAGCTCCAATGATATGAGATTAACTGGTCAAACTCTTTGATCCAGTTAATCAATATTCATTAACTACAAGTCACTCCATTATAGACTTGTAGTGCACTCTCCTCACTTTGTAGATATTATTGTGTCCCGCGATATAGTCATTACCCATGAGTCGACCCTTCACAGGTTGTTCGTAATCACGGCTGGGTCAAATTACCGTTTTACCCCTGTGATTACCTCTTTGCTCCTTAAGCACCACTGATCCTCTAATGAACAACAAGTCTAAGGTCCTACCTTAGACTCATGCCCTCATAGAGGGCGGGGCCCCGTTGTTCAAGACCTGGAGTCAGTTCTTAAGGGAACAACCTATCTAATTCCTTAGTGTAGGAATGATTGAATTTCATCTTGCACAGTTAAGTTCCCAGCTACCTACGAGGTTATGTCCTTGAGAAGGTAGGCTTATTGAGTCGGCTACAGGCCACTCTCACCCATACTAGTCTAAGGACAAACCCCTATAAGCAAGAGTTCTTAACTTGCTCAGGATTCAAATCGAGTCACTAATGACCATCTATAAATTACTAGTCTTATCCTGTTAACGGTGTTACACTAGTTAGACTAATAATTTGCAGTCCGGTCTTGTATGAACTCTTCATAAAGGATGCCCCCACTCGCATGTCAACTGCATGAATGAGTTGGATTACCTCATTTGTACTAATTACAAAATGGATCGCATCCATGGTGTTTCCAGAATGAGGTTTTCAACCTTATTCTTATATCATAGACCATTTAGGTTATATTCTTGAACACAATCCAAATAGTGTCCACTACATTTATTTTCAAGATATATGTTATAACCTTGGAGCTTAGTTTATTAGATTTATAAAGCAAGACTGTAATTCTATCAAAACAAATAACCATTTATTTAATTGATCAAAATTACACAAGTTTAGGGCATAAATCCCAACAATCTCCCACTTGACCTAAAGCTTATGGAGTACAAAGAACATTACAGTAATGTAAATACAAAAAACTAGGGCATTTAAACCCCTTTGTACAAAATACTCCCACTTGCCCTAGTTGGGGAAGACTTGTAAACTTAGACCTTCTAGGTGACTCTCTAAAACTTTAGCCGTGAGAGCCTTTGTAAAAGGATCAACAATGTTGTGCTCTGAGGCTATCTTCGTGACAATCACGTCTCCTCTATGCACTATCTCCTAGATGAGATGATATTTCCGCTCAATGTGCTTTCCCCTCTTGTGACTACAGGATTCCCTCGAATTTGCCACTGCACCACTGTTATCGCAATACAACGTGATAGGCAAAGTCATATTTGGAACGACTTCAAAATTTAGCATGAATTTCCTTAACAAAACGGCCTATTTTAGCTGCTTCACAAGCTGCTACATATTCGGCCTCCATGGTGGAATCAGCGATGCATCCTTGCTTGACGCTTCGCCATACTACAACTCCTCTGTTAAGAGTGAATACTGACCATGATGTAGATTTCCGAGAACCTTTATCAGTCTGAAAGTCAGAATCCGTGTATCCTGTAAGGATCAGATCCTTAGCCCCATACACAAGCATGTAGTTCCTTGTTCTCCGAAGATACTTAAGAATTGTTTTAACCACTGTCCAGTGTTCAAGTCCTAGATTGGATTGATACCTACTGACCATTCCAACTGCAAAACAGATGTCAGGCCTTGTACACAACATGGAGTACATCAGGCTCCCAACAACTGATGCATAAGGAATCCGTCTCATACCCTCAACTCCTTGAGGTGTCTTAGGACACTGTTCCTTAGACAAATGAATTCCATGTCTAAAAGGCAACAAGCCCTTTTTGGAATCTTGCATCTTAAACCTTGACAACACTTTGTCTATGTAAGATGCTTGAGACAAGGCTAGTGTTTTATTCTTGCGGTTAGGACAATGCGGATCTCAAGAACAAAGCTGCGCATCACCCAAATCTTTCATTTGGAATCGCATAGCTAGCCATTCCTTGATGTCGATGAAGATAACCTACATCATTCCCAATGAGTAGGATATCATCCACATAGAGAATTAGGAATGCGTGAGGAACTATTAATGATTTTCTTGTAGACACAAGGTTCATCATCATTTCGGTCAAATCCATAAGATTTGATTGCCTCATCAAATCTTATATTCCAGGACCTAGAGGCTTGTTTCAGTCCATAAATTGACCTTTTAAGCCTTCAAACCTTTTGTTCTTGTCCTGGTTCAATGAACCCTTTGGGTTTGTCCATGTAGATGTTTTCCTCAAGATTGCCATTCAAAAAGGTTGTCTTGACATTCATTTGCCATACCTCATAGTCATAATATGCGGCAATGGCAAGAAAGATACGGATAGACTTTACCATAGCAACAGGTGAAAATGTCTCCTCATAGTCAACCCCTTCAACCTGGGTATAACCCTTTGCTACTAGTCTAGCTTTAAAGGTTTGCACCTTCCCATCTGCACCACGCTTTCTCTAGTAGATCCACTTACACCCTATATGTTTTACCCCATCAGGCTTATCTACAAGATCTCAAAAAGAATTAAAGTACATAGACTCCATTTCTTGGTCCATGACTATGACCCATTTGTCTTTGTCTTTGTAAATCATTGCTTGATTATAAGTCAATGGATCCTCGCAGTTGTCATCTAGTATGACAACTTGGGTTTCAGCTAAACCCATGTAATGGTCAGGCTGTATTACAACCCTCCCACTACGTCGAGGCATACTCAACTCTTGAGATGAACTCTCTTGACTAGACAAACTAGTATCAACAACTCTTGTTGACGTACTAGTGTTCTTAGCAACCTTTGTTATTGTTCCGTCTAATTCACTCAACACAACTTTACTTTTTGGTTTGTGGTCCCTTATGTGGTCCTCCTCTAAGAAAATGGCATTTGTTGACACAAAAAGCTTATCTTTCTTAGGATCATAGAATAAACCACCTCTTGTTTCTTTTGGGTATCCTACGAATAGGCATAACTTTGAACATGAATCTAACTTCTTTGGATTTGTCACAAGCACATGTGTTGGACAACCCCAAATTCTGAAATTACATAAACTACCTTTACGTCCTTTCCAGAGTTCATAAGGTGTTTCAGAAACACTTTTGGAGGGCACACTATTTAAAATGTATACTGCAGTCTCCACTGCGTAACCCCAAAAGGAACTAGGGAGATGAGCATAACTCATCATTGATCGAACCATGTCCAACAAGGTTCTATTTTTCCTTTCCGATACACCATTTTGTTGTGGTGTGTCGGGAGCTGAGATTTGGGATGCAATTCCTTGTTCTATCATATAGTTCTGGAATTTTAAATCAATGTACTCTCCACCTCGATCCGATCGAAGTGTTTTAATAGTTTTACCTAATTGATTTTCAACCTCAGTCTTGAATTCCTTGAACTTTTCAAGTGCTTCAGACTTGTGGTGCATTAGGTAAATGTACCCAAATCTAGAATAATCATCTATACAAGAGATGAAATATTCATATCCTCCCCTGGCTTTAACATTCATCGGACCACAAAGGTTTGAATGTATAAGCTCTATAGGATCTTTGGCTCTATACCTTTTCCACTAAAAGGTCTTTTAGTCATTTTGCCTTCTAAGCAGGATTCACATACATGCAAAGAGTTTTCTTCTAACTCGTTTAGAAGTTCGTTCTTTACCAATCTCTCAATCCTATTGAGATTAATGTGACCCAACCTAAGATGCCAAAGATGAGCATTTTCTTTAGGAGAAATTAGTTCTTGTATTTGCAATTTTGTATAATTCACTATTAAAACTATTTTAACTGAATTAAACCGTTTGCAAATAATTCTCAAGAAGAGCAACACATAGTACAATACTTTTCCAATGAAATAAACATTTTATTCAATTGAAAAGAAAATGAAGTACAATGTTCGCTAAGGCAAGAATCAGAAATAAGGTTTCTAATAAACCCTTAAGCTATATGTTATCAAATAAAAGCTTTTCTTTGCCAGACGATTGCTCTTTATTTGCTCCTTTTCCTCTTCTTCTGACTGCAGTTCTTAGTTCCAGAGGATGAATCCTTCTGAGAACTGTTGGAATGGGCAAACAAATTTTCCTCTCCATTTTGTTGTCTCTTATCATCCATAAGAAACTGATAATTCTGCAGATCATACTCTATGTTGCTCATCGTTGCATTGCTACGGAATCGCAGAAAACTTTTCGGAAGAGATTCTAGGATGAACAAAACCTGACATTTTTCATCTATGACCGCTCCGTTTAATTCCGCTATGTTGAACATGTTCCCTCATTGACGTTCCTTCCTTCATGCGTGCGTTATAAACGAATTTTAGGGCTTCATACCGAATTTGTTTGGACGGTTGTCTAGACAAATTTAGCACAAAATCCATGATCTCACGAGCTGAGACCTTGCTCCCCAGCCTCCTGGCTAAAACATCAGGTATGCTAGCCAGGATATAGGCTTTTGCCTTTTCGTTGGCATTGATCCATCGGTCATATGCATTCTCAACAACTTGAGATGCGTTTTGAGCAGGAAATTGAGGACACTCCTCATTGAGAACGAACTTAAGATCATATGTAACCAAGATTATGTTGAGTCCATTCCTCCAAGTCATTATGTTCTCTCCGGTTAACCTTTTCGCACCCAATAAGGAAATTATAGAGCTAGACATTTTTGCTGAAAATTTACAAATAAACTTGTATGAGTTTCTTGCTATAACTCTAATCCAATCATGTTTTAGCTAATTATCAAATGATTCCTAGGCCATTTATAATTTGCAATGATACTCCAAAGGTTTAGAATGTATGACACCGAAGGGTAATAAAAAACACTCCTCCTCTGGATCAAGACACTCTTGAGCAAAACCTAATACCAGAATAACTCTTATTCGTATAGGTTTTAGTTACCATTTTTCGGTCTGGATACATACACAACTTATATACCCCGTGAGTGTAACCCTCTGTCTTTAGATCCCAGACTCTCCATCCAATAAAATTCACCGAAGGGAGGACTAGATTGAAAAATAGTCTAAGGAAATCTTTATCCCTTTTGGGTGTCTACTATGTTCGATCCCCTATGATCAAGCCCTCCGAAGGGATTGTCTGGTCCAGGCCAAACTAGCAGGCTGACCATAGTGGTCTAACGGTGTAACAAAAGAGACCGTAGGTTTTGTTTTCACTAAACCTGCTCTCACTCACTATAAGTACCCTCTCCATTCACCTTGATATTGACTCATACAAACACCATCCAGAGGGGGCTCCGTTTGCGCCACGAGGGCCAGCATATGAGTCTCACGGTGTGAACTTCCCGGAGATAGCGTAGGTGGGAAAATATGTATCTCATACACTTTTCCTCCCACTGAATACTTTAAAGTTATAGGAATCTTACTTAGGCTAAAACCCAACTAATGGTTTTACCTAACTCTATCAATATAACTCTTATATCGATAATCAATATAACTCTTATATTGATTTTATCCTAAATTTGTTAATATAACTCCTTATATTAAACCTAGGATTTCTAGTTTATTAACCCCTTAATAAACCGTGGCCTTCTTGTCATTTATAAGACTCTCTGATTAAATTTCACTCCCAGGTCAGTTCTCAGGTAGGGGTGTTCCGTTTTCGTCAGTTTAAATACCCCAGCCTAGACAGAACTTTCCTTAGACAGAGTTCCTCTTTTAATCATAGCTTATAAATTACTTGGTTCCTAATTCTAATCTAATTAGAACTAGATAACCTAAGGTCTATTATTTCCAAGTTCTAAACACTTTAAAACTAATAATTAACCTTAGGTGACATGCATACTATGTTATAGTGTTTGATCATTCATCACATGAATAATAAGACATTCATCGCATATTCATCTCATGATATATAATGCATGTCAATGTTGTCCATAAATTAATATAACAACCTTATATTAATTAATCATGCAAACTATATAATATAACTCCTTATATTATAAACGATGCATGAAAATACTTAACCTAAGGTGAGATTTCTAAAATAAAAGCATACATTATGCATGACAATAATTACACAACAATTGCATAATTTAAATAGCAAAATTAGACCAATTTTGGCACCCTAAAATTAATTTTAATTAATATAATCTAATTATATTAATTAAAATTAAATAAATTTAATATAAATAAATATAAAACATTTTTATATTTATTATATATAATAATTACAAAAATCTGTCCGTTGCTCCTTCGCGTGAAACGCCTGCGGCGTTGCAATCTCGATCGCGGCGTTACGTAGCTTCTTCTTCTTCTTGCGCGGTTGAAACGCGCCTCTCGTCAAGCGTTGCAACGTCGTCAAATCCTCTGCGCTCGTTCACGCGCAGCTGCTGCACGCGCGCCAATGAACAACGTTGCAACGCTGCACACAGACAACACAATCTCCATTGTTTTTGGCTCGTTTTTGCTCCGTTCTTCTTGGCAACCACCTTGTCTCGATCGACACGACCTTACAGACTCGATTTACATAATAAAATGCCCAAAACAATAGGCCCTTACATTGAACAATTCAACGAAATTATGTAAATCTAAGTGCCAAAATCGAAAACATCTAATTTGCAAAATCGTTCATACATCTCATGCAAAAACAGTAAATCCCACCTCGTTCTTGAAAAAATCTAGAACGTAAATCAAGAACGCAATTAGGCTCTGATACCAATTGAAGGGAAAACGAGTCCCACAGTGGAAGCGATTGCGAATCGCGCGCTCTTGATTTAGTTACAACGATTTAATCAAGAACGTAAAGCACTAGATTAAGCATATAAACATAATGGACAACAAGAAATATTACCTTTGTAGAACCTTTCTTCAAGTGCTCCTCTCTCCCACGATCAAGATCTCAGCAACTCGAACACGAACGAACGAAGACACGACCACTGGATCTTCTCCGTTGTTCTCTAGGTGAGGGAGGAATGTGGGTTCCCTTTAGGAGATATGAGATGTTGTGAGAGAGATGTATGTTTTGGAACCTTTTCAACAACAACAAAGATTTGGATCACTTAACCTAGTTGCATCTCATGCAACCATATATATAGGGAAATAGGATGGAAATGACCATCCTACCCCTCCTTTATTCTCTCTTTAGTATATGGTTTATATATAAATCTAATTCACATTAAAACTATATATTATATCTATTATATCATATATAATTGATATAACACCTCATGTATGAAATTGAACACTTCAACTTCATTCCTAACTTTATACCCTCAATGTTACCATGTTGAGCCAACGGAGGGACCTAATGGACCTATAGTTCATGAGCTCCAATGATATGAGATTAACTGATCAAACTCTTTGATCTAGTTAATCAATATTCATTAACTACAAGTCACTCCACTATAGACTTGTAGCTGCACTCTCCTCACTGTAGATATTATTGTGTCCACTGATATAGTCATTACCCATGAGTCGACCCTTCACAGGTTCTTCGTAATCATGGTTGGGTCAAATTACCGTTTTACCCTTGTGATTACCTCTTTGCTCCTTAAGCACCACTGATCCTCTAATGAACAACAAGTCTAGGGTCCTACCTTAGACTCATACCCTCATCGAGGGTGGGGCCCCGTTGTTCAAGACCTGGAGTCAGTTCTTAAGGGAACAACCTATCTAATTCCTTAGTGTAGGAATGAGTGAATTCCATCTTGCACAGTTAAGTTTCCAGCTACCTACGAGGTTCTGTCCCTGAGAAGGTAGACTTATGGAGTCGGCTACAGGCCACTCTCTTTCTTTCAGATTGTAACATCGTTCTAAGACATTTTCTACACTTTTTGTTTGGTTTTATTGTGATTTAGAGTGGCTAAAAGTTGATGTCGGTCCCTCGTCTCCGAGCTCCCGTCTCGATCTCGAACCTCCACAAATACTTTTGCTCCCAAGGAATGCTCACTTTTCTCTTCTCACAGAGTGTATTTCGAAATTAGGGTGCAATCTCTATCAAATTCGGCTCCCTTTGTAAAAAGATACAATGTTCTATTTATAATGGTTTTCGTTACAGCGTTGCAACGCTAGGGACAATGTTGCAACGCTGTGCCCAAGGCGCGTAGCATATATGGAAATTGTCGATGGTGTTGCAACGGTGAGGGCAGCGTTGCAACACCGCTACCCTTGTGCGTGCGCGTCCTTATCGATTTGGCGTCAGCATTGCAACGCCCTCATCACGGTCCTTCACGTTTGCTTCCTTATCGAGATAGCGTAGCAACGCCCTAAGGCAGCGTTGCAACGCTACGTGCATGGGTCTTTAACGCATGAAATCTGCATGGATGGTGTTGCAACGCCATCGCCTCGGGTCAAATGGCTTGAGTTGCTCCTTCTACTTCTATTAGATGTTATTTTAAGCTTCAAAAAGCCCTGGTTTGATCCCGAGTGATCCAAAATGTCTCTAATTGTCCTGTTTAAGCTCTTAACCTGAAATTCAATGATTAACACACATAAAAGCCCTGAAATTATCATAAAACTAGCAATAATTAAGCCTAAGGATAGCACATTTTGTGTGCTATCAATGATAAAGGAAAATGTTTCCACTGCAACAAGACGGACACTGGAAACAAAACTGTCCAAAATATCTGACCGAGAAGAAGAAAGAAGGTAAATATGATTTATTTTGCATAAAAGCTTGTTTAGTGGATAATGATAAAACTGCTTGGATGCTGGATTCAGGAGCCACTAATCATGTCTGTTCTTCTTTTCAAGGAGTTGATTTCGCGTGACTACTGAAAGGAGAAATAACACTCCGGGTTGGAAGTGGAGATATCGTCTCAGCTATAGCGATTGGCACGATAAAGCTTTTGTTCGGCAAGAAATATATGTTGTTAGACAATGTATTTGTGATACCAGGATTTACTAGAAACCTTATTTCAATTTCTTGCCTAATGTAACAATGTATTTTTGTTTCATTTTCTTTCAATAAAGTGTTTATTTCAAAGAAAGATGTTGAAATATGTTCAACTTCATTAAAGAATGGTTTGTATGTTTTGAGACCGAATTCAGTCAAATCTGTTTTGAACACTGAACTATTTAAAACAACAAACACACAAACTAAGAAACGTAAAATTTTTCCTAAAGAAAATGTTCATCTTTGACATCTTAGGTTATGCCACATTAATCTCAATAGGATTGAGAGATTGGTAAGAAATGGATTTCTAAATGAGTTAGAAGAAAATGTCTTACCTGTATGTGAATCCTGCCTAGAACGCAAAATGACTAAAAGGCCTTTTAGTGGAAAAGGTTATAGAGCCAAAGAACCTCTTGAGCTTATACATTCAGACCTTTGCGGTCCGATGAATGTTAAAGCCCAATGAGGTTATGAATATTTCATCTCTTTCATAGATGATTATTCAAGATTTGGGCATGTTTACCTAATGCATCATAAGTCTGAAGCACTTGAAAAGTTCAAGGAATTCAAGGCTGAAGTTGAGAATCAATTAGCTAAAAAAATTAAAACACTTCGATCAGATCGGGGTGGAGAGTACATGGATTTAAAAATTCCAGGACTATATGATAGAACATGAAATTACATCCCAACTCTCAGCACCCGGTATGCCTCAACAGAATGGTGTATCAGAAAGGAGAAATGGAACCTTGTTGGACATGGTTCGATCGATGATGAGTTATGCTTGTTGGGATTTATGCCCTAAACTTGTGTAATTTTGATCAAATAAATAAATGGTTATTTGTTTTGATAAAATTATATTCTTTCTTTATAAATCCAATAAACTGAGCTCCAAGGTTATAATATATCTTGAACATCAGTGTAGTGGACACTATTTGGATTGTGTTCAAGAATATAACCTAAATAGTCTATGGTATAAGAATAAGGTTGGAAACCTTATTCTGTTAACACCATGGATGCGACCCACTTTGTAATTAGTACAAATGAGGTAATCCAACTCATTCATGTAGTTGACATACGAGTGAGGACATCCTGTATGAAGAGTTCATACAAGACCGGACTGCAAATTATTAGTCTAACCAGTATAACACCGTTAACAAGGTAAGACCGATAATTTATAGATGGTCATTATTGACTCAACCTGAATCCTGAGCAAGTTAAGAACTCCTACTTATAGGGGTTTGTCCTTAGACTAGTATGGGTGAGAGTGGCCTGTAGCCGACTCAATAAGCCTACCTTCTCGTGATGAGAATCTCGTAGGTAGGTGGGGACTTAAGCGTGCAAGATGGAATTCACTCATTCCTACACTAAGGAATTAGATAGGTTGTTCCCTCAAGAGGCGACTCGGTCTTGAACAACGGGCCCCGCCCTCTATGAGGGTATGAGTCTAAGGTAGGACCTTAGACTTGTTGTTCATTAGAGGATCGGTGGTGTTTAAGGAACAAAGAGGTAATCACGGGGTAAAGCGGTAATTTGACCCGGTAGTGATTACGAACAACAACTGTGAAGGGTCGACTCATGGGTAATGATTATATCGGTGGACACAATATAATCTCTGATGATGAGAGTGCGGCTAGTCTATAGTGGAGTGACTTGTAGTTAATGAATGTTGATTAACTGGATCAAAGAGTTTGATCAGTTAATCTCACATCATTGGAGCTCATGAACTGTAGGTCCATTAGGTCCCTCCGTTGGCTCAACATGGTTATATTGAGGGTATAAAGTTAGGAATGAAATTGAAGTGTTCAATCTCATATATGAGATATCATATTAGTTATATGTGATATAATTGATATAATATATAGTTTTAATGTGAATTAGATTCACATATTAACTATATACTAAAGAGAGAATGAAAGAGGGATAGGATGGTAATTTCCATCCCTATCTCCTTATATATATATAGTTGCATAAGATGCAATTAGGTTAAGCCAATCTCAAGATTAACAAACCTAAGCCTTTGTTGTGTTGTTGGAAAAATTCCAAAACACAAACTCTCTCACAACATCTCATCACACCTAAAGGGAACCCACATTCCTCCCTCACCTAGAGAACAACGGAGAAGATCCAGTGGTAGTGTCGGTGAACATTCGGGTTCGTGTTGATGAGATCGTGAACGTGGGAGAAGGAGCACTTGAAGAAAAAGTTCTTCAAAGGTAATATCTCGTTGTCCATATTGTTATTATATGCTTAATCTAGGTAGAATTGTTCTTGAATGAAATCTTTGTAACAAAATTAAGAATGCGCGATTCACTATCGTTTCCGCTGCGGGATTCGATTCCCTTCAATGCTCATCTCCCTGACTCTTTTTGGGGTTATGCAGTAAAGACTGCGGTATACTTTTTGAACAACGTACCATCAAAAAGTGTTTCTGAAACACATTTTGAACTCTGGAAAGGACGTAAAGGTAGTTTATGTCATTTCAGAATTTGGTGTTGTCCAACACATGTGCTTGTGACGAACCCGAAGAAATTGGATTCACGTTCAAAATTATGTCTATTTGTAGGCTACCCAAAAGAGACAAGAGGTGGATTATTCTATGATCCTAAGGAAGATAAGGTGCTTGTGTCGACAAATGTCACTTTCTTAGAGGAGGACCACATCAGGGACCACAAACCAAGAAGTAAAATTGTGTTAAGTGAGTTAGACGGAACAACAACAAAGGTTGCTAATGGTGCTAGTACGTCAACAAGAGTTGTTGATACTAGATTGTCTAGTCAAGAGCGTCCATCTCAAGAGTTGAGAGTGCCTCGACGTAGTGGGAGGGTTATAACACAACCTGACCGTTACATGGGTTTATCTGAAACCCAAGTTGTCATACCAGATATTGTGAGAATCCATTGACTTATACTCAAGCAATGGTTGACAAAGACAAAGACTAGTGAGTCACAACGATGGACCAAGAAATGGAGTCTATGCGCTTCAATTCAGTTTGGGTTCTTGTAAATAAACCTGATGGGGTAAAACCGATAGGTTGTAAGTAAATCTACAAGAGAAAACGTGGTGTAGATGGAAAGGTGCAAACCTTTAAAGGTAGACTAGTAGCAAAGGGCTATACCTAGGTAGAAGGGGTGGACTATGAGGAAACTTTTTCACTTGTTGCTATGGTAAAGTCTATAAGAATTCTACTTGCTATTGTCGCATATTATGACTATGAGGTATGACAAATGGATGTTAAGACAACATTCTTAAATGACAATCTTGACGAGAACATCTACATAGACCAACCCAAAGGGTTCATTGAGCCAGGACAAGAACAAAAGGTTTGCAAGCTTAAAAGGTCGATCTATGGACTGAAACAAGCCTCTAGGTCCTGAAATATAAGATTTGATGAGGCAATCAAATCTTTTGGCTTTGACCAGAATGATGATAAACCTTGTGTCTACAAGAAGATCATCAATAGTTCTGTCGCATTCCTAGTTCTATATGAGGATGATATCCTACTCATTGGGAATGATGTAGGTTATCTTACTGACATTAAGAATTGACTAGCTACGCAATTCCAAATGAAAGATTTGGGAGAAGCGTAGTTTGTTCTTGGCATCCAGATTGTTCGAAACCACAAGAATAAAACTCTAGCATTGTCTCAGACATCTTACATCGACAAAGTGTTGTTGAGGTTTAAGATGCAAGACTCCAAGAAAGGTTTATTACCTTTTAGATATGGAGTTCATTTGTCTAAGGAACAGTGTCCTAAGACACTTCAAGAAGTTGAGTACATGAGACGAATTCCTTATGCATCAGCTGTTGGAAGTCTCATATATGCCATGTTGTGTATTAGGCCAGACATCAGTCTTGTAGTAGGAATGGTCAGTAGGTATCAATCCAATCCAGGACCTGAACACTGGACAACAGTTAAAATAATCCTTAAGTATTTTCAGAGAACGAGGAACTACATGCTTGTGTATGGGGCTAGGGATTTGATCCTTACAGGATACACAGATTCTGACTTTCAAACTGATAAAGATTCTAGGAAATCTACGTCAGGGTCAATATTTACTCTTAACGGAGTTGTTGTAGTTTGGCGAAATTTCAAGCAAGATGCATCGCTGATTCCACCATGGAGGTCGAATATGTCGCAACTTGTGAAGAAGCTAAAGAGGTTGTTTGGTTAAGGAAACTCATGTTAGATTTGGAAGTTGTTCCAAATATGAGTTTGCCTATCACACTTTACTGTGATAATAGTCGTGTCGTGACAAATTCAAGAGAACCCCGAAGTCACAAGAGGGGTAAACACATTGAGCAGAAATATCATCTCATCCGGGAGATCGTGCATCAAGGAGACGCGATCGTCACGAAGATAGCTTTGGAGCACAATATTGTTGATCCATTTACAAAAGCTCTCACGGCTAAAGTATTTGAGAGTCACCTAGAAGGTCTAGGTTTACAAGTCTTACCTTAACTAGGGCAAGTGGGAGTATATTGTACAAATGGTTTTAGTGCCCTAGTTTATTGTATTTTACATTATTGTAATGTTTGTTATGTACTTCACTAGCTTTAGGTCAAGTGGGAGATTGTTGGGATATGTGCCCCAAACTTGTGTAATTTTAGTCAAATAAATAAAGAGTTATTTGATTTGATGAAATTATATCCTCGCTTTATAAATCCAATAAACTAACCTCCAAGGTTATAATAGATCTTGAACATCAGTGTAGTAGACACTAATTGAATAATGTTCTAGAGTATAACCTAAATGGTCTATGGTATATGTATAAGGTTGAAAATCTTATTTTGGTAACACTATGGATGCGACCCACTTTGTAGTTAGTACAAATGAGGTAATCCAACTCATTCATGTGGATGACATGCGAGTAGGGGCATCCTGTATGATGAGTTCATACAAGACAGGACTGCAAATTATTAGTCTAACCAGTATAACACCGTTAACAGGATATGACTAATAATTTATAGATGATCATTAGTGATTCGACTTGAATCCTGAGCAAGTTAAGAACTCCTACTTATAGGGGTTTGTCCTTAGACTAGTATGGGTGAGAGTGGCTTGTAGCCGACTCAATATGCCTACCTTCTCAGGGATAGAACCTCGTAAATAGTTGGGGAGTTAACTCTGCAAAATGGAATTCACTCATTCGTAGACTAAGGAATTAGATAGGTTATTCCCTTAAGAACTGAGTCCGGGTCTTAAACAACGAGGCCCCGCCCTCTAAATTAGCTTAAGAGAGATTGAATTTATGGTAGGACCACAGACTTCTTGTTCATTAGAGGATCAGTAGTGCTTAAGGAGCAAAAGATAATCACAGGGGTAAAATGATAATTTGACCCAACTGTGATTACAAACAACCTGTGAAGGGTCAACTCATGGGTAATGATTATATCGATGGACACCATATAATCTATAGTGAGGAGAGTGCAACTACATGTCTATAGTGGAGTAACATGTAGTTAATGAATATTGATTAACCGGATCAAAGAGTTTGATCAGTTAATCTCACATAATTGGAGCTGATGAACTGTAGGTCCATTAGGTCCCTCCGTTGGCTCAACATGGTAATATTGAGGGTATAAAGCTAAGAATGAAATTGAAGTGTTCACTTTCATATAGGAGGTGAGATATCAATTATTTGTGATATAATTGATATAATATATAGTCTTAATATGAATTAGATTCACAAATTAACTATATACTTATGAGAGAATGAATGAGGGATAGGATGGTGATTTCAATCCTATTTCCCTATAAATAGTTGCATGAGATGCAACTTTGAGGAATGCCATTTTGACATAACCAAAAAGTTCACTTTGAGATTGTTGTTGGAAAAGTTCCAAAACACATCTCTCAAATTCTCCACACCTCATCCTAAAGGAACTCACCTTCCTCTCTCACCTAGAGAACAACGAAGAAGATCTAGTGGTTGATCTTCGTACGTTCGGGTTCAGGTCGTTGAGATCGAGAGATCATTGAAGAAGGAATACAAGAAGAAAACGTTCTTCAAAGGTAAATTTCTTGTTGTCCTATCTAATTATGCATGCTTAATCTTAGATTTTATGATCTTGATATGAATCTGTGTAATAAAATCAAGAACACGCGATTCACAATCGCTTCCTGCAGGATTCGATCTCTTCATAGTTATCTTTAATTTGAGTTTTAGCTTGGGAGAGTATAACTTGAGTTTTAGTATTGATGCGTGATTATTAATTCATAATTGCATGAGAATGGATAATTTATTATTAGAAGGCATAAAAGAACTACTTTGAAGGCATTAAGGGTGTGTTTGGCCCATGAGTTTGGATTTGGATGAGTTTGACATCCAAATCCAAACCCATGTTTGGAGCAAGGTGTTCCAAATCCTTGGTTTTGAAACTCATTCCCATGGGTTACAACAATACAACCCCATGGGTTACAATAGTGTAATCTCATGGAATTTGTTCCATGTTTTTCTCATCTATTTGTCGACTACTTCGACAACTCCGATAAAAACTCCGGCGACCATCGACGACCATTGATAACGACAACTTCGATAAAAACTCTGGCGACCACCGACAACGACAACTCCGATAAAAACTCCGACGACCGCACAGGCGACCACTTTGACAAAAACTCCAGTGATAACTCCGACGACCACTCAACAACCACCGACAACGACAACTCCGACGACCGTACCGGCGACCACTTTGGCAACAACTCCGGCGACCACCCGACACCATCGACAACGATAACTCCAACGACCACACCACGACTAGCGCGATCATGGCGCCTCCAAAAAACACTTGATTTTCCATTTCCTCTTCAACAACTCGGCAACTAGCCACCGCGATGGTTGCCTCAACGACCTTTTCAACAACAACTCCGACGACCCGATGACCACCAACAACCAAAAATCCAATGACCACCTCGACAATCCCACCACCTCATCAACTTGACCACTCCAACAATCTGTGGTCTAGTCAATTTTTAAAAGGTTAAAATAAAACTAAAAATGGCTAATAAACATTTTTTTATGCTATTCTCAACACGTTTGAATTTTGTGAAATTTTTATTTTAAAAAAAATAAAAACAACTTGGTATTTTTTTAATGTACACTCAAATGGCTCAATTTTGTAATTTCTTTTTTAAAAGTTAGAAAAAATGAAATAATTTTTTTTTTCTTTCGCACAAAGGCGCTTTATGTTCTTTTGTTTCGTGTTAGTTGCAACACTTTTGGACGATGTATTTGTATGTGTAAACTCGTGGTAGGGGTGTTCAAAAAACTACCTGAATTGAAAGGTTCATGGAAAAGTTACTTAAAAAATTGATCCATGTTAGACATTAACTTCTACAATTCACATAAGATCAATTACAAAAATTTGAAAGGAATAAAATAGCTAAAAGAAAAAAGGTGAAACAAAACTGTACCAAACCTAGAGTTCAGAAAACTGCACCCAAGACACAGCTCTCTGATTCCCAGGCTTCAGAACACTGCACCCCAAACACAGGTTTCTGATTCCCAGGCTTCAGAACACTGCACCCCAAACACAGTTTTCTGATTCCCAGGCTTCAGAACCCCTCAGGACAAACCCTCCAGGCTTCTGATTCCCAGGATTCTGATTCCGAACCTGCGCCCCAAACAGCCCCTAAGGGTGTTAAAAAGATCTGATGACCCGAAAAATCCGATCGACCCAATCCAATTCTTCGATTTAGGTTGGATTATCAACTTGTTTAGGTTGTGTTGAGTTCAAAAAAATGAAAACTTTATGGGTTGGGTTGGTTTGTGCGTTCACCAAAAATTAGTTTGGGTTGAACCGAATCAACCAAAATTTCTTATTAATTTAAATAAATACTTTTAATTATATTACAAATTTACAACTATATGTACATATATTTATGTTAATTTTATAATTATTTTTAGATTATTTATTCTTCAATAAATTTTTAAAATAAGTTGTTATGTATTTAGAAGGTAAAAATTCATAATATAAATTAAAACTGAGTTGCTAATCTAAATTCAATATTAAAAAATAAATAAATATATATTTTACATATCAATACTTAACTTTTTCTTAAATTAAAATTTTGAATATATAACTCGCTCAATCCGAACCAACCCAACCACCCAAATATTTTATGGTTGGGTTGGGTTCATCACTTAACAAGGGTTGTTTGGGTTGAAGAAATTAACAATGTGAATGGGTTGGGTCTAAAAAGTATCTCAACCCTTCCCGACCCAACCCATGAATACTCTTAGAAGGCATGCTTAGTTGAATACTTAGACCGGAAGGTTAGGTATTCAATTTAACATGATTTTATTTGGGCTTGGAAAACCCATTTAACCAACTTAGTGATTCGGCTGATAATTATTCTATTTTTTATGAATCTTAATTTAAATCAAGTGATGTTTCTCATGGAACCAAAATTCCATTTAACCAACTTAGTGATTCCGCTGTGCTTTATGATTTTCGAATCCAACATTCCCTTGGTCCTTGATGGATAACATGTAATTATACTATCTTATTTTTATTTATTTAGCTAAATTTATGGTTTAAGTGATAGGTTTTATGTCGATCAATTGTGTATTTCACGAAATGGAGCAAATTCATGAATGGATAGAATGGAAGCTCTAGGATGAAGTTTGGCTTTAAAAAGGGTAAAATTAGAGTTGAGCATGGAAGTGTTGTTGCAGTCAGTTTGGCTGACGGGTCAGTGTTGAGACTCTATTCTCAGCGTCTCATGTTGATGCAAAAGCGCGCACGAGGATTTCCATTCGTAGTGAGGATTCAATGTTGGAGGTGTGCATCTTAATGAAACGGTGTGTTTAGAACAGTGTTGAGACGTTGTCCTCAACATTTCAACACTGTCTCGCAAATTGCCTTTTATTCTTCGTTTTGAGACTGTTTTTTGTCATTTTTCTGAAAACTACTCATTTTGGGCAAGAAAGATTTGATCTTAGCTGCTCGAGACGCTGTGATCGAAGTTTGAGGCATGGAATTGGAGGCAATAAGCGTAGATCAACGAGTTTACTCCTACATTTTCCTATCTTTTTCTTTTAATGTGTTGTTTGTGGGTTGTAAACTTTGTTTTAATTACAATCACAACAGTTTTTAGTGGGTGAATTTACTTTGTTTGGGGGAATTAATGTAGTTAATTGGATTATCCTTTAATTTTGGGAGGTTTTAACTGGGGTATCTCTTTTAATCACTTTGTGCATGGTGTGTTTAATGTTATTGACAAAGTAAGGAATAGGGATTAATGGATGGCGTAGTGTAATTGAGCTCGACATGGTACATTTTACTCAGAAAATCATTGCACAATCT
Organism: Trichosanthes cucumerina; assembly: GCA_036507285.1. NCBI lineage: Eukaryota > Viridiplantae > Streptophyta > Magnoliopsida > Cucurbitales > Cucurbitaceae > Trichosanthes > Trichosanthes cucumerina. Next base: position 98,686,196 of record CM071835.1, on the reverse strand, counting down.
TATTTTTTACCTAAGTAATTCATGATAAGTGGAAATTAATTAAAGTTGATTATGAAGGTTGATTAAGGCTAAGTGTGGATTAAGTCAGGGGAATTATAACAGGTAGCAAAAAAATATTAGAATACTTGCAAATCTATCCATGATTTTGTAGATTTACAAATATAGCAAAAAAAAAATATAATTTAATTTTCATTTTTGTATTATTCCAGTTTTACTTTCATAGGTGTAGTGTATCAGTAGGTTATCTGATATACTTAATATTTGGTATATCAGTAGTATATCTGATATACTTTATATTTGATATATCAATCAAGTAATATATACATAAAAATGAAGTACATTAGTAATACATTATTGATATAGTATCGATACACTTTTTAGTATATCAGTTAAATATATGGACAATAACATGTAAATTTTGCATATTTGGTATATCACTTATATACTTCATTTTATATACATTCATTTGATTGACATACCTAACATTGAGTATATTAATAGTATATTAGTGATATACTTCATTTCAAATATATCTGATATACTAAATATGAATTTCTAATATACTACTAATCAAGTATATAAATTAAACAAGTCTATTAACTAAAAACTAGTAAACATAAATCATTAAAGTAAAGAACTAAATAAATTATATCAATAACATATCAGTGATATACTCTATATTATGTATAACTCATATGTGAATTATTGATATACTCTTGATAAACTTCATATAAGTATATTGACAATATATCAGTAATATACTTTATATTAGATATATCATTATTATATCAATGATATATCATTGATGGACTATTGACAAACTTCATATTAAAATGTATAAAATAAAATATATCAGTAGTGTATCAGTGATATCCTCTATATTACGTATAATATCATATGTGGCATACTTATGTACTCTTGATAAACTTCATAGAAGTATATCAGTAGTTTATTAGTGATATACTTTACATTAGGTATATTGTTGGTCTATCAACAGTATACCATTGATAACTATTGAAAACTTTTTACGAACAATGCCCGTAAAAAATAAAGTATATCAATAATGCACCAACGATACATTCTATATTATGTATATATCATATGTTAATTACTGATATACTCTTGATCAACTTTAAAATAAGAATATCAGTAGTATATCATGTATTTACTTTTTGGTTAGATATACGTTAATCTATCATAACTATCGCTGATAGACAACTGATAGACAACTGATATTTTTCATCGACAACTGATATTTTTCTAATGCCCATTCCATTTTGTTCGTATTAGTTCCATTTTGTTCGTATTAGAAAGGAAGAGAAAACAAATCTGTTCATATAAATCTGATGCATGAGGCTCTTCTTACTAAGCTCCAATCTTCTACCCTAATCCCTTACTTAAGGACTTTTAGCTTAATGCTAAGTCACTTATATTGTACATGTTGCCTCACAAACCCAAGTGAATTGAAAGGGTTTTACCATCGAAGCGACAATTGAATTAGAGGAAAACATAACGCATAAAAGAATAACATGAAACTGACGAGTAGGATGACAATCATTAAAACAACAAGAGGAGTTTTTTTTTTTTACCCTAAATATAGAGATGAATTTAAAGTGATTAATTTAAATGAATTTAAAGTGATTAATTTAAAATCTTTAGAATTTGTAATAAAAATAAAAATAAATTTATAATGAGTAGAATCACTTTTGAATATGTGCCAGCAAATAAATTTGTAATTTAAAATAATAAAAAAAGTAAGATATAAAATATTATTTTGAGGAGTGTTTAAATGGAGTGGACTCCCAATGCCAACAAGAGCATTGCTCAACTGACATATGTAAGACTTATGATCAAAATGTCATGAGTTCGAATACCTCACCTCCCAATGGTTGATTGATGTACTAAACAAAGGGTAAACTACATAAATGGACTATTTAAAATAGGGCCTTTGTAAGTACGTCCAAAAGGTTTATAAATTGCATCTTTGCCTATTGTGAAATATTGAAACGTTTAAAGAGGAGGCCCAAGTCCCAAACTACCCCTGTTATTATGTGGAATAAAAAAAGAAAAAGAAAATTTAATAAAAGGAAACAACGTGATATAAGGTGGTTTCAAATAAATCACCAAAAATCGTGCAAATCATACTGCGAAAACTCTATTCTTCAAAGAAACCAAAAGATAATAGAAACTTCCTCTGCAATCTTTCTTTCGTGAAGGCACAACAGAGCTAGGGTTTTGCAGAGCATCAACGTTAGGAGCATTGGTAAGTTATTTGTATATTCATTGTCTATTCCTCCATTAATAACAATATCTTTTGTAAGTTATTTCGTGTAGTGGGTTTTGTAAATCTGTTGTTTTTGAAAAATCTGAATGCATGTTCTAATTTATGGTGAAGAAGTTTATATTTGGGGTATTTAGATATTGTTACTGTATTTTGGGTGAAGATTCTTTCGATTTAGGGTTGGTGGAAGTTTAGATATTTAGGCTTTTGTGGAGATTCTTTTGATTTAGGGTGAAGATTTTTTATTTTCACTAATCTTGGAAAATCTGTGTTCTATTATTGTGGTTTTGGAACGTATATTTTAAGAAGCAAAATCTAGAAAAATTTAGTTATGTATAATATTTTTAAAAACATATACATTAATATTTTTCAGTGTATAGTTCGTAATATATACATTGTTAATTCTTATACTAAATAGAACAGAATAAACTATCATAGCGACAAATTGTTCATAACGTAACTGATTTTGCATTACAATGTAGTAAAAATTAACAACAAATGGTGAAGATTACTAAGATAGGAAATACAGAGAGGCGTAGGAGTCAACGATTGCTAGGATCATCAAGCAGAAAATCACAATATCAGTCAAATGAGATGGATCCTGTAATTATCGAAGAGGTATAATTAATAAATACAATATTTAAAATGGTATATATATAATATATCTTATTTGTTATTCGTTTTCTTAACCATTTCAGATAGATAGTTATGATGGTGAGGAATAGGGAGCACAAGAACAAAAAACCCAACAATCGAATCTGTTGAACAGATTGATTGGAAATGTGGGGAGAATGTTTAGTGATATAACTCCGACAAAAACACAAATTGATGGTGATGAGGAAATGAAAGATGCAGATAAGAATAAGGAGTTTGTTGATGAATAAGAGGAAATTGACACTTAGATGGTGGCATTCAGACATGATTTTGAGGTAAACATATAATATAAAAATCCAGTATATAAAATTAATTATTTATGTATATATATATACATAATTTGAATATACCCCTATTTTCTTCTTTAATGTAGGATGAAAAGCAACGATCTGAATATCAAAATTATGTTGAAGATACAAATGATGTTGAAAAAGAAATTAGTGCAAATATAGAGGATAATGATGAGGTATGTAAGTTAAGTAGGATGATAATACCATTTTCTTCTTATTTATGTATATATATATATATATATGTAGATTTATTTATTGAATGATTTAAGTGTATTTATTTATCTAACATAATATATATTGTAAATTAAGCAGGATGATAAAAACATTTTGTTTGCAAGGATGGAGAGATTAAAAGCAAAAAGAAAGCAATTGGATGAAACTCAACAACTGGTATGCATGTGAATATAATTAGTTTATCAATAATAATGAATATTAAATATTATTCGTTTATCAATGTAGAAAACTCCAAAACAGAAGAAAGTGAAGAGGATTTCGAAGAACATGCCAATTGAATCCTCATCCAAAAGGGTATTGAAACATCATTTGATATTAGTTATATATATATATTATATATATATGATATATGTATAATAATTGACTTTGAATGTAACGACCACAACCACAGGTACTAGTTATTTATTTTATTTAACGTTCTTTCAACCTGTGTGTGTCTAGTTGGGTTAGTGATTTTCATCAAGCTCGGCGTTATTGAGTCTTTGATTTTATTGGCTTAAGGCGAGATATTCTCCGTTAGACAACTATTGAGGAAAATTAAAAGAAAAGGAAGTGGCAATGGCACTTTGGTGAATAATGTCTAAATGAGAGGGATAATTGATAATTGGATTTTAACCTAACTTTTAGTATTTAAGCTCCTTATGACTTCAACCCAAAAAGAAAACCCTAATACTTGAACCATCACTTATCCCCCTTCTCATTCTCTTACAAATTAACCTAGCTGAAACCTACTCTCATTGTGCTACCCTACCCGCAGTGGCGGAAACCCTCACGACAGGAAACGCGATCCGGCCCACCGCTTCACGGAGCCTCGGCGCGCGCGCGTGACGGGGACGTCATCAACCTCGCCGCTCGAGGCGCCGCGCATACCATACGCGTCGTATGGCGAGGCACAGGCAAAGCAACTCCCACCGATCAGGACTGCACGCCGTCGTTCGCCTTCAAGCCATCCAAACTCGTGGTTTCAACAGCATCAGGCGCTGCAGCAATCGTTCCCTGAACGTCGACGACGCCAGAACTCGCCGACCACCAAAGGGTTGTAGTCATCCGCAAGCTTCGAGCGACCATCAACCGATTTCCGTTCACGCCGCTCACTCCGACTCACGAAGTCCTCAACGCGCATGACCGTTCGTGAGCGTTGTCGTCGCGCCGCTCGAGCACCGAGAGGGACGGCGATCAAACCACGAACCGCCGCGACTAGGCGTGGGCGTACCTCGCAAGCGTACCGAATCCTCATTTGGAAGGGAAAGGGCAGCCGATGCGTTACTCCGTGTCGTCCACCACCGTTACTTTGCAGCTTCCGGAATCAACTGAAATCCAGATTTCCTCCGGTAAGCTTTCGGTATTGATAGTCATTCCGATTTACAAAAGAAGGACGTGTGATTTTTGTACTATTGGAGGTTTAGAAGAAGTTGGATCTAACTCGCATGAAAATCTTGCATGACATTATTGTAGGAACGAAAGTGAATTTGAGTTCAAGGCTCCCAAGCTTCGGAGCAAACAAACCCACGTTCGAATTATTATTCGGAGTCAAGGTAATTGGTGCAAAGTGAGAATTATAGACGCTTGCGTGTTTAGATTCCTTATATTGAATGAACTGAGTAGTAGGATAACGAATAGAAGGATTCTTGATTTACAGGTTATTTGGAAAGGACCGTTAAGTTAAGAATTTGAAGGAAAGAGTAAGATCAAAGCTCGAGGTAAGGGACCTTGTGCCGAATCGTTTTAAATGGGATTAAAGAAAACGAACTTCAATATTTTATGTGAAATTAGTACGATATTTTACTTAAAAGGATTTAATGATTTTTATACGAGAATATTCCGAGATTTTATGTGAAAATACTTTGATATTCTATGAGAAGATATCTCAATATTTTATGCGAGAATAATCTAGTATTTTATGCGAGAATGTCTTTGTATTTTATGTAAGGATATTTCAGTATTTCATGTGAGGATAGTACAGTATTATCTATGAGAATATTGCATGATTTGTATACGAGCATTACGCCCTATCTGATGTGAAAAGTCATGATTTGCATATTAATGATAATGGTTGTGGCATGTACACTATAGTTATGATGAATGATGGGACCTCATGCATTTTATGTATGTCATGAAATGAATTAATGAAAAGTGTGGACATTGGTCTCACGAGAGCATTATGTGCATGGTCAAACATGCAATAGAGACCCTATGGGTCAAATTACAGAAGTGCGTGAGGACTCAAATTATTACAGAGTGCATGAGGACTCAAATTATTACAGAGGGTCTGTGAGGACTCAAAATGAAATGACTCGGGATGACGAGTCGGCCACACAAATAAAAAGGAAGTCATGGATTAAAGACCTGACAATATGAGAAAGTTTTAGGTCCCGCATATGTACATTTCGAACAAGTTTAAAGTCATGATTGTATGTGTATGCATATCCCAAACCTCGGTAGCGAGGTCACTTACTGGGTATTGTTTTACAATACTCACCCTTTCTTTAAAAATGTTTTTGAGGTAAGGCCAAGGGCGTGCGGGCGAGTAGCGGAGGCGCGTTGCTAGGACCATGGGAATAGACATGTTTTCCGCGCATTTCTTTTATAATTGATGTTGTCCCTTTATGTTCTTGAAGTTTAAAGTTACTTTTTGATTTTAAAGCGCCATGTTAAAGCTGCTACTTTTATCTGTTTGAATGTTTTATTTGGGATCCCTAAAGACAAATTATTTTAATTGGAGGTTTATTAAAGATCTTTTATCTCTTGGCCTAAAAATGCATGCATGTGTAGTAATGTCCCTAAGAGTTTAGTCATAGAAAAGTAGGGGCGTTACAGTTGGTATCAGAGCCCTAGGTTTAAGGGTTACGTAGACTTGCTTACTGAGTGCTACTGAGTAGTTCCCATGGTTGAACAACGCGCGTTAGGCCACCGCTTGAGCACGTTACAGTATTTTATTAATTAATAAATGATTATGATGTGATTACATTTTATGTATATACATGAACTTAAAACCCTAAAGGGTGAACCTATCTTGTAGTTAGAAAGTAATGGCGAGTTAGAAACTCTGTATTGTAGTATCGACAAAATGCCACCTAGAGGTCGAGGAGAGGTAGGGGACGTGGTAGGGGCCGGAGGCAAGGGAAAACGTTGGCCCAACCCGAATTACCAGCTGGAGCAGGAAGAGGTTGCTCCACCGTCTGAGACCTCCCGGGACCGGCTGGTCGCCAGGAGAATGCACTGCGATCGCTCAGTGGCGGATCAAGGAACACCAACGTTATGACTATGATGGTGGAGGCTATGCAGAGTCTAGTGCGAGCTCTGAGTAGCCACTCGGTGGCCCAAGCAAATCGTCGGGGCGTAAACGATGCAACTCGAGTCTCGATACGAAGGACTTCGGAAGTATGATCCTAGATCTTTCGATGGGTCTTCCGGTGACCCCACATGTGAGTGAGTTGTGGTGTCCTCCATTGAGACCATTTTGGTGATGAATTGCCACGAGGACCGAGAGGGTGTCTGTGCTACCTTTATCTTTGAGAGACGACGCTTATCTATGGTGGGAGTCCGCCCGAGGAACCATTGTCGCTAAGCGGAGAAAGCGATTACGGAATCTGTTTAAGGAAGCGTTCGCGGAAATTTTACCTGCTGCGGCTCGTTACGAGAGAAGCGGCGAAATTCTACTGACTTGGCGAGCGAGGAGGCGGTGGAGGTGTATGAGAGGAATTCACCCGTTTGTCTCGCTTTGCCCCCGAAAGTGGTAGACACAGAGGCAAAGAAAGCAGAGCGCTTCATTATGGGATTTGGATGAGAATGTTCGAGGCTTCATTCAAGCACTAGCACCTCCCGATTATGCCTCGCGGTGAGAGTAAGCGGAATTGATTTGGGTGCTGCGCAGATACGCTGGCAGTAGTGGTTAACCTAGGATGACCCATGGCAAATCATAAGAGGAAGTGGGACCGGCCAAATTCGAGCTCACGGCGTCCCGGCGTACACCGTATAGATGAGCAGGTCATTTTCATGCGAGTTCAGTCGAAACCACGAGTCAGCGAGCGGGAGATAACGGTGGAGATAAGCCACGGTGCAAAGAGCGTGGTAGCGAAAGACTTGGGGTAAGTGTTTGGCGGTCGGAGTGTGCTTGGATGTGGGAAAGAAGGGCACAGAGATAATAGTTTGCCCGAGTCAAGCCGGCACTAGCCAACCTCGAGTTATCAATAGTGGGGCTCTTTGTGAAGCCCGCCATACATCAAGGAAGAGCTTATGCAAGCACCGAGAAAAGCATCTATGGCTCGGACTCGGTGGTTACTGTGTACACTTCCATTACTTGGGCACCTTGCCTTTGTATTATTTGATTACTGGTTCTACACACTCTTTTATTTCGCATCCTTTGTAAGTCAAGCTGAGTTAGAACTAGAACAGTTACAGTATGCTCTATCTGTCTCCACTCCTGCGGGGATAAATTTGTTAGCCACTATGAAAGTCAAGGATGGTAGTGTGACCATCGCAGACCATGAGTTAACAGTAAATCTAGTAGTCTTAGACATGTCGACTTTGATGTGATATTGGGCATGGGTGGTTAGCGCGAGAATCATGCTTGCATTGATTGTTTCGGGAAGGAGGGTAGTGTTTACTCCTCCCGACCAACACCGGCTCTGATTGAGACGCACGATAGCGGGAAGTAGGCCTAAGGTAATTCACGCCCTTAAGGCCAGAAAGTTATTACATCGGGGAGCTTGGGGCATCTTAGCTTGCATACTAGATGCAAGGTGTACGGAGATCTCAGTGACATCGGTACCAGTGGTGAATGAATTTCTGAGACGTTTTTCCGAGGACCTCCCCGGAATACCTCCGGTCAGAGAGGTAGATTTTAACATCGGATTGGAATTAGGGACGACTCCGATATCCAAGGCACCGTACAGAATGGCACCGGCAGAGTTGAAAGAACTAAAAGTACAGTTACAAGACTTACTAGACAAGGGGTTTATACGCCCAAGCGTTTCGCCTTGGGGAGCCCCTGTGTTGTTCGTGAAAAAGAAAGACGGATCCATGCGCCTGTGTATAGATTACAGGGAGTTGAATAAAGTTACGATCAAGAATAAATACCCTCTTCCCAGAATAGATGATTTGTTCGATCAGTTGCAGGGAGCAACAGTGTTCTCCAAGATTGATCTGAGATCAGGCTACCATCAGTTGAGAATCAGTGAAGAGGATATTCCTAAAACAGCATTTAGATCACGTTATGGGCATTACAAGTTCACAGTAATGCCGTTTGGGCTGACCAACACTCCTGCCGCGTTCATGGACTTGATGAACCGTCTATTCAAAAAGTTTCTAGATACGTTCGTGATTGTGTTTATCGACGATATCTTGATATACTCAGTGTGATGAAGAGCATGAAATGCACACGAGAAAAGTTTTACTCACACTGAGAGAGAATAAGTTATATGCAAAATTTTCCAAATGTGAGTTACGCTCGAGCATGGTATCTTTCTTAGGGCATGTTGTGTCATTTTGAGTCTCTGTTGACCAAAGCAAAAGTGGAGGCGCGTCACTGCGGTGGCCTCTCGTCGACCACCGTATTCTGAGTGCGTAGTTTTTTCGGGTCTTTGGGGATACTATAGGCGTTTCGTGCGAGATTTTGCCAAGATAGCCATGCCTATGACTCGACGCGCAAGGGAAACTCATTTGTTTGGGACGATGCTTGTGAGGCGAGTTTCGGGAACTCAAGTACTGATTAGTGTCGGCCCCGATTCTTACAGTTCCCAGAGAGGAACAGGAGTTTTGTGGTTTCTGGTGATGCTTCTAAGAAAGGTTTGGGTTGTGTTCTAATGCAGCACGGTAAGGTAATAGCCTATGCATCCCGACAATTAAAGACGCATGAGAGGAATTATCCAACTCATGATTTGGAGTGGCGGTGATGGTCTTTGCATTAAAGATGCGGAGACACTACTGTATGGCGAGAAAATTGATTTTTACAGATCATAAAAGTCAAGTATACATTCACTGAAGGAATTGAACATGAGGCAACGCAGATGGTTGGAATTAGTGAAGGATTATGATGTTGACATACAATACCACCCCGGTAAGGCTAATGTCGTGGCCGATGCCCTCGGTAGGAAGCGGATGGGCATACTTCAAAGACGATTTGCGTGAGAGAGCAGAGTTCTGGCGAGAGTTTGCTCGAGTGAAATTGCGAGACTAGTAGGAAAGACCACGGCTCGATTAGCTCGATTAACTGGTACAACCAACCTTGAGGCAGCGCATCGTTGAGTCTCGGCGGGAGACCTCCGATTAGTGGAAAAACTTACTGCAGTAACTCTGAGGTGAGTTGTGAGTTTTCCTATCCACGGATGGAGAGATTATTATTTCAGGGGACGATTATGTGTGCGGGACGATGACAAACCGAAAGCGGCGAAATCTTGAGCGAAGCCCACAACTCACCATTTTCTATGCATCCTGGCGGTACCAAGATGTATCGAGATCTCAAGCGAGCATTTTGGTGGTGTAACATGAAGCGCGACGTAGCGAGGTTTGTCGCCAAGTGTTTGACTTGTTAGCGAGTAAAGGCACCTGGCGAGACCCGCAGGATTACTACAACCTTTACATGTACCTCGGTGGAAATGGGAGGAGATCTCTATGGATTTCATAGTTGGGTGCCTAGAACCTTGCGAGGTTACTCGGTGATTTGGGTCATAGTGGGCCAGATTAACCAAGTCGGCACATTTTATATGTGGAAACCCACCTATTCTACGGATAAGTGGGCGCACTTTACGGAGGAGATAGTCCGTTTGCATGGGATTCCGGTCAAGATTATTTGAGAGCGAGGATCCACGTTTCACCTCCAACTACGGAGGAGTTTACTGAGAGCGTTAGGTTCGCGGTTGAACTTGATCTGACTTTTCATCCACGAGGCGGATGGGGATGGCGAACGTTTAAACCGAGATATTAGAAGATATGTTGCGAGCTTGCACTTTAGACTTCCCGAGCGGTTGGGACACTCATTTGCATTTAATGGAGTTTGCTTATAATAACGATTATCGATGACGACCATCGGAATGGCTCCATTTGAAGCTCTCTATGGAAAACGTTGCAGAACTCCCATTTTTCGGGAGGAGGTTGGCGAACGCCGATTGTTGGGTCGAGAATTAGTACAGTCACTAATGAGGCAATACAAAAGATTAGGCGCGAATGCACCGCCCAAGTCGAACAAAAGAGTTATGCCGACACGAGGCGAAGGACTTAGAATTCGATGTTGGGGACCATGTATTTCTTAAGGTGGCCCCAATGAAGGGAATTCTAAGGTTTGGCCAAAGGAAGTTGAGTCCGCGATACATCGGACCATTTGAGATTTTAGAGAGGATTGGTGCAGTGGCCTCTGATTAGCACCGCCGCCTTCCCTTCGGGTGGTTCATAACGTGTTTCATGTCTCCATGTTGAGAAAGTACGTTCCAGACCCGACTCATGTCGTAGACTTTGAACCATTGCAGTTGGCAGAAGATTTGAGTTATGGCGAACGACCTATACAGATTATCGCCAGAGATCGAAAGATCCTCCGTAACCGTGAGATCAACTTAGTTAAAGTGTTGTGGCAAAATCACCGCACGGAAGAAGCTACATGGGAGCGAGAAGAAGAAGTGCGAGCTAAATATCCAGAACTATTTCAAGAATAGGAACTTTCGAGGACGAAAGTTCTTAAGGAGGGAAGATTGTAACGACCACAACCACAGGTACTAGTTATTTATTTTATTTAACATTCTTTCAACCTGTGTGTGTCTAGTTGGGTTAGTGATTTTCATCAAGCTCGGCGTTATTGAGTCTTTGATTTTATTGGCTTAAGGCGAGATATTCTCCGTTAGACAACTATTGAGGAAAATTAAAAGAAAAGGAAGTGGCAATGGCACTTTGGTGAATAATGTCTAAATGAGAGGGATAATTGATAATTGGATTTTAACCTAACTTTTAGTATTTAAGCTCCTTATGACTTCAACCCAAAAAGAAAACCCTAATACTTGAACCATCACTTATCCCCCTTCTCATTCTCTTACAAATTAACCTAGCTGAAACCTACTCTCATTGTGCTACCCTACCGTCGGCCGGAAACCCTCACGACAGGAAACGTCGTCCAGCTGCTTCACGGAGCCTCGCCGGCGCGCGCACGGGACGTCATCAACCTCGCCGCTCGGAGCTGTCGCGCCATACAACTGTAAGCCGAGGCCTGTGCAGCAACTCCCACCGATCAGGACTGCACGCCGTCGTTCGCCTTCAAGCCATCCAAACTCGTGGTTTCAACAGCATCAGGCGCCGCAGCAATCGTTCCCTGAACGTCGACGACGCCAGAACTCGCCGACCACCGAAGGGTTGTAGTCATCCGCAAGCTTCGAGCGACCATCAACCAGTTTCCGTTCACGCCCGCTCACTCCAACTACGAAGTCCTCAATGTCGCAGACCGTTCGTGAACGTTGTCGTGCCGCCGCTCGAGCACCGAGAGGGACGACGATCGAACCACACGAGCCGCGGCGACTAGAGGCGTGGGCGTACCACCGCAGCGGCACCGAATCCTCACCGGAAGGAAAGAGGGCACCGATCGTTACTCGTCGCCGTCCACCACCGTTACTTTGCTGCGCCTTCCGGAATCAAGCTGAAATCCAGATTTCCTCCGGTAAGCTTTCGGTATTGATAGTCATTCCGATTTACAAAAGAAGGACGTGTGATTTTTGTACTATTGGAGGTTTAGAAGAAGTTGGATCTAACTCGCATGAAAATCTTGCATGACATTATTGTAGGAATGAGCTGAATTTCGAGTTCAAGACTCCCAAGCTTCGGAGCAAACAAACCCACGTTCGAATTATTATTCGGAGTCAAGGTAATTGGTGCAAAGTGAGAATTATAGACGCTTGCGTGTTTAGATTCCTTATATTGAATGAACTGAGTAGTAGGATAACGAATAGAAGGATTCTTGATTTCTGAGTTATTTGGAAAGGAATAGTTAAGTTAAGAATTTGAAGGAAAGAGTAAGATCAAAGCTCGAGGTAAGGGACCTTGTGCCGAATCGTTTTAAATGGGATTAAAGAAAACGAACTTCAATATTTTATGTGAAATTAGTACGATATTTTACTTAAAAGGATTTAATGATTTTTATACGAGAATATTCCGAGATTTTATGTGAAAATACTTTGATATTCTATGAGAAGATATCTCAATATTTTATGCGAGAATAATCTAGTATTTTATGCGAGAATGTCTTTGTATTTTATGTAAGGATATTTCAGTATTTCATGTGAGGATAGTACAGTATTATCTATGAGAATATTGCATGATTTGTATACGAGCATTACGCCCTATCTGATGTGAAAAGTCATGATTTGCATATTAATGATAATGGTTGTGGCATGTACACTATAGTTATGATGAATGATGGGACCTCATGCATTTTATGTATGTCATGAAATGAATTAATGAAAAGTGTGGACATTGGTCTCCTGAGAGCATTATGTGCATGGTCAAACATGCAATAGAGACCCTATGGGTCAAATTACAGAAGTGCTGTGAGGACTCAAATTATTACAGAGTGCGTGAGGGACTCAAATTATTACAGAGTCTGTGAGGACTCAAAATGAAATGACTCAGGATGACCGATCGGCCACACAAATAAAAAGGAAGTCATGGATTAAAGAGACGACAATATGAGAAAGTTTTAGGTCCCATATGTACATTTCGAACAAGTTTAAAGTCATGATTGTATGTGTATGCATATCCCAAACCTCGGTAGCGAGGTCACTACTCGGGTATTGTTTTTACAATACTCACCCTTTCTTTAAAAATGTTTTTCAGGTAAGGCCAAGGACGTGCAGGGCGAGTGACGGAGGCGCGTTGCTAGGACCATGGGAATAGACATGTTTTCCGCGCATTTCTTTTATAATTGATGTTGTCCCTTTATGTTCTTGAAGTTTAAAGTTACTTTTGATTTTAAATGGCCATGTTAAACTGCTACTTTTATCTGTTTGAATGTTTTATTTGGGATCCCTAAAGACAAATTATTTTAATTGGAGGTTTATTATAGATCTTTTATCTCTTGGCCTAAAAATGCATGCATGTGTAGTAATGTCCCTAAGAGTTTAGTCATAGAAAAGTAGGGGCGTTACATTGAAAATAGAGAACAAGACAACAAAGTGGGACTATAGATGTTACTAAATCTATTAAGCAGAATTTCAGAAGGGAAAAGTATTGAAAAGAAGTCTGTGAAAAAAGATAACAAGGTAAGAGGACAAATATATATCTTAAGCATTTGATCCACTTGAATATAATATGTATATCTAAGTTATCATATATCGTAGGTGACAAAGAATGTAGAAGGAAAAAATAAAACAACAAATGCTATAAGATTTGATAAAGGATTTATCATTGGAGAAGACAGATCTGACCAGAGGAGGGAGGAAATAAAAAGACATTGGGAGATGAGTTGTTGAATACACAAATTCTTAAGGAAGTGTAGGCAATAGAGAAGAAAATTAAAGCTGAAAAGGTATCTATTTAAATAAAATGTTATGTATGATTTATAAAGATCTGGTTTGATTTATTATGTATATAATGATGAATATTGTGATTATTTTTATAGATAGAATATGTACAATGTCAACACCAAAATGATTCTGCGAATATGTACAAAGATGAGGTAAAAACATTTTATATATTACTTCAATTAATTATGATACATCATATGCTAATGTTTAATTTTTAATAATTGTAGCTTAAGGGAAAAGGGTTGTTCTCAACAAAAAGGGAAATTGCAGGTAATAGGATTAATAGGAGGATTAGCGGACGACGTGTTATCTTGCCATCAAAATTATTGTGATCACCGTTCACAACCAAGTTCGGTTCTGCTAATGAAGCAAAGAAGAAAGAGAAAAAGATCAATTCAGAAGACTTTGCTTGTCCGAGCTTTAAGATTATGTCTCAGCTCTAGGAAATATGTAGTAGACTAACAAGACTTTTACCAACACTTACTATATGTTTTATGTTTTATGAATGTGTCGTACTTTTATTATAGACAAGTTACGAAATTGTTTCCAGTTAATTATTATATATTTTGATTGTTCTTAATATTGGTTTGTTTGTTATTGATTGTTTGGGAAAAGTAATAGGATTGAATCACATGTTATAAATGGTATTTATAATATATCGATAGAATATTTGAACTACATGATATAAATGAAAAACCTTGCTGATAAAGATATATGAAAATTTGAACCTACAAGTCAATTAGGTACTTTCAAAGTATAGTGTGACTTGTTTGATATTCAAATTTATTTTATAAATAATGATATTGTATATACAATAAGTTAACATGGTATATAAATATAAAATTATATTATATACTATGTCATATAATATACCTAAATTAATTAATTACTAAATACTATGTATATGGTATATAATTGTAAAATTAGTTACGAAAAATGAGTCAATGCAAATTCAATTATAAAGTATCAATACGTTAACAAAAAGTAATGTGTCCATAAAATATTAAAGATGAAATATGAGAAAAGAAACATAAATACTACTGGGATATGGGAAATTTGCAAGTATTCTTATTGTGACCAAGACGTCCACAACGTCTGAAATTAACTGTCTTTTTGAACTCCATGGACGATCGAATTCTTAGTTTCTTTGATCTACCAACCGAGCACTTCATATTTGGTGGAAGAATTTTAATGTTCTTAATGTATTCTGGAATTACCCAGGGATGCGCTACAGAAGCCATGGGAACCAAGTCATAGTTCTCCGCACACATGTTTTAGAAAGTAATTTTAAAAGATTACCATTTTCTGCTTATGTATTACAGAGATTTGAAACCAGAGACCGAACTTATTTATGTTTTTAAATGTTTTGTATTTTTATGGGATCCCAAATTAAAGTGAATTTAATAATCAAGTTTTATCTATTTAAAGTCATTTAGGGCCTCAAATGCATGCATGATAGTAATGCCCCTTAGAAAGAGACTTAGTAAAAGTAGGGTCGTTACAACAATGCTTCCAGCCAGCAGTTGAAGCAGCTAACGACTGGAACCCATAATTTCCTCGGATTTTTTAACTTTAACATATGAGCATATGATGGGAGAATGGAAAAAGAATCTTCAGGGGAACCCATAATTTCCTTTATTGTTTTATCTCGAGCACGCCAGGCTTTGTGATAACTTACGTTCACACCATGATGAGAACGAATGTACGAAATGATTTCTTTTGGAGCATCAAACTCATCACCATCAAGGGTAATTCCATTCTTTATGCAATCCTTAATTAAAGATGTTGATGCTTGTTTATAAGAATTCATAACTGAAGGGAATCGAAGTCCCCGGCGCGCTCTTGATTTAGTTACAACGGTAAATTCAAGAACATGAAACACTAAATTAAGCATAAAATTAGTATTGATAACAAGAAATTACCTTTGAAGAACCTTTCTTCAAGTGCTCCTCCTCTCTCACGATCAAGATCACAGCAACTCGAACTCGTACGAATATCAACACTGCCACTGGATCTTCTCCATTGTTCTCTAGGTGAGGGAGGAAGGTGGGTTCCCTTTAGGAGTGGTGAGGTATTTTGTGAGAGAGATGTGTGTTTTGGAACTCTTCCAACAACACAACAAGAGAGCTTATAAAACCTTAGAATATCTTAACTTAGTTGCATCTCATGCAACCATATATATAGGGGAATGGGATGGAAATGACCATCCCACCCCTCCTTTAATCTCTCTTTAGTATATAGTTTATATATGAATCTAATTCACATTAAAACTATATATTATATCAATTATATCATATATAATTGATATAACTCCTCATGTATGAAATTGAACACTTCAATTTCACTCCTAACTTTATACCCTCAATATTACCATGTTGAGCCAACGGAGGGATCTAATGGACCTACAGATCTTGAGCTCCAATGATGTGAGATTAACTGATCAAACTCTTTGATCCAATTAATCAATATTCATTAACTACAAGTCACTCCACTATAGACTTGTAGATGCACTCTCCTCACTGTAGATATTATTGTGTTCACTGATATAGTCATTACCTGTGACGACCACAACCACAGGTACTAACTGTTTATGGTATTTAACGTTCGAGCGATTTGTAAGTTGGGTCAGATTAGTAAATTTTAGCATGCTCGGTGGGTGTGAACTATGAATTTCATATAATTTTAAGTGATTGTTTTCTTTTAGAGGAATTTACATATTTAAATGAAGGAAGAGGAAGGGACAATGGCACTTTAGAAAATAGTGCCTAAGTCAAGGACTAATTGGGACTTTTGGAAATAACCTAGGTTTTTATATTTATCCTTATTTAATCTTACAACCAAAGAAAAGAAAAAAAAAAGAAAAGGAAAACCCTAACCCTAGGTATCTTCTCCTCTTTCATTTGCCCTAGCCGACCACCCCTCCCTCTTTTCCTTGTTCTTTGCTTCACTGCGGCGGACCCACGAACGGAGCTACCGCCCAGCTGCTCAGCCGTCCACGCCTTCAGCCCACGAACGGAGAGACGCCGGTTGAAGCCCACTGAGCCTTGCGCCGCCGCCGTTTGCGAGCTCGAGCTTCCAGCCGTTCGGGACTACCTGCACTCGCGAGGACCACCGCCGATAGTACGAGCCTCTCAGTCGCCGTCGAGTCCTGCAGCGCCGAAGCCTCGATCACGCTCGTCCAGCCGATTCAGCAAGCTTCACGCCGCCAGCCGCCTCATCGTCATTCGCTCGCTATCTCTTCTTCTTTGCCGTCCCCGGCCGTCAAGTCCTCAGCCACGCGGGCGTCCAGTCGTAGGTGCCGTCGGATCTTCGAGTTTCACGCGTCCGCCGGTCGGAGTTCACCACGTTTCTGACCTCGATCTCGTGCTCCTCACCGTCACGCCATCCGACCAGCAGACTTCCGTTCGGGGTTACACTGCCGACGAGGGTTACTCGAAGTCGAGGTGGTTGATTAGGTGAGCCACGCGAAACCTTTCTCTGTTTTGGAAGTGTAGAATTATTTAGATCGTAATCGCGTGAAAATATTGTAGGATCAAGCCGGAGTTCAGTACCAAGACTTCCAAAATTTGGAGCAAGCATATTGACGTTCGGTTTATTCTTCGGAGTCAAGGTAATTGGAGCAAAGTAAGAATCATAGACACTTATGTACGTAGACTCTTATATATTAGACGAGTTTTGTAGTAGGATGTCGAGTTAGAAGAATTCTTGGCTTACAGGTTATTTGGAAGGGACCGTTAACTTAAAAGTAGAAGGAAAGTGTGAGATCAAAGCTCGAGGTAAGGGACCTTGTGTGCTAGAACTCTTCTAAATGGGATTAGAGAAAATGAATTTCCATATTTTATGTGAGAATATTTCAGTATTTTATGTGAGAATATTTCAGTATTTTATGTGAGAATATCTCAGTATTTTACTTGAGAATATTTCAGTATTTTATGTGAGAATATTTCAGTATTTTATATGAGAATAATTCATGATTTCATGCGAAAGTTTTCTACTAGTGAAAAGTTATGTTTTGCATATCAGTGTTAATGTTTCATGACATGTGCACTATAGTCATGTTAGATGATGGGACCTCATGCATGTTATGTATGCCATAAAATGATTTGAGTTAAAATGTGGAAATTGGTCTCCTGAGTTCATTGTATGCATGGTTAAACATGCATTAGAGACCCCTATGGGTCAAGCTTATAGAAGTGCTGTGAGGACTCAATCCATAGGGAGTGCTGTGAGGACTCAAAACACTTATAGGGAGTGCATGAGGACTCAAATACTAATAGAAGTGCGTGAGGACTCAAAATGAAATGACTCGGGATGACCAATTAGCCATTTAAAGTAAAAAGGAAGTCATGTATTACAGTCACGTTTGATACGAGAAAGCTTTAGGTCCCACATATGAATATTTTGACCAAGTTTAAAAGGCATGATTGTATGTGTGTGCATGTCCCAAACCTCGGTAGCGAGGTTACTTACTGGGTATTGTGTTGCAATACTCACCCTTTTATTTCAAAATATTTTTCAGGTAAGGCCGAGGGCGTGCGCAGGGCGAGTGTGAGAGGCGCGTTGTCAGAGCCATGGGGATAGTCATGTTTTTCCGCATTTTTCCTTAATAACTGATGTTGTCGTTTTATGATTTCGAAGTTTAAATTTTATTTTCAGAAATTTAAGTAGGCCAAGTTTAAACTGTTCTTTTACATGTTTTGACGTTTTCATCGGGATCCCTAAAGATAATTTTGCTATAATGGAAATTTAAAGATTGTTTTATGTCTTTTTGGCCTAAGAATGCATGCATGTGTAGTAGTGTCCCTAGGAGTTATAGTTACGGAAAAGTAGGGGCGCTACAGTTGGTATCAGAGCCCTAGGTTTAGGGTTCTGTAGACTTGCTTACAGAGTAAGCACAGAGTAGTTCCCATGGTTGAGTAACGCGTTCCGGTCACCGCCAGGTACGTTCTTGTAATTTATAAACTAAGCAAATGATTATGATGTAATTCTGTATTGTGAATGTAAATGAATTTAAACCCTAAAGGTAATCCTATTTTTACAGTTAGAAAATGATGAAAACTAAGTTAGAAACTCTCTGCATTGTAGTACTGACAAAAATGCCACCTAGAGGCCGAGGGAGAGGTAGAGGACGTGGTAGGGTCGGAGGGCGGAGGAAACGTTAACGCACAACCAGGCGCCGCATGGAGCAGGAAGAGATTACTCCACCGTGCGGACCTCCCCGGGACAAGCCAGATCGCCAAGAGGATGCCCCTGCAGTCGCTCCAATGGCAGATCAAGGAAACCCTAATGTCATGACTATGATGGTAGAGGCTATGCAGACTCTAGTGCGAGCCACTGTAGCCACTCAGTTGGCCCAAACAAGTCAGGTTCGGAATGATGCAACTCGAGTCCCGTTATCGAAGGACTTTGAAATATGATCCCCAGATCTTTTGATGGGTCTTCTAATGACCCCACCGTGGTTTGAAGTTATGGTTGTCCTCCATCGAGACCATTTTGAGATCGATGAACTATCACGAGGACAGAGGGTGTCTTGTGTAACCTTCATGTTGAGAGACGACGCTTACTTATGGTGGGAGTCCGCTCGAGGAACCATAGTCGCGAGAGGCGATTACACGGAATTTGTTTAAGGAAGCATTACGGCGAAAATTTTACCCGTCGCGCATTTCGTTATAGGAAGCGACGGAATTCTTACGGCTTAGTCGAAACAGGAGGCGGTTGAGGTATATGAGAGGGAATTCACCCGTTTGTCACGTTTTGCCCCCGAGTTAGTAGACACAGAGGCGAAGAAAGCAGGCGTTGCGTTATGGGCACGGGCGAAAATATTCGAGGCTTCATACGTGCACTAGCACACCCCGGACTACGCCTCCGCGATAAGAGTGGCGGAGTTGATTTGGGTCTGCACGCGGTATCCATCAGTAGCGGCTAACCGGGCGGCCCTGTCAAATCGAAGAGAAATGGGAGCAGCGAATTCAAGCTCGCGGCGCCCAGCGCGCACGCCGCATAGGCGCGAGAGGAATTTTCGTGCGAGGATCGGGGGACAAACCACGAGTTCAACAGACAGAACTAACGGTGGAGACAAACCTCAATGCAAAAAGCTGTGGTAGGCAACATTGGGGTAAGTGTTTGGCCGGACCGAGTATGCTTGGATGTGGGAAAGAAGGACACCGAGCTAATATTTGTCCGAAGTCAAGCGATGCTAGCCAACCTCAAAGTTACCAATAGTGGGACTGCTGCCAAGCCCGTAATGCATCAAAGAAAAGCTTATGCGAGCACAAGTAAGAGCGTCGATGGCATTGAGACTCAGTGGTTCTGGTACACTCCCATTACTTGGGCACCTTGCCTTTGTATTATTTGATTACAGCTCTACTCATTCCTTTATTTCGCATCCTTCGTGAGTCGAAGTGAGTTAGAGTTAAACGATTCTGATATGCTTTGTCTGTTTCCACTCTCTGCTGGGATAAATTTGTTAGCCACCATGAAAGTCAAAGATGGTAGTGTGACTATCACAGATCATGAGTTAGAGGTAAATCTAGTAGTTTTAGACATGACCGACTTTGATGTGATACTGGTATGGATAGTTAGCTTCGAGAACCATGCTTGCATCGATCGCCGGGAAGGAAGTAATGTTCACTCCCCGACCAACCTAGTTTACTGAGTTCGGAGGCACGCTTAGCGGGAAGTAGGCCTAAGGTAATTCACGCGCCTCAAGGCTAGGAAGTTATTACATCGGGGAGCTTGGGGCGTCTTAGCTTGTATAGTAGATGCGAGGTGTACGGAGATCTCAGTATCGTCGGTACCAGTGGTGAATGAATTTTCAGACGTCTTCCCCGAGGACCTCCCAGGAATAACTCCGATCAGGGAGGTGGATTTTAACATAGGATTGGAGTCAGGGACAACTCCGATATCTAAGGCACCGTACCGAATGGCACCGGCAGAGTTGAAAGAACTTAAACTACGATTCACTGAGGACTTACTAGATAAAGGGATTTATACGGCCTAGCGTTTCGCCTTGGGGAGCCCCTATGCTGTTTGTGAAGAAGAAAGACGGATCCATGCGTCTGTGTATAGATTACCGAGAGCTGAACAAAGTTAAGATCAAGAATAAGTACCCTCTTCCTAGAATAGATGATTTATTCGATCAGTTGCAGGGAGCAACGGTGTTCTCCAAGATTGACCTGAGATCAAGTTATCACCAGTTAAGAATTAGTGAGGAAGACATTCCCAAGACAGCGTTCAGATCACGTTATGGGCATTACGAGTTCACAGTGATGCCGTTTGGTTTGACCAACGCCCCTGCCGCTTTCATGGACACGATGAACCGACTATTCAAGGAATTTTTAGATACGTTCGTAATTGTGTTTATTGATGACATTTCGATATACTCCAAATGTGATGAAGAACATGAAAGGCATATGAGAGAAAGTTTTACTCACACCGAGAGAGAGAATAGGTTGTATGCGAAATTTTCCAAGTGTGAATTGCGCTCAGTGCGGTATCCTTTTTGGGACATGTGGTATGCGAGGCGGAGTCTCTGTCGATCCGGCGAAAGTGGAAGCGATCCACGCGGTGGCCTCGTCGACCACCACCGTCACGCAGGTACGTAGTTTTCTCGGGTCTTGCAGGATACTATAGGCGTTTCGTGCGCGATTTCGCCAAGATAGCCATGCCCATGACTCAATCGGCGCGCGCAAAGGTAACACCTTTGTTTGGGATGACACTTGTGAGGCGAGTTTCCAGGAACTCAAGCGGAGGTTGGTGTCAGCTCCGATCCTTGCAGTCCTTGAGGGAACAGGAAGCTTTGTGGTCTATAGTGACGCTTCTAAGAAAGGTTTGGGTTGTGTACTAATGCAGCACGGTAAAGTAATAGCCTATGCATCCCGACAACTAAAGACGCATGAGAGAAATTATCCAACCCATGACTTAGAACTAGCAGCAGTAATCTTTGCACTAAAGATCTGGAGACATTACTTATATGGTGAAAAAATTCAGGTTTTACAGATCATAAAAGTCTGAAGTATTTGTTCACCCAGAAAGAATTGAACATGAGGCAACGCAGATGGTTGGAATTAGTGAAGGATTACGACATAGATATTCAATACCACCCCGGTAAAGCTAATGTCGTGGTAGCGACGCCTCGTGAGAAAGCAGTCCATACTTCAAACGCGAGTTTCTTGTAAGAGTGGAGCTGAGAGCGTAATTTGTGCGAGTGAAATTGCAGTACTAGTAGGAAGACCACGCACGCTTAGCTCGATTAATCTGCACAACCAACTTTGAAACAACGCATTGTCGATTCTCAACAGGGGGATCCTCAGCTAGTAGAAAAGCTCATTACAGTAACTACAGGTGAATTAACAGGATTTTCGCTATCCGCGGATGAAGGATTACTATTTCAGGGACGATTATGTGTACCCGACGACGACAAACTCAAAACCGAAATCTTGAGCGAAGCTCATAACTCACCATTTTCTATGCATCCTGGTAGTACCAAGATGTATCGAGATCTCAAAGCTTGATCATTCGGTGGTGTAACATGAAGCGCGACGTGGCAGAGTTTGTTAGCAGGTGTTTGACTTGCCAGCAGGTGAAGGCACCTAGGCAGAAGCCCGCAGGATTACTGCAACCTTTACATGTACCACAGTGGAAATGGGAGGAGATCTCTATGGACTTCATAGTCGGACTGCCCATAACTTTACAAGGTTACTCAGTGATTTGGGTCATCGTGGATAGGTTAACAAAGTCAGCACATTTTGTACCAGGGAAACCCACCTACTCTACGGATAAGTGGGCGCAGCTGTACCTGGAAGAGATAGTCCGTCTACATGGGATTCCAGCCAAAATTATTTCAGACAGGGATCCACGTTTCACCTCCAATTTTTGGAGAAGTTTACAGAAAGCGTTAGGTTCACAATTAAACTTTAGTACAGCTTTTCATCCACAGACGGATGGGCAGACAGCGCGTTTGAACCAGATCTTAGAAGACATGTTGCGAGCTTGCACCTTAGATTTTCCAGGTAGTTGGGATACCCATTTGCATTTGATGGAGTTTGCTTATAATAACAGTTATCAGGCGACCATCGGAATGGCTCCATTCGAAGCCCTTTATGGTAAGCGTTGCAGAACCCCTGTTTTCTGGGAGGAGGTTGGTGAACGCCAGTTATTGGGTCCAGAATTAGTGCAGGTCACTAATAGTGCAATACAAAATATTAGGGTGCGAATGCAGACCGCCCAAAGCAGACAAAAGAGTTATGCCGATTCGAGACGAAGGGACCTAGAATTCGGAGTTGGGGACCACGTATTCCTTAAGGTGGCCCCAATGAAAGAGATTCTAAGGTTTGGTCGAAAAGGGAAGTTGAGTCCGCGCTTTATAGGGCCATTTGAGATTTTAGAGAGAGGGTTGGTGTGGTGGCTCACAGACTAGCATTGTCGCCTTCCCTATCGTGATTCTCATAACGTATTCCATGTCTCCATGTTGAGAAAATACGTTCGGACCGACCCACGTTGTAGACTTTGAACAATTATGATTAGCGAGAGGATTTGAGTTATGGCGAGCGACTGCATGCATGCATTATTGCGAGAGATCAAAAGACCCCTCCAGAATAGTGAGATCGGTTTAGTTAAAGTGTTATGGCAAAATCACCGCATACGGAAGAAGCTACCGGAGCGAGAAGAAGAGGTGCGAGCTAAATATCCGAACTATTCCAAGAATAGGAACTTAGAGGACGAAAGTTCTTAAGGAGGGAAGATTGTGACGACCACAACCACAGGTACTAACTGTTTATGGTATTTAACGTTCGAAAGCGATTTGTAAGTTGGGTGATTAGTAAATTTTAGCATGCTCGGTGGGTGTGAACTATGAATTTCATATAATTTTAAGTGATTGTTTTCTTTTAGAGGAATTTACATATTTAAATGGAGGAAGAGGAAGGGACAATGGCACTTTAGAAAATAGTGCCTAAGTCAAGGACTAATTGGGACTTTTGGAAATAACCTAGGTTTTTATATTTATCCTTATTTAATCTTACAACCAAAGAAAAGAAAAAAAAAGAGAAAAGGAAAACCCTAACCCTAGGTATCTTCTCCTCTTTCATTTGCCCTAGCCGACCACCCCTCCCTATTTTCCTTGTTCTTTCGCTTTTCTGTGCAGGCGGACCCACGAACGGAGCTCACCGCCCATTGCTTTCGGCCGCCCACGCCTTGACCCACGAACGGAGACGCGGTTGAAGCCCAGCGAGCCTGCGTCGTCTGCGCGTTTGCGAGCTCGAGCTTCCAACCGTTCGGGACTACCTGCACTCGCGAGGACTACCGCCGATAGTACGAGCCTCTCAGTCGCCGTCGAGTCCTGCAGCGCCGAAGCCTCGATCACGCTCGTCCAGCCGATTCAGCAAGCTTCACGCCGCCACCGCCATCGTCGTCGGTACTCGCTCTTCTTCGCCGCCGCCCCCGCCGCCGAGTCTACAGTAGCCGGGCGTCGGTCGTAGGTGCCGTCAGATCTTCGAGTTTCACGCGTCCGCCGGTCGGAGTTCACCACGTTTCTGACCTTGATCTCGTGCTCCTCACCGTCACGCCATCCGACCAGCAGACTTCCATTCGGGGTTACACTGCCGACGAGGGTTACTCGAAGTCGAGGTGGTTGATTAGGTGAGCCACGCGAAACCTTTCTCTGTTTTAGAAGTGTAGAATTATTTAGATCGTAATCGCGTGAAAATATTGTAGGATCAAGCCGGAGTTCAGTACCAAGACTTCCAAAATTTGGAGCAAGCATATTGACGTTCGGTTTATTCTTCGGAGTCAAGGTAATTGGAGCAAAGTAAGAATCATAGACACTTATGTACGTAGACTCTTATATATTAGACGAGTTTTGTAGTAGGATGACGAGTTAGAAGAATTCTTGGCTTACAGGTTATTTGGAAGGGACCGTTAACTTAAGAAGTAGAAGGAAAGTGTGAGATCAAAGCTCGAGGTAAGGGACCTTGTGCCGAACTCTTCTAAATGGGATTAGAGAAAATGAATTTCCGTATTTTATGTGAGAATATTTCAGTATTTTATGTGAGAATATTTCAGTATTTTATGTGAGAATATCTCAGTATTTTACTTGAGAATATTTCAGTATTTTATGTGAGAATATTTCAGTATTTTATATGAGAATAATTCATGATTTCATGCGAAAGTTTTCTACTAATGAAAAGTTATGTTTTGCATATCAGTGTTAATGTTTCATGACATGTGCACTATAGTCATGTTAGATGATGGGACCTCATGCATGTTATGTATGCCATAAAATGATTTGAGTTAAAATGTGGAAATTGGTCTCCTGAGTTCATTGTATGCATGGTTAAACATGCATTAGAGACCCTATGGGTCAAGCTTATAGAGGTCTGTGAGGGACTCAATCCATACATACAGTGCTGTGAGGACTCAAAACACTTATAGAGTGCTGTGAGGACTCAAATACTAATAGGGGTCTGTGAGGGACTCAAAATGAAATGACTCAGGATGACCAATTAGCCATTTAAAGTAAAAAGGAAGTCATGTATTACAGTCACGTTTGATACGAGAAAGCTTTAGGTCCCACATATGAATATTTTGACCAAGTTTAAAAGGCATGATTGTATGTGTGTGCATGTCCCAAACCTGTGTAGCGAGGTTACTGCTACTGGTATTGTGTTGCAATACTCACCCTTTTATTTCAAAATATTTTTGAGGTAAGGGCCAGGGCGACGCAGGCGAGTGACGGAGGCGCGTTGTCGAGCCATGGGGATAGTCATGTTTTTCCGCATTTTTCCTTAATAAGCGATGTTGTCGTTTTATGATTTGAAGTTTAAATTTTATTTTCGAGAAATTTAAGTAGGCCAAGTTTAATCATTCTTTTACATGTTTTGACGTTTTCATCGGGATCCCTAAAGATAATTTTGCTATAATGGAAATTTAAAGATTGTTTTATGTCTTTTGGCCTAAGAATGCATGCATGTGTAGTAGTGTCCCTAGGAGTTATAGTTACGGAAAAGTAGGGGCGCTACAGTTGGTATCAGAGCCCTAGGTTTAGGGTTCTGTAGACTTGCTTACAGAGTAAGCACAGAGTAGTTCCCATGGTTGAGTAACGCGTTCCGGTCACCGTCAGGTACGTTCTTGTAATTTATAAACTAAGCAAATGATTATGATGTAATTCTGTATTGTGAATGTAAATGAATTTAAACCCTAAAGGTAATCCTATTTTTACAGTTAGAAAATGATGAAAACTAAGTTAGAAACTCTCTGCATTGTAGTACTGACAAAAATGCCACCTAGAAGCCGAGGGAGAGGTAGAGGACGTGGTAGGGGTCGGAGGACAGGAGGAAACGTTAACGCACAACAGTAATCGCCATTGGAGCAGGAAGAGATTACTCCACCCGTGCGGACCTCCCCGGGACCGCCCGGATCGCCAAGAGGATGCCCCTGCAGTCGCTCCAATGGCAGATCAAGGAAACCCTAATGTCATGACTATGATGGTAGAGGCTATGCAGACTCTAGTGCGAGCCACTGTAGCCACTCAGTTGGCCCAAACAAGTCAGGTTCGGAATGATGCAACTCTGGAGTCCCGTTATCTGAAGGACTTCAGGAAATATGATCCCAGATCTTTTGATGGGTCTTCTAATGACCCCACTGTGGCTGAGTTATGGTTGTCCTCCATCGAGACCATTTTGATCGATGAACCGCCCCGAGGACCGAGAGGTGTCTTGTGCAACCTTCATGTTGAGAGACGACGCTTACTTATGGTGGGAGTCCGCTCAGGGAACCATAGTCGCCAGCGGAGAGACGATTACTTGCTCAGGATTCAGGTCGAGTCACTAATGACCATCTATAAATTACTAGTCTTATCTTGTTAACGGTGTTATACTGGTTAGACTAATAATTTGCGATCCAGTCTTGTATGAACTCTTCATAGAGGATGCCCCCACTCGCATGTCAACTACATGAATGAGTTGGATTACCTCATTTGTACTAATTACAAAGTGGGCCGCATCTATGGTGTTACCAGAATGAGGTTTTCAACCTTATTCTTATACCATAGATTATTTAGGTTATAATCTTGAACTAAACCCAAATAGTGTCCACTACACTGATTTCAAGATAAATGTTATAACCTTGGAGCTTAGTTTATTGGATTTATAAAAGCAAGACTGTAATCTTATCAAAACAAATAACACTTTATTTAATTGATCAAAATTACACAAGTTTAGGGCATAAATCCCAACAATAACAACATCAGGAGAACATGTATGATCATTGTTGATCTTTTTCACTATCCAAGTATGACATTTATCATCTCTATTATGACTTGAACGTACATACCATTGACAATTTTCATCGATACATTGAACAATAAATAACTTTTTATTCGATTTTTTAGTCCTAAATTGAAAGTTGTCTATTAACGCAATTCCACGCAACGCATTTTGTAGATCTTTCTACTCTCTAAAAATGTCATTCACTAATATATGAAAATTAGGTTGAATTTTTCAACATCAATTATGTCATGATATCGCCCCTCGACAATCAAATTACAATGTTTGGGATATTCTACATTCATATAATTCAAAATCAAAGATAATCTGTTCCTAAATAATGAATAACCATAAATTGTACCATTAGATACAATATCAAAAAATTAACATCTTTGTCGTCAATAATTTTCATACCCCCTCTTTATAAATGATTGTGGTCCAAGACTAACAAATAATTCAGGGTAATCAATATTACCTATCATGTTAAGTTCTTTTATTATAGTGTCCAGTAGCATATGAAATGACATTCCAGACACCATATTTATCTCAGAAACTTTGAAATCAACGTAATTGTCCTTTTCATTTCATACACCATGGTGAACAATACGAACTGGATAAGCATTTGAACCTGTAAATAAATAATATGTATGTAGTATATTATTCTATACGAAATAAATAAGATAAACAATAATATTACATGATGTTCTATTTGGGATATTGAATATGAAACTACAATTCATGAGAGCTACCACAATATGTTATATACAACATAAATAAACTTAATAGAAGTAGAAATGAGTAAATAAACTGGGTACACGATAGAAATAAACTAACATCCATTAGAATCGTAAATAAACTAAAAATCTTACTCATTGTTGATGCACGGAAGTGTCGGCCAAGAAGACTGAAAATGGATGAAAAATGCAGGGTGATAGAAAATGTATAAACGACAAAAGGTACACATGGGAGACAAAATTATGCATAAATGAAGAATATTTTCATATATGGAATAATTTGATATTGATATAGAGAGAAAAATATAATTCATTGTCATTTAATAAGAGAGAGAAGGTTGAAAAATATAATAAATTGCCAATTAATGAATATACTGACATAAATGAGTCAATTGTGTATATATGAGAAGTGTATATATTTAAAAATAAAATATACACATTTTTGTAGGGGTATACTGGTCCATACTTTTCTCATTTAATCCTTGAAAAAAAAAGAAAAATCCATGAATGCAATATAATAAAGTTAAAGACAATTTCGTAAGATACTTTTATAATTGACTCATTTATTACAATTTCTCAAAAAAAATAGATAGAAATCCAAACCAACCTAAATGGGTAGTTTGGCCTACCATTTCCTTAATATTGGGCCTTCAATTATCCGATTGTTAGATCTGCCAGCCCGCTCTTGCTGGGCCTCAGGCCTTGTATTTGTAAGTATTTTTACTGTGTGGCCGCGGCACACCAGATCCCAGTCTCTCCTCTCTTTTCTCTCCGTTTGAAATTCAAACCCATTTTTCTAATAAATATAATCGAAATTAAAATAAACTATATTTTCTTCTACCAACGGTCCAATTTTCCCTCAACGTCTCTCTTGCTCTTCTCTTTTTTGCCCTTTTCAATAATCTCTCTTATACAAATTCAAAACGCGAAACAGAACGAACGTTTTCTTTTTCTCGAAAAGAAAAGCAAAAATCAAACAGATCTCAGAAGAAAATCACCAATTCCTAATCGCCACGGAATATTTTCGGAGCACCGGTTGATTAGGTTTGTGTTTAAGCTCTTTGATTTCTCTTCTCACTCCTTCGTTTATTGAGGGGAAGAGCAATGTGGTGAGGAATTTTGTTGTTGTTTGTCGTTTAGGATTTATGGAAATGAAATGCGATACCTGTGTGTAATTGAGCCTCATTGCGATTTTTGTTTTCTAGCATTGTGAGAATGATGTTTGTTTTCTCTTGATTTGAATTTGGATATCATGAATCGATTTCCTTTCTTACGGTCAGGTTTTGAGCGAAATGACGGACTTTTTTTTTGAAATGTCATGGTATGAATCAATTGAACGGGATTTTTAATACGAATGTGGTTGGATTCGTGTACAATAATTTGAGCATTTTGTATTCCCCCATTATTTGATGCTTTGTTTTTTAGGTGTCTATTTTGAGTAGGGTTGAGTTTCATATTTGGATTGGAATAATCATTTGCTTGGAAGATTCTTCGATATTTTATAGATCCTTTTCATTTGTGTGGTGCAAAGTTTGTTTACACTGATTCAGTCGTCTTTTGTAGCTGACAGAATTGGGTCAGCATGACTAATGTTCGAAATGATCCAATTTTACAAATGGAAACAACGTGTGGAACACTTCTACACGAACTTCAGGTTTTTGGTTTGCTCTCATTTATATGTATTTTTCTGATGTCTATTTCATTCCTTTTTCCTTTAACTTTTGAACAATGCTGCCACTTTTGGTAATTTCACTTGGCTGAAATATTTATTATCTTTACCGTTACTTCTCAATATCAGATCATTTGGGACGAAGTAGGGGAATCTGAGGCCACAAGGGACAAAATGTTGCTTGAGGTTGAACAAGAGTGCTTAGAAGTTTACAGAAGAAAGGTAGATCATGCAAACCGCTTTAGAGCTCAGCTAAGGCAGGCAATTGCTGATGCTGAAGCAGAATTGGCTGTCATCTGCTCTGCAATGGGAGAGAGACCAGTACATACGAGGCAGGTTGGAACATGTTACAGTTAATACTTTATTCGCATGGTTACACCTTGGAGAGTTTTTATTTTCTTTAAAATTATGTTTGACCATCATAAAGATAAAGGTCAAAATATTCATGTCCATTTCATAGTTCTTGGAATAAAAAAGGGCTAGGTCTTTAGATGTTTTCTAGGCTCTATACAAGTCAACAAACGAGACAAGTCAACAAAGGGCTAGGTTTTAGTATTAATCTCTGCATGATTGTGGCTCAGATTGTGAGATAATTGGTCAGCCTTGGACTCTGGCTTATGAAAATAATTGTGCATAAGATATTTTGTAAAGAAGAAAGTTCACAGTTTGCCCACTTAATATGGCAACTTCTACAGATATAACTATACATTGTGATATCTTTTGAATGATTTGATTGTTGGATAGTGTGATTATTGATATAGGTTTATTCTTCCCAGGTTGATCAAAAGGTTGGAACCTTGAAAGAAGAGATGGCCCGTGTTCTTCCACAAGTGGATGAAATGCGGAAAAGAAAAGTAGACAGAAGAAACCAATTTTTAGAAGTCCTAGAACATATACAGAAGGTTTCATATGAGATTTATGGATCGAAATTTTCACATTCCAGTATTGCATTTGATGAAAATGATTTATCATTGAGAAAGCTTGAAGAACTACAAGCACAGTTACATATGCTACAGAAGGAGAAGGTTATTTTATTTATGTTTTTTTTTAATTTTTAATACTTAATAAATCCATGATATATTTTTTTTAAAATGATTTGCCTTCCGTTCTTTCAGTCACTAAGTAAACTTGATCTCCACTCGTGCAGAGTGACCGGCAGATGGTTGTTCAAGAGCACCTTCAGACTCTAAACATGCTTTGTTCAGTGCTTGGGATGGATTTCAAGCAGACAGTAAACGGATTTCATCCCAATTTGGGTGGGGACCCAGAAGAAGGACCTTTTAACATAACTAGTGAATCAATTGAAACCCTGGCTGCTGCAATAACTAATTTGCGGGAGGTCAAATTACGAAGAATGCAGCGGGTATGACCTCAAACCTATATATCAGCAGAAAATAATTTAAAACCCTTCTGCCTTGTATTTTTGGCAATAACACCTTTTTGGGCAGCTCCAAGATCTTGCTTCTTCGTTATTGGAACTTTGGCATCTAATGGATACACCAATGGAAGAACAACAGTTGTTCCAGAATGTGACATGTAACATAGCTGCTTCAGAAGATGAAGTAAACGAACCCAATAGTCTCTCTGTGGACTCAATTAATTCTGTGAGTAATTGCAAGTTTGTATCATCTTGATCTTCTGCTATAACAAAACTTGCATGCTATAGAAAATTAAGGAATTGAACATCGATTAATTGATTAATAATTTGCAGGTTGAAGTAGAAGTTTCTCGATTAGAAGATTTAAAATCGAGCAAGATGAAAGAACTTGTTTTGAAGAAGAGGTCAGAGCTAGATGAGATTTGTAGAAAAACACATTTGGTCGTGGAAGAAGATACAATAGTGGAATATGCAATTGAAACTATAGACTCTGGTATCATTCATTGTGTAATATAAAATGAAGCATTGCCGCTTCTTCCTTTCATTGTTTTATGAACTTGAATGCATTTCGATCTGATGCAGGAGATGTTGACCCTGCCATTATTCTTGAGCAAATTGAGCTTCAGGTTGCCAGGATTAAAGAGGAAGCATTTGTCAGGAAAGAAATTCTTGAAAAAGTTGAGAAATGGTTGTCGGCATGTGATGAGGAGTGTTGGCTTGAGGAGTATAATAGGGTAAAGTGGTTTTTCATGTTCCATGACATGAACCAGTTGTTGGTCTGTACTGTTTAAACATAGCTGCATCCTTAAATTAAATTGTTTATGTGTTTCACAGGATGAAAATAGATATAATGCCGGTAGAGGGGCTCATCTCATTCTCAAACGCGCAGAGAAGGCCCGAGCTTTGATTAATAAGCTTCCAGGTTTGTGTTCAAATCAATTTAGTAGACTTTTGAAGAGATTTATTAGGTTTGGCTTATTAATACATTCAATTCGTGTCTTTATGTGCTTTAGTATAGAAATTCTACGAAGTGTTCAACGTATTCTCCCCCCAAAATTTTGCTTTATATTTAAACCAGTAGTTACGTCATTCGTTTTCTTGCCTTCCTTTTTTCATGTTATCTGAGACATTTAATATATCATAATCATAATATGCAGGAATGGTGGATGCATTAACTTCAAAAACAATTGCATGGGAGAAGGAGAGGGGCGTTGAGTTTACATACGATGGTGTAAGTACTTCATAAGATTTTTTTTAACTGTCTATTGTTTGTTTTGACTATATTCTTGCAGAAGTTGTTCAACATGTTTTACGTAATCTACTTCTGTGCAGATCCGTTTGCTCACTATGCTTGAAGAGTATTCCGTATTAAGGCAAGAGAAAGAGCAGGAGCGTCGCAGGCTGCGGGTTGATACTTGTTATTATCCCTCTAGTTTCATACTGTTATTGCTCAATAGTCAGTTAACTGTGTCTGGTTGACTTTATTAAAGTAACCATTTTTGTTCAGTCAAGTCCTTATCTTTTTTCTCCATGTCTTTATTCGATTAGGACCAGAAGAAACTCCAGGGACAGTTAATAGCAGAACAGGAGGCTCTTTATGGATCGAAGCCAAGCCCCTCAAAACCCCAGAGTGTTAAGAAGACTCCCAGAGCTTCAGCTGTAGGTGCAAATAGTAAAAGGCTTTCTTTTGGAGGGTCGGTGCACCAAACGCCAAGGCTCGATCCAATTCACAAGGCAACACCTCAGTCATCACGTCCATCTAGGAAAGGTGACCAGTTGAATGATCAGAACTTTCAATATGATGAAGGATTTGGATCTCTTCCAGCTGCTGGTAAGTTTTTTTCTGGCTAGTTATGAACTTATGATTAATCTGGATTATGCGTCGGCCATGAGTACACGTACTTATGTACCTCTATGAGACCATAATCTCCACCCACCATTAGAGCTTTCTGTGTATTCATTGAAGTCAATACTCACCCTATTTTTTAGACCCCGTTTGATAGCGGTTTTCTTTTTAATTTTTTGTTTTTAAAAGTTAAACTTATGAAATTCTTAAACCTAAGTTTTCTTCCTTTAATGTTCTATTTCTCGAAAACATTTTGACATCAAAGTCAATTTAAATAAAAAAACAAAAAAAGGTTCTTGGAAAGTCTTGTTTTCATAATTTAACTAGAATTTCACAAAATTTTATGTTTTTTGTAGAACGTTGGCAAGCATAAGCATGATAGAAAATGAAAAGTAAAAACTCTTATCGTTTTTGGCAAACATGATTTTTAAAAACAGAAACTAGAAAACCAAAAAAGTAAAGAATATTATCGTTTTTGGCTTTATTTCTTTTTCCTTGAACCTTTCCTGATAAAAAACACAGTTTTGATGAAGGTAAACCTAATGGTTTGTGTACAGCATTATATACCACTTTAAGAAAACTTGCATTTTTTTTAGTTCATAGAAGAGAGGAAGCCACAATGTTTGTGAAGTGTATCAGTTTGTTGTTCATTAATTGACTAACTTCTGTGTTTGCTTCATTTATTATCTCTCACAGGTCGACGAGAACTTGATTTTTCTGGTCACCCTGCAAGCCACAACTCACTGGTCAATGCGCGTGATCCCGAGTCGCCATTCATTCGGAAACCTTTCGCACCAATTGCTACCACAGTGCAACCAAAGACGAACACGACGAACTCAATCGATGAAGCAAACACAGCATCTAGTGAATCATTTGAAAAACCAAATCCAACCAGCAATGTGCCATTTACTACTGCCACACCTTTGAAGAAGACTTCAGTTGCTACTACTACAGATGAAGACCAAAACATGACTCCAAAGGCAATAGCATTTCCAGTGCCGCCATCAACCCCTTCAACTCTCTCAGTTGCAATGCAAACTTCTGTAACCCCGGCCGCTCCCCCGCCTCCTTCCGCTTTCAAAGCTGAGGAGATTCCTGAAGACGACGTTGAATATTCATTCGAGGAAAGAAGAGCCGGGTTCGTGCTTCCAAAAACACATATAAAATCAATACAAGTTTGATTTGATTGATGATGATAAAACACAAATTGGTTGGTTTTCCTCTGGTGTGAGTTTCATTCAATGGCCTTGGCAAGTTTAAATTGGATCAGTTTTTGTAGTTATAGAAACTCACAAGTCAATTTTATTTGGCTTTTTTTGGTGAACTGTATATATATTTTTGCTAAGATCATGATGTGGGGAAAAGGAAAACCTTTCAGACCATTCTTATTTTTATCTTTGCTTTTTTGGATGGCAAATGCTAATCATGGAAATCAGTTGATCCACAGAAACTTTTTTTCATTTTTTGAATTAAGTTTCTGATTTTTTACTCCATGTCAAAATTGATTTTACAGTTACAAACACTTTTTTAGAGGGAATAAAATAAATGATATGGGTTTAAAATTTCCTTAAAAAAAAAAGATGGGTTAAAAATAAATGCCCTACACTGTTGTAGTATGATCATGGTATTAAATTTTCGTCCACATGTCGACATTTTCATCGATATTTTCACATGTCTATGGGTTCAATATCGACACCAGAGTTGGATCGAGATTTCCATTATATCGTACGAAATTGATGAATATTAAAGAAAATAGTAACAAAATGTAATATAATGTGAATATAATATTATAACAAATATTTTAATTCATTTAAAATGTGTAGAAGGTTTATTTTCTAATTTAAATATATTTTTTTAACTTTTTTATTTTTAAAAATTTTTAAAAATTTTCCATCAACATCGACATTTTATACCTTGAGTATGATCAATAAATATCAACGGCTTTAGTTTTTTTAGCTCGAGTCATAGATAACAATATTTGGGTTTACATGAAAATGTTGCTAAATTTTTACAGAACAAGGGCGCTTACAATTGTTTGTATTTGTTTGATGAAATTAGTATATCAATTTCATTTTACCTGTGGTACATGAATCAATTAATTAATATTCTAATAACAAAAACATAACTCATTAATTATATAGTGTAATTAGTATACTAAAAATATAATATACTTAATCATTAGTACCGATGAAAAATTTTAATGGAATAGGTTATTAAAAATCCATAATGTAAATTAATTTAACAAATAAAAGTGAATTAATTTAAATTAAAAGATTATTAATTTACTAATATTTTCAATAAAATACTTAATAGTATTAATTTATATATTATCATCAATAAACATTGATTAAGTATATATTTAAATCAATCAATTATTATTAGTTTTTTTTGAGTTCATAAATCAATCAATTATTATTACTTTATTACAATTGAATTGAACAATTAATTATTTTGTTTTAATATATTATACAATCAGTTCGATTTTAAATTTAAAAGTTAAAATTGTTGTATCTTTGACAAATTATTATAATATTTGCCACGTTGCAGTGAGGTGGAGCATAGTCAGAAGCATCCAGTTAGTTATTCAACAGATTCCGTACAGGTTTGTTAGCTCACAAAAAAATCCACTACAAGATCTCTTCCTGATTTCACATGTGTGTGGGCCCTAATGTGTGATCTTTTAGTGAGGATGAATGATTTGTAAATAGGGTTTTTAATCCCCTATTAAGTGGCGCCCTTGAGAGAAGATAGAGAGTGAAGGAATTTGTGAGGCATTCAGAGAGTTTTCTTCTTGCTGCTTGTTGAAAGAGAGAGTGATTCTCATCTGGAATAAGCTGATTAATAAGAGGGACTGAAGTGGACGTAGACCTTGTTGTCGAACCACTATAAACCTGGGTGTTCTTCCTCTCCTCTTGTTTTTGCTTTTATTCTTCAGAGTTCTTCTTCTTATGCTTTTATACTGCATTTAATGATTTAATTGGTTGTGTTGCTGGTATTGTGATTCTATTCCATTATTATTCTTCTAACAACTGGTATTAGAGCTCGTGTTTATAAGGAGCCTCTGTATTTGCGTTAACTTAGAAGTTTATGGAAAATCTACCATGGCTGCAAATTTTGAGGTGGAGCGATTTGATGGGAGAGGTGATTTCTCTCTCTGGAAAAAGAAGATGTGTGCCCTACTTGTCCAACAAAAGGTGTCGAAGGCTTTGGATGATCCTGAAACACATCCTACTTCAATGACTGAATCAGAGAAGGAAGAAATGTTGGAGACAACATACAACACCATTATTCTCTACCTCGCAGACAACGTTCTCCGACAAGTGCATGATGCAAAACCAACTTTAGAGGTATGGTCTAAATTAGATGCATTATATTTGACCAAAACTCTACAATAAGCTGTACTTGAAAGAAAAATTCTTCGGTTACAAGATGGATGTTAACAAAGACTTGGAATAGAATTTAGATGAATATAATCGAATTACGCTTGATATGAATAACATTGAAATGAGCAAATTTCAAACGAGAATAAAGCCATTATTCTTCTAAATTAGCTGCCTGAAACTTATAATGAAGTCAAAACCGCCATCAAGTATGGCAGGGATAGTCTCTCCATGGATATTGTCCTTAATGCCTTAAGGTCAAGAGACCTGGAAATGAGGAAGTTGAAGGCAAAGGAGAGTGAAACATTTGTCGTGAGAGGCAAAACGGAAAAGAAGTCAACAAAGGGCAACAACAGTCGTGGAAGGTCAAAATCTCATAATAGAACCAAGAAATGCTTCTACTGCCATAAGGAGGGGCATATAAGAAGAAACTGTTATGAGCTAAAGAATAAAAGAAAGGGTGAACAAAAGAAGGATGAAGATACTCACAATGTGAATGTGTCAGAAGGCTATGAATCTTTGAGGTGTTGGTCAGAATGTATGAGCGAGATGTTAACGTGGTTGGATATTAGATTCGGGATGCTCATTTCATATGACTCCACACAGACACTGGTTTCAAAGCTTTAAAGACACTGAAAGAGGTAATGTCCTTCTTGGAAACAATCAAGAATGTGGTGTTGAGGGTATTGGCTCAGTCCAAGTTAAAATGTTCGATGGGAAAATCAGAATGCTAACTAATGTTAGATACGTTCCTGAATTGAGAAGAAGCCTACTGTCCCTTGGAATATTTGATAAAAGGAGGGTATTCTTGTAAAACAGAGAATGGTGTTATGAAGATCATCAAGGGAGCCATTGTTAAGTTGAAAGGAAAGCTTATCAATGGACTCTATGTTTTACAGGAGAATACTGTATTAGGGACAACAACTACAACATCATTACATAACCAAGAGAATGCTAAATTATGGCATTTGAGACTTGGCCATGTAAGTGAAAAAGGTCTCAAAGAACTCCACAATCAGGGACTGTTAGGAACTTGTGAATTAGGAACCCTTGACATTTGTGAACACTGCATCTATGGGAAGACTACGAGAGTATCATTTGGAAAAGGCAAGCACTACTCTAAGAAGATTTTAAATTATGTGCATGCTGATTTGTGGGGACCATCAAACATACCAACATTAGGTGGAGCAAGGTTTTTCTTGTCAACTGTGGATGATTATTCACGAAGAGTATGGGTGTATCTTCTCAAGTACAAAAGTGAGACTTTTAACAAGCTTGTTGAATGGAAGACTTTAGTTGAACGACAAACTGAAAGCAAACTCAAGGTTCTAAGAACAGATAATGGCTTAGAATTCTTGAGTGGAGACTTTAAATCTATGTGTTTAAAGGAAGGCATTGATAGACATTTTACCGTAAAAGGAACCCCACAACAAAATGGCCTAGAAGAGAGGATGAACCGCACTCTTCTTGAAAGAGTAAGATGCTTACTTTCAAATGTAAGATTATCAAAAGAGTTTTGGGAGAAGTTGTTTCAACAACAACATATTTGATAAATCGATGCCCTTCATCAGCTATAAAATTTAAAACCCCTCTTGAAATGTGGACTGGTAATCCTCCAAATTTGGAAAATTTGAGGCTTTTTGGTTGTGTGGCTTATGTTCACATGAAAGAAGGAAAGCTGGACAACAGGGCCAAAAAATGCTTGTTTTTGGGTTATCCACGGGATTTCGAGACTCACGGTCTTGGATGAACACAAAAAATTGTAGGTGTCACTCTCACTCTAGTTACCTGTGACACTCTCGCTCTAGTTACCTATGACACTCTCGCTCTAGTTACATGTGACACTCTCACTATAGTTACATATGACACTCTCACTCTAGTTACCTGTGACACTCTCACTCTAGTTACCTGTGGCAATCTCACTCTAGTTACGTATGACACTCTCACTCTAGTTAACTTTTCTTTTATTAAAGAATTAGATTTTTGTTGAATTTATACATTGAATTTCTTTTAAATCTATTCTTGATTTATGAATCTTATAATATTTTGAAATTATTGATAATTTAGTTTATAATATGAACTGATGTTGAAATATTATTACCAATTAGTTTTGTGTGAGAGTAATTTATGTATTCTTAAAATTTTCAACTTTATAAATTTTGTATATTTAACTTATTTTGCTAGTTAATGTTTTGATCTGAAATAAACATTAAAAAAATTTCAACGTATGAATCGTATAATTTAAATAAGTGATATATTTTGACATAAAGTATTTAGAAAATACAAAAAAACATAAAGTATAAAGGTTATGTTAATATGCACTAGAGCTAGAGTGCCACAGGTAACTAGAGCGAGAGTGACACCTACAATTTACTTGTGGCACTCTAGCTCTAGTTACGGCGTCATTAAGTGTCCCGTTAGCATAGTTTGGGAGTTGACGGGAGAACAAGACCGGTAGTAATTTATGATGCTAAAATAACGAACATGTACCTAGATCGAGAGTGGCTGACGACATCAAAGGGTCATTTGTAGTTAAATCTAAAATGTGGGTCTTCTATCGATAATTCAGCCGAAAAGAGGTCATTCGTACAAAAACCCCGAGAAAAATTGTCATTTTATAAACAATGGTGGATGAACTTAATGGTGACGGTTTTGAGAAAATTCATTTTTTATGGAAATATATGAATTTTTTCAAAAGATGACAGCTTTTACCCGTCTTTAAAAGTCTACTACTTCCAAAAATGAAATAATAGTCATTTTAAATTACAATCACTGGACAAAAATCACTAGGGAATCACCTCCCAAGTGATTGACTGAGAATCATATCAAGTGATTTTGGATTCTTCCAAAATCACTTACTCAATATAGTCAAACATCACATTTTTGGAAGCAGAGTGATTTTAGACTTGTCAAAAGTGATTTTGATAATTCCAAAATCACTCCTAAACATGCCATTAGCCTCGGACCCAATCCTATTTCTTAGGTATTGAAGAAATAGTCTTGAATTGATAAAATACTAGCAAATGGTTGATATATATGTTACATTTGTTCCCTTATCTTCCATTAATATTTCAAAGATATATAGGAAATTCAGATTGAAGAAAGGAGAAAATTGGGAGAAGGAAATGAGACAAAAGAGAAACAATTAAATCTTGTAAGAGAGGAGAAAGAAAAACCTCTATAAATGGCCTCCCTCTAACTCCATCACTTAGGCCCCGTTTGATAACCATTTTGTTTTTGGTTTTTAGTTTTTGAAACTTAAGCTTATGTTCACCTTATTTCTCTACAATAGAGATCATCTCCCTTAAGTAAACATTTGAACTCTTAGCCAAATTCTAAAAATAAAGTCAAGTTTTTGAAAGCTACTTTTTTTAGTTTTCAAAAGTTGGCTTGTTTTTTTAGAACATAGGTACACAGTAGATAAGAAGACATATAAACTCATTGGTATAAGTAATATTTTTAAGTTTAAATTTCAAAAACTAAAAACCAAAATCAAAATGGTTATCAAACGGGGACTTATACTTTCATCTAATGAGCTTTCAATGACGTTATCATTGACCTCCTAGAAAAACGAAATTCCATTAGGGTTCATATTAGTAATATATCTTTCAACTTTTAATACACCAAGCGAAGCTATTGTTGATGCCCAACCTATAACTTCAACTGTTACACGAAGGTGAACGTTAAGCAACGACTCCCCTTTCGTCTTCTTCCAACTGTTGCGGAATACCGAGAGACTGCACCCGTTTGGTCTACTCCCTCGTCTTCCTTCTTGAGTCAGGCCGACACCATAGGTTCAGCTGACACGGGCTCGGGGCCGTCCCGTAGGGGTCTGCTTCTCGAGACGGTTCGACTCGGATCGAACCCATGGGGTCGGCCCACATGGGCTAGGGACTACCCTCGAGGGGCGGGCTTCCCAATCAGGCTCGACCCCATGGGGACGACCTACACCGACTCGGGGTGGACCCCTAGGGGTCTGCTTCCCGAGCCAACTCGCCTCGTGTCAACCCTTGTGGGCTCGGGGCCAACCCCTAGGGGTTCACTTTCCAAGCTGGTTCGGCTCGGGCCAACACCATGGGGTCGGCCTACCTCGCCTGGGGCGGACCCCCGCTCTTGGGGTCGGCCCACTTTGATCCAAAGTCGACCTCAAGGGGTCACCTCTGCTGATCAGCTTGATCCGACAGACCTTTCGGGTACACTACTAGAATTTTAGGCTATTCCGACGGTCTTTTTCCCGACGCAAGAATTTGCATCGAGATAGAGGCTTTTAGTCAATGCAAGCCTGGACGTCGACAAGTGTCTTTAATTGCCGGCGCAAGTTGCGTCGGCAAAGCTGTGATAAGTTTTTTTTAAAAAACAAACGAAAATCGTGACATTCATAAAGTTGTTCGACTTCTTCTTTTGCAAAACCCTTTGCCCTAGCCGCCGAAGGTCGGGACGAACTTATTGCCTGCTGTTCAATCCCACTATTCAATCTCACCGTTTGACTTCGCGTTCAATCGCCGTTTGAAAACTCATTGCCTGCCATTCCATATTTAGATTATTCTCCAACCTCCACTGGAATTCCAGATCGAAAGGTTCAGAAAAAGGTGAGTTCAATCCAATGTACAAGTCTATTGTTTATGTTTGTACTTTTGTGCCTTTTTTAAATGAATTTCTTACTTTTCTGGCTCTTCAACATCAAAGGGAATTTTCCTAGTCATTGTTATATATTTATAATGTTTACTAAAAAACAATGGAGGAATAAATTCTCAATTTAATAGTTAGTTAAGAATGATTTATTTTTGTGATACATTTTACCCATAACAGTTGCCCCCACTTTCAATCATACCTCATGACATACTTAGTCAAGGTTCGATTGAAAGTCTATAGACGTTGTTAACCTCCTATCCCGAGGTGGTACCTCTTTTTGAGTATACTCCATTCAACTCGTAGGGCGTGCCCTCCAAGATTATATAAGGACTTAGCCAAGCTCAATCTTCCACCAAGCTAACCCTATCATGACCTAAATCTCTCAACTCTCTTGAAGGCTCCTATTCTCAGGTAACTTCAACTCTTCCTTCCTTCGATATGGCGAATAGTTCCCAAATGCCTTACACCCTCGGGAGCTCATCTGACCCTGAGGATCTAGATTTCGACCGGAACGAACCAACTACCAAAATCCCCGAAACCCTCGAGTCCGAGACCTCGGGGCCCTCCAAGGATTCACACTCTGAGCCAATCCGCCTTAGATGACCTACGATCCCACTTCGATATACCTTCCTCAATTACCTAATGAGCTCCTAGGCGAGGAGAGACTCTTGACTGCCCCCTCCTGGGGAGGTTGCCTTTTACCTCGAGATGCTTACGAGTGGGGTCAGACTACCTTTACTGCCAATAGTCCAAAAATTTTTGGTCTTAGTCAACCTGACCCCATTCCAAATCCTCCCAAACTCCTGGTGCTCTTTTATGGGGTGTTGCGTCCTTTGACGCCAAGCTGGGAATCAAACCCCCATGTCCGCCACTGACTTCCTCTCATTGCATATTTTTAAACAGAAGGATCGAACTAAGCCTTTCTATTACATTTGCCTCCTGCCAAACGTAGAGGCCATCGTGAAAGAACCTAGATCTATAAAAGACTGGAGAAAACTTTGGTTCTTTGTTGGTGGACAATGGTTATGTCCAGATGAGACGGGTGTTACTCTACCAGTTTCGATCGACTTCGGGACGCTAGGCGAGTTCGCCTCCCTCCTAGTCGACCGAGACCTCCTCCTCTCTCATTCTACATTTTTACTTTCACACTAGGCATACTGCTTTCTTCTCTTACTAACTCATAGTATTGTTGCTTTTTGACAGTGAACACGAGACCTGAGTCGACCCCCAATGCCATCGCCTTCCGCAACTTCGCTTGGAAGATCTCCGAAGCTCTCCATTGGGGTCCTAATCTCATCAAACCCAACCTTCTTGCTCAGTACAATCTGACTCTAACTTCATCAGGTGACACCGACGATCGATTTTCTTCTTATGGTGATACTCCCTCAGAGACCTCTGTAACATCTACTAACTTGATTACCCTATTCCTTTCAGGTATGGCCGAATAGTTCAAGGCCATGGAGCATGAGATGCAGATGCACTCAGATGACTCAGATGGCGAGCCTACGGAAACTGCCCCCATGGTCACATCTCTTGCTGTGAACGTAGGTATTGACCAACGACCCACCCGCCGCCATTGCAGGCGGGCGCCACCAGTTCCTTCCGCTTTTCGACCATTCTCACGACAACGTTCGAGCCAAACCCCGCACCCTTTCCGAAAACTCCTTTCAACCAACCCATGGGCGCGGATGACCACACCTTCTTCCCCTCGCTGGGGGAAACCTCACGCACGATCACCTTTCAACTGGACTACACATGGACTTTTACTTCTCCTATCGATGAGACTTATGAGCTGGAGCAGGCCTTCGCTGTATGGGGCGGGCTCTCTGATAGTAGTTCCTCTAGCGAGCGACGGTATGGCTTTCAAAACCCTTGACGCCACCATGCACCATCTTTACGAGGTATGCACCTTATCGCGACTTACATTTGTTTACTTTGATTACTAACTTTGGTGCATCTATCCTATGCGCAGTCCTTTGTTCACGTAAATATCGCTTCGCGTCATATGTCTAAAGAACTTGCTCACCTCCGTCAGAATCATGTTTCTAGAGAAGAATTGGAGCAGGTTCGCCGTCTACACGCCCAGGAAATCCGAACCCTGCAAGATGTTGAGGGGAGAGTTCAATCACTCCAGACTGAGTATGGCTCATACCGTTCTCATGCTAATTTAGAGCTATGTCGTGCTAATGGCGAAATTTCTGCCCTCCAGCTTAAACTGAAAGAAGCTGAAGATAAACTTCATAACTCCCAATATTTGACTGACGCATTCAAACGCTCTGCTGAGTATGCTGCATTTCAGAATGTAGTGATGCGTTGTGGAGTGAAATGGGCGATTCAGACTGTTAAGGAGTGTCAACCTGGTACAGACCTGAGATGGCTCAAATCTGCATTCCAGGAACATTGCAACCCCCCCGAGTTTGACCTGGGACAATCTTCAGGACCTGGGGCTGAAGATCAAACCACTGCCTTGGAAAACATAGTTCTAGGAGAGAACTTCCTTAACGACCTTCCTCTAGATGACGAGCCTGACTCTTAGACATATCTCTGCTTTTTATGTATTATTCGCTTTTATGTATCACTATGTACGTGGCTCAGATAATCAAAACTTTCTGTCATTTTGGGACAATTATCACATTAATTCGTTAATTCTTTGTGTGACTTCTCTCATACCGATCTACCCCTACTCAAACAGCTTGGGCATAGACAAAGTGTATGAGTAAAAAATGTTATTACTAACATGAGATCACAAACGATACATTAGTAAATTCACACAAACAATAATTGAACTTATTGAAAATACAACTTGCGATGCACAACGTTCGATGGATGAGGTAGACGTCTCCCTGCAAGATCTGATATCTCGTATGTTCTTGGGCGAACAACCCTTGTAACTTTGTACGGGCCTTCCCAAGTTGGCCCTAAGGCACCACCACTATGGTCCTTGGTATTTTGCATAACGCGCCAAAGAACAAGGTCACCCTTTCTGAAGCTCCGCTTCTTGACGCAAAAGTTGTAGTATCGTGCAACCCTATTCTTGTACTCTGCAATCCATGTGCCCTAAAACTTATGTAATTTTGATCAAATAAATAAAGAGTTATTTGTTTTGATAAAATTATATTCTCGCTTTATAAATCCAATAAACTAAGCTTCAAGGTTATAATATATCTTGAACATCAGTGTAGTAGACACTATTTGGATTGTGTTCAAGAGAATAACCTCAATGGTTTATGGTATAAGAATAAGGTTGGAAACCTTATTCTGGTAACACCATGGATGCAACCCATTTTGTAGTTAGCACAAATGAGGTAATCCAACTCATTCATGTGGATGACATGCGAGTGGGGCATCCTGTATGAAGAGTTCATATAAGACCGGATTGCAAATTATTAGTCTGACAAGTATAACGCCGTTAACAAGATAAGACTGATAATTTATAGATAGTCATTAGTGACTCGACCTGAATCCTGAGCAAGTTAAGAACTCCTGCTTATAGGTGTTTGTCCTTAAACTGGCATGGGTGAGAGTGACCTGTAGCCGACTCAATAAGCCTACCTTCTCAGGGACAGAACCTCGTATGGAGCTGGGGACTTAACTATGCAAGACGAAATTCACTCATTCCTGAGGAATTGGATAGGTTGTTCACTTAAGAACTGAGTCCAGGTCTTGAACAACGGGGGCCCCACCCTCTAAACTAGCTTAAAAGGGTACGAGTTTATGGTAGGACCATAGACTTGTTGTTCATTAGTGGATCAATGGTGCTTAAGGAACAAAAAGGTAATCACAAGGGTAAAACGGTAATTT
Source organism: Trichosanthes cucumerina (assembly GCA_036507285.1). Lineage (NCBI taxonomy): Eukaryota > Viridiplantae > Streptophyta > Magnoliopsida > Cucurbitales > Cucurbitaceae > Trichosanthes > Trichosanthes cucumerina. The sequence goes on along the minus strand of CM071835.1, from coordinate 98,641,539 downwards.
GACCCAACTTTGATTACGAACAATCTGTGAAGGGTTGACTCATGGGTAATGATTATATGAATGGACACAATATAATCTACAGTGAAGAGAGTGCAGCTACAAGTCTATAGTGGAGTGACTTGTAGTTAATGAATATTGATTAACTGGATCAAAGAGTTTGATCAGTTAATCTCACATCATTGGAGCTCATGAATTGTAGGTCCATTAGGTCCCTCCGTTGGCTCAACATGGTAATATTGAGGGTATAAAGTTAGGAATGAGATTGAAGTGTTCAATTTCATATATGAGGTGTTATATCAATTATATGTGATATAATTGATATAATATATAGTTTTAATGTGAATTAGATTCACATATTAACTATATACTAAAGAGAAAATGAAGAAGGGATATGATGGTAATTTCCATCCTATCTCCTTATAAATAGTTGCTGATGGAGATCAGATCCCCTTGAGCAGCGAAAACGTGTTTGGGAATCGTAATTGCAAGTTTATTTTGGTTGCAAAAACAAAAAACTAGTACATTGGAGAAAATTCAGAACAAGCATACATTTCCTAATCTAATTAGGCATGCAACTAATCATGCAAACATGCTGTGTAAGACATTAAACTAAAAGGAAATAGATAGATACCTTTGTAGTTTCAATTCAACAACTCCTTGCTCCAAATTGACAACAACACAACAACCAAGAATTCTTCTCTATTTTCTCCAACCGGACAACACCACTCAATAAACCTCCTATGGCTTTGAGTTCCACTTAGATCTTACCTCGGTGGGAAGGTATTCCAACTTTTTGGAAAAAGAGAAAAGGAAATTGAGAGAGAGAAAATTTTTTTAGTGAGCAATTCACCGATCGATACTCTCAACCTCTGTCCAACGAGAAGTTGAATGGGAGAAGAGAGCTTCCCCACTCCCTAGGAGAGAAGTGGGAAGAGGGAAATGTGTCCTCCTGACAAGTTCCCAATAATTAATTAATTAATTAATTATTAAAATAATTAAATCAAATTTAATTAATTAATTAAATATCATATATTTAATTAATAATTAAGATAAAATCATATTTAATCATTTTCTCCTCTTACCTATAGTTTTAGTGCACATCTAAAGCACATTAAATTATAACCTATAGTTTTCAAATATGAATCACATTCACATTTGAATTTAATATTTGAATTCTTTCAAATATTTAATTCTCTCATATAATTTAATATGAATCATATTCACATTAAATTTATAATATATAGTTCCAAAACTATATATTATATTGTATCTATATACATTAAATTTATTCCGTAATGAATTTGAACATTTCAAATTCAAACGATCTAAGAACCCTTTACGAGCTAGAAGGTGGACCTAATGGACAAACAAATCAGAAGCTCCAACAATACGAGATTATTCGGTTAATCTCATTAACCTCCTAATCAACATTCGTTAACTGTGGGAACACTCCACTAAAGTCCCGCAGCTGCACTCTTCTCACTGCAAATATATTTCTGTGTCCACGGATACCAATAACAACAAGTCAATCCTTTACGAATGTTCGTAACACCAGATGAGTCAAATTACCATTTTACCCCTGGGTTACATCTTGTACCTTAAGTACCAGTGCTCCTCTAATGAACAATTTGTTTGTGGTCCTACCAACAAACAGAAGTCCCTCTCGAGGCAATGAGAGGGTCGGACCCTTTGTTCAAGTCCCGGAGACACCACTTAAGGGAACATTCATCTACTTACCCTAATAGGCGGGAATGAGTGAATTCCATCTTTCTAGGCTAAGTCCCCAATTGCTCACTCGATCTTGTCCCCAAGAAGGTAGGTACATTAAGTCGGTGAATCTGGCCACTCTCACCCATACTAGTCAAAGGACAATCCCTCGTAAACAGGAGTTCGTAACCCGCTCAAGATTGAGATCAAGTTGCCTAGGTCATCCTAGTGAAATAGAAACATAACTAGTCAATGGAGTTATATCTAGTGGTTACTATTTCGTGGTCCGGTCTTATGTAATCTCATTACATAGGATTTCCCCACTCACATGTCATCTACACGAACACATTAGGATCATAGTGTTTGTATCATATACAAAGTGGGCCACATCCATAGTTTTACCAGGATAAGGTACCCAAACCTAATCCCCTTACTATAGACCCTTTAGGCTGTATCTCGAACCTAGATCCTTTATATGTACACGACAATAAGTTAAAGATACATTTTACAACCTTGGATGTTTACTTTATTGGATTTAGGGTTGAAATAATGACAATATCGTAAATAACGAACAATAACAATTTATTGAAGTAATAACAGTTTATTACAATAATTAGAACAAAATTACAAACTACGAGTTTTAGGGCACAAACCCTAACAAACTCCCACTTGAACTAAAACTCTAGTGGGGTACATCATAATCTAAAACAGTGGTTACAGAGATACAAATACAATAAACTAGGGCATCCATATACCCATTACATATCTCCCACTTGGCCTAGATTAGCCTATGTACATGTCTCGTAGACCTAGACTCTCCAGATGACCCTCGAACACTTTAGCCGTGAGATTCTTTGTAAACGGATCAACAATGTTGTGCTCTGAAGCGATCTTCGTGACTGTCACATCTCCTTGTTGCACTATTTCTCGTATCAGGTGATACTTCCTCTCTATGTGCTTGCCTCGCTTATGGCTGCGAGGTTCCTTCGAATTGGCTACCGCACCACTGTTGTCACAGTATAAGGTGATGGAAAATTTCATATTTGGAACAACTTCCAAATCAGTAAGGAATTTTCTTAGCCAAATAACCTCTTTAGCTGCTTCACAAGCAACGACATACTCAGCCTCCATCGTGGAGTTAGTGATGCATCCTTGCTTGATGCTTCGCCATACTATAGCTCCCTCGTTCTCCTAAGATACTTGATAATATTTTTAATTGCGGTCCAGTGGTCTAACCCTGGATTGGATTGGTACCTACTGATTATTCCCACTGCATAGCAAATGTCTGGCCTCGTGCATATCATAACATACATTAAGCTACCTAATGCAGATGCATAGGGAATACGTCTCATATCCTCAACTTCTTGAGATGTCTTAGGACACCGTTCCTTAGACAGATGAACTCCATGCCTGAAGGGTAATAAGACCCTCTTGGAATTTTGCATCGAATATCGGGACAATACTTTTTCGATATAAGATGCTTAAGACAGAGCTAGCATTCTGTTCTTGCGATTCCTGAAAAATCTGAATCCCAAGAACATATTGCGCCTCTCCCAAATCTTTCATTTGGAATTGGGTCGCCAACCAATTCTTTATGTTAGTAAGGTATCCTACATCATTTCCAATGAGCAGGATACCATTCACATAAAGCACTAAGAAAGCTACTTTTTTGTTGATGATCCTCTTGTAAACACAAGGCTCATCAAGGTTTTGGTCAAAGCCATAAGACTTGATCGCAGTATCAAATCTTATGTTCCAAGATCTGAATGCTTGTTTCAACTCATAAATGGATCGATTGAGCTTGCAAACTTTTTGCTCCTGACCTTGGGTTATGAACCCTTCGGGCTGCGACATATAGATACTCTTGTCAAGATTACCATTCAAAAAGGCAGTCTTGACGTCGATTTGCCAAATCTCATAATCATAACATGAGACTATGGACAAGAGTATCCTAATAGACTTAAGCATAACAACAGGGGAAAAAGTTTCCTTACAGTCAACTCCTTCCCTTTGGGTTAAACCCTTTGCTACAAGTCTAGCCTTAAAGGTCTGTACCTTTCCGCCTGCATCTCTCTTTCTCTTATAGATCCATTTACACCCTATGGGTCTCACCCCTTCAGGTTGGTCTACAAGTTCCCATACTGAATTGAAGTACATTGACTCCATTTCAAGGTCCATGGCTTTGATCCATTGGTCCTCGTCTACGTCATTCATTGCCTGTCTATAAGACAATGGATCTTCTACGCCGTCATCGAGTATGACGACTTGAGTTTCAGCTAAACCCAAGTAGCAGTCAGGTTGGGAAACAACCCTCCCACTGTGTCGAGGCATTCTCAACGATTGAGAAGGACGAGACTGACTTGAGGTGCTGGCTTCTTCATCAACTCTTGATGAAGGTCCAGCTTTAACAACAACTCTTGTTGGTTCATCTGTAGCTTCATCTAGTACTAATTTACTACGTGGTTTATGGTTCCTCATGTGATCTTCCTCCAAGAAAGTGGCGTTTGTCGATACAATCACCTTGTTTTCTTGTGGGTCGTAGAAAAGACCATCTCTCGTTTCTTTGGGATAGCCAACAAATTGGCATAATCTTGAACGAGGTTCCAGTTTCTTTGGGTTTGTCACTAGCACGTGTGTCGGACAACCCCAAATCCTTAAGTGTTGTAAACTAGGTTTACGCCCCTTCCACAATTCAAAAGGTGTTTCTGAAACACTCTTTGATGGAACAGTGTTCAAGATTTGAACTGCAGTCTCTACTGCGTATCCTAAAAACAAGGCAGGCAATTGAGCATAGCTCATCATAGATCAAACCATGTCCAACAAGGTTATATTTCTCCTTTCTGATACACCATTTTACTGTGGTGTATTAGGTGATGAGAGTTGAGATTTAATTTCATGTTCTATCATAATCATGGAATCTCAAATCCATATACTCTCCACCTCGATCGGATCGAAGTGTTTTAATGGTTTCCCCTAATGCATTCTCTACTTCAACCTTATACTCTTTGAACTTTTCAAGAGTTTCAGACTTATGATGCATTAGGTATGATAACCATACCTCGAATAATCATCTATGAAAGGGATGAAATATTCGTACCTGATAGCACACAAAATGTGTTATCCTTAGGCTTAATAATTGCTAGCTTTATGTTGAGTTCAGGGCTTTTACGTGTTTAATTCATTCAATTTCAGGTTAAGAGCTTGAACGGAGCTATTGGAGACAAATTGGATCACTCGGGATCAAAACGAGGCTATTTGGAGCTAAAAATAATACCAATTGGAAGAGAAAGACCAATCCAAGCATGATGACCCGAGGTGATGGCGTTGCAACGCTGTCTATAGCATTGCAACGCCGAATGTGCAGCCAAGACGTGTTGAAGACCCCAGGCGATAGCGTTGCAACGCTGCCTAGCAGCGTCGCAACGCTATCTCGATAAAGAAGGCGCACACGAAAGACCGCACAACGGGCGTTTCAACGCTGCCTTGCAGCGTCGCAACACCATTTCGATAAGGAGCGCGCGTTTAGGGTAGCGGCGTTGCAATGCTGCCCTTAGTGTTGCAACGCCATCGACTGTTTCCTTATTTACCACGCGTTTAGGGTACAACATTGCAACGCTGTCCCTAGCGTTGCAACACTGCACCAATTTCAACTATAAATAGAACATTATGCATTTGTGTAAAGGAGTCGAATTTGGTAGATTTTCCACCCTAATTTCGAAATACACTTTGTAAGAAGAGAGAAAAGAGCATTTTTGGGAACCAAAGCATCCGTGGAGGTTCGAGATCGAAGACGGGAGCTCGGAGACGAAGGACCGACATCGACACATAAGTTTAATTTATCTTTCTTTCAATTTGTAATAGCGTTCTAAGACGTTTCCTACATGTTTAGCTTGGTTTTCATGTGATTTAGAGTAGCTAGACATTGTAGTTAGGATTTGATTTACTTGTTATGACTTTATTACTATGTATTGGAGCATGTTTTGTTCTTATTTTTGGCAATTTGTTCTTTACTTCTTAAGTTGTTGATTTAAGTGGACTCGAGAGATAAAGCTTAAATTAGATCAAAATTGTCAAAACCTTTAGAAATCTGGCATGAGAATGACCTAGAAATCTTAGGGAAACGCATAAAGAAGTTGCTTAATGTCGTGCATGCTTCGATTTTATATGGAGACTATAGGATTTAATGTATGTGCGAGGCTCTTGAGAGATCGAGAGACTTTCTTGAGTAATTTACTTCTTGTTTATAAATTCATCTCATTGGTTCAATGCATGTGTTAGTTAGGTCATTAACTTGTATAATCACTTCCCTCAAATCTATCAATTCGTGTCTTCACATGTGTGTTTGTTTGCTTGTCTTTACTTTAAATCAACTATCCATGTTATGTTTCTTTAGCTAAAATTGAGAATTAGTATCTTAGTAATTAATTAATCTAGAAACCCATTCCCGAGGACGATACTTGGACTCATAAATCACTATACTAAAACTTGACCCGTACACTGCGGTATTGCAATATCAAAATGATACGCAACAGTACCCTACTCGAGCTTTAACATTCACCGAACCACAAAGATCCGAATGTATAAATTCTAAGGGTTCTGTAGCTCTATAACCTTTTCCAGTAAAAGGTCGCTTAGTCATTTTACCTTCCAAGCAGGATTCACAAGGAGGTAAAGAATCATCTTCTAACTTGTTTAGAAGTCCATTCTTAGATAGTCTCTCAACCCGGTTGAGATTTATATGACCAAGTCTAAGATGCCATAGATAGGTATTATTATGAGAAATTCTTTGCCTTTTACTTTGAGTATTAACAGTTTTAAACATCTCATGATTCAAAATTGCTTTAGTTCGATTCGGTTTGAGTACATACAAGCCATTTGCTAACTTAGTAGAACAAATATTGACACATTTCTTTAAAATAAACGCTTCATTAAACGAAAAGGTAATACAGTAGCCAAGTTCTATTAAACAAGAGATAGAAATTAAGTTCCTCTTAATCTTAGGAACTATATACAAATTTTCTAAAAAGATAAATCTATCTCTAAAAAAATGCTTGGCATCTCCCACTACACGAGTTGAGACGACGTCTCCCGTTCCGACCCTGAGCGTCATCTCACCCTCTTCGAACTCCTTGAAGGAACTAGTTTCCTGAAAAGAAGAGCAAACGTGATTAGTGGCTCATGAATCAAGTATCCAGGTAAAATCATCATTTTCCACTAAGCAAGTTTCAAGAATAAGTAAATCGAATTTACCTTTCTTCTCTTCGAGCTCAATGTCTGCAGTAGCAGAAGCTTTCCCTTTTCCTCCTTTCCTCTTCTTCCGAGTCTTCTTAATCCCGAAAGAAGAACCGCAGGGCTTGGTTCTAGATGATGAACCCATCTGGACGCTTTTGGAATGGGCAAACTGATTTGCCTTTCCATCAACCTGTCCCTTATTATCATAAGAGACTGGTAAGTCTGCAGTTCATTTAGGAGGGAAGTCATGTTATACTCCTTTTTGTTCATCTCCGGATTGCTACGGAATGTAAGGAAACTCTTCGAAAGAGATTCCTGAAGGGAATAAAAGTCCCCGTGCAACGGAAGACGATCGAATCGTCGTGGTGATGTTGTGCAAGTTAATAAAGTTAAAGTTAACTATCACATAGTTATAGAATAAACAAGCTTTCTAAGAAAGAAATCAGCAAGTTTCAAGGTACTTACTTGTTGAAGATCGTCTTCAAGATTCCTTTCTCCGTTCACGAACTCTTCGTGCTTTCCTCGATCTCAATGATCTCGTTCTTCTCACGAACACCGACTGGACACCACCACTTGATTTCTCGGTTGTTCTTCTTTAGGAAGAAAGAGGTTTGTGGGATCCTTCCTTTTTGGTTTGGGAGGAGAATTTTTGAGAAAGTTTGAGAGAGAAGAGAATTTTTCTTTTGGTGAGAATTCCAAAAATGAGAATAAGCCTAATGAACCCTTCTTGCAAAGGGGTTTATATGATGGTGATAGATGGAGTTGAAATCTCCACCTATTTACCATTTTTCCACAACCATAGGTTATGCAAATCATATTTGCATAACCACATATTATAAGATATCTCATATCTCATTTTACAAATCACATTTGCAATATTGTGGATTTTTAAATTGAATCACATCCAATTAATATCTCTCAACCTAATTTCTCCAAATTAGCCCTAATTCAACAATTAGGCTAACCTATAGTTTATTATGAATCTCATTCACATTAAACTATATATTATATCATTCATATCACATATAAATGACATAAATGCCCTTTAGTGAACTTGAACACTTCAATTCACACCAAAATAGTAAACCTTATTTTAATCTAGTTTGAGCCAACCGAGGGACCTTATGGACCTACAGTGACGAGCTCCAATGATCCGAGATTAATCAAACTCTTTGACCCGGTTAATCAACATTCATTAGCTACAGTAACACTCCACTAAAGCCCGTAGCTGCACTCCCGTGAGTGTAAGACATTATGTGTCCACTGATATAACCAATGCCCATGAGTCGACCCTTCACAGGTTGTTCGTAGACACTGCTGGGTCAAATTACCATTTTACTCCCGTGTATACTTCTTGCTCCTTAAGTCCCCACTGCTCCTCTAATGAACAACAACGTTGTAATGGTCCAACCATACACAACACCCCTCTCGTGCCAGTGAGAGAGTGGGCGCCAGTTGTCCAAGCCCTGGAGACAACACTTAAGGGAACAACCCCTCTAGTTTCCCTAAAGGCGGGAACAAGTGAATTACATCTCGCGTAGTTAAGTTTCCAGCTCCCTACTTGGTCCTGTCCCTGAGAAGATAGGCATATTAGGCGAGTAACTGTGACCACCCTCACCTATACTAGTCAAAGGACAGACCCCCACGATAGGAGTCCGTAACACGCTCAGGATTAAGGTCGAGTCACTAATGGTCATCTACGAAGTTATTAGTCCATACTGTTAACGGTGTTACATCAGTAGGTCTAGTAATTCACGGTCCAGTCTTGTACAATCTCATTGTACAGGATGCACCCACTCGCATGTCAACCACATGAACGAGTCAGATCACCTCGTTTGTATCTTAATACAAAGCGGGCCGCATCCACAGCGTATCAAGGATTAGGTCTCCAACCCCATCCATATATTGTAGACCGTTCGGGTCATTTACTCGACGTGATCCTCTTTGAGTGTCCACTACACACCGTTCAAGTTCTTGTTCTCTCATATATTCAATGACCCTGAAGCTTAGTTTATTAGACAAAGTTTGTAATAAATGCGAGACACAAAATGATGAAATAAATAACCTTTATTAATTTCAAATGTAAATTTACAAAAAGAACGAGATTATGACAAACATCCCAACAAACTCCCACTTGGACTAAGCTAGTGGAGCAAATACATTTATGAAATGTACATAAATTACAATGGAGTAATACAATAAACTAGAGCATTGAATACCCGTTTACATATCTCTCACTTGCCCTAGTCAGGAAGTTCTCGAAGACATAGACTCTCTAGGTGACCCTCAAACACCTTAGCCATGAGGGGCTTTGTAAATGGATCAGCTACGTTGTGCTCCGACGCTATCTGCGTGACTGTCACGTCGACGTGGTGCACAATCTCCCGTATCAGGTGATACTTCTGCTCAATGTGTTTACCTCTCTTATGGCTCCGAGGCTCTCTAGAGTTGGCTACTGCACCACTGTTGTCACAAAACAATATGATCGACAAGTTCATATTTAGAACAACTTCCAAATCGATCATGAACTTTCTAAGTCAAACAACTTCCTTTGCAGCTTCACAAGCCGCAACGTACTCCGTTTCCATAGTGGAATCAGCGATGCATCCCTGCTTGATGCTTCGCCATTCTACAGCTCCTTCATTCAGAATGAAGGCTGACCCCGAAGTGGATTTTCTAGAATCCTTATCGGTCTGAAAGTCAGAATCTATGTATCCTGTGAGGATCAAATCCCCACTGCAATACACTAAGCTGTAGTTCCTCGTTCCCCTAAGATACTTGAGGATTGCCTTTACGGCTGTCCACTGATCTAATCCTAGATTGGATTGATACCTACTGACAATCCCTACTACATAACAAATGTTGGGCCTAGTACACAACATGACATACATGAAGCTCCCTACAGCTGAAGCATAGGGGATCTGTCTCATATCCTCAACCTCTTGAGGAGTCTTAGGACACTGATCCTTAGACAGGTGAACCCCGTGCCTGAAAGGCAACAAGCCCTTCTTGGAGTTCTGCATCTTATATCTAGACAACATCTTGTCAATATAAGACGCTTGAGACATGGCCAACATTCTGTTCTTCCGGTTCAAGACAATCTGGATACCTAGAACATACTGAGCTTCTCCCAAATCTTTCATTTGGAATTGCGAAGCTAGCCAATTCCTTACGTCAGTAAGAAATCCTACCTCATTCCTAATGAGAAGGATATCATCCACGTACAATATTAGAAATGTGACAGTTTTGTCGACGATTTTCTTTTAGATACAAAACTTGTCAACATTCTGATCAAACCCATAAGATTTGATCGCCTCATCAAACCTTATATTCCAAGACCTCGAGGCTTGTTTCAGTCCATAAATGGACCTATGAAGCTGGCAAACCTTTTGCTCTTGGCCTTGGGTTATGAACCCCTTGGGGTTGTCCATGTAGATGGTTTAATCAAGGTTGCCATTCAGAAAAGCGGTCTTGACATCCATCTAACATACCTCGTAGTCATAATATGCGGCAATGGCCAAAAGGATCTTGATTGACTTAACCATGGCAACAGGTGAAAAAGTTTCCTCATAGTCAACCCCTTCGACCTGGGTAAAACCCTTTGCCACTAGTCGTGCTTTGAAGGTCTGCACCTTCCCATCTACGCCACGTTTACGCTTGTAGATCCAATTACAACCTATAGGTTTTACCCCATCCGGTTGATCCACAAGCTCCCAGACAGAATTGAAGTACATCGACTTCATTTCTTGGTCCATAGCTTTAATCCATTCGTCCTTGTCAACATCTGCCATTGCCTGATCGTAGGTCAATGGATCCTCGTTGTCATCATCAGGATTGAAAACTTGGGTTTCAGCTAAACCCATGTAACGTTCAGGCTGTCTAACAACCCTCCCACTACGTCGAGGCATTCCCAACTCTTGGGAACAGACTTGACTTGACATGGTAGGATCAACAACACTTGTTGACGTACTAGCCCCATCAGAAACTCTTGCTGATGTACTGTCCATTTCGTTCAACACGATTTTGCTCCTAGGCAAATTATCCCTGATATGGTCTTTCTCAAGGAAAGTGGCGTTTGTCGACACACTCACCCTATTTTCCTTAGGAACGAAAAATAGACCACCCCTAGTCTCTTTTGGGTAACCTACGAATAGACACAATTTTGAACAGGATTCCAACTTTTTCGGGTTTGAACAAACACGTGGGCCAAACATCCCCAAATTCTAAAATGGTGTAAACTACCTTTACGTCCATTCCAGAGTTCGAAAGGTGTTTCACAAACACTCTTCGATGGAACATTGTTCAAAATATAAACCGCAGTCTCCACTTCGTAACCTAAAAAAGAATCAGAGAGACGAGCATAGCTCATCATCGACCGAACCATGTCCAACAGGGTTCTGTTTCTCCTCTCCGATACACCATTCATTGCGTGGCATACCCGATTCTTGAGAGTTGGGACGTAATTCCATGTTCTATCATATAGTCCTAGAATTCAGTGTCCATATACTCTCCACCTCGATCCGATCGAAGTGTTTTTATGGTTTTACTGTTGCGTAAAATTATATTGCAATACCGCAGTGTACGGGTCAAGTTTTAGTATAGTGATTTATGAGTCCAAGTATCGTCCTCGGGAATGGGTTTCTAGATTAATTAATTACTAAGATACTACTTCTCAATTTTAGCTAAAGAAACATAACATGGATAGGTGATGAAACAGGAATTAAAGACAAACAAACAAACAAACATGTGGAGACACGAATTGATAGAATTAAAGGAAGTGATTTTACAAATTAATAACCTAACTACACATGCATTGACCTCATGAGATGAATTTATAAACAAGAAGTAAATTACTCAAGAAAACCTCTCGGTTCTTAGTGAGCCTCACACATGCAATAGAATTCATAGTCTCCATACGAACCTACAACATGCATGGCATTAAGTAACTTATTTAAGTGTTTCCCTAAGACTTCTAGGTCACTCTCGTGCCAGACTACTAAGGGTTTTGACAATTTTGCTCTAAGTCAAGCTTTATCTCTCGAGTCCACTTGAATCAACAAAGTAAGAAGTAAAGAACGAATTGCCAAAAATAAGGACAAAACATGTTTCAAAACATAGCAATAAAGTCACAACAAGTAAATCAAATCCAACTACAATGTTTAGCTACTCAAAATCACCATAAAAACAAACTAAACAAGTAGGAAACGTCTTGGAACATTTGTTACAAATTGAAAGAAAGAGAAATAAACTTAGGTGTCGATCTTTGGTCCTTCGTCTCCGAGCTCCCGTCTTCGATCTCGAACCTCCACGAATGCTTTGGCTCCCAAAATCACTCTTTTCTCTCTTCTTACAAGGTGTATTTCGAATTTAGGGCAAACCTCTACAAAATTGTGCTCCCCCTTGGAAGAATCATAAGGTTGTATTTATAGGCATCAATGGGGCAGCGTTGCAACGCTGTACCCTAAACGCGTGGTAAATATGGAAACTATCGGCAGCGTTGCGCGCTAGGGGCGGCGTTGCAACGCTGCTACCTTAACGCGCGCGCCCTTATCGACCGGCGTTGCGGCGACGCGCGCAAAGCGGCGTTGCTGTAACGCCTCTGCGACTTCTCATGCGTGCGCCCTTATCGATCTAGCGTTGCGACGCTGCAAAGCAGCGTTGCAACGCTATCGACAGTGATCTTCAAAGCTTTTTGGCTGCACGTTCGACGTTACAATGCTCTATATGGCGTTGCAACGCCATCACCTCGGGTCTTAAAGCTTGGTTTGATTCTTTCACTTCCATTTGATGTTCTATTTGGCTCCAAATAGCCTCGTTTTGATCCCGAGTGATCCAAATTGTCTCCAATAGCTCCGTTTAAGCTCTTAACCTGAAATTGAATAAATTAACCACGTAAAAGCCCCAAAATCATTATAAAACTAGCAATAATTAAGCCTAAGGATAGCACATTTTGTGTGCTATCATTTACCTAACAGGTTCTCAACCTCAGTCATGTACTCCTTGAACTTTTCAAGAGTTTCAGACTTCCTATGCATTAGGTAAATATACCCATACCTCGAATAGTCATCTATGAAAGATACGAAGTATTCGTAACTACCTCGTGCTTTAACACTCATCGGACCACAGAGGTCAGAATGTATAAACTCAAGGGGCTCTTTGGCTCTATATCCTTTTCCACTAAAAGGATGTTTGGTCATTTTACCTTCGAGGCATGACTCACACACTGGTAAAGAGTTTTCTTCCAACTGTCTTAGAAGTCCACTCATCACTAGTCTCTCAATCCTATTGAGATTAATGTGGCCTAATCTTAGATGCCAAAGATGGACATTTTCTTTTGGAGAAACTTTAACTCTTTTAGTTCGTGTTCTTGTCGTTTTAAATAACTTAGTGTTCAAAATGCTTTTGACCGAATTAGGCTTTAAAACATACAAATTTGACTTAAGTGAAGCAAAACAAATAAGATTACCATTTCTGGAAATAAAAGATTTATTACAATTAAAAGAAACATAAATACATTGTTCTAAAAGACAGGAAATAGAAACGAGGTTTCTAGTAAACCCTGAAAGTATATACATGTTGTCTAACAAAATGTAATTCCTGCCAAAGAAAAGCTTCACTTTGTTGATAGCTGCAACAAAGACTATGTCCCTGAATCCAACCCGTAGAGTCACCTCACCCTCTCGCAATTCGCCGCAGAATCAATTCCACGAAAAAAGAAGAACAAACGTGGTTAGTGGCTCTAATGAATCCAATATCCAGCAGAGTCACTACTCTCCACTAAACATGTTTCAGTTACAAGTAAAAAATATTTACCTTGATTCTTCCTCTCGGCAAGGAACTTGGGACAGTTACGCTTCCAGTGGCCGTCCCCATTGATGTGGAAACACTTTCTTTTTTTCTGTAACTTCCTTGACCTTTTTGCCCTTTTGGGCGACAACTCGGTCAGTTTTACCCTTCTTCATTTTCTTCTTCCCTTTCGGACGAGAAGGAGCAACAGATTTGGTCTCAGAGGTCGAACTCCTGTGATATGATCTGTAGGCAACATTTGCCTCAGCTTCCAGTGTCCTGATCCTCATCAAGAACTGAAAGTTCTGTAGCTCATTGAGGAGGGTAGTCAGAGTGTAGCTAATTTTGTTCATAACAGCATTGCTACGAAACTGAAGGAAACTCTTCGGAAGAGTCTCCAAGATAAAGCTGACCTGGCTCGACTCATCGATCGAAACCCGTTCATCTCCGCCAAATTAAAGTGGGTCATCATGTCTAGAACATGTTCACGGACAGACGTCCCTTCTCTCATTCGGGCGTTGAAGACGTGTTTGAGTGAATCGTACCTGACCTGAAAGCACTGTTGTCCAAACATGTCCTGCAACGACTCCATGATCTCCTTAGCAGTGATCATCAACTCGTGTTTTTTTGCCAAGACTTCAGATAAGCTTGCAATGATATAGACCTTGGCCTTTTCATCGGCCCTAATACATCGATCGTATGCATCACGAACACTTCGTGATGCAGTCGAGGTCGGCAACTGAGGACACTCCTCAATAAGCACGAACTTCAGGTCGTCGGTTACAAGAATTGTGTTAATATTGTTCTTCCACGTTTGGAAGTTATCTCCCACTAACTTATCGGAAGCGAGTGAAACGATAATTGAACTAGACATTTTAGTTGAAAAATCAAATAATTTTGTGTCATGTCACATAAACTTTTGAAAAACCAATCAAGTTTTAGCAAAATTTAATCCTATGATCCCTAGGTCATTTTAAAAATTGCAATGATATCCTAAAGGTTTAGAATGACCGCCACCGAAGGGTGAATAGAAACACTCCTCCTCTAGGACGAGACTTTCTCGACCAGATCCTAATCCCAGAATAACTCTTATTCCATTAGGCGTCTAGTTACCATTATTTGGTCGAATTCATTAACACTTAACGAATCTTGTGAGTGTCACCCTCTGTAACGCCCCTACTTTTCTATAACTAAACTCTTAGGGACATTACTACACATGCATGCATTTATAGGCCAAAGGATATAAAACGATCTTTAAATCTCCAATAGAAAATAAATTGTCTTTAGGGATCCCAAAAAACAAAACATTCAAAATCAGGTAAAAGGAGCAGTTTAAACATGGCCTGCTTAAAATCCTGAAAGTTAAACTTAGCTTCAAAACCATAAAATGACAGCTTTAGTTATCAAAGAAAAATATGCGGAAAACATGACTATTCCCATGGTCCTGGCAACGCGCCTCTCCGTCACTCGCCCCGCACGTTCTTGGCCTTACGAGAAAACATTTTTAAAAGAAAGGGTGAGTATTGCAAAACAATACCAGTAAGTGACCTCACTACAGAGGTTTGGGATATGCAAACACATGCAATCATGACTTTTAAACTTTTCGAATGTACATATGCGGGACCTAAAACTTTCTCATATCATCATGACTATAATTCATGACTTCCTTTTTCTTTAAGTGGCCAATTGGTCATCCCGAGTCATTTCATTTGAGTCCTCATGAGACCTCTGTAATAATTTGAGTCCTCATGGACCCTGTATGGTTTGAGTCCCCACATGGACTCTGTATAGATTGAGTCCCTCACTGCACTGTAATTTGACCCATAGGGTCTCTAATGCATGTTTGACCATGCACACAATGCACTCGGGAGACCAATTTCCACATTTTTCATCAAATCATTTCATGGCATACATAACATGCATGAGGTCCCATCATTCAACATAACAATAGTGTACATGCCACAAGCATCATCATAATATGCAAATCATCATTTCCTCATAGACGGTTTGTTGATAACAATCTTATAGGTAATCATGAAATATCCTCATACAAGATCTTGTAATATCCTCACATAAAATCTTTGGATTTTTCTTACGTAAAATATAAGGATATTCTCACATAAAATATTGAATTATGCTCACATAAAATAGGAGATATTTTCACATAAAATCTTAGAATATTCTCACGTAAAATCATCAAACCTTTTTGAGTAAAATCACTAATTAATTTCGCGTAAGATAATGAAATTCATTTTCTTTAATCCCATTTAAAAAAGTTCGGCACAAGGTCCCTTACCTTAGTTCGAATTCTACCCAAAACCTAACCCGAGCTCCTTGATTACTCTTCTTTAGTGGAACTGATTCACAAGACAATTCCAAGTTCATTCTCCAAGTATTCACTAAATCCATGATCGTAAGGGTACTTAAATTACGTTCTTAAAATTTCATGCCCCGCTTACCTCAAGTTTAATGCGAATACTTAATACTCCTTAATCCGTCTTGGCGTTTGGCCTTCAATTCCGCTCCAATCTTGACTCCTACAATTAGCGTTCGAAACAGTAGCCTAAGTTCTCAATCAAACGCTTAAATATTCGAGCAGGTCACAAATAAATCTCCAACGAATTCGAAACTAAATCGGATCGCTCACGGTTTGTAATCTCGATGGGCGTGGAGTCGTCTTTGATCGGCGTAGCTTCGCGCGCGGCGACGGCTATGCGGCGGCTTCAAGAGCGACTTCAACGGCGGTGCGCTGGGGGCTTTAGATGCTGAGCGGCGCGCGGCGGCTTGCGACGGCGCACGAGGTCTTCTGGTCGGCGTTTGTCTCGCTCGTGGGTTTCGCCCGTAGTGGATCAAGAGGTTTTCGACGTGGGTGGCTGGAGCTTCGGCGCGAGCAGCTGGAGCTTCGTGCGGTCTCCGGCGTGGGCTGCAGGCGTAGGCGGCTGCAACGGGGAAACCTGTGCTCGGAGCTCCGGTGCTGCAGGTCGGTTGTGGGCCACTGGACGGCGAGCTGGGAGGTTCGTGCACGGCGGTGGCCTTCGGGAACGTGCGACGTCACGAATTCGCAAGGAAAGCGGCGGCGCGAAGTGCTCCTTTGGCTGCAGCTGGCTGGGCGATCACCGGTGATCGTGGAATGGGGTGCAGCCGGCGGTGAAGACAGTATTGAGGATCTTAGGGTGGTCGGCTAGGGCAAAGTAAAGGAAGGAGAAGGTGATGAAGAAATTAGGGTTAGGGTTTGCTTTAGTTTGCAACTTAAGGAGCTTAAATACTACAAAATTAGGTCAACATCCAAAATTCCTATGTAACCCTCATTTAGTTATTATTAACCAAAGTGCCATTGCTACTTCTTTTTCCTTTAATTTTATAAATAATTCCATCTAAAAAAATAGACAATTCACTTAACTAAATAAAATCAAGGACTCACCCTCACCGAGCCTGATGAAAATTCACTGATCCGACTAAGCACAAAGGTTGATAGAACGTTAACTAAAATAAATAATTAGTACCTGTGGTTGTGGTCGTCACACCCTCAATCTCTAAGTTTCCAAGTATTTGTCCAAACAATAGCCACCGAAGGGTGAACCACGAAGGAAAACCAACAAGGAAACTGTATCCCTTTCAGAAATTCACGGTGTTCCGACTCCCATGATCAAAGCCCTCCGAAGGGATTGTCTGGTCCAGGCCAAACTAGCAGGCGGATCATAGGGGTCTCACGGTGTGAATCGAAAGAAGAGACCGTGGGTCTCGTTTTCACAAGTCCCGCTCCCACGCACTATAAGTACTCTCTCCATCCACTTTGATATTGATCCATGCAAATACCATCCGAAGGGGGACGCTCCCATTTGTGCCACGAGGCCGAGTATGGATCTCACGGTGCGGATTTAAGAAGATTTATGGTCAGAAAATTAAATGTACCTCACACACTTTATTTCCTCCCACTCAACACTTTATGATTTTCGGGATTGACCTAGATAAACCGGCTAAAATTTACCTAAGTCTACCAATATAACTCTTATATTGAATTTAGGCCTAAGTTTATAATCACATTATTATTTAGGTCTATGTGAGTAAATTAATCAACTTTTAATTAACGAAACTCACGTAAAATATAATCTAAGAATCTCCAGACCGAATTCACTGCTAGGTCGGTTTCCAGGTAGGGGTGTTCCGCAAGCGTCAACTTAAATACCCCAGCCTTAGACAAAACCTTCCTTAGACAGAGTTACTTATTAGTCACCATTCAAAGATTACATTTTGATTTCCTAATTCTAATCTTATTAGAACTAGAAAACCTAAGTCTAATTATTCAAGTTCTAAACACTTTAAAACTAATAATTAACTTAGAACATGCATTTCTATGTTATAGTGTTTGATCATTCATCACATGAATAACTATACTATAACATAATAATTCATCACATGAAATTAAAATGCATGAGCATACTTTAATCTAAAAAATATAACACTTATATTTAATTAAATTAAGACATGCATTTAATTATATTATAACACTTATAATATAACCTATCATGCAAACTATATAATATAACACTTATAATATAAATGATGCATGAATATGTTTAACCTAAGGTGAGATTTTAGATCTATATGATATACATTATGCACATAGAATTTAATTAAATCATACATCTCATGCATAAAATAATTAAATAGCAAAAATGGATCGGTTTTGGTACTTAGAGGCATTTATTTAATTACATAACATTAATATAACATTTATATTAATATTATTTAATAAAATAAAATAAATAAAATAAATAAAATAAATAAAATAATATAAATACATTTTACAATTTAAAATTAAAATAAAAATAAATAAAATAAGCCCCACGAAGCCTCATTGAAGCAACTGCACACGTCTTGCGAATACGCCTCGGGAACTGCCCACTATCGAACGCAGCGTTGCAACGCTGCAGCGTTCAGCGTTGTGCCAGCGTTTCCAACGCCAGCAACGTTGCAACGCTGTCCTGCAGTGCGCCATGCTCCAACAATTGCAGCGTTGAGATGCCGATGAACAGCGTCTCAACGCTGTCGACAGAACAACAAGCACCTCTTGCTGTTCTTCGTCGTTTCTCACCGTTTTTGCTCCGATTTCTTCATAGCATCTCATGCCACGAACGATACAGACTTTCAGACTCGATTTACATTAAAATTTTCCCAAAACACGGGCCCTTACATTGATCAAATCAACATAAAATGTAAATCTAAAAACAGTGTAAAAACCGAAAACACCCACTTTCCAAACCAACATTCATCTCATGAATTATAGCAAATACCTACCTAATTTTAACAAAATTAAGTGCAACAACAAGAACCAACGATTGGCTCGGATACAGATTGAAGGGAATAAAAGTCCCCGCGTAGCTGAAGACGATCGAATCGTCGTGGTGTGTTGTGCAATTTAATTAAGTTAAAGTTAACTATCACATAGTTATAGATTAAACATGCTTTCTAAGAAAGAAATCAGCAAGTTTCAAGGTACTTACTTGTTGAAGACCGTCTTCAAGATTCCTTTCTCCGTTCACGAACTCTTCGTGCTTTTCTCGATCTCAACGATCTCGTACTCTTCTCACGAACACCGACTGGACACAAGCACTCGATTTCTCGGTTTTTCTTCTTTAGGAAGAAAGAGGATTGTGGGATCCTTCATTTTTGGTTTGGGAGGAGAATTTTAGAGAGTTTGAGAGAAGATAATTCTTCTTTTGGTGAGAATTCCGAAAATGAGAATAAGCCTAATGAACCCTTCTTGCAAAGAGGTTTATATAATGGTGATAGGTGGAGTTGAAATCTCCACCTATTTACCATTTTACCACAACCATAGGTTATGCAAATCATATTTGCATAACCACATATTATAAGATATCTCATATCTCATTTTACAAATCACATTTGCAATATTGTGGATTTTTAAATTGAATCACATCCAATTTAATATCTCTCAACCTAATTTCTCCAAATTAGCCCTAATTCAACAATTAGGCTAACCTATAGTTTATTATGAATCTCATTCACATTAAACTATATATTATATCATTTATATCTCATATAAATGACATAAATGCCCTTTAGTGAACTTGAACACTTCAATTCACACCAAAATAGTAAACCTTCTTTTAATCTAGTTTGAGCCAACCGAGGGATCTTATGGACCTGCAGTGACGAGCTCCAATGATCCGAGATTAACCTATCAAACTCTTTGACCCGGTTAATCAACATTCATTAGCTACGGTAACACTCCACTAAATCCCTTAGCTGCACTGCCGTCAGTGTAAGACATTATGTGTCCACTGATATAACCAATGCCCATGAGTCATCCCTTCGTAGGTTTTTTGTAGACACTGCTGGGTCAAATTACCGTTTTACCCCTGTGTATACTTCTTGCTCCTTAAGTCCCCACTGCTTCTCTAATGAACAACAACGTTGTAATGGTCCAACCATACACAACACCCCTCTCGTGCCAGTGAGAGAGTGAGCGCCAGTTGTCCAAGCCCTGGAGACAACACTTAAGGGAACAACCCCTCTAGTTTCCCTAAAGGCGGGAACAAGTGAATTCAATCTCGCGTAGTTAAGTTCCCTGCTCCCTACTTTGTCTTATCCCTACGAAGATAGGCATATTGGGCGAGTAACTGTGACCACCCTCACCCGTACTAGTCAAAGGGAAAACCCCTGCAGACAGGAGTCCGTAACACGCTCAGGATTCAGGTCGAGTCACTAATGGTCATCTACGAAGGTATTAGTCCATATTGTTAACGGCTTTACATCAGTAGGTCTAATAATTCACAGTCCGGTCTTGTACAATCTCATTGTACAGGATGCCCCACCCGCATGTCAACCACATGAACGAGTCAGATCACTTCATTTGTATTTTAATACAAAGCGGGCCACATCCACCACGTACGAGGATTAGGTCTCCAACCCCATCCATATAGTGTAGACCGTTCGGGTCATTTACTCAAACGTTATCCTCCCTGTGTGTCCACTACACACCGTTCAAGTTCTTGTTCTCTCATATATTCAATGACCCTGGAGCTTAGTTTATTGGACAAAGTTTGTAATAAATGCGAGACACAAAATGATGGAATAAATAACCTTTATTAATTTCAAATATAAATCTACAAACAGAACGAGATTAGGACAAACATCCCATCAATTCCAGGATGAAGAATACCTTACTTTGCTCATCCAAGACCGCTCCGTTCATTTCGACCACGTTGAAGTGAACTATAAGATCGAGAACATGTTCTCTTACTGTAGTTCCCTCCTTCATGTGCGCGATATAATTGTATTTAAGGGATTTGTGCAGAATTTGTTCAGACGGTTGTTCAGACAAACTCTGCAGATAACTCATGATCTCACGAGCTGAGACCATTCCCTCCAACTTCCTGGCCAAAACTTCAGATATGTCAGCCAGGATATAGGCCTTGGCCTTGGACCAGCGGTCAAACGCATCCTTAACGGATTGAGGTGCGTTTTGAGCAGGGACATGAGGACATTCCTCAGTCAGTACAAACCGAAGGTCATCCATAACCAGAATCGCATCCAGGTTGGACTTCCACGTAGTAAAGTTTTCACTAGTTAAACGTTCGCTTTTGAGTAAGGCTATATATGAGGATGACATGCTGAAATTTCAAAAATAGTTTTACCCATTATTAAACCAATCAATTTTAACAAAATTATTAAAGAACCCTAGTGTTTAAATTAAATCTTTAATTTTGCAACGATATTTTAAGAGTTTAGAACAAAAGCCACCGTCGGGTGGTCAACCACTCCTCCCCTGAATTGAGACTATCTCAGCCAAGTCTCACTACCAGAACATCTCATGTCCCAATGATCCTTAGCTATCGTTTGTTTGGTCAAGGACTTGTTAACTAGCTTAACTTATCCCGTAAATGTGACCATACCATTTTCAGATGCAATAGGTCCGAGCAAACAGGCTACTATTAAGAAAGATAACTGTTGGCAAATTACCTAAGAGACCCTATCCATTTCTGGAGTTCGCGGTGTTCCGATCCCTGTAGTCAGGCCCTCCGTAGGGTTTGACTGTTCCAGGACAACCTAGCAGGCGGACTATAGAAATCCCCTTGAGCTGCGGAAACGTGTTTTGAAATCGTAATTGCAAGTTTATTTTGGTAGAAAAATAAAAAATCAGTACATTGGAGAAAATAAAGAATAGGCATACATTTCCTAATCTAATTAGACATGGAACTAATCATGCAAACATGTTGTGTAAAACATTAAACTAAAAGGAAATAGATAGATACCTTTGTAGTTTCAATTCAACAACTCCTTGCTCCAAATTGACAACAACACAACAACTAAGAATTCTTCTCTGTTTTCTCCAACAGGACAACACCACTCAGTAAACCTCTTAAGGCTGTGAGTTCCACTTAGATCTTACCTTGGTGGGAAGGTATTCCAACTTTTTGGAAGAGAGTTTTTTTAGTGAGCAATTCACAGATCGATACTCTCAACGTCTGTCCAACGAGAAGTTGAATGAGAGAGGAGAGTTTCCCCACTCCCTATCGATAGGGAGGGAGGTGGGAAGAGGGGAACGTGTCCTCCTGACACGATCACAATAATTAATTAATTAATTAAATATCATATATTTAATTAATAATTAAGATCAAATCATATTTAATCTTTTTCTCCTCTAACCTATAGTTTTAATGCACATCTTATGCACATTAAATTATAACCTATAGTTTTCAAATATGAATCACATTCACATTTGAATTTAATATTTTATCTCTTTCAAATATTTAATTCTCTCATATAATTTAATATGAATCATATTCACATTAAATTTATAATATATAGTTCCAAAACTATATATTATATTGTATCTATATACATTAAATGTATTCCCTAATGAATTTGAACATTTCAAATTCAAACGATCTAAGAACCCTTTACGAGCTAGAAGGTGGACCTAATGGACCTACAAATCAGAAGCTCCAATGATACGAGATTATTCGGTTAATCTCATTAACCTCCTAATAAACATTCGTTAACTGTGGGAACACTCCACTAAAGTCTCGCAGTTGCACTCTTCTCACTGCAAATATATTTATGTGTCCACGGATACCAATAACAATAAGTCAATCCTTTACGAATGTTCGTAACACCAGCTGGGTCAAATTACCGTTTTACCCTTGGGTAACATCTTGTACCTTAAGTACCAGTGCTCCACTAATGAACAATTTGTTTGTGGTCCTACCAACAAACAGAAGTCACTCCCAGACCAATGAGAGGGTCAGACACTTTGTTCAAGTCCCGGAGACACCACTTAAAGGAACATTCATCTAGCTGCTCACTCGGTCTTTTCTCCAAGAAGGTAGGCATATTGAGTTGGCGAATCTGGCCACTCTCACCCATACTAGTCAAAGGACAATCCCTCACAAACAGGAGTTCGTAACCCGCTCAAGATTGAGATCAAGTTGCCTAGGTCAACCTAGTGAAATAGAAACCTAACTAGTCAATGGAGTTATATCTAGTTGTTACTATTTCATGGCCTGGTCTTATGCAATCTCATTACATAGGATATCCCCACTCACATGTCATCTACACGAACACGTTAGGATCATTGTGTTTGTATCATATACAAAGTGGGCTACATCCATAGTTTTACCAGGGTAAGGTACCCAAACCTTATCCCCTTACTATAGACCCTTTAGACTGTATCTCAAACCGAGATCCTTTATATGTACACTACATTCAGTTAAAGATACATTTTACAGCCTTGGATGTTTAGTTTATTGGATTTAGGGTTAAAACAATGGCAATATCGTAAATAACGAATAATAACACTTTATTGAAGTAATAACAGTTTATTACAATAATTAGAACAAAATTACAAAGTACGAGTTTTAGGGCACAAACCCAATAGTTGCATGAGATGCAACTATGGGTTAAGGCTTTTACATAAACCCTAGAGTTCCATTTTGTGTTGGAAAGAGTTCCAAAACAAAAACTTCACTCAAACCTCCACATCTCATCCTAAAGGAACCCACCTTCCTCCCTCACCTAGAGAGAAGATCTAATGGTGGATCTTCACAAGGTTCAGATTTGTTGCTGAGATCGTGATCATTGGAGGAGGAATTCGTGAATAAAGTATTCTTCAAAGGTAATATCTTGCTATCCTATACTTTGTAAAGCATGCATAATCTTAGATTTAGTTCTTGTATTTTAGATGTATGTAACAAATCATGAACACGCGATTGACAATCGCTTCCGCTGCGGGATTCGATCCCTTCAATTGGTATCAGAGCCCAATTGTGTTCTTGATTTTGTTCTGGATTTATCAAGAACAAGGTGGGATTTACTGATTTCATGAGATGTATAATCGGTTTGCGAATTAGATATTTTCGTTTTTGTTATCATAGATTTACAATTTTATTTCATTGAATCGTTTAAGGTAAGGGCTCGGTATTTTGGGCAATTTTAATTGTAAATCGAGTCTGTAAATTTGTGTCGATCAAGACAAAGTGGTTGCTGAAAAGAACAGATCGAAAATGAGCAAAAACAACAAAAGGTGATTGTTCTTCTGTGTGCAGCGTTGCAACGCCGTTGAGGCGGTCTTCAAGCTGCAGGAGGTGCAACGTTGCAACGCTCCTACTAGTGTCGCAACGTCAGGACGTAGAGACGATGGCGTTGCAATGCTGAAGCTGTTGAGGCGCGCGACATGAAGGAGTCAGCGTTGCAACGTTATCCTCAGCGTTGCAACACCGTTGTAGTAACGTAGCAACTGGCAGAAACGGAAATGTGTTTTTATTATATTTTTATTTAATATAAAAATGTTTTATATTAAATTTTATTTAATATTATTAATTTTAATTAATATAATTAGATTATATTAATTAAATTAATTTTATGGGTGCCAAAAATTGTCTAATTTTGCTATTTAAATTATGCAATTGTTGTATAATTATTGCCATGCATAATGTATGCTATTATTTTAGATACTCCACCTTAGGTTAAGCATTTCCATGCATCATTTATAATATAAAGTGTTATATTATATAGTTTGCATGTATAATTAATATAAGGTGTTATATTAATTTATGGACAACATTGAGATGCATTATGATTCATGAGATGAATATGCTATGCATGTTTATAATTCATGTGATGGATGATCAAGAAAATATAACATAGTATGCATGTCACCTAAGGTTAATTATTAGTTTTAAAATGTTTAGAACTTGGAATTAATAAACCTTAGGTTATCTAGTTCTAATTAGATTAGAATTAGAATTAGGAACCATATAATCTATAAACAATGATTAAAAGAGGAAGTTTGTCTAAAGAAGGTTCTGTCTAGGCTGGGGTATTTAAGCTGACGGAAACGGAGCACCCATACCTGGGAACTGACCTGGAAGTGAATTTTAATCAGAGGGTTTACAAATTATAGTAGCGTATGCGGGTTTATTAAGGGTTTAATAAACTAGAAATCCTAGGTTTAATATAAAGAGTTATATTA
This sequence comes from Trichosanthes cucumerina, assembly GCA_036507285.1. Classification (NCBI taxonomy): domain Eukaryota; kingdom Viridiplantae; phylum Streptophyta; class Magnoliopsida; order Cucurbitales; family Cucurbitaceae; genus Trichosanthes; species Trichosanthes cucumerina. The sequence continues at coordinate 98,616,317 of CM071835.1, read as the reverse complement.
GCAAACTTAGGATAAAATCAATATAAGAGTTATATTGATTATCAATATAAGAGTTATATTGATAAGTTTAGGTAAAACCGTTAGCCGGGTTTAGCCTAAGTCAATTTCCTATAGAGTTAAAGTATCCAGTGGGAGGAATAGTGTATCTGATACATATAATTTCACCTACGTTTCTCTAGGAAGTTCATACCATGAGACTCATACTTGGCCTCGAGGTGCAAACGGGAGCGTCCCCCTTTGGATGGTGTTTGTATGATTCAATATCAAGGTGAATGGAGAGGGTACTTATAGTGAGTGGGAGCAAGTTTAGTGAAAACAAAACCTATGGTCTCTTCTGTCGGTTTACACCGTAAGATCACTATGGCCAGCCCGCTAGTTTTACATGGACCAGACAATCCCTTCGGAAGGCTTGATCATAGGGGATCGAACACAGTTGACACCCGAAAGGGTTAAACATTTCCTTAGTCTATTTTTCAACCTAGTCCTCCCTTCGACGGATGTTGTTGCATGGGGACTCTGGGGTGCAAAGACAGAGGGTTACACTCACAAGGTACATAAGAAGTGTATGTGTCCTGACCAAATAATGGTAACTAAAGCCTATAGGAATAAGAGTTATTATGGCATTAGGTTTTGATCAAGAATGTCTTAATCCAGAGGAGGAGTGTTTTTGATTACCCTTCGGTGTCATACATTCTAAACCTTTGGAGTATCATTTCAAATTATTAATGACTTAGGAATCATTAGATAATTAGCTAAAATATGATTGGATTAGACAGTTATAGCGAGAAACTTATACAAGTTTTTTTTTGTAAATTTCAGCAAAATGTCTAGCTCTATTATTTTCTTACTGGGTGCGAAAAAATTAACTAGAGAGAACATGATGACTTGGAAAAACAAACTTAACACTATTTTGGTAGTGGTTGATCTAAAGTTTGTGCTAACTGAGGTGTGTCCTCAGGTGCCAGGCTCGAATGCTACACGAAATGTTCGTGATGCATATGATCGATGAATCAAGGCCAATGATAAGGCCAAGGTCTATATGCTGGCAAGTATGTATGTCATATTAGCCAAGAAGCACGAGGGCATGATAACCGCTAAGGAAATCATGGATTCAGTGTAGGGTATGTTTGGACAACAGTCTACACAAGCCCGACACAATGCCCTCAAGTATATGTTCAACTCGAGGATGCCAGAGGGTTCATCTGTTCGGGATCATATCCTGGATATGATGGTAGACTTTAATACCCCAGAGTCGAATGGTGCTTCTATCGATGAATCGAGCCAGGTCAACTTCATTCTGGAAACTTTTCTAGATAGTTTCTTACAGTTTAGATGTAATGCTGTTATGAGCAAGCTTACTTTTAATCTTACCTCCCTTCTTAATGAACTCCAGACCTTTCAATCTTTGATGAAATTTATGGATCAAATATTGCTAGTAGGAGTTATCACAGAAGTTCGACCTCTGGATAAAAAACAGTAGCTTCATCTTCTTCTAACCTGAAAGGGAAGAAGAAAAACATGAAGAAGGTTGGTAAAGGGAAATGAGCTGACAAAGCTTCCGCCCCGAAGGACAAGAAGTTACAGACAAAGGAAAATGTTTCCACTGCAATGAAGACGGGCATTGGAAACGGAACTGTCCGAAGTACATTGCAGAAAAGAAGAAGGAAGGTAAATATGATTTACTTTGCTCAGAAGCTTGTTTAGTGGATAATGATAAAACTGCTTGAATACTTGATTCAGGCGCCACTAATCATGTTTGCTCTTCTTTTCAGGGAATTGATTCCTGACAGCAACTACATAAAGGAGAGATAACGCTCCGAGTTGGAAATGGAGAAGTCGGATTGAGAGAAATTAAATCAACCTAATTGTTTAATTAGGGCTAATTTGGAAAAATTGGATTGAGAGAAATTAAATTGAATGTGATTCAATTTAAAAATCCACCATTATACAAATGTGATTTGTATAATGAGATATGAGATATCTTATTATATGTGCTTATGCAAATATGATTTGCATAACCTATTGTTGTGGTAAAATGGTAAATAGGTGGAGATTTCAGCTCGACCTATCACAATTATATAAACCTTTGCAAGAAGGCTTATGGGGTGGATTGTGTCATTTTTTGGATTTCTCACCAAAGACATCTCTCATTTGCTCTCAACTTTACTCTCTAAAATTCTCTCCTCCCTTCCACCAAAGGAGTCCCACAACTCTCCTTCTACCTAAGGAGAACAACCGAGAAGGCCTTTCAGAAGCGTCCGGATTGCTCGAGGTTCGTTGAGATCGAGATCGCGAAGTGTTCATGGCCGAAGAAGGAAATCGCGAAGAATGGTTCTTCAACAAGTAAGTGTATTCCCTTACTTTCTTTTCCTTCTAATCGCATGTTTAGCCTAGTTTCTATAGGATAGAAACAATTTTGAGAAAACGTTTTTTACAACGAATCCACGACGATTCAATCATTTTTTCGTTGCGGGATTTTCATTCCCTTCAATTTGTATTAGAGCCAATCGTTGGCTTCTTTGTTGTGCATTTGTTTTTCTTAAAATTAGGTGGGTTTTACTTCAATTTCATATGATGAATTGTGGTTTGCGAGAATTGGATGTTTCGATTTTGGCATTTTTCTTTAGATTTATTTTCGTTGATTAGATCAATGTAAAGGCCTATGTTTTTTTGGGCAATTAGAAAATAAATTGAGTCTGTAAGTCCGGGTCTTTGTCAGCAAGTGTTGATGTGAAGAAATCGGAGCAGAAACGGGTAAAAATTCGGAGAAAACAAAAAAGGAGTTTGTTGTCCAATAAATGACGTTGAGATGCTGTTCTTCGGCGTCTCAACGTCGTCCGCGTGGGCAATGGTTGTGCTGCAGAGCAGCGTTGCAACGTTGGGCGTAGCGTTGCAACACCGAGGCGTGGAGCATGCGAGGTGCAACGCTGAGCGCTGCAGCGTTGCAACGCTGCGTGCCTAGTGGGCGATTCCAACAGACAGTTCACGCGATAGTGGCAAGTGGAGCTGTTTGCAAATCGTGGGGTATTTCTTTTTATTTTTATTATTTAATTTAATTTGTAAACTGTATTTTATTTTTAAATTAAATGAATTCTATTAATTAATATTAATATAATAGTTATATGAATGTTGATTAATTTAATTTATGTCCCTAAAGTGCCAAAACCGGTCTAATTTTTGTTGTTTATTTATTTTATGCATGAGATGTATGAAATATTTATTCTATGTGCATAATGTATGTCATATAGATTTAAAATTCCACCTTAGGTTAAACATTTCATGCATCATAATTATATTATAAGGGTTATAATATATTGTATGCATGATAGGTTTATATTATAAGAGTTATAATATAAAGTTTGCATGTTTTAATTTATTTAAATATAAATGTTGTATTTTTTAGATTAAAAGCATGCACATGCATTTAATTCATGTGATGAATGTATATGTTATAGATTATTATTCATGTAATGAATGATCAAACACTATAACATAGAAATGCATGTAACCTAAGTTAATTATTAGTTTTAAAATGTTTAGAACTTGAATAATTAAACTTAGGTTTTCTAGTTCTAATAAGATTAGAATTAGGAAATAAAATACGACCCTTGAATGGAGACTGATAAGTAACTCTGTCTAAGGAAGGTTCTGTCTAAGGCTGGGTATTTAAGCTGACGCTTTGCAGAACACCCCTACCTGGGAACCGACCTGGGAGTGAATTTGGTCCGGAGATTAATAGGTTATATTATCGTGAGTGTCGTTATTTAAAAGTTGATTAATTTACTCACATAGACCTAAGTTAATAATGTGATTATAAACTTAGGTTAATTCAATATAAGAGTTATATTGATAGACTTAGGTAAATATTAGCCGATTTATCTAGGTCAATCCTGATTAATTTAAAGTGCTGAGTGGGAGGAAATAAAGTGTATAAGATACATTTGATTTTTCGACCACAAATCTCCATAAAGTTCACACCGTGAGATCCATACTCAAGCTCGTGGCGCAAATGGGAGCGTCCCCCTTCAGATGGTATTTGTATGGGTCAAAATCAACGTGGACGGAGAGAGTACTTATAGTGAGTGAGAGTAGGACCTGTGAAAACGGGACCCACAGTCTCTTCTTTCGATTCACACCGTGAGACGCCTATGATCCGCCTGCTAGTTTGGCCTGGACTAGACAATCCTTTCGGAGGGCCTTGATCATAGGAGTCTTAACACCGTGAATTCCCGAAAGGGATACAGTTTCCTTGTTGGTTTTCCTTCTCGGTTCACCCTTCGGTTGCTATTGTTTGGACGGATACTTGGAAACATAAAGATTGAGGGTGACACTCACAGGAATTCATTAAGAGTTAATGGATTCAGACCAAAAAATGGTAACTGGATGTCTAATGGAATAAGAGTTATTCTGGAATTAGAGTCTGGTCGAGAAAGTCTCGTCCTAGAGGAGGAGTATTTCTGTTCACCCTTCGGTGGTGGTCATGCTAAACCTTTGGGATATCATTGCAAATTTTTAATGACCTAGGGATCATTGGATAAATTTTTGCTAAAACTTGATTGGATTTCAAAAAGTTTTTTGCGAGACTGACCCAAAGGTTTACTTGTTTTTCAGCAAAATGTCTAGCTCAATAATAGCCTTATTAGCTTCCGACAAATAAGTAGGAGATAATTTCCAAACATGGAAAAATAATATAAACACGATTCTAGTAACTGACGACCTAAAGTTCGTGCTCACTGAGGAGTGTCCTCAGGTGCCGGGCTCGACCGGGCCACGAAGTGTTCGTGATGCGTACGATCGATGGATCAGGGCCAATGAAAAGGCCAAGGTCTATATCATTGCCAACTTTTCTGAAGTATTGGCAAAGAAGCATGAGTTGATGATCACTACCAAGGAGATCATGGAATCCTTACAGGAAATGTTTGGACAACAGTCCTTTTAGGTCCGACATGATTCGCTCAAACACGTCTTCAACGCGCAGATGAAAGAAGGGACATCTGTCCGTGAACGCGTTCTGGACATGATGACCCACTTTAATCTGGCAGAGATGAACGGGGCTTCGATCGATGAGTCGAGCCAAGTCAGCTTTATTCTGGAGACTCTTCCGAAGAGTTTTCTTCAGTTTCGTAGCAATGTTGTTATGAACAAAATTAGCTACACTCTGACAACACTTCTCAATGAACTACAAAACTTCCAGTCCTTGATGAGGATCAGGACACCGAAAGCTGAGGCAAATGTTGCCTTCAGGTTCTAATCACAGGGGTTCAATCTCTGGGACTAAATCTATAGGTCCTTCTCACCCGAAAGGGAAGAAGAAGAAGATGAAGAAGGGTAAAGTTGATCGTGCTTGCGCCCAAAAGGGCAAAAAGGTCAAGGAAATTGCAGAGAAAGGAAAGTGTTTCCACTACAATGAGGACGTCCACTGGAAGCGTAACTGTCCCAAGTTCCTTGCCGACAGAAAGAATCAAGGTAAATGTGATTTACTGGTTACAAAAACCTGTTTAGTGGAGAGTAATGACTCTGCCTGGATGATGGATTTGGGCGCCACTAACCATATTTGTTCATCTTTTCAGGGAATTAGTTCCTGGCAGTAGCTGCGAGAGGGGTGAGATAACACTACGGGTTGGATCTGGGGAGGTTGTCTCTGCTGCAGCGGTCGACACGGTGAAGTTGTATTTTGGCAGGAAATACCTATTATTAGATAATATGTATATAGTACCAGGGTTTACTAGAAACCTTATTTCTATTTCCTGCTTACTTGAACAATGTATTTCAGTTTCTTTTGAAGGTAATAAAGCATTTATTTCCCAAAATGGAAACTTGATTTGTTTTACTTCGCTTGAGTCAAACCTATACGTTTTGAAACCAAATTCGGTCAAAAGTGTTTTGAATACTGAATTATTTAAAACGATAGAAACACGAACTAAAAGAGTGAAAGTTTCTCCTAAACAAAATGCCCATCTTTGGCATCTACGGTTAGGCCACATTAATCTCAATAGGATTGAGAGACTAGTGAAGAGTGGACTTCTAAGACAATTGGAAGAAACTATTTACCGGTGTGTGAGTCATGCATTGAAGGCAAAATGACCAAACGTTCTTTTAGTGGAAAAGGATATAGAGCCAAAGAGCCCTTTGAGCTTATACATTCTGACCTCTATGGTTCAATGAGTGTTAAAGCGCGGGGAGGTTACTGATAGCATGCAAATATGTTATCTTATTTCTATATTTTAGCTAGTTTTTATACTTAAAACATAAACTTTCATGGCATTTTATGGTTAATTTAAGGAAACTGAGCTTGAGAAGCAAGAATTTAGTGTTTTGAGGTTATTTTGGTATAATTTAGAACATGTGTATGCTTAATTGAAGACCCAAGAAAACTCTAGGTGTATTTTTAGTATAAAAAATATACTGAGAGATTCTCTATCGAATAACGATTCCAACGCATCAAACCGGAGGTCATTTGGACACCCGAGCGAAAAGATATGACAAAAATGGTCGCGAGTCGCTGCTGGTGGCGACAAGAAGCGAGCGTTGCAACGCCATGACCAGCGTTGCAACGCCATGCCGAAAGTCCCTATAAATATAACATGTTGTTTTCATTCCAAGGGGAGCCGAATTTGGTAGTTTTTAGCCCTAGTTTCTAAATACACACTCTAAGGGGAGAAAAAAGAGCATTCCTTGGGAGCCAAAGCATTTGTGGAGGCTCGAGATCGTGACGGGAGCTCGGGAACGAGAGACCGACTTCGACACATAAGTTTATTTCTCTTTCTTTTAGTTTGTAATTGAGTTTAAAGACTTTTCCTATGACTTTAGCTTGTTTTTATGGTGATTTTGAGTAGCTAAACGTTGTAGTTGGAATTTGATTAGCATGTTTTAGATTTATTTGATTATGTATTGAACTTTGTTATGTTATTTGTTTTTGGCAATTCGTTCTTAATTTCATAAATCTTGTTGGTTTAAGCGGACTCGAGAGAAAAAGCTTAGATTAGAGCAAATTGTCAAAACTCTTAGAAGTCTGGCATGAGAATGATCTAGAAGTCTAAGGGAAACACATAAAGAAGTTACTTAATGCCGTGCATGCTTAGATTTTATTTGGAAACTATAGAATTTATTGTGTGTGTGAGGCTCACTAAGGATTGAGAGACTTTTTTGAGTATCTTACTTCTTGTTTATAAATTCATGATTTTAGTTCATTGCATGTGTTAAATAATGAATTAACTTGTGAAATCAACTTCCTCAATTCTATCATATTCGTGTCTCCAATTGTACATTTATTTTCTATCTTTGTTTTCACCTATCTATCAAAGTTTTGTTGCTTTAGCTAAAATTAAGAAAAAGTATCTTGATAATTAATTAATCTAGAAAACCCATTCCTGAGGACGATACTCTATACTCAAATCACTGTACTAAAACTTGACCCGTACACTTGCGGTATTGCAATATAATTTTACGCAACAAGTTTTTGGCGTCGTTGCCGGGGAATGGCGATTATTTAGAATTATTAATATTGGGAGAAAATTCGAGATTTTAGACTAAAGTTTTTTTCCTTTTGTGTTTTTTTCCTTATTTGTTTTTTTTTCTTTATTTGTTTTTTTCTTTTCATTATTTGTTTTCTTTCCTTATTTGTTTTTTCCATTTTTTTTCCCCTTTGTGTTTTGCTTCCATACTTGTTTTTTTCTTATTTGTTTTTTCTTTCCTTATTTGTTTACTTTCCTTTTGTGTTTTTCCTTACTTTTTTTCCTTATTTGTTCTTTTTCTTTCTTTTCTATTGTGTGTTTTCTTTTTTTTTTTGCTTATTTATTTTTTCTTTACTTGTTTTTTTCTTATTTTTTTTTATTTCCTTCTTTGATTTTTTTCTTTATTTGTTTTTTTCCTTTTGTGTCTTTTTACTTATTTTTTTCCTTATTTTTTTTGTTCTTTTTTCCTTATTTGTTGTTTTTCTTTTTTTTTCTATTGTGTGTTTTCCTTTTTTGTTTATTTTCTTTTTTTTCCTTATTTCTTTTTTTTCTTATTTCTTTTTTTCTTTTTTCTTTTTTTCCTCACTTGTTTGTTTTCTTTTTTTTTTGTTTTTCCTTTTTTTTGTTTTTGTTTTTTTGTTTCTTTTGTGTTTTTTATTTTTTTTTCTTTCCTTATTTTTTTCTTATTTATTTTTTCCTAATTTATTTATTGTTTTCTTATTTGTTGTTTTCCTTATTTGTTTCTTTCCTTTTCTACTTTTTTTCTCCTTGTTTGTTTATTTTTTTTGTTCTTAATTTAGTCTCGTGTGTTGTTCGAGTCTTTGTCTCCTGTTTTGGTTGTGTTGATTTTGTGTAAAAGTTTTGATTTGAATTATCGTGATTTAAAGTATGACTTTTCATGACCATAATTCTTCACCAATGTATTATACTTCTCAGGATCCTACGTATGTGAATCATGATTTTTATGGATACCAAATGTCTAACCCTTACCATTATGAATCCATGTTTTATGAAAATTCTTTTGATGGTAATCATATAGGCATTTGGAACCAAAATTTTTCCTACCCCAACCAATCTATAGAAAACTTTTCTCTTGTGGATTTATTAATGGAATATACTTTTGAGTTGAGGATAAAAAATTTGTTTCATGCTGAATTAGAAAGGTTGGATAGGTTAGAAGCTAAAGTTGTAGAACTTGGGGCAATAATACATGGAAGAACTAATCATCTTAATCAATTGGCGGAATCCCTTAAGGCCCTACAAGAGCAAATTCTTTATCTTGCCACTGAGGAGCAGCAACCTAGGAGGACTTATTCATATGATAGTGAGGATGAGTTGGAGGAGACTGAAACACACCAGAAACAGGTTTGTGAGGTAGACATTGGTAATACAATTACTTCCACGGAGGAACTTCAAGTGATAGAGTTTGAGGCTGAAAAGTCATTTCTCCCTTTATCTCCAAAAGTTTCCTTTAATCTTGATAACCATTTGTTCTGTACTAAAGAGTCTTGTTTTGAATTTTGTTGTTTTATTTTGATAAACAAAAATACCAAAAATAATTTTCTTTCAGGTGCTCAGGAAAAACAAGATAGCCTTTCAGACTTAGAAGACTATATCGATTCAAGCAAGAAGGGCCCGAAGAAATACGAGCAATTTTATGTACCCTGAGGCCGACCAAGACCTTGACAGTCTAGCTAAAAACGTTAAAGAAAGCGCTTTTTGGGAGGCAACCCAAGCTTTACATTTCTGTTATTTCTGTTTTCTGTTTTTAGTTTGTTCTATTGGTTTGTTCTTAGTTTAGTGTGTTTGTTTTGCTTTGTTAGGTTGTTGTTGATGCCACCCCTCGTTGAAACCCATGCTCCCGTTCTGTGGAACTTCATCACACGTGTCTTGGCTATCTAAGGAATCTAAAAAAATGAAGATCTCCATTACTCAGGACAGTATTGTTCACTCTTACCCTTTTCACTTGATTTGAGCTTATTTTGCAAACATTGGGGACAATGTTTAGTTTAAGTTTGGGGGTGGGAAGTTGTGATTCTTTTGTGACTGTTCTGAGTATATACCGAATTATTGTGACTGTTCTGAGTATAAACCGAATTATTAATTGATCTTTTGCATAAATATGATCATGATAGCCTAGGAAGAGAATTAATTGAAATTTTTTGTGATTTTGCTGAAACTTTAGAGCATGATATGAATTTGAGTTAATTTAAAATTTTTCTTGAGTTTTTCCTGCATTATTATGCACATAGCCTATGTTCCTGTAGTTTTGAAATGCTTAAAACAAAGTTATTAGGTTTAGAAGTTTGATGTCACCTCGATAGGTCTAAAAACTGATTTGAGAGTTAAGCTGCAGGATAGGGTGAATGACAATATAAAGTGCATGATCTGTATAATATGTACATTATGTGAAAAAGTTTATTTTTTTGTTTGTTTGTTAAAAAAAATCGTGAGGACAAAAAGAGCTACCTTCACTGTGATCAGTTAGGCCACTCATTGAGCGAGTGCTCTGGGTAAGGGTCCCTGCAGTGGATGTGTGAAAGCTAGTGTCCTTGCACAAAAAAAAGATGAAAATAGAAAAAGTGGCATCAAAAGAGTGATTAAGTGCTGAGTAAAGTTGTTTATTTCTTGAATGTGGGGAGACTCAAGGATTAGAAACTATGACTAGTGTAGGGGGAAGTTGAATGAAGAACCTAATAAAGTTGTTTTGGGCTTAGTAGAGATTAAAGGAACGGAGGCTAATCACACACACACGTAGGAACACTTAGAAAAAGTTTTAAATTGCTTGTTGAAGAATCATGTTTGATTGTTACTCATGATTACTTAAATTTCCTTTTAAATCTCTGAGGCTTGAGTCCGATATATGCATAAGAAAGATCTTATAGTTTAATTTTGTTTTGCTCGGGTCTAGCAAAAGCTTAAGTGTGGGGGTATTTGATAGCATGCAAATATGCTATCTTATTTCTATATTTTAGCTAGTTTTTATACTTAAAACATAAACTTTCATGGCATTTTATGGTTAATTTCAGAAAACTGAGCTTGAGAAGCAAGAATTGAGTGTTTTGAGGTTATTTTGGTATAATTTAGAACATGTGTATGCTTAATTGAAGACCCAAGAAAACTCTAGATATATTTTGAGTATAAAAAATATACTGAGAGATTCTACATCGAATAACGATTCCAACGCATCAAACCGGAGCTCATTTGGACACTCGAGCAAAAAGATATGACAAAAATGGTCGCAGTGCGCTGGCTGGCAGCAAGCACAGCGTTGCAACGCCATGACCAGCGTTGCAACGCCATGCCGAAAGTCCCTATAAATATAACATGTTGTTTTCATTCCAAGGGGAGCCGAATTTGGTAGTTTTTAGCCCTAGTTTCGAAATACACACTCTAAGGGGAGAAAAAAGAGCATTCTTTGGGAGCCAAAGCATTTGTGGAGGCTCGAGATCGTGACGGGAGCTCGGGAACGAGAGACCGACTTCGACACATAAGTTTATTTCTCTTTCTTTTAGTTTGTAATTGAGTTTAAAGACTTTTCCTATGACTTTAGCTTGTTTTTATGGTGATTTTGAGTAGCTAAACGTTGTAGTTAGAATTTGATTAGCATGTTTTAGATTTATTTGATTATGTATTGAACTTTGTTATGTTATTTGTTTTTGGCAATTCGTTCTTAATTTCATAAATCTTGTTGGTTTAAGCGGACTCGAGATAAAAAGCTTAGATTAGAGCAAATTGTCAAAACTCTTAGAAGTCTGGCATGAGAATGATCTAGAAGTCTTAGGGAAACACATAAAGAAGTTACTTAATGCCGTGCATGCTTAGATTTTATTTGAAAACTATAGAATTTATTGTGTGTGTGAGGCTCACTAAGGATCGATAGACTTTTTTGAGTATCTTACTTCTTGTTTATAAATTCATGATTTTAGTTTATTGCATGTGTTAAATAATGAATTAACTTGTGAAATCAACTTCCTCAATTCTATCATATTCGTGTCTCCAATTGTACATTTATTTTCTATCTTTGTTTTCACCTATCTATCAAAGTTTTGTTGCTTTAGCTAAAATTAAGAAAAAGTATCTTGATAATTAATTAATCTAGAAAACCCATTCTTGAGGACGATACTTTGTACTCAAATCACTGTACTAAAACTTGACCCGTACACTTGCGGTATTGCAATATAATTTTACGCAACAGTTACAAATACTTTGTATCTTTTATAGATAACTATTCAAGGTATGGGTATATTTACCTAATGCATAGTAAGTCTGAAACTCTTGAAAAGTTCAAGGAGTACAAGACTGACGTTGAGAACCTGTTAGGTAAAACTATAAAAACACTTCGATTGGATCGAGGTGGAGAGTATATGGACACTGAATTCCAGAACTATATGATATTACATGGAATTACATCACAACTCTCAGCACCTGGTATGCCACAACAGAATGGCGTATCAGAGAGGAGAAACAGAACTCTGTTGGACATGGTTCGATCGATGATGAGCTATGCTCGTCTCCCTGATTCTTTTTGGGGTTACGCAGTGGAAACTGCAATGTATATTTTGAACAACGTTCCGTCGAACAGTGTTTGTGAAACACCTTTCGAACTCTGGAATGGACGTAAAGGCAGTTTACACCATTTTAGAATTTGGGGATGCCCAACCCATGTGTTGGTGTCAAACCCAAAAAAGTTGGAACCCCGTTCAAAATTGTGCCTATTTGTAGGTTACCCAAAAGAGACTAGGGATGGTCTATTTTACAATCCTAAAGAAAATAGGGTTCTTGTGTCGACAAACGCCACTTTTCTTGAGGAAGATCACATTAGGGATCATTTACCTAGGAGCAAAATTGTGTTAAACGAAATGGAAAGTACATCAGCAAGAGTTGCTGATGGGGCTAGTACGTCAACAAGTGTTGTTAATCCTAGCACGTCTAGTCAAGTCCGTTCTCAAGAGTTGAGAATGCCTCAACGTATTGAGAGGGTTGTGAGACAGCCTTAACGTTACATGGGTTTAGCTGAAACCCAAGTCGTCACTCCTGATGATGACTGCGAAGATCCATTGACCTATGATCAGGCAATGGCAGACGTTGACAAAAACGAATGGATTAAAGCTATGGACCAGGAAATGGAGTCGATGTACTTCAATTTCGTTTGGGAGCTTGTGGATCAACCTGATGGGGTAAAACCTATAGGTTGCAAATGGATCTACAAGCGTAAACGTGGCGTAGATGGGAAGGTGCATACCTTCAAAGCACGACTAGTTGCAAAAGGTTTTACCTAGGTTGAAGGGGTTGACTATGAGGAAACCTTCACCTGTTGCCATGGTAAAGTCGATCAAAAAACCTTCTGCCATTGCCGCATATTATGACTATGAGGTATGGAAGATGGATGTCAAGACCGCCTTTCTGAATGGCAACCTTGACGAGACCATCTACATGGACCAACCCAAGGGGTTCATTGCCTAAGGCCAAGAGCAAAAGGTTTGCTGGCTTCATAGGTCTATTTATGGACTGAAACAAGCCTCGAGGTCTTGGAATATATGGTTTGATGAGGCGATCAAATCTTATGGCTTTAATCAGAATGTTGACGAGCCTTATGTCTACAAGAAAAACGTCAACAACACTGCCACATTTCTCATATTGTATGTGGATGATATCCTTCTCATTGGGAATGAGGTAAGATTTCTTACGGACGTAAAGAAATGGTTGGCTTACCAATTCCAAATGAAAGATTTGGGAGAAGCATAGTATGTCCTAGGTATCCAGATTGTCCGGAACCGGAAGAACAGAATGCTGGCAATGTCTCAGGCGTCTTATATTGACAAGATGTTGTCTAGATATAAGATGCAGAAATCCAAGAAGAGCTTGTTGCCTTTCAGGCATGGGGTTCACCTGTCTAAGGATCAATGTCCTAAGACTCCTCAAGATGTTGAGGATATGAGACGAATCCCCTATGCTTCAGCTGTAGGGAGCCTCATGTATGGCATGCTGCGTACTAGGCCCGACATCTGTTATGCAGTTAGGATTGTCAGTAGGTATCAATCCAATCCAGGATTAGATCACTGGACAACCGTAAAGGCAATCCTCAAGTATCTTAGGAGAACGAAGAACTACAACCTAGTGTATGGGAGTGGGGATTTGATCCTTACGTGATACACAAATTCTTACTTTCAGACCGATAAGTATTCTAGGAAATCCACTTCGGGGTCAATCTTCATTCTGAATGGAGGAGCTGTAGTATGGCGAAGCATCAAGCAGGGATGCATCGCTAATTCCACTATGGAAGCTGAGTATGTTGCGGCTTGTGAAGCTGCAAAAGAAGCTGTGTGGCTTAGGAAGTTCATGACAGATTTGGAAGTTGTTCCAAATATGAACTTACCGATCACACTATTTTGTGACAACAGTGGTGTTGTAGCCAACTCGAGAGAGCCTCAGAGTCATAAGAGGGGCAAGCACATTGAGCAGAAGTATCACCTAATACGGGAGATTGTGCACCGCGGAGACGTGACAGTCACACAAATTGCGTCGGAGCACAATGTTGCTGATCCATTTACAAAGGCCCTCATGGTTAAGGTGTTTGAGGGTTACCTAGAGAGTCTAGGTTTTCGAGTGCTTCCTGACTAGCGCGAGCGGGAGTATTGTAAAGGGTATTCAATGCCCTAGTTTATTGTAATTTATTGTACATTTGAGAAAAGTATTATTTACTCCACTAGTTTAGTCCAAGTGGGAGTTTGTTAGGATGTATGTCCTAATCTCGTACTTGTTTGTAATACTTATGATTGAAATAAATAAATAAGAGTTATTTTTTCATCACTTTGTGTTTCGCATATTTACAAACTTTGTCCAATAAACTAAGCTCCAAGGTCATTGAATTATGAGAGTATCAGAACTTGAACGGTGTGTAGTTGACACACAGAGAGGATCATGTTCGAGTTAATGACCCGAACGGTCTATAGTATATGGATAGGGTTGGAGACCTAATCCTAGATAAGCTGTGGATGCGACCCGCTTTGTATTAGATACAAATGAGGTGATCCAATTCGTTCATGTAGTTGACATGCGAGTGGGGGCATCCTGTGCAATGAGATTGTACAAGACTGGACCGTGACATATTAGAACTACTGATGTAACACCGTTAACAGTATAGGACTAATAACTTCGTACATGACCAATAGTGACTTGACCTTAATCTTGAGCGTGTTACGGACTCCTGTCTGCGGGGGTATGTCCTTTGACTAGTACGGGTGAGGGTGGTCACAGTTACTCGCCCAATATGCCTATCTTCTTAGGGACAGGACCACATGGGGAGCTAGAAACTTAACTACGCGAGATGGAATTCACTTGTTCCCGACTTTAGGGAAACTAGAGGGGTTGTTCCCTTAAGTGCTGTCTCCAGGGCTTGGACAACGGACGCCCACCCTCTCACTGGCTCGAGAGGGGTGTTGTTTATGGGTGGACCATACAACGTTGTTGTTCATTAGAGGATCAGTGAGGACTTAAGGAGCAAGAGGTAGACACGGGGGTAAAATGGTAATTTGACCCAACAGTGTCTACGAACAACCTGTGAAGGGTCGACTCATGGGCATTTGTTTTATTAATGGACACAACTTGTCCTACAATGATGGGAGTGCAACTAGGGCTTTAGTGGAGTGTTACCGTAGCTAATTAATGTTGATTAATCGGGTCAAAGAGTTTGACAGGTTAGTCTCGAATCATTGGAGCTCGTCACCTGTAGGTCCATTAGGTCGTTTGGTTGGCTCAAACTGGATACATAGAGGGTTTACAGTTTGGTGTGGATTTGAAGTGTTCAAATTCATTAAAAGGATATTTATGTCATTTATATGAGATATGATTGACATATTATATAGTTTAATGTGAATGAGATTCATAATAGACTATAGGTTAACCTAATTGTTTAATTAGGGCTAATTTGGAGAAATTGGACTGAGAGAAATTAAATTAAATTGTCCATAAATTAATGTAACACCTTATATTAATTATACATGCAAACTATATAATATAACACTTTATATTATAAATGATGCATGTAAATGCTTAACCTAAGGTGAGATATGTAAAATAATAGCATACATTATGCATGACAATAATTATACAACAATTGCATAACTTAAATAGCAAAATTAGACCATTTTTGGCACCCCTAAAATAAATTTAATTAATAATCTAATTATATTAATTAAAATTAATAATATTAAATAAAAGTTAATATAAAACATTTTATATTAAATAAATATATAATAAAACTGCATTTTCGTTTCGGCCCGTTGCTGCTTTACTCCAACAACGTTGCAACGCTGACTCCTTCATGTCGCGCGCCTCAACAACTTCAGCGTAGCGACGTCTGTGCTGGCATTGCAATGCCATCGTCTCCACCCTGGTGTTGCGACGCTAATTGAGGCGTTAACGCGCGCACTTCTCGCGACTTGAAGACCGCCCTCAGCGGCGCAACAACGCACACACGACATCAATCACCTTTTGCTGTTTTTGCTCGTTTTTGATCCGTTCTTTTCAGCAACCACTTTGCTTCAATCGACACGGACTTACAGACTTGATTTACAATTAAAAATTAACCAAAACATAGGGCCCTTACATTGAACGATTCAATGAAATAAAATTATAAATCTATGGTGCCAAAAACGAAAATATCTAATTTGCAAACCGATTATACATCTCATGAAATTAGTAAATCTCACCTTTGTTCTTGATAAATCCAGATCAAAAAATCAAGAACAAAATTGGGCTCTAATACCAATTGAAGGGATCGAATCCCGCAGCGGAAGCGATAGTAAATCGCGTGTTCATGATTTTGTTACATATATCTTAAATACAAGACCTAAATCTAAGATTAAGCATGTTTTAAAAAGTATAGGACAACAAGATATTACCTTTGAAGAATACTTTCTTCACGAATTCCTCTTCCAATGATCACGATCTCAACAACAAACCCGAATCTTTTGAAGATACACCACTAGATCTTCTCCGTTGTTCTCTAGGTGAGGGAGGAATGTGGGTTCCTTTAGGATGAGATGTGGAGATTTGAGAGAAGTTTTTGTTTTGGAACTCTTTCCAACACAAAATGAAACTCTAGGGTTTATGTAAAAGCCATGACCCAAAGTTGCATCTCATGGAACTATTTATAGGTAAATAGGATGAGAATTGCCATCTTATCCCTCATTTATTTTCTCATTAGTATATAGTTATTATGTGAATCTAATTCACATTAAAACTATATATCATATCAATTATATCACATATAATTGATATAACACCTCATATATGAAATTGAACACTTCAATCTCATTCCTAACTTTATACCCTCAATATTATCATGTTGAGCCAATGGGGAGAACTAATGGACCTACAGTTCATGAGTTTCAATTATGTGAGATTAACTAATCAAATTCTTTGATCCAGTTAATCAATATTCATTAACTACAAGTCACTCCACTATAGACTTGTAGTTGCACTCTCCGCACTGTAGATTATATTGTGTCCATTGATATAATCCTTACCCATGAGTCGACTCTTCATAGGTTGTTCGTAATCACAGTTGGGTCAAATTACCGTTTTACCCCTGTGATTACCTCTTTGTTCCTTAAGCACCACTTATCCTCTAATGAACAACAAGTCTATGGTCCTACCATAAACTCATACCCTTTTAAGCCAGTTTAGAGGGCGGAGCCCCATTGTTCAAGACCTGGACTCAGTTCTTAAGGGAATAACCTATCTAATTCCTTAGTGTATGAATGAATGAATTCCATCTTGCATAGTTAAGTCCCCAGCTACCTACGAGGTTCTGTCCCTGAGAAGGTAGGCTTATTGAGTCGACTCTATGAGCCACTCCCACTCATACTAGTCTAAGGACAAACCCCTATAAGCGAGGAGTTCTTAACTTGCTCGAGATTGAGTCGAGTCACTAATAACCATCTATAAATTATCAGTCTTATCCTCATTACTTGGCGTTATCTTTGGTCGGACTAATAATTTGCAGTTCGGTCTTGTATGAACTCTTCATACAGGATGCCCCCACTCGCATGTCATCCACATGAATGAGTTGAATTACCTAATTTCTACTAACTACTGTTGGGATTTGTGCCCTAAACTTATGTAATTTTGATCAAATAAATAAAGAGTTATTTGTTTTTGTAACGCCCCTACTTTTCTATGACCAACTCCTAGGGATATTACTACACATGCATGCATTTATAGGCCAAGAGATAAAAGAACTTAAAAGAAATTTCCATCCAATATAAATAGTTTCAGGGATCCCAAAAACAAAACATTAAAATCAGATAAAAACATCGTTTTAGCGTGGCCTATTAAAACGTAAATAAGTTTAACTCCAACTGAAAGCATAGAGATAACATCAGTTTAAAACATAAATGTGCGGAAAAACATGTCGATCCCCATGGTTTTGGTAACGCTTCCCCAGTCACTCGCTTCTCGCACGCCCTTTCCTTTACTTTACGAAAAACATTTTTAAAAGAAAGGGTGAGTATTGCGAACAATACCAGTAAGTAACCCTCGCACTGAGGTTTGGGATATGCATACACATACAATCATGATCTCTAAACTCATTCGTAACATACATAGATGGGACCTAAAACTTTCTAGTATTGTCGAGTCTTTAATCCATGATCGCTTATTTAATTGTCGCCTTTAATCCATGATCGCTTATTTAGTTGCCAGGTCTTTAATCCATGGCTGCTCATTTAATTGTCAGGTCTTTAATCCATGACTGTTCATTTAGTTGTCAGGTCTTTAATCCATGACTGTTTATTTAATTGTCAGGTCTTTAATCCATGGCTGCTCATTTAATTGTGGGGCCGATGGTCATCTGAGTCATTTCATTTGAGTCCTCACGGACCCTGTACTTTGACCCATAGGTCTCTATTGCATGTTTGACCATGCAAACAACGATCTCAGGATAACCAATGTCCACACTATTCGCTAATTCATTTCGTGGCATACAAAACATGCATGAGGTCCCATCAGTCACATAATAATAGAGTACATGTCACATACATCATCAATATATCAATCATACTTTCTCATGGACAGTTTGAAGATCATACTTTGTAAGAAAACATGTACCATTCTCATACAAACTACTGTCCTATTCTCACATAAAATAATGGAATACTTTTACATAGCATACGAGAATAATCTCACATAAAATAATGGGTTAATTCCACTAGATGCATCGAAGTATTTGCACATAAAATATTACGTATTCCCACATGAATATCTGTATATTTTCGTATAGAAAATTATAAACTATTTTCACATGAAATCATAAAAATTCGTTTTCATTTCATCCCATTAAAAATTCGGCACAAGGTCCCTTACCTCGAGCTTTGATCTCACTATTTCTTCTAACTCCTAATTTAACGGTCTCCTCCAAATAGCCTGAAACCAAAAATTCTTCTATTTCGTTACCCTACTACGCAACTCAACCAATACAACCAGCCTAAGTACCAAAAGCGTCCACATTCGCATTTGTTCCAATTACCTCGATTCCGAAGGACAATCTGATTGTTGGTTTATTTGCTCCGAAACTACTTGGGAATCTTGATCCTGAAATTCCGTTCGTTCCTGCAATAATCTCACAAGCATATTTCATAAGATTCCGATCTGAATAGCCCTACAATCAAAAATCGAAGGGGGTTTCGCGTGGCTCACCTATTCCACAAACTTGACCTCGAGCACCCCCGGATTTGCAGCGTAACGACGAACAACAGCCACTGGTCGGATTCCGGCGTGGCTGCACTTGGCGCGAATGAAGCTCTCGGATCGTGGTTCTTCACCGGCGAGGCCTTGCAATCGGCTGGACGAAAGAGCCGTACACTCGAGCGGCGGCGACTGGCGTTGCGGTTTCGTGGTTCGGCCGGCGTGAGCTGCTGAAGGCTGAGCTCGCCGGCGTGAGCGGCTGCTACAGACCTCAACCGAGGGCTTGCCGGCACGAGGACTACACGAGAAGAAGCGAATGTGGTGGGCTCCTCTCCGAGCGGCCGCGGCGTAAGTGCGGGATGGCCGTGCCGCGCGGTCGGCTCGTGGATCGGCGATCGTCTCGCTCGTGAGTCTTGGCCGCCGCGAGTGAGTGGTGAAAACTTCAACGTGGTGGTGAAAGACGTGGAGATCCGCAACGGCAAGACGATCGCTCGATGTTCCCCTCGGCAGCGATTTGCGAGTCTCCTCATTTGCGGTGATTGACCAACGAGCGCGTCTTTTTTTTTTTTTTTCCTTCTTTCTTGTGGCCGTGAGCTTGCCGGCGGCGAAGAGACACGATAAGGTTGGTTAGGGCAAAGTGGGAGGGAGAAAGGAGAGATTATGGAGGGAGATCTAGGGTTAGGGTTTGGGTTTTGATACAATGAGGAGTAGACGTGAAGGCTAGGGTTTCTCATGATCATGAGTTTATATACCATCTATCTAGGTCAAGTCATGTGCTAGTGATCACCCTAATTTAGACCTAAATCACCAAAACGCCCTTAAAATTACCTTTCCCTTTAATTTTCATAGTTAATCTCATCTTAAAAGAAATAATTCACATAAGCTAAACAAAAATTACGGCCTCCCTCTCGCCGAGCTTGATTAAAAATTACTAATCCAGCTAAACACGGCGTTTACTAGAGCGTTAAATAAAATAAATAATAATACCTGTGATGATGGTCGTCACAGTTTTGGTAAAATTGTATTCTTGCTCTATAAATCCAATAAACTAAGCTCCAAGGTTATAATGAATCTTGAACATCAGTGTCTATTTGGATTGTGTTCAAGAGTATAACCTAAAGGGTTTATGGTATAAGAATAAGGTTGGAAACCTTATTCTGGTAACACCATGGATGCGACCCACTTTGTAATTAGTACAAATGAGGTAATCCAACTGATTCATGTGGTTGACATGCGAGTGGGGGCATCCTGTATGAAGAGTTCATACAAGACCGGACTGCAAATTATTAGTCTAACCAGTATACCATCGTTACAGGATAAGTCTGATAATATATAGATGGTCATTAGTGACTCGACCTGAATCCAGAGCAAGTTAAGAACTCTTACTTATAGGGGTTTGTCCTTAGACTAGTATGGATGAGAGTGGCCTATAGCCGACTCAATAAGCCTACCTTCTCATAGACAGAACCTCGTAGGTAGCTGGGAACTTAACTATGCAAGATGAAATTCACTCATTCCCACACTAAGGAGTTAGATAGGTTGTTCCCTTAAGAACTGACTCCAAGTCTTGAACAATGGGGCCCCACCCTCTAAGAGGGTATGAGTCTATGGTAGGACCTTAGACTTGTTGTTTATTAGAGGATTAGTGGTGCTATAGTGGAGTGACTTGTAGTTAATGAATAATGATTAACTGGATCAAAAGTTGGATCAGATAATCTCACATCATTGGAGCTCATGAACTCAACATGGTAATATTGAGGGTATAAACTTAAGAATGAAATTGAAGTGTTCAATTTCACATATGAGGTGTTATATCAATTATATGTGATATAATTGATATAATATATGGTTTTTATATGAATTAGATTCACATATAAACTATATACTAATGAGAGAATGAAAGAGGGATAGAATGGTAATTTTCATCATATTTTCCTATAAATAGTTGCATGAGATGCAATTTTGAAATGATGCAATTTTGAAATGATGCAACTAATCCTTGGAAACCCTAGATTATCATTTTGGTGTGTTGTTGGAAAGGTTCCACAAACACATTCTCTCGTAACTTCCACATCTCTCCCTAAAAGGAACCCACATTCTTCCCTCACCTAAAGAACAACGGAGAAGATCCGGTGGTGGTGTCTTCATTCGTTCGGGTTCAAGTTGCTGTGATCATGACCGTGGAAGAAGGAGCACTTGAAGAAAGAGTTCTTCAAAGGTAACCTCTTGTTGTCCAATGTCTATGTCATATATAGCATGCTTAATCTCGTAGTTATATGATCTTGATTGAAATCCATGTTACAAAATAAGAACACGCAATTCACAATCGCTTCCGCTGTGGGATTCGATCCCTTCAATTGGTATCAGAGCCCAATTGTGTTCTTGATTTTGTTCTTGATTTATCAAGATCATAGGTGTGATTTACTGTTTTTTCATGTAATGAATGAACGGTTTGCAAATTAGATGGTTTCAATTTTGGCACTTAGATTTACATAATTTCGTTGAATTGTTCAATGTAAGGGCCTATTGTTTTCGACATTTTATGATTATAAATCGAGTCTGTAAGTCCATGTCAGTCGAGGCAAAGTGGTTGCTGAGAAGAACGGAGCAAAAACGAGCAAGAAAAATGAAGTGGAATTGCTGTTTTGTGAATGGCGTTGCAACGTTGTTCATTGGCGTTGCAACGCCACTACGACAGGCACGTGTCTGAAGAGACGACAGCGTTGCAACGCTATCTTCGGCGTTGCAACGCTGAGGCATTGTGCAATGCTTGTGCTGAGGCGCGCTTCAACGGGCTGAAGGGGACAAGGTGCAGCGTTGCAACGCCACAGGCATTTCACGGAAAGAAGCAACGAGCAGAAACGTTTTTATTTATGTATAACAAATATAAAAATATTTTATATTTGATTATATTTAATTTTATTAATTTTAATTAATATAATTAGATTATATTAATTAAAATTAATTTTAGGGTGTCAAAATTGGTCTAATTTTGTTATTTAAATTATGCAATTGTTGTGTAATCATTGCCATGCATAATGTATGCTTTTAATTTAGATATCCCACCTTAGGTTAATCATTATCATGCATCATTTATAATATAAAGTGTTATTTTATATAGTTTGCATGAATAATTCATATAAAGTGTTATATTAATTTATGGACAACATTGACATGCATTATAATTCATGAGATGATTATACTATGTATGTTTTATTATTCTTGAGATGAATGATCAAGCACTATGACATAGTATGCATGTCACCAAAGGTTAATTATTAGTTTTAAAATGTTTAGAACTTGAAATGAATAGACTTTAGGTTATCTAGTTCTAATTAGATTAAAATTAGAAACCAAGTAATTTATAAACAATTGATTAAAAGAGGAACTCTGTCTAAGGAAGGTTCTGTCTAGGTGGGGTATTTAAGCTGACGGAAACGAAACACCCCTACCTGGGAACTGAGATGGGAGTGAATTTTAATTAGAGAGTTTATAAATTATAATAGCGTCAGCGGGTTTATTAAGGGGTTAATAAACTATAAATCCTAGGTTTAATATAAAGAGTTATATTAGCAAACTTAGGATAAAGTCAATATAAGAGTTATATTGATTATCAATATAAGAGTTATATTGATAAGTTTAGGTAAAACCATTAGCCGAGTTTAGTCTAAGTCAATTTCCTATAGAGTTAAAGTATCCAGTGGGAGGAAACGTGTATATGATACATATTTTTCCACCTACGTATCTCCAGGAAGTTCACACCGTGAGACTTATACTTGGCCTCGTTGCGCAAACGGGAGCGTCCCCCTTCGGATGGTGTTTGTATGACTCAATATCAAGGTGAATGGAGAGGATACTTATAGTGAGTGGGAGCAGGTTTAGTGAAAACAAAACCTATGGTCTCTTCTGTCGGTAAAATCACTATGGTCAGCCTGCTAGTTTGACCTGGACCAGACAATCCCTTCGGAGGGCTTGATCATAGGGGATCAAACACAGTAGACACCCGAAAGGGATAAAGATTTCCTTAGTATATTTTTCAATCTAGTCCTCCCTTCGGCGGATTTTATTGGATGGGGACTCTGGGGTCAAGAGTGTCTTGATCCAGAGGAGTGTTTTTGATTACTCTTCGGTGTCATACATTCTAAACCTTTGGAGTATCATTGCAAATTATAAATGACCTAGGAATCATTTATTAATTAGCTAAAACATGATTGGATTAGATAATTATAGCAAGAAACTTTTATAAGTTTTCTTTTATCTTTCAGCAAAATGTCTAGCTCAATTATTTCCTTAAGAGAACATAATGACTTGGAGGAATAAACTCAACATAGTCTTGGTTGCACATGATCTTAAGTTCGTTCTCAATGAGGAGTGTCCTCAATTCCCTGCTCAAAACACACCTCAAGTTGTTGAGGATGCGTATAACCGCTGGATCAATGCCAATGAAAGGGCAAAAGCCTATATCCTGGCTAGCATACCTGATGTTTTAGCCAGGAGGCTAGAAGGCAAGGTCTCAGCTCATGAGATTGTGGATTTTGTGTTGGATTTTGTACTAAATTTGTCTAGGCAACCGTACAAACAAATTCGGCATGAAGCTCTAAAGTACGTTTACAACGCGCACATGGAGGAGGGAGCGTTAGTAAGAGAACATGTTCTCAATCTCATGGCTCACTTCAACGTTGCAGAATTAAACGGAGCGGTCATAGATGAGAAAAGTCAGATTTCGTTCATCCTAGAATCTCTTCCGAAGATTTTTCTGCAATTCTGCAGCAATGCAGCGATGAACAACATAGAGTATGATCTGACTTCTCTGGTAAATGAGTTGTAGAATTATCGGTTTCTTATGGATGATAAAAGACAACAGAATGGAAAGGCAAATCTGTTTGCTCATTCCAAAAGTTCTCAGAAGGGTTCATCCTCTAGAACTAAGAATTGCAGTCATACTTCTGAACTTAAGAAGATACAGAAGAAAAGGAAAAGAAGCAAATAAAAAGCAACCGTCTGGTAAGAAAAGCTGGTATTTGATAACATGTATATAGTTTCAAGGTTTATTAGAAACCTTATTTCTATTTCTTGCCTTAACGAACATTGTACTTCAATTTCTTTTCAATTGAATAAAATGTTTATTTCTTTGGAAAAGTCTTGAACTATGTGTTGCTCTTCTTGAGAATTATTTGCAATAGTTTAATTCAGTTAAAATAGTTTTAAACACTGAATTATTCAAAATAGCAAATACACGAACTGATTTCTCCTAAAGAAAGTGCTCATCTTTGGCATCTTAGATTGGGTCACATTAACCTTAATACGATTGAGAGATTGGTAAAGAATGGACATCTAAATGAGTTAGAAGAAAATACTTTACCTGTATGTGAATCCTGCCTAGAAGGCAAAATGACTAAAAGACCTTTTAGTGGAAAATGTTATAGAGCCAAAGAACCTCTTAAGCTTATACATTCAGACCTTTGTGGTCCGATAAGTTTTAAAGCAAGAGGAGGTTATGAATACTTCATCTCTTTTATAGATGATTATTCTAGATTTGGGCATATTTACCTAATGTATCACAAGTCTTAAGCACTTGAAATGTTCAAGGAATTCAAGACTGAAGTTGAAAACCAATTAGGTAAAACAATTAAAACACTTCGATCAGATCGAGGTGGAGAATACATGGAATTACATCCCAACTCTCAGCTCTCGGTACACCACAACAAAACGGTGTATCGAAAAGGAGAAATAGATTCTTTTTGGACATGGTTCGATCAATGATGAGTTATGCTCATCTCCCTAATTTCTTTTAGGGTTACGCAGTAGAGACTGCGCGATACATTTTGAACAATGTGCCATCAAAAAGTGTTTCTAAAACACCTTTTGAACTCTAGAAAGGACGTAAAGGTAGTTTATGTCATTTCAGAATTTGGGGTTGTCCAGCACATGTGCTTGTGACAAATCCAAATAAGTTGGACTCGCGTTCAAAATTGTGCCTATTCGTAGGCTACCCAAAAGAAACAAGAGGTGGTTTATTGTATGATCCTAAGGAAGATAAGGTTTTTGTGTCGATAAATGACACTTTCTTAGAGGAGGACCACATAAGAGACCACAAACCAAGAAGTAAAATTGTGTTAAGTGAGTTAGACGGAACAATAGCAAAGGTTGCTAATAAAACTAGTACGTCAACAAAAGAGAGTCCATCTCAAGAGTTGAGTATGCCTCGACGTAGTGGGAGGGTTACACAACCTGACCGTTACATGGGTTTATCTGAAACCCAAGTTGTCATACTAGATGACGACTATGAGGATCCATTGACTTATAATCAAGCAATGGTTGACAAAGAAAAAGTCAAATGGGTATAGCCATGGACCAAGAAATGGAGTCTATGTACTTCAATTCTGTTTGGGATCTTGTAGATAAACCTGATGGGGTAAAACCTTTTCACCTGTTGCTATGGTAAAGTCTATCTGTATCCTACTTGTTATTGCCACATATTATGACTATGAGGTATGACAAATGGATGTCAAGACAACTTTTTTGAATGGCAATCTTGACGAAAACATCTACATGGACCAACCTAATGGGTTCATTGAACCAGGACAAGAGCAAAAGGTTTGCAGGCTTAAAAGATCAATCTATGGACTGAAACAAGCCTCTAGGTCCTGGAATATAAGATTTGATGAGGCAATCAAATCTTTTGCCTTTGATCAGAATGATGATGAACCTTGTGTCTACAAGAAAATCATCAATAGTTCTGCCGCATTTCTAGTTCTATATGTGGATGATATCCTATTTGTAAACCCGAGATCTTTCTTTGGAATTCAAAAAAAAAAAAAAACAAAGGAAAAAAAGAAAGGAAAGGATATTATTTATTGGTTGGTTTGTTTTGAAAAGAAAAGAAAAGAAAAGAAAGGAAAAACCAAAAGAATGAAAAAGGGAAAAGGAAAGTGGATGGTGGACCTCACCTTAGTTTTCTTTTTAAAATAACTCATTCCATCGATTTCCTTCTCATTTTCAACAAAGAGGAGCAAGGGTTTCGTGAGAGAAGGAGAAAGGAAGAAGAAGAAGAAGCTTTTCGTGAGTTAGAGTTGTAGAAGAAGGAAGGAGAACTCAAAGCTTGGTTGTATAGCAGCAAGGAGATCAACTCAACCCTGTTCTGGTTTTCTGTTCATCTCGAGCTCCACAGGAAGAGGTAAGAGTTGAGGCTTGGTTTTCTTGAAAGCTAATTCATTTTTGAACAAAGTTCGTGAAGGATTCTTGAGCCCATTTTGACCTTAAGTTGCTGTTTTGTGAAGAGGAAGACAGAAGACAGAATTTGCTATCAAATCCGAGAAGTCTCTGATGTTTTGGTTGTACTGATCTGTAGAGTTGGAATCAGAAGCTTCAATTGGTATGGTTCGAAAGCGTATTGAATTTCCTACAAGTTTTGTGAAGAAATCGTGAGTAGAAAATGTCTAGAAGATGTTTTAAATCTCAAAGTTAAGTTTGTTGTGCAGCAGAAAACGAAAGCTGGAACAATGCAGAAGTTGTTTTGAGGAAAGTCGCTTTCGAGGTAAATTTGAACAAATCCGTTTGGAATCTCATTTTCATGTCTTCATACGAGTTTTAGAGGGTTCAAAAAGAAAGAGTTTGGTATAAATTACATTCTTTTTGGATAAGTAATAAAGAAGTTATGGCTGTCTGAAAATAGGCGAAAAATCTGTGAAATCTTTGGAAAATTGGTTGGAGTGTTTTCTTGTAGTTTTAAGGTTAAAACCATGAGCTCGAGGTTCTAATACATAGATTTGGTTTGTTTGACAGGCCAAGAGGAGATAGGTCGAGTGTACGGGCCAAGGTTCTAGTTTAACACTGTGAGTGACAAAACGAACTTAAAAATGTTATATATGCTTGAATTATGTTTTAAGAAATACAAGTTTTGCTTGAATGAAAAGGTTTAGATGTTTATTGTTTTCCTTGAACACTTGTTTATGAGTATTCATGATTTCTTAGAAATGTTTTAAAGTGTTCATGATGAGCCTAAATGTCTTGATGAAATTTATACACGAGCATATGTTTATTGAATTTCCGAAGTCTATGGAAATGTTATGATTTCGAGCAAGCATGTTTTAGCAAGTATGTTTTTAAAGATTTCTAGTTTTATGAACAAGCTAAGTAAGCTTGAGTTTTATGAAAGAAAAGATAAGCAGGCATGTTCAAATGTTTTCATGTGATCTTCTGAAATATTGAGCCTGAGGCTTAATGGTACCGTGTGCACACAGGTCCTTTTTGTTGTCGACGTTGAGTGAACTCCGTGACAACAGCGCTATCGTGAGTACTGGGCGGGCCCCACTACGACAAAGACGATGGGAGTGCTGGGCGGGCCCCACTACATCGTAGAACAAACGTAGATTGTGACATGTTTTAAAAAGAGTTTATATCATTTACATGCCTTACGAGATTTTAACGATATACTTGCTGGTTTTTCTGAAAAGTTATTATGATTACACAATTACTTTTAACGTTTGATTACTGTGATGCATATGCTCATAGATGGTGGTGTGATATGATTTACGATTTAATAGTCTTCTTTTAAACTCAGTCACTCCCTGAGCTCCGTAGCTCATTCTTTCAGTGTTTTTCAACCTTTTCAGGTAGAGATCGAGCTCCTGGTACCTGACATCCTGCCATAGTCTGCTGAAGCTTCATAAGTTTGATATTTTGTACGTGGCTGGTGTTGTATAGCAAGTCCATATGTTTTGTAAATTATTTTGAGAGAACTATGTAGTTATAGTCGTTTGTGCTTTAGAGGTTGAGGTTGTTTAATTAATGGTTTGGACTGTTGTGGTTCTGATGTTCTTGCTCGTTTTAGTTTTCAAGAGAGACTTAAGAAGAGTTTCTTCTCATGTATGTTTTATAGTCGTCCAGTTTTCGCTATGTTAAGTTTAATGTGTTCCATATGTGAACATAGTATGTTTATCAGGTAAAGCAGAGTTAGCAGGTATTGTTAAGAGGTAACAATGTTTGTTGGCTTCACGCCGCCTTTCGAGCTAAGTTAGCAAATGTTTCTGGAGGGGGTGTGACAACTTGGTATCAGAGCAGTTAGCTCCATGGGAATGAGACAGGGCAAGTTAGCTCTGAGAATAAAGTAAAAGTCATAGCAAGTTATTGAGTTAGTTCAGATTGAACTAGTAGAGTATGGTTCAAGTAAGGATAAGAGCAAGTCCAGTTAGGGTTAAAATTTGAATAGAAGTTTAGTACTGTGTACTTATGTTAAGTAACCATAGTATGTCTAATATGTTGAAATGTTATAGGAGTCATGCCACCATGTACTAGCAGACGACGGAGGAAGGATCAGGTCGGGACGAAGGATCCTACCCAAGGGCAATCTGAGAGGGGATCTAGTGCCCCGAGAGTCCAAACTGAGGCCAGAGATCAGCAACATGCCATTTCCTCACAGGAGGTAGGCAGACCAGAGAGAGCAGGGCCAAGTGATCCAGAGAAGACATATGGAATAGAACGACTGAAGAAATTGGGAGCCACAGTGTTTGAAGGTTCCATAGATCTAGCTGACGCCGAGGTTTGGCTGAATAAGCTTGAGAAATGTTTTGACGTGATGAGCTGCCCTGAGGAGCGTAAAGTCAAGCTAGCCACATTCCTGCTAGAGAAAGAAGCAGAGGGATGGTGGAAATCAATACGAGCTAGGCGCAGTGATGCACATACTCTAGACTGGCAAACTTTCAGAAGCATCTTCGAAGATAAATATTACCCTAGCACGTATCGTGAGGCAAAAAGGGATGAATTTTTAGAACTAAAGCAAGGGACACTTTCAGTGGCTGAGTATGAGAGAGGGTATACCGAGCTGTCGCGGTATGCTGATGTGATTGTGGCATCTGAGAGTGACAGGTGTCGAAGATTTGAAAGAGGGTTACGACCTGAGATACGTACCCCAGTTACAACCATTGCTAAATGGACTGATTTTTCTCAGTTGGTAGAGACCGCCTACGTGTTGAAAAGCGAGTATAGCAGAGCGCGATCGATGAGTGGAGCCAACTCGAGGGCCTTCAACAACGAGCAGTTTTCGGGGTCGCGAACAGCGAAGATTCACACCCGGAGTGAATGTTTCAAGTCGTCAGGACTTTAGGAATCGAGCTGGCGGCCAGATATCGAGGCAGATAAATATTAGTGGTGCCTCTCGAGGCGAGTCAAAGAGCACCTAGTCGATGCGGATCCACAAAGAAGACCAAAGACAATGCATGCGAGAGCTGTTGCGGTGCAACAAGGAGAACTCCATGTGCAAATTGTGGCAAGAATCATCGAGGCCAATGTCTTGTTGGTGTCGGTGTGTGTTACCAGTGTGGACAGCCACGACATTTCAAGAGGGATTGTCCACGACTTAGAGAGCGATTGCACGAGAGGACCCAGGAGTTGGGTCCCAAGCAGTTGAGCAGCCGGGAGTTCAAGTAGCTGCAGGGAGAGGCACCAGTGGTGCAAAAGCAGAAGGAGTTGTAGGGAGACCTAGGGAGCGAGGATAGGTCTACGCTATGACTCAGCAGGAAGCAGAGGATGCACCAGACGTGATTACTGGTACGATTTCTATTTGTAATGTACCTGCACGTGTTTTGATAGATCCAGGTGCTACGCATTCCTTTGTTTCCAGTATATTTCTAACTAAGTTGAATAAAAAGTTAGAGCCTTTATTTGAGAGCTTAGTTATATACACACAAGTTGGTGATGTTTTACTAGTCGATGCAGTGTTGCGAGATTGTGAGGTCTTAGTAGAAGGTCTCAATTTGTTAGTGGATCTTCTTCCACTAGAGTTGCAGGTGTTAGATGCAATTTTAGGGATGGATTTCTTATTCACTCATTATGCTTCCATGGATTGCCATAGAAAGGAAGTTGTGTTTCAGAAACCCAGGATTGGTCAAGTAGTTTTTGGGGTGAAAGGAAGATTATTCCTACGAGTTTGATTTCAGCATTAAAAGCGGAGAAGTTATTGAGGAAAGGTTGCACGACGTTTCTTGCACATGTAGTAGAGGTGCAGGAGGAAAAGCTAAAACCATAAAATGTTCTTGTTGTGAACGAGTTTCTTGAGGTTTTTCCAGCAGATCTGTCAGGGTTGCCACCTGATAGGGAGGTAGAGTTCACTATTGAATTGCTACCAGGAACAACACCTATTTCCCAAGCGCCGTATAGAATGGCTCCAAGTGAGCTCAGAGAGCTGAAGATGCAGTTACAAGAACTAGTTGATAAGGGATACATCAGACCTAGTGTATCGCCTTGGGGAGCTCCAGTGTTATTTGTAAAGAAGAAAGATGGTACCCTCAGATTGTGCATTGATTACAGACAGTTAAACAAAGTCACGATACGTAACAAGTATCCTTTACCCCGTATAGATGACTTGTTTGACCAGTTACGAGGAGCATCAGTGTTTTCTAAGATTGATTTAAGATCAGGATACCATCAGTTAAAGGTAAGGGAATCAGATATTCCTAAGATAACATTCAGAACGAAGTATGGGCATTATGAGTTTTTAGTAATGTCATTCGGTTTAACTAATGCACCAGCAGTTTTCATGGACCTCATGAACATAATATTCCATCAGTATTTGGGTCAGTTTGTGATAGTATTTATTGATGATATACTAGTTTACTCAGTTGACAGAAAAGCTCATGAGGAACATTTGAGGATTATTTTGCAAACACTACGAGATAAAGCAATTTATGACGCTAAATTCACCAAATGTGAGTTTTGGTTGAATCAGGTAGTGTTTTTGGGGCATGTTGTCTCAGCAAATGGTGTTAGTGTGGATCCGAATAAAGTGAAAGCAGTAGTCAATTGGGAGAGACCAGCCAGTGCGACAGAGGTACGTAGTTTCCTAGGCTTGGCAGGATACTACAAACAGTTTGTTGAGGATTTCTCACGATTAGCATTACCCTTAATTGGCTTTGACAAGGAAGAATGCTAAGTTTGAATGGTCGATAAGTGTGAGCGAGTTTTCTGGAGTTGAAAAGAGATTAGTTACAACACCTATTCGACACTTCCCCGTGAATAAGGAAAAGAGTATGTGATTTACTGTGATGCCTCGAGGCAAGGTTTAGGGTGTGTGCTCATGCAAGAAGGAAAAGTAATAGCTTATGCATCCAAGCAATTGAAAAAGCACGAGTGTAATTACCCTACCCACGATCTTGAGTTAGCAGCAGTTGTTCTAGCATTGAAGATCTGGAGACATTACTTGTTTGGTGAGAGGTGTCATATTTTTACAGATCATAAAAGTCTGAGGTATATCTTTGATCAGAGGGAGTTGAATATGAGACAGAGAAGATGGTTAGAACTGATTAAAGATTATGATTGTACCATAGAATACCATCCTGGTAAGGCGAATGTGGTAGCAGATGCATTGAGCAGGAAGTCAAGACTTCCTAGGGATGCCTTGTGTGGTATTCGAGCAACATTTTTAAGTACTCTAAGGGATTCTAAAGCGCGTTGTGACTGCAGAGAATTGAGAGGCCTCTTAGCTCAATTCCAAGTCAGTCTTCACTTATAACAGAGATTGTGAGAAAGACATGCAGAGGATAGTAATCACAGAGAAAATGTTTGGAAAGTCCAAACAGGCTCGTAAGCGAGTTTAAGATGAGATCGGCGGGGCCATAGAGAGGCAAGGAAGACTATGCGTTCCGAGTGTTAGTGAGCTTAAAGATGCTATTCTAGAGGAAGCTCACAGTTCAGCTTACGCTATGCATCCAGGAAGCACCAAGATGTACAAAACTTTGAAGGGGACGTATTGGTGGCCTGGGATGAAGCGGGAGATAGCTGAATATGTTGATAGATGTTTGATTTGCCAGCAGGTTAAACCAGCTAGACAGAGACCAGGAGGACTCCTTAATCCATTGCCAGTGCCGGAATGGAAATGGGAGCATATCACTATGGATTTTCTGTTTGGATTACCACGTACTTCAAGTGGGCATGATGGTATTTGGGTAATAGTAGATAGACTCACTAAGACAAAGACGGTTTGTACTGGGAAAGCGACGCCCACACTTGATCACCTAGCTAAGTTTATACGTCGGCATGAATTGTGAGTCAAGATGAGTGCCTGTGTCCATAGTTTCAGATAGAGATCCAAGATTTACTTCTAAGTTTTGGCCTAGCTTACAGAAGGCTATGGGAACAAAGTTGAATTTTAGTACAGTGTTCCATCCTTAAACAGATGGGCAGTCAGAGAGGACCATCCAGACCTTAGAGGACATGTTGAGAGCATGTGTCCTTCAATTTAAAGGGAGTTGGGATACACACCTATCACTTATGGAATTCACTTACAATAACAGCTACCAGTCGAGTATTGGTATGGCACCATTTGAGGCTTTGTATGGAAGACCATGTAGAACGCCCATATGTTGGAACGAAGTAGGAGAGCGGAAGCTTATCGGTCCTGAGTTGGTGCAAGTTACAACAGATAATGTTAAGGTAATCAGGGAGAATCTAAAGGTAGCTCAAGACCGTCAGAAGAGTTACGCAGATAAGCGACGAAAAGACTTAGAATTCCAAGTCGGAGATCAATTTTTCTTGAAGTTATCTCCGTGGATAGGTGTCCTTCGTTTTGGCAAGAAGGGTAAGCTAAGCCCTAGGTATATTGGTCCTTATCAAGTAACGGGTCGAGTTGGGCCAGCAACCTACAGACTAGAGTTGCCAGTAGAGCTATCTCGAGTACATGATGTTTTTCATGTGTCCATGTTGAGGAAGTATATTCCAGATCCAACTCATGTGTTGCAAGCACAACCAGTTGAGCTGAATGAAGACATGAGTTACGTAGAGGATGCAGTTCAAATCCTCGATAGGAAAGAACAAGTTTTAAGAAACAAGACGATCCCACTCGTGAAGGTTCGTTGGAGACATCACGGAGTGGAGGAGGCAACCTGGGAGTTAGAGGACCAAATGAGGAGGAAGTACCCAATGATTTTCACTTAAAGATCGCTAAATTTGAGAGGACGAAATTTTCTTGAGGGAGGTAAGTTGTAAACCCGAGATCTTTCTTTGGAATTCAAAAAAAAACAAAAACAAAGGAAAACAAGAAAGGAAAGGATATTATTTATTGGTTGGTTTGTTTTGAAAAGAAAAGAAAAGAAAAGAAAGGAAAAAGGAAAAGAATGAAAAAGGGAAAAGGAAAGTGGATGGTGGACCCCACCTTAGTTTTCTTTTTAAAATAACTCATTCCATCGATTTCCTTCTCATTTTCAACAAAGAGGAGCAAGGGTTTCGTGGGAGAAGGAGAAGGAAGAAGAAGAAGAAGCTTTTCGTGAGTTAGAGTTGCAAAAGAAGGAAGGAGAACTCAAAGCTTGGTTGTATAGCAAGCAGAAGGAGATCAACTCAACCCTGCATTGCAGTTTTCTCATCTCATCTCGAGCTCCACGGGGAAGAGGTAAGAGTTGAGGCTTGGTTTTCTTGAAATCTAATTCATTTTTTAACAAAGTTCGTGAAGGATTCTTGAGCCAATTCTGACCTTAAGTTGCTGTTTTGTGAAGAGGAAGAAAGAAGACAGGAATTTCTTTGTCAAATCGAGAAGTCTCTCGATGTTTTGGTTGTACTGATCTGTAGAGTTGGAATCAGAAGCTCTAATTTATATGGTTCGAAAGCTTATTTCATTTCCTACAGGTTTTGTGAAGAAATCGTGAGTATAAAATTTCTAGAAGATGTTTTAAATCTCAGGTTAAGTTTGTTGTGCAGCAGGAAAAACGAAACTGGAACAGCAGGAAGTTGTTTTGAGGAAAGTAGCTTTCGAGGTAAATTTGAACAAATCCGTTTGGAATCCCATTTTCATGTCTTCATAAGAGTTTTAGAGGGTTCAAAAAGGAAGAGTTTGGTATACATTACTTGCTTTTTGGATAAGTAATGAAGAAGTTATGACTGTCTGAAAATAGGGCAGAAAATCTGTGAAATGCTGGAAAATTGGTTGGAGTGTTTTCTTGTAGTTTTAATGTTAAAAACCATGAGCTCGAGGTTCTAATACATAGATTTGGTTTGTTTGACTGGCCAAGAGGAGATAGGTCGAGTGTACGGGCCAAGGTTCTAGTTTAACACTGTGAGTGACAAAACGAACTTAAAAATGTTCTATATGCTTGAATTATGTTTTAAGAAATACGAGTTTTGCTTGAATGAAAGGGTTTAGATGTTTATTGTTTTCCTTGAACACTTGTTTATGAGTATTCATGATTTCTTAGAAATGTTTTAAAGTGTTCATGATGAGCCTAAATATCTTGATTAAATTTATACACGAGCATATGTTTATTGAATTTTCGAAGTCTATGGAAATGTTATGATTTCGAGCAGGCATGTTTTAGCAAGTATGTTTTTAAAGATTTCCAGTTTTATGAACAAGCTAAGTAAGCTTGAGTTTTATGAAAGAAAAGATAAGCAGACATGTTCAAATGTTTTCATGCGATCTTCTGAAATTTTGAGCCCGAGGCTTAATGGTACCGTGTGCACACAGGTCATTTTTGTTGTCGACGTTGAGTGAACTCCGTGACACAAATACTGTCGTGAGAGTCTTTGGGCGGGCCCCACTACGACAAAGACGATGGGAGTCTTTGGCGGGCCCCACTACATCGTCAGAGAACAAACGTGAGATTGTGACATGTCTTAAAAAGAGTTTATATCATTTACATGCCTTACGAGATTTTAACGATATACTTTGTGGTTTTACGAAAAGTTATTATGATTACACAATTACTTTTAATGTTTGATTACAGATACATATGCTCATAGATGGTCAGGTGATATGATTTACGAGTTAATAGTCTTCTTTTAAACTCAGTCACTCACTAAGCTCCGTAGCTCATTCTTTCAGTGTTTTTCAACCTTTTCATGTAGAGATCGAGCTCACAAGTACACCGACATCCCCGCCATAGTCTCTTTGAAGCTTCATAAGTTTGATATTTTGTGCACGTTTGGTGTTGTATAGCAAGTCCATATGTTTTGTAAATTATTTTGAGAGAACTATGTAGTTATAGTCGTTTGTGCTTTAGAGGTTGAGGTTGTTTAATTAATGGTTTGGACTGTTGTGGTTCTGATGTTCTTGCTCGTTTTAGTTTTCAAGAGAGACTTAAGAAGAGTTTCTCCTCATGTATGTTTTATAGTTGTCCAGTGTCCGCTGTGTTAAGTTTAATGTGTTCCATATGTGAACATAGTATGTTTATCAGGTAAAGCAGAGTTAGCAGGTATTGTTAAGAGGTAACTGTAACGCCCCTACTTTTCTATGACCAAATCCCTAGGGACATTACTACACATGCATGCATTTATAGGCCGAGAAATAAAAGAACTTAAAAGAAATTTCCATTTATCGTAAACAGTTCCAGGGATCCCAAAACAAAACAGTAAAAATCAGTTAAAACGTTAAATCAACTTGGCCTATTAAAACTGTAAACAAGTTCAACTACAATTTAAATCATAGAGACAAAAATAGTTCAAAATAAGACTATGCGGAAAATCATGCTTTGGTTCCCATGGTCCAAATCACGCCTCCCCACACGCCCGCACGCCCTTCCTTTACTACAAGAAGAACATTTTTAAAAGAAAGGGTGAGTATTGCATAAACAATACCCAGTAAGTAACCTCGCTACCGAGGTTTGGGATATGCATACACATACAATCATAATCTCTAAACTCGTGCATATCATACATAGATGGGATCTAAAACTTTCTAGAGTTGCCAGGTCTTTAATCCATGGCTGCATAGTTAATTGTCAGGCCTTTAATCCATGACTGTTCATTCAGTTGCCAGGTCTTTAATCCATGGCTATTCATTCAGTTGCCAGGTCTTTAATCCATGGCTATTCATTCAGTTGCCAGGTCTTTAATCCATGGCTATTCATTCGATTGCGTGTCTTTAATCCATGGCTATTCATTCAGTTGCCAGGTCTTTAATCCATGGCTATTCATTCAGTTGCCAGGTCTTTAATCCATGGCTATTCATTCAGTTGCCAGGTCTTTAATCCATGGCTATTCATTCAGTTGCCAGGTCTTTAATCCATGGCTGTTCATATAATTGCCAGGTCTTTAATCCATGGCTGTATATTTACTTGTGAGGCCGACTGGTCATCCTAAGTCATTTCAGCGATCTCAGGATAACCAGTGTCCACACTATTCGTTAATTCATTTCGTGGCATACAAAACATGCATAAGGTCCCATCAGTCACATAATCATGGTGTACATATCACAAATATCATCATCAACATATCATTCATACTTTCTCATGGACAGTGTGAAATATCATACTTTTGTAATAACATGAAACATTCTCATACACACTACTGTCCTATTTTCACATGAAATAATGGGATCTTTATACATAACATACGAGAATACTTTCACATAAAATAATGATTCATTTTCACATAATACATCGAAATATTTGCACATAAAACATCACGTATTCTCAAAATAATATCTGTGGATTTTCATGTGGAAAAATATGAACTGTTTCACATAAAATCATGAAAATCATTTTCATTTACTCCCATTTAAAAGTTCGGCACGAGGTCCCTTACCTCGAGCTTCGATTTTTATTCCAAAATCTAATCGAACTCCCTGCCTATTCTCCTTTTAGCGAAACCTGATTCACATCATAATTTCCGAAATTAAACTCCAAGTATTCACACTTAAACCCTAATCATGCGAAACTCGAAATATCAGACATACGATGTGGGTCCCTCTTACCTCGAGCTCAAAGCGAACAGACTACTAATTCTTAGTCCGTTTTGACGATCAATCCCGCTCCAAGTTCGCTTCCTACAAAAGATATTCGCCCGTAACCTAAGTTCTCATCCAAAACGCTTAAATAATCGACGGTATACAAATTATTCTCAACCGAACTCGATACCTAGCGACGATCGCCATCGACGACGAATCCTTGCTGCTGTGAAGGTCACGACGGCGGTGAAGGAGCGGAAATTTCGTGCGGCTGCCTCCGTGGCTCTCGGCCGTGCAGGCGTGAACGGCGGCTGAAGGACTTCGACGGCGAACGAGCAGCAGCAGCAGCCGGACCTCGACGCGGGACTCCCTTCGCTCGTGAACGGCTCGACGAGAAACAAGACTTCCGGTGGCTGCGTGCGCCTCGTTCGATGGTTGCGGTTGGCCGAGACTCGCGGACGGCCACCGCGGCTTGCTTGCTCGGTGGATCTGGGTCTGCGCGCGTGGGACTCTTCTTGCCGGCGGCTAGGGTTTCGTGATTCTTCGGTCGTGCAGCACGAGCACTCCTCACGAAAGCTCGGCGTTCGTGCGGTCGTGGCTGGAGCGGCGGTACGGTGGGTCTTTCTTTCCTTGCGTTCGCCGGCGAGGGTTCCTATGGTGTAGAGGGCTGCCGGCGGTAGGGAATGTGACAAGGATGAAAGGGCAGTCGGCTAGGGCACACCAAAGTAGAAGAAGAAGAAGATGAGATGGAGTTAAATTAGGGTTAGGGTTTGGGTGAGATGAAGATTGTGGTGAGAGATAGAATTAGGGTTTAAGATGAGGAGGAAAAGTGGAGGCTAGGGTTTCTCTTGCTCAAGTTTATATATCAACCATCTAGGTCAAGTCATGTGTCAATGATCACCCTAATTTAGACCTAAATCACCAAAACGCCCTTAAATTACCTTCCCTTTAATTTTCATAACTAATCTCATCTTAAAAGAAAATAATTTACGTAAGACAAACAAAAATTACGGCCTCCACCTCGCCGAGCTTGATTAACAAACACTAATCCAACTAAACACGGCGTTTACAAGAGCGTTAAATAAAATTAATAATAATACCTGTGATGATGGTCGTCACAGTAACAATGTCTGTTGGCTTCACGCCGCCTTTCGAGCTAAGTTAGCAAGTGTTTCGGGAGGGGGTGTGACACTATTCATTGGGAATGATGTAGGATATCTTACTGACGTCAAGAATTGGCTAGCAACGCAATTCCAAATGAAAGATTTGGGTGAAGCACAGTTTGTTCTTGGGATCCAGATTGTCTGGAACCGCAAGAATAAAACACTACATTGACAAAGTGTTGTCGAGGTTTAAGATGCAAGACTCCAAAAAGGGTTTATTGCCTTTTAGATATGGAGTCCATTTGTCTAAGGAACATTGTTGTAAGACACCTCAAGGAGTTGAGGATATGAAACGGATTCCTTATGCATCAGCTGTTGGGAGTCTGATGTACGCCATGTTGTGTACTAGGCCAGACATCTGTTTTGCAGTTGGAATGGTCAGTAAGTAACAATCCAATCCATTACCTGAACACTGGACAACGGTTAAAACAATCCTTAAGTATCTACGGAGAACAAGGAACTACATGCTTGTGTATGGAGTTAAGGATTTGATCCTTACAGGATACACGGATTCTGACTTTCAGACTGATAAGGATTCTCGGAAATCTACATCAGGGTCAGTATTCACTCTTAACGGAGGAGCTGTAGTATGGCGAAGCATCAAGCAAGGATGCATCGCTGATTCCACCATGGAGGCCGAATATGTAGCAGCTTGTGAAGCAGCAAAAGAGGCCGTTTGGTTAAGGAAATTTATGTTAAATTTGGAAGTTGTTCCAAATATGAGTTTGCCCATCACGCTGTATTGTGTTAACATTGGTGCCGTGGAAAATTCAAGGGAACCCCGAAGTCACAAGAGGGGAAAGCATATTGAGCAGAAATATCATCTCACCCGAGAGATCGTGCATCGAGGAGACGTGATCGTCACGAAGATAGCCTCAGAGCACAACATTGTTGATCCCTTTACAAAGGCTCATACGGCTAAAGTATTTGAGAGTCACCTAGAAGGTCTAGGCTTACAAATCTTACCCAACTAGGGCAAGTGGGAGTATGTTGTACAAAAGGTTTAACTGCCCTAGTTTATTGTATTTGCATTATTGTAATGTTTTAATACTCCACAAACTTTAGGTCAAGTGGGAGATTGTTGGGATTTGTGCCCTAAACTTGTGTAATTTTGATCAAATAAATAAATAGTTATTTGTTTTGATAAAATTGTGTTCTTGCTCTATAAATCCAATAGACTAAGCTCCAAGGTTAAAATGAATCTTGAACATCAGTGTAGTACACACTATTTGGATTGTGTTCAAGAGTATAACCTAAAGGGTCTATGGTATAAGAATAAGGTTGGAAACCTTATTCTGGTTGAAGGGAATGAAAATCCCCGCGCAGCGGAAGACGATCGAATCGTCATGGTATCATTACGCTACTTGAATTTTTGTCAAAATGATCTAACTATTAGATCTAGGCTAAACATGCAAAAGAGGAAGAAAAATACAGCAAGATGAATTATACTTACTTGTTGAAGACTCTCTTCAATATTTCTTCCAAAGATCACGAACACTTCGTGCTTCTCGATCTCAACGAATGCTACCCACGAACAGAATCCGAACACTACCACTTAGAGTCTCGGTTGTTCTTCTTTTGGAAAGAAGGAGAATGGTGGGATTCTAGAGTTTTGGAGAGGGAGGAGAGTTGAGAGAGTAGAGAGAATTTTGATCTCTTCTCTTTGATCAAAATCAAAAAAATGAGAGAAATGCTTACCAATCCCTTCTTGCAAAGAGTTTAAATAGTAGAAATGATGGAGTTAAAATCTCCACATTATTACCACTTTACCACAACCATAGGTTATGCAAATCTCATTTGCATTACCACATAATATAAGATATCTCATATCTCATATTGCAAATCTCATTTGCAATAATTGTAGTTTAATTAAATTGAATCACATCCAATTTAATTTCTCTCAATTAATTTCTCCAATTAGCCCTAATTCAACAATTAGGCTAACCTATAGTTTATTATGAATCTCATTCACATTAAACTATATATAAAGCTGTCCTGCAGGTCGAACCCCGTGATAAGACTGTGAGGCAACATTTGCCTCGATTTAGGTGCCACGACTTTGTTCAAGGACCGAAAATTCAGTAGCTCATTGAGGAGGGTAGTCGAGTGTAGCTAATTTTGTTCATAACAAACATTGCTCTTAAATCAAGGAAACTCTTCGGAAGAGTCTCCAGAATAAAACTTACTTGGCTCGACTCGTCGATCGAAGCCCCGTTCATCTTAGCCAAATTAAAGTGGGTCATCATGTCTAGAACATGTTCACAGACAAACGACCCCTCTTTCATCCGTGCGTTGAAGCGTATTTGAGCGAGTCATGGGACCGAAAGAGGATCGTTGTCCAAACATTTCCTGCAAGGACTCCATGATCTCCTTGGCGGTGACCATCAGCTCATGCTTCTTTGCCAAAACATCAGACATGCTGGCAATGATGTAGACCTTGGCCTTTTCATTGGCCCTGATCCATCGATCGTATGCATCGCGAACACTTCGCGACGCTGTCGAGCTCGGCATCTGAGGACACTCCTCAGAAAGCACGAACTTAATGTCGCCAGTTACCAAAATTGTGTTTATGTTGTTTTTCCAACTTTGGTAATTATCTCCCACTAATTTATCGGACGCGAGTAGAGCTATTATTGCGCTAGACATGTTTTAAGCTGAAAAAATTAAGAAAACTTTGTGTTAGTCTCGCAAAAAACTTTTGAAATCCAATCAAGTTTTAGCAAAAATGTTTCATGATCCCTAGGTCATTCAAAATATTTGCAATGATACCCTAAAGGTTTAGAATGACCGCCACCGAAGGGTGAACAGAACACTCATCCTCTAGGACGAGACTTTCTCGATCAGACCCTAATCCCAGAATAACTCTTATTCCATTAGGCGTCCAATTACCATTGTTCGGTCGAATTCATTAACACTTAACGAATTCTGTGAGTGTCACCCTCAATCTTTAAGTTTCCAAGCATCCGTCCAAACAATAGCCACCGAAGGGTGAATCAAGAAGGAAAACCAACCAGGAAACTATATCCCTTTCGGAAATTCACGGTGTTCCGACTCCCATGATCAGGCCCTCCGAAGGGATTGTCTGGTCCAGGCCAAACTAGCAGGCGGATCATAGGCGTCTAACGGTGTGAATCGAAAGAAGAGAATGTGGGTCTCGTTTTCACAAGTCCCGCTCCCACTCACTATAAGTACTCTCTCC
This sequence comes from Trichosanthes cucumerina, assembly GCA_036507285.1. NCBI lineage: Eukaryota > Viridiplantae > Streptophyta > Magnoliopsida > Cucurbitales > Cucurbitaceae > Trichosanthes > Trichosanthes cucumerina. The sequence continues at coordinate 98,575,163 of CM071835.1, read as the reverse complement.
ATCCACTATGATATTGACCTATACAAATGCCACCCGAAGGGGGACACTCCCATTTGCGGTACGAGGCCGAGTATAGATCTCACGGTGCGAACTTAAAGGAGATTTGTGGTTGGAAAATCAAATGTATCTCATACACTATATTTCCTCCCACTCAGCACTTTAATTTTAATAGGGATTGACCTAGATAAACCGGCTAAAATTTACCTAAGTCTACCAATATAACTCTTATATGGAATTAACCTAAGTTTATAATCACATTATTACTTAGGTCTATGTGAGCAAATTAAAACACTTTTAATTAACGACACTCACGATAAGTATAATCTAAGAATCTCCAGACCGAATTCACTCCCAGGTCGGTTTCCAACTAGGGGTGTTCCGCAAGCGTCAACTTAAATATCCCAGCCTTAGACAAAACCTTCCTTAGACAGAGTTACTAATCAGTCTCCATTCATAGACTAAACTTTGATTTCCTAATTTCTAATCTCATTAGAAAAAAGAAAACCTAAGTCTAATTATTCAAGTTCTAAACTCTTTAAAACTAATAATTAACTTAGGTTGCATGCATTTCTATGTTATAGCGCTTGATCATTCATCACATGAATAACTATACTATAACATAATATTATTTATCACATGAATATAAATGCATGAGCATACTTTAATCTAAAAAATATAACACTTATATTAATTAAATTAAACATGTATTTTATTATATTATAACTCTTATAATATAATCTATCATGCAAACTATATATTATAACTCTTATAATATAAATGATGCATGAAATGTTTAACCTAAGGTGGGATTTTAAATCTATATGTCATACAATATGCACATAGAATTTAATTAAATCATACATCTCATGCATAAAATAATTAAAAAGTAAAATTGGACCGGTTTTGGCACCTAGGGACAATTATTTAATTAAATAACATTAATATAACATTTATATTAATATTATTTAACAAAATAATTAAATAAATAAAATAAATACATTTTATAAATAAAGAAATTAAAAAAACAAAACAATTTCGGTAAAAAAAAACTGCCCACTAAGAAGCTTTTAATCGCCCACGCCCGAGGCGCGCGAATCGCGCCTCAACGCGTGCAGCGGCGTTGTACATTGTCGCTTCAGCGTCGACCAGCGTTGCTCAACGCCAAAGCGTTACTGTAACGCTGCCTCAGCGGCGCGCTTACTTCCCGCGCGGCGTTGAGATGCCAAAGAACAACATCTCAACGTTGTCGCCTGTACAGCAAACTTCTTTGCTATTTGTGCTTCGAAATTCGCCCGTTTCCGCTTCGATTTCTTCACAGCAACTCTTGCTACTAAAGACCCGAACTTTACACACTCGATTTACAACAAAATGCCCAAAAACAACAGGCCCTTACATTGATCTCATCAACTTAAATTGTAAATCTAAACTAGTGCCAAAATCGAAAACATCCAAATTCGCAAACCAGCATTCATCTCATGAATTCAAAGTAAAATACCCACCTATTTTTAACAAAAACAGTGCATAATGAAGAACCATCGAAATGGCTCTGATACCAATTCAAGGGAATGAAAATCCCCGTGCAGCAGAAGACGATCGAATCGTCATGGTATCATTACGCTACTTGAATTTTTGTCAAAATGATCTAACTATTAGATCTAGGCTAAACATGCAAAAGTGGAAGAAAAATACAACAAGATGAATTATACTTACTTGTTGAAGACTCTCTTCAATATTTCTTCCAAAGATCACGAACACTTCGTGCTTCTCGATCTCAACGAATGCTACCCACGAACAGAATTCAAACACTACCACTTGGAGTCTCGGTTGTTCTTCTTTTGGAAAGAAGGAGAATGGTGGGATTCTAGAGTTTTGGAGAGGGAGGAGAGTTGAGAGAGTAGAGAGAATTTTTATCTCTTCTATTTGATCAAAATAAAAAAAAAAGAGAGAAATGCTTACCAATCCCTTCTTGCAAAGGGTTTAAATAGTGGAAATGATGGAGTTAAAATCTCCACATTATTACCACTTTACCACAACCATAGGTTATGCAAATCTCATTTGTATAACCACATAATATAAGATATCTCATATCTCATATTGCAAATCTCATTTGCAATAATTGTAGTTTAATTAAATTGAATCATATCCAATTTAATTTCTCTCAATTAATTTCTCCAATTAGCCCTAATTCAACAATTAGGCTAACCTATAGTTTATTGTGAATCTCATTCACATTAAACTATATATTATATCATTCATATCTCATATAAATGACATAAATGCCCTTAAAGTGAAATTGAACACTTCAATTTCATACCAAAACATTAACCGTTCTTTTAACCCAGATTGAGCCAACCGAGGGACCTAATGGACCTACAGTGACGGGCTCCAATGATCCGAGATTAACCTGTCGAACTCTTTGACCCGGTTAATCAACATTCATTAGCTACGGTAACACTCCACTATAGCCCGTAGCTGCACTCCCGTCAATGCAGAATATTAGGTGTCCACTGATATAACCAATGCCCATGAGTCGACCCTTCACAGGTTGTTCGTAGACACAGCTGGGTCAAATTACTATTTACCCCTGTGTCTACCTCTTGTTCCTTAAGTCCCCACTGCTCGTCTATTGAACAACATATCGTGATGGTCCAACCATACACAACTCCCTTCTCGGGCCAGTGAGAAGGTGGGCGCCCGTTGTCCAAGCCCTGGAGACAACACTTAAGAGAACAACCCCTCTAGTTTCCCTAAAGGAGGGAACGAGTGAATTCCATCTCCCGTAGTTATGTTCCTAGCTCCCTACTTGGTCCTGTCCCTGAGAAGATAGGCATATTGGGCGAGTAACTGTGACCACCCTCACGCGTACTAGTCAAAGGACAAACCCCATGCATGTGAGTCCGTAACACACACTCGAGATTCAGTCAAGTCACTAATGGTCATCTCACGAAGTTATTAGTCCTTCATCACAGCGGTGTTACACCAGTAGGTCTAATAATTCATGGTCCGGTCTTGTACAATCTCATTGCACAGGATGCCCCCACTCGCATGTCAACCACTTGAACGAGTCAGATCACCTCGTTTGTATCTAATACAAAGCGGGCCGCATCCATAGTGTATCAAGGATTAGGTCTCCAACCCTATCCATATACTATAGACCGTTCGGGTCATTTACTCGAACGTGATCCTCCCTGTGTGTCCACTACACACCGTTCATGTTGTAGTTCTCTCATAAATTCAATGACCCTGGAACTTAGTTTATTGGAAAAGTTTATAAATATTGCGAGACACAAAGTGATGAAATAAATAACTCTTATTAATTTCAAACAGAAATTTACAAACACGAGATTAGGACAAAAATCCGAACACTGGTAACACCATGGATGCGACCCACTTTATAATTAGTACAAATGAGGTAATCCAACTCATTCATGTGGTTGACATGCGAGTGGGGGCATCTTGTATGAAGAGTTCATACAAGACCGGACTGCAAATTATTAGTCTAACCAGTATAACGTCGTTAACAGGATAAGACTGATAATTTATAGATGGTCATTAGTGACTCGACCTGAATCCTAAGCAAGTTAAGAACACCTGCTTATAGAGGTTTGTCCTTAGACTAGTATGGGTGAGAGTGGCCTGTAGCCGACTCAATAAGCCTACCTTCTCAAGGACAGAACCTCGTAGGTAGCTGGGAACTTAACTATGTAAGATGGAATTCACTCATTCCCACACTAAGGAATTAGATAGGTTGTTCTCTTAAGAACTGACTCCAGGTCTTGAACAACGGGGCCCCGCCCTCTAAGAGGGTATGAGTCTATGGTAGAACCTTAGACTTGTTGTTCATTAGAGGATCAGTGGTGCTTAAGGAACAAAGAGGTAATCACAGGGGTAAAACGGTAATTTGACCCAGCCGTGATTACGAACAACCTGTGAAGGGTCGACTCATGGGTAATGATTATATCAATGGACACAATATAATCTACAGTGAGGAGAGTGCAGCTACAAGTCTATAGTGGAGTGACTTGTAGTTAATGAATATTGATTAACTGGATCAAAGAGTTGGATCAGATAATCTCACATCATTGGAGCTCATGAACTGTAGGTCCATTAGGTCCCTCCGTTGGCTCAACATGGTAATATTGAGGGTATAAACTTAGGAATGAAATTGAAGTGTTCAATTTCACATATGAGGTGTTATGTCAATTATATATGATATAATTGATATAATTTATGGTTTTTATGTGAATTAGATTCACATATAAACTATATACTAATGAGAGAATGAAAGAGGGATAGGATGGTAATTTCCATCCTATTTCCTTATAAATAGTTGCATGAGATGCAATTTTGAAATGATGCAACTAATTCTTGGAAACCCTATATTATCATTTTTGTGTGTTGTTGGAAAGGTTACACAAACACATTCTCTCATAACTTCCATATCTCTCCCTAAAATGAACCCACATTCCTCCCTCTCCTAGACAACAACGGAGAAGATCTGGTGGTGGTGTCTTCATTCGTTCGGGTTCAAGTTGCTGAGATCGTGACTGTGGGAGAAGAAGCACTTGAAGAAAGAGTTCTTCAATTGTAACCTCTTGTTGTCCTATGTCTATGTCATATATAGCATGCTTAATATCGTAGTTAGATGATCTTGATTGAAATCCATGTTACAAAATAAGAACACGTGATTCACAATCGCTTCCGCTGCGTGATTCATTCCCTTCAACTACAAAGTGGGTTGGATCCATGGTGTTACCAGAATAGGGTTTTCAACCTTATTCTTATTCCATTGACCATTTAGGTTATTCTCTTGGACACAATCCAAATAGTGTCTACTACATTGATGTTCAAGATATATTATAACCTTGGAGCTTAGTTTATTGGATTTATAAAGCGAGAATATAATTTTATCAAAACAAATAACTCTTTATTTATTTGATCAAAATTACATAAGTTTTATGACACATATCCCAACAAAATTTGAACTGATCCACTGGCCGGACTACATATCTCCTTGAACTATCTCCTACGGCTTCAAGAATTTTGCAAGGATACTTACTTATTCGATGTGGCCATGCGGATGCCTTATTCCGACGCTTGTAGTATTTGGATTGAAGCCAACCTCTAGTATGATCCAATAAACCAGTGATTGGCAACTCCCGTGCATCCTTCAGAACTGAGTTCATACATTCAGTGAGGTTTTTTGTCATCTGATTGTATCTTCGACCACATTGGAATGCCCGAGCCCATCGATAATACTCCTATGCCTAAATATTGTTTGGCAGCAGTTGGAAGACGCTCCCAGTAATTATTAAATTTCGACTCTTGGAATGCTTTTGTCGCAAGGATAAAGATACCCCTAAGGTCCTCACTTTTGAACTTCGTCATCAAGTTATCCCCCAAGTGTTGGACACATATGTAGTGGAATGCATCAGGCATCTCCATAGCAACTTCCTTGTGTATGCTCACATGTCGGTCGGAAACGACAACCAAATTATTAACATTACCGATCGCATTCCTCATTTGTCAGAAAAAATATGACCATGCTACTTCGGTCTCTCCGTCGGTAGAGTTGGTCATTCCCATCCACACATGCTGCAACAAACAACTTGCCCTTGTACTTCCCCCTTAAGTGTATTGCATCTACAACAAGTACAGGAGTGATGCAACTCAAAACCCCTCTAATAGATGCACGTACTGCCATAAAGACATGTTTGAAGTATCGACCATCATCAAGTTCAAGGTTGAATACTGTGCCTGGATTTTTCAATTTTCAAAGCTTCCCCAAATCTTCGCAAGAGATTAAATGACTCTTCTGGCGACCCTCTGGCAAAAACTAAGGCTTGTTCTCTAGCCCTATACGCCCTATCATAGCTTAAATTCACACAAAATTCTTGCCGCATGTCACTAACTATGTCGTTCACCCTATATCTACGATCAACTTGGTCAAATTTGGATTTTAGGAGTGTGCCAGTTACCCAACTTCTAGCTTATCGATGATCGTGAGTCAACATCTGATGTTGGCATGTATGTGTCTTGTAGTATTTCGATACCTTGAATATATTGCTACCCTTTATCCCCATAGCTCGTAGCCTCCACGTGCACTCTTGAACAATGCAAACAACTTTGTAAAGTTTAGGATTTGACTTTTTCACCCTAAACTCAAAGTTGGCTCTCATTGCCAACACAGACAATCGCATGCATAAATCTTTTTTAGATAGGAATACCTCTCCCACCTCCACATCTTTAACTGAAGCGTACTCACATGGCATGATTATCTGTTTACTTGACGATCCATGTGCATCGTGGGATCAGTTTCTACAGTTGGGGTTTGTTGGAAGTTCACGATCATTGTTTTCCTCCTCTACCTCATTTTCATTTCCCTCCTCTACCTCGTCATCGTCTTTCTGATCAAGATCATCTACTGCCTCTTCTATCTCATCATTTGTTGTCTCCTCCGCAATATTGTATGATGTCTCCTCCAACTCTTCCTCGCTCGTTTCATTTCATTCAACACCAACATCATCTTCCTCCAAGCTATAATTACCCTAATCATGAAAATATTCTACATCATCCCCAAACATGGATGTGAATGGCACATAGGAGGATGTTGATTATTTTGGGGTTTGTGCCCTAAAACTCGTAGTTTGTAATTATGTTCTAATTATTGTAATAAAATGTTATTGTTCGTTATTTACGACATTGCCCCTGTTTTAACTCGAAAATCCAATAAACTAAAGATCCAAGGCTGTAAAATGTATCTTTAACTGAGTGTAGCGTACATATAAAGGATCTTGGTTCGAGATACAACCTAAAGGGTCTATAAGTAAGGGGATAAGGTTTGGGTACCTTACCCTGGTAAAACTATGGATGTGGCCCACTTTGTATATGATACAAACACTGTGATCCTAACGTGTTCGTGTAGATTACATGTGAGTGGAGATATCTTATGTAATGAGATTACATAAGACCGAACTGCGAAATTGTAACCATTAGATGTAACTCCATTAACTAGTTAGGTTTCTATTTCACTAGGATGACCGAACAACTTGATCTCAATCCTGAGCGGGTTACGAACTCCTGTTTGCGAGGGGGTTGTCCTTTGACTAGTATGGGTGAGAGTGGCTAGATTCGCCGACTCAATATGCCGACCTTCTTGGGGACAAGACCGAGTGAGCAGCTGGGGACTTAACCTAGCAAGATGGAATTCACTCATTCCCGCCTATTAGGGTAAGTAGATGAATGTTCCCTTAAGTGGTGTCTCCAGGACTTGAACAAATGGCCCAACCCTCTCATTGGCCCGAGAGGGACTTCTGTTTGTTGGTAGGACCACAAACAAATTGTTCATTAGAGGAGCACTGATACTTAAGGTACAAGATGTAACCCAGGGATAAAACGGTAATTTGACCCAGCTGGTGTTACGAACATTCGTGAAGGATTGACTTACTGTTATTGGTCAATATCCGTGGAACAAAAATATATCTGTGAGAAGAGTGCAGTTGCGAGACTTTGGTGGAGTGTTCCCGCAGTTAACGAATGTTGATTAGGAGGTTAATGAGATTAACCCAATAATCTCGTATCGTTGGAGCTTTTGATCTGTAGGTCCATTAGGTCCACCTTCTAGCTCGTAAAGGGTTCCTAGATCGTTTGAATTTGAAATGTTCAAATTCATTAGAGAATAAATTTAATGTATATAAATACGATATAATATATAGTTTTGGAACTATATATTATAAATTTAATGTGAATATGATTTATATTAAATTATATGAGAGAATTAAATATTTGAAAGAGTTTAAATATTAATTTAAATGTGAATGTGATTCATATTTAAAAACTATAGGTTAAAATTTAATGTGCATGAGATGTGCATTAAAACTATAGATTAGAGAAGAAATGGATTAAATATGATTTAATCTTATTTAAATATATGATATTTTAAGATTAATTAAATATATGATATTTAATTAAATAATTAATTAATTTTGATTTAATTAATAATTAATTAATTAATGGGAACGTGTCAAGAGGACACGTTCCCTTCTTCCTCACTAACTCCCCTATCGATAGGGAGTGGGGGGAAGAACTCCTCTGGCATAACCTCTCGAGGAAGAGGGGTTTTGGTGTGTGGATCATTCTGCAATAGTGAATTGCTTTCTTGGAAATTCTCTCTCTCACTTCCAAAAGTTGGCTCCTTCCAACAAAGGAGAGATCTAAGTGGAACTCAGAGTCATAGGAGGTTTACTAGGTGGTTGTGTCCTATTGGAAAAACAAAGAAGTTCTCTTTGGTGTTCCTGTGTTGCTATATTCTTGGAGCAAGGAGTTGCTGTTGGAAAGACTACAAAGGTAATATTTCTAATTCCCTTTTAGTTTAATGTTTTACACAACATGTTTGCATGATTAGTTCCATGCCAATTAGATTAGGAAATGTATGCTTATTCTCTATATTTTCTCCAATGTATTGGTATTTGTGTTCAACCAAAATAAACCTTCAATTACGATTCCAAAACACGTTTCCGTTGCTCAAGGGGATCCGATCTCCATCAGATGGTACATGTGGAAAGGTGGATGGAACAACCTCATAATCTGGTACATGTGGAGAGGTGGATGGAACAACCTCATAATCTTGAAAGGTTGATGGTACCACGTCAACAATATTTTGTGTGTGAGAGGTTGGTTTGCGGAGTTGGGAGGTTGGTTTGCGGGGTTGGGAGGTTGGTTGGGGGAACATCTTCTCCAACCTTATTGTGTTGGGATGCTGGTTCACCACATTGTTCACATATATTATGTGGGAAGTATGTGGATGTAAATGGAATCTCTTGGATGTTATAATTTGTGGATGGATTTGGAAGGAACTAGGAATTAAACACTCTCATATATGGAGACATGTACCCAGGATCAACTGTGGATGTAGGCATGAATGGAGCATATGGATAATTTTGTACTACCATATATGGATTATCTAGTACCTTACAAGGAATTGGATAGGGTTGAAATGCATGATTTCTTGAAAATGTAGGAGTTGTAGATATGTAGAGTGGAATTGAGGACACATCTTCCCAAGTAAGGAAACATTTGAGATCTACATCATTTTTAATAGCAAATGTTGGGGATTTGGATCTTAATAACAATATACATCTCATTACAAGATTGAAATCATTTCGGTCAGTAGAACTTATCTCATAGACTAGACCCAAAAACTCCTCAAACGTAATTTCTACATCCACATCAAGTCCCCTAACCTCACCACCATCGTAATCGTTTTCTCTATCATTCCATATACCCGCAAAACAAACCCAAACACGTGGCATGATGTTTGCAAAAAATAAAAATTAAAATCTGTTCAATTTTCTTGTTAGCATATTGCCAACCGGGAAATTTTCCCGGTGGGAATGCTCAACCGGAAAAATTCCCGATTCATCATCCACACTGGAAAAATTTTGCAGTTGGCCATCCCCACCGAAAAAATTTCCCAGTTCAAATTCCTCCTTTTCCGGTTGGGATTCAAGCAAAATTTTGAAAAAGTGAACGATTTTTTCCCTCATATTTCGTGCACCAATAGTAAACTAAACTGAATGCAAAGAGTAAAGAAGATACTTACTTGTGTATATAGGTATAAATTTATCTTTTGAGATATTTTGAAGTAAGTGAAGAGCTAGAATGTGAGATTAAAGTATTTTGTTAGTGAATAAGTTAGATAAGTGATGAAAGTATTTTAGAGAAAGGATTGTTTTAGATAATTAATTGGTTTGTTGAAGTTGTTGGGTGGTTGAAAGTGTATTAATAGTAATGGATATATTTAATATAATATATATGGATGGAGGGCAAATAGGTAATTTCATCTCATGCATTTTCTCTTTCTTACCTCATTTTCATCATCATGGGGTCCAAAAAATTCAGAATTTGAAATAGGGGTCTAAAATCCAACTACAAAATTAAAAGGGGCTAAAAATTGCAATTTCCCTTTATAAAAGGGCATTTAAGTAATTAACTCTAGGAGACACTTTTGAAATTTGGCACATTTTCTTCTCCTTTGGAGGTCATTTGCTTTTAAGGAAGGAAGAATATGTCTCACATCTTTAGATTATAATGCAGGTTTTGTTGGAATGAATTTAATAATTAATTCATATATGGGTAACAAATTAGATTACAACTATATTTGGGCTATTTAAATGGGTATATTGTGCGGTCTTGATAATGAATCCTAGAATTCTCATATGCGGTGTGGCTGCTGAGCAGAAACCAACCTGTTGATCCGAGGGGATTATGGGAACCCTAGGATCAACTTATAAATTGTAGGGTTATGGTCCCCAATATACTATGTCTCTTTAGTCTCTTATTCCCATATGATAGTGAGGATTCCTCATTTTGGACTAGGTTGCATAGTTAAGAAAGACCATAAACCACGAATCTTTATGGATTCAACAAATGTTTGAAGGTTTCAGGTAATTCTAATCCCTTTTAATTTAAGTTTCTTTCATGTATAGATCCTTTTAACAAACTTGTCATGATTGTTCTTGATAATTGAAGGGAATACGAGTCCCGCAGCGGAAGCGATTGTGAATCGCACGCTCTTGATTTAGTTACAACGATATAATTCAAGAACATGTATAACTAGATTAAGCATATAATAGAATGGACAACAAGAAAGTTACCTTTGAAGAACCTTTCTTCAAGTGCTCCTCCTCTCTCACGATCAAGATCTCAGCAACACGAACTCATTAAAGGTTGTAATGACTTAACCTAGTTGCATATCATGCAACCATATATATAGGGAAATAGGATGGAAATGACCATCCTACCCCTCCTTTATTCTCTCTTTAGTATATAGTTTATATATGAATCTAATTGACATTAAAACTATATATTATATCAATTATATCATATATAATTGATATAACACCTCATGTATGAAATTTAACACTTCAATTTCATTCCTAACTTTATACCCTCAATATTACCATATTGAGCCAACGGAGGGACCTTATGGACCTACAGTTCATGAGCTCCAATGATGTGAGATTAACTGATCAAACTCTTTGATCCAGTTAATCAATATTCATTAACTACAAGTCACTCCACTATAGACTTGTAGCTGCACTGTCCTCATTGTAGATAATATTGTGTCCACTGATATAGTCATTACCCATGAGTCGATCCTTCACAGGTTGTTCGTAATCACGGCTGGGTCAAATTACCGTTTTACCCCTGTGATTACCTCTTTGCTCCTTAAGCACCACTAATCCTCTAATGAACAACAAGTCTAAGGTCCTACCTTAGACTCATACCCTCATAGAGGGCGGGGCCCCTTTGTTCAACACCTGAAGTCAGTTCTTGAGGGAACAACCTATCTAATTCCTTAGTGTAGCAATGAGTGAATTCCATCTTGCACAGTTAATTTCCCAGCTACCTACGAGGTTCTGTCCCTGAGAAGGTAGGCTTATTGAGTCGGCTATAGGCCACTCTCACCCTTACTAGTCTAAGGACAAACCCCTATAAGCAGGAGTTCTTAACTTGCTCAGGATTCAGGTCGACTCACTAATGACCATCTATAAATTACTAGTCTTATCCACATTAACGGTGTTACCTTTGGTTAGACTAATAATTTGTGATCCAGTCTTGTATGAACTCTTCATACAGGATGCCCCCACTCGCATGTCAACTACATGAATGAGTTGGATTACCTCATTTGTACTAATTACAAAGTGGGTCGCATCCATGTTGTTACCAGAAGAATGAGGTTTCCAACCTTATTCTTATGCCATAGACTATTTAGGTTATATTCTTGAACTCAACTCAAATAGTGTCCACTACACTGATGTTCAAGATAAATGTTATAACCTTGGAGCTTAGTTTATTGGATTTATAAAGTAAGACTGTAATTCTATCAAAACAAATAACACTTTATTTAATTTATCAAAATTACACAAGTTTAGGGCATAAATCCCAACACTTGATATGTATATTTTTATTCTTGAATAATTATGACTTGGTTTTGTTAATAAATTCCAACGAGTGGTATTAGAGCTATGTTTTGCATGGTGTTGTTAGTTGAATCTTTATTTTTTCATGTTGATTTGTGATTAAATTCATGGGTTATTTTCTCTTCAACCACCATTAAACAATATGATTTAAGATTCTTTTAAGTTAAAGAATCATTAAGCATTTCATGATTTGTTCTTGAGAAAGTTTAAAAGAAAAAGTTGCAGCAATTACCGCATCAAGAACCAACCAGGTGTTAGGGCATTCGGTGCGCCCTAACACCAAGTCAACATTTGTCGTTGCTTAACCCACTGCATGTTTTTTAAAAAATCTATATATTAAATTAATTTATAGTTTATTATTTTAACATTGTTATTTATTTGGTTTAAATAAATAATAAATGAATAAAGAGATTAGATTATATATCTGTTTTGAATCTAGATTTTATGTTTTAGGCCTAACTTAATAAAGTATGGAGAATTTTAAAATTTTCCTTTTATGGGTTCCTTATTAAGATATTAAGAATTTAGCACAATTTTTATAATTCTTTTGAATGTTTCTAAATTGAACCATTTAAAGATGTACTGTATTTGTTGGTTATGCAGATTGTGATCGACCCAAAGTAAGGTTACAATTTGGCCAAACAACAAAGACACATACAATAATAAATATGAATAACATAAGGTTGTACCCTTAAGGTTATTAGTTGACCCAAATGAAGTCTTTCACCTGAAAGGGATAAGTTATTAATATTTAATTATTGATTTTTTTTTTAATTTGATAACCAATGTCTATGAAATATGGTTAGGTAGGTTGAAAGATCAATAAAGTTTCTTTTGGGTAATTCAGATTTTTATGTTTGAGAACTTTTTCCATTATTAAATTATGCAAGTAAAGATATTTTTCTTAATTTTGAAAATGATTTTGGTAATTTCATTTTCATGAAAATAAAATTAACAATAATTAAAAGATAAATATTTTGCATAATATTTTTTTTTTGTTTGTGGTGGTTTGATGGATCATGCTTCCAAAATAGCCTTTGATTTCTGATACTAACATCTCAAAATTAATTAGATGTTTGTGGATCTGTTGTTTTTGCATTTTGACTGTCGACCCAAAGGAAGACGTTAGTCTGGCCAAATAACAGGTACACCGGTGGTTAATTGGGGATAAACATGGATAATATAAAGTTTTCATGTGAGTGATTGTCAGCCTAAAGGAAGGCTTTCACTTGGAAAATTTGGTTATCAATGTTTTTTATCATCATGTTGAGAGTACCGTTTACAAGTTGATAGTTGACTCAAAGGAAGGTTGTCAATGTTGTGTTTGGTATCTTGTTGTCCTCATAAAGTTTAAAACTATTGTATTTTATAAATACTGATGTTATTTCTGAGCATGTTTTGTTATTGATTGAGTTATTATTAATATTAAATTATTGTCTTATTCTTGGATTCAAGAGTATTTTTGTTTAAATTCCATCTTTCTAACTTGTGTAAAAGATAGAGACACTTCTATTTTTCACTTAACAACATCCCTTTAAGATTACATGGGACTCTGAAAATAGAATTATCTTAATTGCATAAGTTTTATGATGATGAGGTGCAATATTCAAGGGATTTATGTGTTATAAGGAAATAATTAGGAAGTTCCTTTAAAAGATAAAGATTGTTCTAAAACAACATAAAGGAAGAGACATATAAACTTTTGGTTCAATGTGTCATAAGAACAAAGGAACATAATGAGGTACACCTAAAAGATCAAATGCACTAAATTTATAATAATTTAAGATTGACTTATGCATTTGATGTTTTTTTTTAAACACTATGTAGTCAATCTACCATGAGTTATGAAACTCATAAGAATAGATAAACTTTTCAAGTTAATCTTTGACGGAATGTTCAAAGAAAATTAAGTGAAGTATGAAAAGACAAACGACACTCTTAACTATTTTCTCAATGGAAGAAAATAAAGTAGACAGAAAGCTACATTTGGAATATATTAGTTCAAATTATTAAGAATTAGGATTCAGATCTCCCTTAATACTTTCTTAGAAAATTGAGTATGAAGAAAAATATGTTCCTAATACATCATTATATGATGCATAAAGAAAATATGACTTCTCATTTTAATTTGAACTAAGTCAACTTGGCTCATATATTAAGACTTACGTGTGTTGAATAGACTCTTGTACTTCAATGATTGGCTCTTTTAACTTAATAGAATGGATCTTCAAATCGATATTAGGTATAATCAAGGGAACAATAATAAAATAGTGTCATTAAGTGGGATTGAGTACTTCAACATCTTGAAACTGTCTTTCATAGTCTATTCCCTAAGGCTTCTTGAAATACTTAATAAGGATTGTATAATTTTCAAAGCAATTAACTCTCTTTGAAGGCCCTATATTTGATTTAGGTAGAGGTGTACAAATAACTCGGTAACCCGAGCACCCGTACTACCCAATCCAAACCATAAGGGTTATGGGTTTGGGTTGAATTAGAAGTTTGGAGAACCGAAAAGTTTTGTTTGGTTCTCGGGTTGGGTTTTTTAGGTCGGGTTGATCCAACCAAACCGAACCTAAATTTTATATTTATTTTAATTACATATATAATTATAAATTAATTATTTTTCAATTTTTAATATTTTTCTTCCAAACTTCTAATAAATGTTAAGATGTTTTGAAATTTGAAGTTTGATATTTGAATTTTATGTGATTTTAGTTAGTAATTCAAGAAAAAATATTTTAAATAATTAAAAAATTATAAATAATAAAAAATAATAATAACCTGACGACCCAACCCAACCCAACCCAAAATTATTGGATTGGGTTAGGTTGGGTTATTCTCATGAATAGGGTTGGTTGGATTGAAAGAATGGCCAACCTGAGTTTTTGGATGTGACCCAAAAAATTCCCCCAACCCAATCCAACTCGGCTTATGTACACTCCTAGATATATGAGAGTCTTTAGTTCTAGATATCTTAAAAGTCATAGATCAGTTTATAGTTGTGCAACACTATAGGATATGATGAATTAGGAGAAGAACATTTGGGACACTTTCTAACTCATTTGAGAGTTTTATAAGACAATTAAATAACACGTAATATTTAGGTAAACATGAAAATTGTGTAACTTACAAAATGATTCAAAGCTTATGAAGATACGGTTAAAAGTGATAGATATCACTTTTCTTTACATTCAGTTACTTTGAGAAAAGTACTCAAGATTACAGCATGAGACTTAAGTAGTGTAGCGATAAAACAACAATTGAATCCCAAACAATTCAAGGGTTAAGCAATAACTTAACATTAGGTTTTTCATTTAGGGATGTCCAACTAATATTTGGTTTTGAAGGTCAATAAGGACAACTTCGATTAAAAGATTATTAGTTATTACTCTAGGTAAACTGGTTATTTTCATGATTTGTAAAATTAATTCCCACTTGAAAGTTTGTCTGCATGAGATCTTAAAGTTTCTCAAGAATCGTTAAGTTTAAGGGGAAGATAAAATAAGAAATTTTATCATTAGGAAAAGAGAAATTGAGTTGTTTTCTCTTTGTGATAACATTAGTAAAGATTCTTCTCATTTAAGTAAAACAAACTCAACATTATTAAAAGTATTGTTTCAGTAATTACAAGAGATAGGAACAATACACTCAAAGACTTGTAAGTTTGACTTTAAAGTAAAATGAAGTGGATTCAATTAACTTCCTCTAAAGTTAAATAAAGACATATCTCATATCTCTTAAAAGAAGAATTGATGTCATAAAAAATTAGGTGAAGTAGTGGAAATCAACACCATTTTGTAAATTGTTGTTGTATTGCCTTTAAAAAAAAATATTGAGAGACATAAAGTTTGTTTGGTTTCAATTATTATTGGTGTCAAAGAAAATTTTTAGGTTTTATAGCATAAAGTTTTATGCGCTAGAAAATCATCGAAGAAGATAAGCAATGTCTCGATCAAAGTCCCTTGAATACAACGATGAAGAATTTCATGATGAAGTTTAAACGCTTCTGCTTCATTATTCATATAAAAAATAAGAGGCGATTATGTTGATAACTCTTAATAGAATTTAAAGAGTTTTTAGGGAGTTAACAAAAGGATACATGCCCGCTTATCAAAATTAGATAAAGTAGAAATCATAAGGTAACTTGATTTTGATAATATGAGCTGCCAACAAAATCCATTTTCGAGGTTATGTTCACTAATTGGTTAAAATGTACTACTATCAATAGTTTTCACAATTGAAGTTTGTGTTCATAGTATTTTGTATGACAACAAACTCATACATTTTTAATCTTGTCATTAGGTTGTCTTGACAAGAATTTGCTTTTCATAACACAACAATAATAAAAGCTTTTATATGAGAATTATAAGCTTTAGTTGATAAAGAAAATTCAGAGTTTTGATTGTGTCTAAAGAAATACAACTCTATCATTGTGGATCTGCTCATTATGAACTTTCACACAGTTTTAGGAGCATAATACTCACATAGGCGTGAAAACTATGGTATGACAGTTGAGTGAGAGTTTATGCCTTTTTAAAGTTGACACTGTTTTTGTTTTCTGCAGAATAAGGAAGATGAATTATCTTTTGTTACTCTGAATGATTTTCTTTCTAATTCTAGTTTGACATAATGCTAGAAAGAATACAGTTTGATCTCTCTTAAGAATAAAATAGGACCAGTTGGAAATAAACATGTTTAGATCACATTACATGCAATTTCCATGTTGTTCTTCCACACTTGATCCATGTAATTTAGTATATTTGGTGTGGTGATCATTGTAGGTTGAGTTGCGACTATACATGTGACAAAGGTCACATTGGTTCCTCATTGGTATACAAAATGGATTGGATTGTGATTAAAGGGAAGTTTATTTTTAAAATAACAATAAAGGGAAGTTTCATTGGTACAAATGAATAACTGTTGATAAGAGAATTGTTACCCAAGTGGGAGATTGTTGAAATTATTTTAATAATTAATTCGTATATGAGTAACAAATTAGATAACAATTATATTTAGGCTATTTAAATGGATATATTGTGTGGTCTTGATAATGGACCCTAGACTTCCCATATGTAGTGTGGCCTACTGATAATTCTCATTTATGAGAATTATTTAGCCTTTAAACTTAGTTATACTTGTATGTTTTATTCATTTCTTTAGGTAAAAAGTGGATAAAGTGGAGTCGATTGCATATAATTAAGGAAAAGAAAAAGATTCTTGAAGTATGAGGGAAAATAAGCAAACATGGAAGCAAAATCTCATATTTTTTAGTTTTGAATGCAGAATGCAAATGGAACGCAATCACGAATTAAAGAGCTAGAAGCGTCATGTGGAGTTGAAGTTGAAATGCGAATTGAAAACCCTAATTTTGGGCAGAGTGAAAATTCTACGCAATTTCATGGCATGCAATTGCAATTCTGGAAAATCTTAAAAAACGCAGAATACGCAGGAAATTTAGGAATTCTATGATTTTGGGGGATTTTATTCTGATTTTCTCCAAAAATACAGCAAGACAAGTTGACCCACCAAGATGGAAACCCTAGCATGTAAACCTTATATATTTTGGAGGAGGGAGCCGACAAAGTAGAGCTTGTCTTCGAAGGAGAATTCCATTTTTCAGTTTTGGGTTTTTTTCCAGTTCTGTAATTTTTTCTTTTTAGTTTATGTTGTAGTTTCTTCTACTTCTCAACTCGCTTCTCTTCTTCAATCCCATCACAACGAAAGTTGTTGGTGGAGTTGAACTAAGAGCTCGATTTTAGAAGTTTTGTTCAATTTAGTTTATGGGGTTTCTTTCATTTATGAAGACAACAACATTTTTTTCTTTTCCTTTTTATTTTCTCTATTCTTGTTCAGCCCTAAATCCTCTAATCCTCTTTCAATCCGACTTCGATGAAGATTGTAAGTTAAAAAGAACAACCTTGTTCGATTGACATGAGGTCGATGAGTTTTTCCATGTAATTTCAGCAAGGAGTCATTTAGGATTTTTATTAGAAATTGGTCATTAGATTTTGCATTTAATTTTGACAATGGAATATCACTGAGTTATTTTTAGCTTGTGTTCATTCTCTTACTTTATTTCATATTTTTCTCCTTTACTTCATAGTTTCATTTTTATTTTTGAATACAAAACAAAGTTTGAGAAATTGAGAAGTTTGGGTTTCTAATACAAGTTGACAATTATTATTATATATTTATTTTTGTTTTGTTTCAATGGTCTCCATTGAATTAATTTCTTTGTATTTTATTCATTTTTTCATGAGGAGCTAAATTTTCTAAGAGATTCTAGATGTGAATGCCCTAAGGAAAGAGAATAAGCACTAAAGCAAAGGCAATTCGACTAATTTCAAGTGGAGATTACTTTTGGTGAGCTTTAATGCGGGTAGCTTTAGCCGACCATCTAGAGTTACTCGTTCAACTCTAACTTGACACCGAAAGGGTTGAGTTAAAGTGGATTTTCCAAAAGTAATGGAGGAAAAGAGCTTAAACATAAGTCCTAAACTTCGACCCTAGGCATAGGGCGGGTCTCCAAAACCTTAGAGTTGTATGCATATAAACATGGGATAGATTAACCATAGACATATATGTTTAATCACTCAATCTCCTAGAGACACCTCAAGGAGGGTTGAATAGGAGTAGAACTCGGTTTACAATATTTGAAGGATAGTTCGAATCACCATTGAACTTACAGTTGCCTTGCAATTGCCATATGACTAAGTTGCAATTGCAATACTGTACTATTGCGATGTAGCTACAATTCAAGGCAGTTGCGTTAGAGTTGCGTTGTCTTTTCAATTTATTGGCACACGCATTCTGGAGTCCCTCGCCTTTCCCACTATTTTCATTCTTTTACTTTAGTTAAAATCACCCAAAAATCGTCTTTTTACGCCCACGGTTACCTTTCAATTGTGATTTGTCAACAATTTGTGTCATCCCAATAAGTTTTATTAAAATTCGTTCCCTTAGTTTCGATACTCTAGAATACTTTCAGTTTTATATTTCTTCGATCACGTGCGCTTCCGTGTAGCGTTATCACCTACTGAGTAGAAACCAGCCTGTTGATCCTAGGGGATTATTATGGGAACCCTAGGATAAAATTATAAATAGTAGGGTTATCGTCCCCAATATACTATGTCTCTTTAGCCTCCTAATCCCATCTGAAAGAGAGTATTTCCAATCATGGACTAGGTTGCACAGTTGAGGAAGACCATAAACCGCGAATCTTTATGGATTCAACAAATGTTTGAAGGTTCCAGGTAATTCTAATCTCTTTTAATTTAAGTTTTCTTCCATGCATAAATCAAACTTGTCATGATTGTTCTTGATATGTATATTTTTATTCTTGTATAATTATGATTTGATTTTATTAATAAATTCTAACAGGTTTGTTTTGTAGGAAAATTTATAAGTATGCGTAGGAATATTTAGATAACCATTTGTTTTACAATATTGTTTTTATATGAAAACGTTTTAAAATGATGGTATTGTTTCAAAAACACTCTTATATATTTTTAGATAATTTATAGATTAATTTAATATAATTTGAGTGCATATAAAATTTTTGTCTTAAATTCTTTAATCTTTTATTTTTATCTTTTTAATTTATATTAATTTTATATGTTTTTTTTTGTAAAACAAGTTAATTTATATTGATCTATTTTTTAGAAAAAATTTAGAATGAAATAATAATTTCGATTTTAACTTGAAATATTTGAGCTTATTTTGAGAAGGTAATAATATAATTAATAGTGTTTTTTAGTGATTTTATATTTATACATTATCAAAATAGAGAAGAGTTAGAGAAAAATAATATATATTTGTGTACAAAATATCAAGAGTAGAAATATTTTATCTATATTCTTAGTGAGAATAAATGGTTTCTTATATAGCAGAAACCTACATTTACATAAAAGGAAAAAAAATATTCCAACACCTATAATACAGTAAATACAGAATATTCTTATTAACAAATATGGAAATAACCAACACTCCCCCTCAAGCTAGTTTGCATATATCTTTCATTGCCACCTTGGAGATCATCTTGTCAAACTGTAATTTGGGAAGACCCTTTGTTAGCACATCAGCTACTTGGTCTGTCGTAGGGAGATAGGCAATACATATTACTCCTGCATCAATCTTCTCCTTTATGAAATGTTTATCCACTTCAATTGGTTTTGTTCTATCATGAAGGATTGGATTGTGGACAATGGAAAGTTGCCTTATTGTCACAGTAAATGTAACGCCCGAAAAATTTAGATGCCTTTAATTTATAGTTTTGATTGAAATTTATTGGAAATTTCAAGTTGGAGTTTTAAATGTAGAATGTTGGGTGGTTTCCATTTTAAAATTTAGAGTTAATGGCATTGTAGTAGTTTATTTTGAAGTGATGGGCATTTCTGGAAAATAGACCTAGGGTTTCAAAATACTCATTTGTGTCCTATTTGGGCACATGTTTCGAGGAGCCATCTTCCCCATCTCTTCTCCTTCACGACAATCCTCCATGGAAGCAAGCTTCACTTTCCAGCCAGTGTCGTGTGATTATCGACTATCGCGAGACCATCGTTCCTCACCGGACGAAGAAGTCGAGGTCATTGTGTGAATGCCGACTGTCGCGAGACCGTCGTCACCTCTTCGGAGACCAAGCTACGCGCGCGAGAACCTCTGAACGCCACCTCGTTTCGAGCCGCTGGAGGACCTCGCACCTGCTCGAGCTGTCGTGAGATCGAGGCATTCCTCGTGTTTGTTCGAGCCACCGAAGATCGTCAAGCCTGCCTCGCGAAGTCCCAACACAGCCGTCAGTCAACCTCTCACCTGATGAAAGTCGCGCCGTGAGACGCCGCTCGCCGTCCAACCAACCCCGCCGATTGTCGAGCGCAGCACCTGCCGGTTCAAGTTTTGGTTCGAGTTCCTGGGCGTGTTTCGATCGGTTTTCGAAGTTATAGGACCGGTTCTGAGTAGATCGGTGAGTGGGCATCTCAGATCCGACCTCAGCGCCGAACGCGGCGCCCGCCGCCGCCGCCACGCGCCGCCGTGTGCTCCGCCCCGCCACGCGCCGTCGCGCGAGCGCCCGGCCCACCTGTTTTGACCTCCCGAGTTCGTTTTAAGCGTCCGTTTGTGGGGATTCGACTATCGAGCATGACTAAGCGAAACTTTGAGCTAGGAGCGGAATGTAAAGAGTTTCGAGCTAAGGTAAGGGATTTTCTACAAACGATCTTAAAAAGGGAAGTGAATACGATTTCCTGAAATATGTATTTGTTTTAAAAGATGAAAATTGAGGATTTATTTCAAAAGGTGAATTTCCAAAACTCATGCTTAGGGCTTGAATTTAGAAAACGAATATTTCAAAGGGTTTCTCGAGAATCTCGAGTGAATGATTTTCAAAAGGTTTAGTAAGGAACCTTGTGCGAACTTTTATTGGGATTGAAGAAAATGATTTTCACGATGTTTATGCGAAATTAGTTTATATTTTCATATGATAAAGATATCTGAGATATTTTCGTGAGAATACTTAATATTTTATGTGCAAATGTTTCAATGTTTCATGTGGGTATAAACTAGTATTTTTGGTGAGAATATTCTTGTATTCTATGTAAGAGTATTCCATTATTTCACGTGAGGATATGATGAAGTTTGTATGAGAATAGTTTTGATTTCCTACAAAAGTATGATTTTCAAACTGTTCATGAGAAATATTATGATTTGCATATTGACGATGATGTCTGTGACATGTACACTACTGTTATGTTGAATGATGGGACCTCATGCATAGTATGTATGTCATGAAATGATTTAATGAAAAATGTGGACATTGGTCTCCTGAGTGCATTATGTGCATGGTCAAACATGCATTAGAGACCCTATGGGTCAATTTATACAGGGGTCTGTGAGGGACTCAAACCATACGAGGGTGCGTGAGGGACTCAAATGATTACAGTGAGTCCGTGAGGGACTCAAAACGAAATGACTCAGGATGACCAATCGGCCACATAAGTAAAAAGGAAGTCATGGATTAAAGACCTGACAATATGTAAAAAAAGGAAGTCATGGATTAAAGACCTGACAATATGTAAAAAGGAAGTCATGGATTAAAGACGACAATATGTAAAAGGGAAGTCATGGATTAAAGGCGACAATATGAGAAGGTTTTAGGTCCCGTATATGTACATTTGAACAAGTTTAAAAGTCATGATTGTATGTGTATGCATATCCCGACCCCCCCACTCTTGGGTATTTTATAATACTCATCCCTCTACCTTTGTTGTGTCTTTCTTTGTTTTAAAATGTTTTGGTGTAGAGACGAGAGCATACCAAAGTGAGTGGCATGGATGCGCTCTGAAGCCATGGGAACCAAGTCATGAATTCCGCATCCATGATTTAGAAAGAATTTTAAAAGATTATTGTCTTCCGCTTATGTAGTACAGAGTTTTGAAACTAGAGGCCGAAACTTAATTTTGTTTATTGTAAACGTTTTGTATTTCTATGGGATCCCAAATTAAATCGACTTTTATTTATCAATTTTTACTTATTTAAATTTCACTTAGGGCCTCGAAATCATGCATGAGTAGTAATGTCCCTAGGGATTGATGTATGAAAAGTAGGGGTGTTACAGTAAATATGCATTGGTTTAATTTAAATGAATTTCAATTCCTCTAATAATCGCTTTATCCATATGCAAATTTCATGAGCTAAGGCTCTAAATTCAGCTTCAACACTACTTCTAGCCACCACACTCTGTTTTTTGCTTCTCCAGGTAACTAGGTTGCCTCCAATAAAGGAACAATACCCAGAAGTAGATCTTCTATTTGTCGTACTTACTGTCCAGTCAACATCAATATAAACTTCGATATGTAAATTATCATGTTTCTTAAACAGTATCCCTTTTCCAGGAGTACCTTTCAGATATCTTAGGATTCTGTAAACAACTTCAATGTGAGAATTTCCTGGGGCATGGATAAACTTACTTACCACACTTACTGCAAAATCAATGCCCAGACGTGTATGAGACAGATAAATGAGTCTCCCCACAAGTCTCTGATATTTTTCTTTGTCTTTTACCTCTTTTCCTGTTGCAATTTGCAATTTAAAATTTAGCTCAATAGGAGTTTCTGCTGTTGTGCACTCGAGTAAACCTGTCTTTTCAAGTAAATCAATGATATACTTCCTCTGATTTACAAGAATACCTTCTTTGGACCTGACAAATTTCATTCCTAGAAAGTACTTCAAAATTTCCAAGTCTTTAATTTGGAATTCATTTGCTAGTTGTCTCTTTAGGGTAGTCACTCCTGCTTCGTCCTTTCCTGTGATAATAATATCATCAACATACACTATTAGAACGACAACTTTGTTATTTTCAGTGTGTCTATAGAAAATATTATGATCATCATGACTTTGACAAAATCCATAGCTCATAACTACTTTTTCAAATTATTCAAACCATGCCCTCCGAGATTGTTTAAGCCCATATAGAGCTTTCTTTAATCTGCACACTTTGTCAATCCCGAGTTCTTTTTCAAAACTCATGGAATCTAGATCCCAATTGCACAACGGAAGTTAAATTTGGATCAAAATCTCGTTTTGGTTTGGCAAAACCAAATACCCAATACATTGGCAAATTAACTATGGATAAGCAATTTAGGCATGGATTTACAGTACAAACATGCTAAATTAGTTTTTCTAATCTAAAGGTTAAGAAAAAAAATTACCTTTTTGCTTTTAGTTTGCAACACCTTGCAATTCCAACAATTTTCCTCTGCAGCCTTATTTTCTGTAAAACCAAAACACTACCACAAGAAGAGCATCTCATATTCTCTGGATTCTATCGATCAAGGTTTGTGGGAACCTTTTTTGTCTTTTCGGGAGAGCAAGATTGAGAGAGAACTTGGGAGAGGAAATCAATGTGATCGTTCAACCATTTCATCGATCCCAACCTCAACTCCCTCTCTCTGCACTTTTTGATAAGGAGAGGGAGAAGGAAGTGGTGAGTGGGGAACGTGTGTCTCACACGTTCCCACTAACATTATTAATAAAATAACAACTATTTAATTAATAATTAATATAATAATTAAATCATATTTAATTAATATATATAACCTATTTATTTAATATCCCAAACTTCTCGCTCCCACCGTGTAACGCCCCAAGATTTTTCAGGTACATTTTAGGTTGTTCTTTGGATAGATTTAATGAAAGTTAATTTTAAATGGACTTTGAGGCTTTGTAACGTAATCTAAAATTTATGCAATTGGAGAAGTTTGGATAATTCAAGGGTCTTTTGAAGTACTTAATTAAGAATGAGAGCATCTTGGTGATTAAATTAAGGGGAAGGACATTTTAGTAGTTTTGGTTGAGAGAAGGGCATTCTTGTAATTTTGATAAATGAAATAGAATTAGGGCTTCTTTCCTCTTGGGCACGCGTTACGAAGCACCTCCATCTTCCCTTCCCTCACTTCAACCGTGCGACAGCCACCCTGCTACCCAACTGCACGACCGCCGCCGCCCACCCTCTTCACGTGCAGCCGGCCTCCCCGTGCTCCTTCCGACCACGACAGCGCAACTCCGGCGAGACCTTCATTCGCGTTGCACGCCGCCGACCAGCGCCGATAGCCGACAGCTCGCCAAGGAATGAAGCCCAGCGTCTCGCGTCGTCGTTCAGCCGAGTCTCCAGTCACCGAGCCGCGCGCGATGCACCTCGTCGGAGCGTCTTCGATCGCCGGTTGTTCGGTGTCGGCGTTCTCGAACAGCGCGTGGATCCGCCGCACTGCCAAGCAACGAAGCTGGAGTTACCTCAGCCGCCGGTTCACGTTTTGGTTCGAACGATTCACCCAGATTTCGATCGGTTTTCAAAGTTTGAGGACCGGTTTTGGATAGATCGGCTCACGACGTTCACGGATCTGACCTTCACGCGCCAATGCGCGCGCGATCTCTCGGCACCACACCGCGCGCGCGCCGCCACGCCGCCACGCGCCACACCGCTCACGGAGTCGCTCCCGCCCCACTGTTTTGATTTCCCGAGTTCGTTTTGGCCTCCGTGAGTAGTAATTCGACTTATCTTTTATTGGATGTGAAAAATAAGTTTACTTATTATGTGTCTAATTAGGAAAATGGATTGGATTGAAGGAATTCGAGTACCGAGCAAGTCTGATAGGAACCTTGAATTAGGAACGGAGCTTGAAGAGTTGCAAGCTATGTTAAGGTAAGGGATTTTCTACAAACGATCTTAAAAAGGGAAGTGAATACGATTTCTTGAAATATGTATTTGTTTTAAAAGATGAAAATTGAGGATTTATTTCAAAAGGTGAATTTCCAAAACTCATGCTTAGGGCTTGAATTTAGAAAACGAATATTTTAAAGGGTTTTTCGAGGATCTCGAGTGAATGATTTTCAAAAGGTTTAGAAAGGAACTTGATGATTTAAGGGTTTGAGAGGACCCGAGCTGAAATGATTTCAAAGAATTTAAAAACGAGTCTTGACACAGCTATGTACATTTTCGTATATTGAGATTTTGGTTATGTTATTATGCTAGTTATGCACCTTAAATAATAAACGTACTTATTAATGATGATTGATTGACTCTAGTTAAAGTTGTGGAAGTTATGTCATGATCTTAAGTTCATGTGATTTGTTGCATCATTCTTGAATGTATATGTATATGAATTTAAAGGATGGGACCTCATGCATATTGTATGTATATGAACATGTCAAGTAGGCTGTGGCAATTGGTCTCCTGAGGACTTATGCATGGTAAAACATGCATTAGAGACTCTATGGGTCATTATTACAGGAGTCTGTGAGGGGCTCATTATTACAGGAGTCTGTGAGGGACTCAATATTACAGGAGTCTGTGAGGGACTCAAACCTACAGGGGTCTGTGAGGGACTCAATATTACAGGAGTCTGTGAGGGACTCAAACCTACAGGGGTCTGTGAGGGACTCAAAATGAAAAGACTCGGTGTAGACTCAATTGACCACGCATAGCCAAAGAGAAAAAGTCATGATTTTATGAGAAAGTTTTAAGTCCCATTACGAAAGTTTTATGATTTTGAAAGTCATGAATAATGATTATGTTTAAAAGTCGATTTGAAGGAAAATCATATGCATGTGTTTGCATTTCCGACCCCCACTTCATCGGGTATTTTATAATACTCATCCTCTACCTTTGTTGTGTTTTCTCTGTTTTAAAAATGTTTTGGTAGAGTCGAGAGCATACCAAAGTAGTGGCATGGATGCGCTCATGAAGCCATGGGAACCAATTCATGAATTCGCATCAATGATTAAGAAAGAATTTTTAAATGATTATTGTCTTCCGTTTATATAACATTGAGTTTTGAAACTAGAGGCCGAACTTGGTTATGTTTATTGTAAACGTTTTGTATTTCCATGGGATCCCAAAGTAAATTGTTTTGTTATTTATCAACTTTTACTTATTTTAAATCGATTAGGGCCTCGAATGCATGCATGAGTAGTAACGTCTCTCTAGGAACCGATGTCATAAAAGTAGGGCGTTACACAGGCGGTGATGGAAATAGACCGACTACTAGGAGATATTCGTGTTACTTGCCTCAGATCGGTCCTGCATATACGAATGCGTGAGTTATACCGAGTACTTAGTAAATTATAGACCACTTCAAATCTTCATTTTCGAGAGGGATAATCAACTCCGCAAATATCGATCAAAACTTGAACCCTTGTATAGGTATGAAATTTGAGAAATCGCAACAATTGAAATAGGTAGTCCGTATTGGTATCCGATCTATTCCCATGTTCCGATCTTTCTCTTTTTTTGACCCATCATATTTAATAAAATCAATTAGTTAATTCCAAAATTAATTAATTAAATATCATATATTTAATTTAGGTTATCAATGATTAAATCATATTTAATCCAACTCCCTTTAACCTATAGTTTTAATATACATCTCATGCACATTAAATTTTAACCTATAGTTTTAAATATGAATCATATTCACATTTAAACAATATTTGAACTCTTTCAAATATTTAATTCTCTCATAAATTTACTTTGAATCATATTCTAACTAAATTTATACTATAAAGTTTCAATGTACATAAAAACTTTATATTATAATGTATCTCCATACATTAAGCTAATTCCCAAAGCAAATTTGAACATTTCAAATTCTAATCAATATGTAATCATCTAAGAACCCTTTACGAGCTAGGAAGTGAACCTAATGTACCTATAGATCAGAAGCTCTAACGATACAAGATTATTAGATTAATCTCATTAACCCCCTAACTAACATTCGTTAACTGCGGGAACACTGCACTAAAGTCCCGTAGTTGCACTCTTCTCACTGCAGATATATTTCTGATGGGGATCTGATCCCCTTGAGCAGCGGAAACGTGATTAGAAATCAATTTGCTTGATTGTTTTGGTTTACTAGAAATACCAGGACATTGGGTAAATAAAAACAAAGATAAGCATACAATCTAATCTAATTAGAGCATCGATCCTAAATGTGACGACCACCATCACAGGTACTACTTTTTATTTTATTTAGCGCTCTATTAACCGCCGTATTTAGTCGGATTAGTGTTTTAATCAAGCTCGGCGAGAGGGAGACCGTAATTTTGTTTAGCTTATGTGAATTGTTCCTTATGATGAGATTAATTATGAAATTAAAGGAAAAGGGCAATCTCAAGGGCGTTTTGGGGATTATTGTTTAAGTGAGGGGTGTGTAACATTTAACCTAACCCTAGCCCTTAGTCTCTGGGTATTTAACCATAAGAACAAAACCCTAGTCCAATCACCATCACCTCCATCTCATTCTCTAACCTAGAATACAAACCCTAACCCTAATATAGTTCCACCTTCTTCTTCTTCTTCTCGTGTTTAACCTAGTGCAAAGATACCTTCATTGTGCGACTACACGCACGGAAATCACGAGCGGTCCCAACTCTCACGCCGGCGAACTCGCGAACGGAAGCAGCCGTGCGACCACTCGGACCCGCGAGCATCGGCGCAGAGGGCCGACGAGCCGCTTCTTCCCGATCCGCGAACGCCTAGCACGGTGTTGCCGCGGCGAGCCCTACAAAGACGAAGTCTCCGCCGAGGCACCGACGATCGACTCGCATCCCCACCGCCGATCGAGCTCTTGTCCACGAAGAGGAGCCGCGTCTGACCGTTTGACACGCCGCCATCCCCGCCGATCCACGAACACGATCGAAGCCAACCGCAACCGGAGTCTTCAGCCAACCGCAACCGAGTCTCGGCCGCCGCGAGCCCGTGGAGTCGCGCGTCGCGCCACCATTGCCGAGGATCGTTCAGACGCCCGATCGAAGAAGCGGCGGAGCACCCACGAAGCGGTCAAATCGCGCGCGGCGGCAGAAAGACCAAGGTTCGCCCGCCACGGACTCCACGCACGCCGGCTGTCGTGGCTTTACAGCAGCAAGGTTTTGTCATTCGGTGAGCAATCTTGCTAGGTATCGAGTTCGATTGAGAATTTTTGTGTACCGTCGATTATTTAAGCGTTTTGGTTGAGGACTTAGGTTACGGGTTCGAATACCTTTTGTAGGAAGCAAACTTGGAGCGGGATTGATCGTCAAAACGGACTAAGAGATAGTAAGTGTTCGCCTTGAGCTCGAGGTAAGCGGGGTACGATATCTTAATACGGTAATTTAAGTATCGCATGATTAGGGTTTTAGTGAATGCTTAGAGTTTGAATTCGGGAATTATGATATGAATCGAGTTTCACTAAAAGGAGAATAGCGGGGAGTTCGATTAGGTTTTGGAGTAAAATCGAAGCTCGAGGTAAGGGACCTTGTGCCGAACTTTTAATGGGAGTAAATGAAAATGATTTTCATGATTTCATGCGGAATAGTTTGTATTTTTCATATGAAAATACGAGATATTATTGTGAGAATACGTGATATTTTATGTGCAAATACTTGATGTATCATGTGAAAATGAACCATTATTCTATGTGAAAGTATTCTCGTATGTTATGTATAAGTATTCCATCATTTCATGTGAGAATAGGGACATGAGTTTGTATGAGAATGTTTCATGTTCTTACAAAAGTATGATCTTCAAACCATCCATGAGAAAGTATGGTGATATATCTGATGATGATGTTTGTGATATGTACTCTATTATTATGTGGTGATGGGACCTCATGCATGTTTTGTATGCCACGTAATGAATTAGCGAATAGTGTGGACATTGGTTATCCCGAGATCGTTATGTGCATGGTCAAACATGCAATAGAGATCTAGGGGTCAAAAATAGTGAGTCTGTGAGAGACTCAAAACGAAATGACTCGGGATGACGATCGATCGGCCCCACAATTAAATAAACGACCATGGATTAAAGAGACTGGCAACTAAATGAGCGACCATGGATTAAAGACACGGCAACTAAATGAGCGACCATGGATTAAAGACTGGCAATTAAATGAGCGACCATGGATTAAAGACTGCAACTAAATAAGCGATCATGGATTAAAGGTTCGACAAATTAAATAAGCGATCATGGATTAAAGAGACGACAATACTAGAAAGTTTTAGGTCCCATCTATGTATGTAACGAATGAGTTTAGAGATCATGATCTGTATGTGTATGCATATCCCAAACCTCGGTAGCGAGGTTACTTATCTGGTATTGTTTTGCAATACTCACCCTTTCTTTTAAAAATGTTTTTGAGGTAAAGGAAAGGGCGTGCGGGGGTGTGTGACGGAGGAGCGTTACTAAGACCATGGGAACCAAACATAATTTCCGCATATTCTTATTTTAAACTATTGTTGTCTCTATGTTTTAATTGAAGTTAAACTTACTTACGTTTTAATAGGCAAAGTTTGATTTGATGTTTTTAATCGATGTTAATGTTTTGTTTTTGGGATCCCTGGAACTATTTACGTAAATTGGAAATTTCTTTTAAGTTCTTTATCTCTCGGCCTATAAATGCATGCATGTGTAGTAATGTCCCTAGGAATTTGGTCATAGAAAAGTAGGGCGTTCTGGTTGGTAATATCGAGCCCTAGGTTTAAGGGTTACGTAGACTTGCTTACTGAGTAAGCACAGAGTAGTTCCCATGGTTTAACAACGCTTCCAGTCACCGCCAAGTACGTTCTGATATTTTATTAAGAAAGTAAATGATTATGATATGATATTGTTTTATGCATATACATAACCTTAAAAGCCCCAAGGGGTGATCCTATCTTATGATTTGAAAGTAAAGAAACCGAGTTAGAAACTCTTTATATTGTAGTTTTGACATAATGCCACCTAGAGGTCGAGGAGAGGTAGGGGACGTGGTAGGGGGCCGGAGGGCAAGGGAAAACATTGACGCCCAACCGGAATTACCCCTGGATCAGGAAGAGGTTACTCCACCCGTTCGAGACCCCCCAGACCACTGACCGTCGGGAGAATGTACTGCGATTTGCCCCTGGTGGCGACTGAGGGAACGCCAATGTTATGACTATGATGGTGGAGGCTATGCAGAGTCTGGTGCGAGCTACAGTAGCCACCCAGCTGGCCCAAGCAAACCAGGGACGAAACGATGCAACTGCAGAGTCGTTACGAAGGACTTCGAGGAAGTATGATCCTAGGTCGTTCAATGGGTCTTCCGGTGACCCCACCGTGGGGTGAGTTGTGGTTGTCCTCCATTGAGACCATCTTGATTGATGAACCGCCACGAGGACCGAGAGGGTGTCATGTGCTACCTTTATCTGCCGAGGATGACGATACTTATGGTGGGAATCGCCCGAGGAACCATCGTTGCGGCGGAGAAACGACACACGGAATCTGTTTAAAGAAGCATTCAGCGGAAATTTATCTATCCTGCTGCGGCTCGTTACATGAGAAGCAGTGCAATTCTTACAATGTGTGCGAACCAGGGGCGGTGGAGGTATATGAGAGGGAATTTACCCGATTGTCCCGCTTTTGCCCAGTGGTGGATCTGAGGCAAAGAAGATCGAGCGCTTCATTATGGGGTGGATGAGAATGTTCGAGGCTTTATTCAAGCATTAGCACCTCCCGATTACGCCTCGCGGTGAGAGTGGCGGAGGCCCGATTTGGAGTGCGCATCTGGCACAAATGTAGTAGTTAACCGGGACGGCCCACGAAGAAATCACAAGAGGAAGTGGGACCAGGCCAATTCCGACTCACAGCGCCCCAGCGTACACCGTGCATAGACCAGGGCATTTTCAGACAGTTCGGCGAAACCACAAGTCAACGGATCGGAAATAGCGGCGGAGAGATAGGCCACAAAGTGCAAAGAATGTGGTAAGCAAAGCACTAGGGTAAGTGTTTGGCCGATCCGGAGTGTGTTTCAAGTGTGGAAAGGAATGGCACAGAGCTAATAGTGCCGAGTCAAGCCAAAGACTAGCCACCACAGGTTATGAATAGTGGGCTCTTTGTGAAGCGGCCATACATCGAGGAGAGCCTATGCAAGCACCAGTAGAGACATCTATGGCTCGGACTCGGTGGTTCTGGTGTACACTTCCATTACTTGGGCACCTTGCCTTTGTATTGTTTGATTCTCAGTTCTACGCACTCTTTTATTTCTCGCATCCTTTGTAAGTCAAGTGAGTTAGAACTAGAAACGATTCTGATATGCCCGTCTGTCTCCACTCTGCGGGAATAAATTTGCTAGCCAATATGAAAGTCAAGGATGGTAGTGTGACCATCATGAGACCATGAGTTAGCGATGAATCTAGTGGTCTTAGACATGTTTGACTTTGATGTAATATTGGGCATGGGTGGTTAGCTTAGAGAACCATGCGTGCATTGATTGTTTCAGGAAGGAGGTAGTGTTCACCCCTCCTGACCAACCTGGCTACAGGTTCAGAGGCACGATAACAGGAAGTAGGCCTAAGGTGATTACTGCCCTTAAGGCCAGGAAGTTATTGCATCGGGGAGCTTGGGGCGTCCTAGCTTGCATATTAGATGCAAGGTGTGCAGAGATCTCAGTGACATCAGTACCAGTAGTGAATGAGTTTACAGACGTCTTCCCTGAGGATCTCCCTGGAATACCTCCAGTCAGAGAGGTAGATTTTAACATTGGATTGGAATTGGGGACGACCCCGATATCCAAGGCCCCGTACAGAATGGCGCCGGCAGAGTTGAAAGAACTAAAAGTACAGTTGCAAGACTTGCTAGACAAAGGGTTTATACGCCCAAGCGTTTCGCCCTGGGGAGCACCTGTATTGTTCGTGAAAAAGAAAGACGGATCCATGCGCCTGTGTATAGATTACAGGGAGTTGAATAAAGTCACGATCAAGAATAAATATCCTCTCCCCAGAATAGATGACTTGTTCGATCAGCTGCAAGGAGCAACAGTATTCTCTAAAATTGATCTGAGATCAGGCTACCATCAGTTGAGGATCAGTGAAGGGGATATCCCTAAAACAACATTCAGATCACGTTATGGGCATTACGAGTTCACCGTGATGCCGTTTGGTCTGACCAATGCCCCTGCCGCTTTCATGGACTTGATGAACCGTTTATTCAAGGAGTTTCTTGATACGTTCGTGATTGTGTTCATCGATGATATATTGATATACTCCAGATGTGATGAAGAGCATGAAATGCACCTGAGGAAAGTGTTACTCACGCTGAGGGAGAATAAGTTATATGCAAAATTTTCCAAGTGTGAGTTCTGGCTCAGACAAGTATCTTTCCTAGGGCATGTGGTGTCCGAAGCTGGAGTCTCTGTTGATCCAGCGAAAGTGGAGGCCGTCACACAGTGGCCTCGTCCGACCACCGCAATTCTGAGGTACGTAGTTTTCTCGGGTCTTGCGCAGGATACTATAGGCGTTTCGTGCGAGGATTTTGCCAAGATAGCCATGCCTATGACTCGGTGACGACGTAAGGGAAACTCTTTTGTTTGGGATGATGCTTGTGAGGCGAGTTTCCGGGAACTCAAGCACAGTTAGTGTCGGCCCCGATCTTCACAGATTCAGAGGAACAGGAGTTTTGTGGTTTCTGATGATGCTTCTAAGAAAGGGTTGGGTTGTGTATGCGATGCAAAGACGGTAAAGTAATAGCTACGCATCCCGACAATTGAAGACGCACGACGGAGGAACTATCCAACTCATGACCGGAACTAGCAGCAGTAGTATTTGCATTAAAGATCCGGAGACACTACACGTATATGGCGAGAAAATTTGATTTTTACAGATCATAAAAGTCAAGTATCCATTCACCCGAAGGAATTGAACATGAGGCAACGCAGATGGTTGGAATTAGTGAAAGATTATGATATTGACATACAGTACCATCCCGGTAAGGCTAATGTAGTGGCCGATGCCCTCGGCAGAAGCTTGATGCATGCTGCTGCGCGAGTGTGAGCAGCCAGCAGAGTTACAGCGAGTTTGCTCGAGTGAAATTGCGAGTACTAGTAGGAAAGACCACGGCTCGAGTTAGCCTGGGGATTAACAAAGACAACCGACCTTGAGGCAACGTATCATAGAGGCTCGGTGGTGGACCCTCGATTAGTGGAAAAACTTACAGCGGTAACTACGGTGAGTTGTGACAGAGTTTTCCCTATCCACGGATGGAGGATTGCTATTTCGGGGACGATTGTGTGTGCGCACGGCAAGTCGAGAACCGAGATCTTGAACGAAGCCCATAACTCACCATTTTCTATGCATCCCGGCGCGTACCAAGATGTACCGAGATCCAAAGCTTGATCATTTTGGTGGTGTAACATGAAGCGCGACATAGCGAGTTTGTCGGCAAGTGTTTGACTTGTCGCAAGTGAAGGCACCTGAAGCGAGACCCGCGGGTTTGCTGCAACCTTTACATGTACCTCAGTGGAAATGGGAGGAGATCTCAATGGATTTCATAG
Organism: Trichosanthes cucumerina; assembly: GCA_036507285.1. Lineage (NCBI taxonomy): Eukaryota > Viridiplantae > Streptophyta > Magnoliopsida > Cucurbitales > Cucurbitaceae > Trichosanthes > Trichosanthes cucumerina. Next base: position 98,541,370 of record CM071835.1, on the reverse strand, counting down.
TTGGACTGCCTAGAACTTTACGAGGTTACACAGTGATTTGGGTCATAGTGGACAGATTAACAAAGTCGGCACATTTCATATGTGGAAACCCACCTATTCTACTAGATAAGTGGCGCGACTTTACCGGAAGAGATAGTCCGTTTGCATGGGATTCCAGTCAAGATTATATCGAGCGAGGATCCACGTTTCACCTCCAACACGGAGGAGTTTACGAGAGCGTTAGGTTCGCAGTTGAACTTGAGATGACTTTTCATCCACGCACGGATGGCGATGCGAACGATTAAATCGAGATATTAGAAGATATGTTGAGAGCTTGCACTTTAGACTTCCCAGGCAGTTGGGACACTCATTTGCATTTGATGGAGTTTGCTTACAATAACAGTTACCAGTCGACCATCGGAATGGCTCCATTTGAAGCTCTCTATGGAAGACGTTGCAGAACTCCCCTTTTCTGGGAGGAGGTTGGTGACGCGCCGATTGTTGGGTCGCAGTAGTACAGTCACTAATGAGGCAAGATAAAAGATTAGGGCGCGGATGCACATCGCCCAAATGACAGAAGAGTTATGCCGACACGAGACGAAGAGACCTAGAATTCGATGTTGGGGACCACGTATTTCTTAAGGTGGCCCCAATGAAGGGAATCCTAAGGTTTGGCCGGAAAGGGAAGTTGAGTCCGCGATTCATCGGACCTTTTGAGATTTTAGAGAGGATTGGTGCAGTGGCCTACAGATTAGCACTACCGCCTTCTCTTGCAGCGGTTCATAACGTGTTTCACGTCTCCATGTTGAGAAAGTACGTTCCAGACCCGACTCATGTTGTAGACTTGAACCATTACAATTAGCGGAAGATCGAGCTACGCGAACAGCCGGTTCAAATTATTGCAAGAGATCGAAAGACCCTCCGTAACCGTGAAATCAGCTTAGTTAAGGTATTGTGGCAGAACCACCGCACGGAGGAAGCTACTTGGGAGCGAGAAGAGGAAGTACGCGCTAAATATCCTGAACTATTCCAAGAATAGGAACTTTCGAGGACGAAAGTTCTTAAGGAGGGAAGATTGTGACGACCACCATCACAGGTACTACTTTTTATTTTATTTAGCGCTCTATTAACCGCCGTATTTAGTCGGATTAGTGTTTTAATCAAGCTCGGCGAGAGGGAGACCGTAATTTTGTTTAGCTTATGTGAATTGTTCCTTATGATGAGATTAATTATGAAATTAAAGGAAAAGGGCAATCTCAAGGGCGTTTTGGGGATTATTGTTTAAGTGAGGGGTGTGTAACATTTAACCTAACCCTAGCCCTTAGTCTCTGGGTATTTAACCATAAGAACAAAACCCTAGTCCAATCACCATCACCTCCATCTCATTCTCTAACCTAGAATACAAACCCTAACCCTAATATAGTTCCACCTTCTTCTTCTTCTTCTCGTGTTTAACCTAGTGCAGCATACCTTCATTGTGCGACTACCGCCGGCCGGAAATCACGAGCAGTCCCAACTCTCACGCCGGCGAACTCGCGAACGGAAGCACCGTGCAGCCACTCGGACCCGCGAGCATCGACAGAGGGCCGACGAGCCGTTTCTTCCCCGATCCGCGAACGCCCTAGCACGGTGTTGCCGCCGGCGAGCCCTACAGCACAGAAGTCTCCGCCGAGGCACCGACGGTCGACTCGCATCCCCACCGCCGATCGAGCTCTTGTCCACGAAGAGGAGCCGCGTCTGACCGTTTGACACGCCGCCATCCCCGCCGATCCACGAACACGATCGAAGCCAACCGCAACCGAGTCTTGACCAACCGCAAGCGAGAGTCTCGGCCGCCGCGATTCCGCGGAGTCGCGCGTCGCGCCGGCCCCGCCGAGGATCGTTCCAAAGACGCCCGATCGAAGAAGCGCGCGAGCACCGACGCGAGCTTCACCGTCGCTCGCAGCAAAGACCGGAAGGTTCAGCCGCTCGCCGGACTCCACGCACGCCGGCTGTCGTGGCTTTACAGCAGCAAGGTTTTGTCATTCGGTGAGCAATCTTGCTAGGTATCGAGTTCGATTGAGAATTTTTGTGTACCGTCGATTATTTAAGCGTTTTGGTTGAGGACTTAGGTTACGGGTTCGAATACCTTTTGTAGGAAGCAAACTTGGAGCGGGATTGATCGTCAAAACGGACTAAGAGATAGTAAGTGTTCGCCTTGAGCTCGAGGTAAGCGGGGTACGATATCTTAATACGGTAATTTAAGTATCGCATGATTAGGGTTTTAGTGAATGCTTAGAGTTTGAATTCGGGAATTATGATATGAATCAGGTTTCACTAAAAGGAGAATAGGCAGGGAGTTCGATTAGGTTTTGGAGTAAAATCGAAGCTCGAGGTAAGGGACCTTGTGCCGAACTTTTAATGGGAGTAAATGAAAATGATTTTCATGATTTCATGCGGAATAGTTTGTATTTTTCATATGAAAATACACAGATATTATTGTGAGAATACGTGATATTTTATGTGCAAATACTTCGATGTATCATGTGAAAATGAACCATTATTCTATGTGAAAGTATTCTCGTATGTTATGTATAAGTATTCCATTATTTCATGTGAGAATAGGACAGTAGTTTGTATGAGAATGTTTCATGTTCTTACAAAAGTATGATCTTCAAACTGTCCATGAGAAAGTATGACTGATATACTGATGATGATGTTTGTGATATGTACTCTATTATTATGTGACTGATGGGACCTCATGCATGTTTTGTATGCCACGTAATGAATTAGCGAATAGTGTGGACATTGGTTATCCTGAGATCGTTATGTGCATGGTCAAACATGCAATAGAGATCTAGGGGTCAAAATACAGGGGTCTGTGAGAGACTCAAAACGAAATGACTCAGGATGACCAGTCGGCCCCACAATTAAATAAACAGCCATGGATTAAAGACCTGGCAACTAAATGAGCAGCCATGGATTAAAGACCTGGCAACTAAATGAGCAACCATGGATTAAAGACCTGGCAATTAAATGAGCAGCCATGGATTAAAGACCTGGCAACTAAATAAGCAGTCATGGATTAAAGGCCTGACAAATTAAATAAGCAGTCATGGATTAAAGACCTGACAATACTAGAAAGTTTTAGGTCCCATCTATGTATGTAACGAATGAGTTTAGAGATCATGACTGTATGTGTATGCATATCCCAAACCTCGGTAGCGAGGTTACTTACTGGGTATTGTTTTGCAATACTCACCCTTTCTTTTAAAAATGTTTTTCAGGTAAAGGAAAGGACGTGTATGCGTGGGACGGAGGAGCGTTACTAAGACCATGGGAACCAGCATAATTTCCGCATATTCTTATTTTAAACTATTGTTGTCTCTATGTTTTAATTGAAGTTAAACTTACTTACAGTTTTAATAGGCCAAGCTGATTTGATGTTTTTAACTGATGTTAATGTTTTGTTTTTGGGATCCCTGGAACTATTTACGTAAATTGGAAATTTCTTTTAAGTTCTTTATCTCTCGGCCTATAAATGCATGCATGTGTAGTAATGTCCCTAGGAATTTGGTCATAGAAAAGTAGGGGCGTTACACTAAACATGCAACACACATGTTGTAAATTAATTAAACTAAAAGGGAAAAACAGTATGTTACCTCTGTAGTTTCTCAATCCAGCAACTCTTGCTCCAATTGCACAGCAACCCAAAAGAACCTTTCTGTTTTACAGAACACTACCACTTGGAGAACCTCCTATATCTCTGAGTAGCTTAAATCAACCTTGGTGGGAAGGTGTTCCAACAATTTGGAGGAGGAAAAGGGAATTTGATTGAGAGAGAGAATTCTATCAATTCAATGCAATTGATCGATCAACTCCTCAACTTCTCTCAATTGAGAAGTTAAAGGTCGAGGAGCTCTTCCCCACTCCCTATCGAAAGGGAGTAGTGGAGAGGGGGGAACGTGTCCTCCTTACACGTTCCCATTAATTAATTAATTAATTATTAAATTAATTAAACCAAATTAAATTAATTAAACCAAATTAAATTAATTATTTAACTGAATATCATATATTTAATCATATATTTAATTAAGATCAAATCATATTTAATCCATTTCTCCTCTAAACTATAGTTTTAATGCACATCCCATGCACATTAAATTTTAACCTATAGTTTTTTTAAATATGAATCATATTCAAATTTAAATTAATATTTGAACTCTTTCAAATATTTAATTCTCTCATATAATTTAATATGAATCATATTCACATTAAATTCATAACATAAAATTCCAAAACTTTATATTATAATGTATCTATATACATAAACATTTATTCCCTAATGAATTTGAACATTTCAAATTCAAACGATCTAAGAACCCTTCACGAGCTAGAAGGTGGACCTAATGGACCTACAGATCAGAAGCTCCAACGATACGAGATTATTCGGTTAATCTCATTAACCTCCTAATCAACATTCGTTAACTGTGGGAACACTCCACTAAAGTCCCGCAGCTGCACTCTTCTCACTGCAGATATATTTCTGTGTCCACGGATATTAATAACAGCAACTCAATCCTTCACGAATGTTCGTAACACCAGTTGGATCAAATTACTGTTTTACCCCTGGCTTACATCTTGTACCTTAAGTACCAGTGCTCCTCTAATGAACAATTTGTTTGTGGTCCTACCAACAACCAGAAGTCCCTCTCAGGCAAATGAGAGGGGCGGGCCCTTCGTTCAAGTCCCAGAGACACCACTTAAGGGAACATTCATCTACTTACCCTAGTAGGCGGGAAGAAGTGAATTTCATCTTGCTAAGTTAAGTCCCCAGCCGCTCACTCGGTCTTGTCCCCAATAAGGTAGGCATATTGAGTCCACGAATCTGGCCACTCTCACCCATACTAGTCAACGGACAATCCCTCACACACAGGAGTTCGTAACCTGCTCAGGATTGAGATCAAGTTGCCTAGGTTATCCTAGTGAAATAGAAACCTAGCTAGTCAATGGAGTTACATCTAGTGGTTACTATTTCACGGTCTGGTCTTATGTAATCTCATTTACATATGATATTCCCACTCACATGTCATCTACACGAACACGTTAGGATCACAGTGTTTGTATCATATACAAAGTGGGCCACATCAATAGTTTTACCAGGGCAAGTTACCCAAACCTTATCCCCTTACTATAGACCCTTTAGGTTGTATCTCGAATCGAGATCCTTTATATGTACACTACATTCAGTTCAAGAGACATTTTACAGCCTTGGATGTTCGTTTATTGGATTTAGGGTTAAAACAAGGGTAATATCGTAAATAACAAACAATAACTCTTTATTGAAATAATAACTCTTTATTACAATAATTAGAACAAAATTACAAACTATGAGTTTAGGGCACAAACCCAACGAACTCCAATTTGAACTAAAACTCTAGTGGGGTAAATCATAATCTAAAACAGTGGTTACAGAGATACAAACACAATAAACTAGGGCATCCATATACCCTTTACATATCTTCCACTTGCCCTAGATTAGCCTATGTACATATCTCGTAGACCTAGACTTTCCAGATAACCCTCGAATACTTTAGTCGTGAGAGTCTTTGTAAACGGATCAACAATGTTGACGATAGGGAATACGTCTAATGCACTCCATGCCTGATGACCCTCGAACAATTAAGCTACCTAATACAGAGGCATAGGGAATGCGTCTCATATCCTCAACTTCTTGAGGTGTCTTAGGACACTGTTCCTTAGACGAATGAACTCCATGCCTGAAGGGTAATAAGCCCCTCTTGGAATTCTGCATTGAATATCGGGTCAACATTTTGTCGATATAAGACGCTTGAGACAGAGCTAACGTTCTGTTCTTGCGATTCCTGAAAATCTGAATCCCAAGAACATACTGCGCCTCTTCCAAATCTTTCATTTGCAATTGGGTCGCCAACCATTTCTTTATGTCAGTTAGGTACCCTATATCATTCCCAATGAGTAGGATATCATCCACATAAAGTACTAAGAAAGCTACTTTATCGTTGATGATCCTCTTGTAAACACAAGGCTCATCAACGTTTTGGTCAAAGCCATAAGACTTGATCGTAGTATCAAATCTTATGTTCCAAGATCTGGATGCTTGTTTCAACCCATAAATGGATCAATTTAGCTTGTAAACTTTTTGCTTCTTACCTTGGGTTATGAACCCTTCGGGTTGAGACATATAGATGTTCTCGTCAAGATTACCATTCAAAAAGGCAGTCTTGACGTCTATTTTCCAAATTTCATAATCTTAAAAATCGGCTATGGACAAGAGTATCCTTATAGACTTAAGCATAGCAACAGGGGAAAAAGTTCCCTCATAGTCAACTCCTTCCCTTTGGGTAAAACCCTTTGCTACAAGTCTGGCTTAAAGGTTTGTACCTTTCTGGTTGCATCTCTCTTTCTCTTACATATCCATTTACACCCTATGGGTCTTCCCCTTCAGGTTGGTCTACAAGTTCCCAAACTGAATTGAAGTACATTGACTCCATTTCAAGGTCCATGGCTTTGATCCATTTGTTCTTGTCTACGTCATTCATTGCCTGTTTATAAGACAATAGATCCTCTATGTCGCCATCTGATGGAGATCGGATCTCCTTGAGCAGCGGAAACGAATTTGGGATCGTAATTGCAAGATTGTTTTGCTTGAAACAAAAACTCATACATTGACAAATATACAGAACAAGCATATAATTAACTCTAATCTAATTAGGCATGGATTAATTACATACAAACATACTAAGTTTAACGATTAAACTAAAGAGAAAAGAAGGAATTATTACCTTAGAAATTTCGCTGAACAGCAACTCCTTGCTCCAATGTTCAGTATCTCAGGAACTTCAGAAGTTCTCTATTTTTCACAAACAGAACACCACCAACAGTGAACACCTTCTATATCTCTGAATTCTTAGATCTTCCTTGGTGGGAAGGATCCGACAATTGGAAGGTTTTTGGGAATAAGAGTGTGTGAGAGAGAGAGAGTATTCTTGCAGCAATTCTCCAATTGTAGATCGATTTCGATCACCCCAAAAATGAGCAACCCCCTTCTCCCTGTTAAACTGTCGATAAGGGAAAACGAGAGGGGTAGTGCGAACGTGTCTGGATGACACGTTCCCTTATTATTATTAAAATAATAATAATAATAATATAATTAAATCAAATTTAATTATTAATTTAAATAATATTTAAATAATACAAATTAAATATCATATATTTGATTTGGATTAAATCTCATTTAATCATATCACCCCTTTAACCTATAGTTTTAATGTACATTCAGTGCACATTAAATTTTAACCTATAGTTTTCAAATGTGAATCACATTCACATTTAATATAATATTTGAACTCTTTCAAATATTCAATTTTCTCCTATAATTTAATATGAATCATATTCACATTAAATTTATAATATATAGTTCCAAAACTATATATTATATCGTATCTAAATACATAAAATATATTCCCTAATGAATTTGAACATTTCAAATTTAAATGATCTAAGAACCCTTTACGAGCTAGAAGGTGGACCTAATGGACCTACAGATCAGAAGCTCCAATGATACGAGATTGCTCTGTTAATCTCATTAACCTCCCAATCAACATTCGTTAAGCATGGAACACTCCACTCAAAGTCCCACATTTGCACTCTTCTCTTTGTAGATATATTTACGTGTCCATGGATATTGACCAATAACAACAAGTCAATCCTTCACGAATGTTCGTAACACCAGCTGGGTCAAATTACCGTTTTACCCTACATTTTGTACCTTAAGTACTAGTACTCCTCTAATGAACAATTTGTTTGTGGTCCTACCAACAAACAGAGTCCCTCTCGGACTAATGAGAGGGTCGGGCCCTTTGTTCAAGTCCCGGAGACATCACTTAAGGGAACATTCCTCTACTTACCCTAGTAGGCGGGAAAGAGTGAATTCCATCTTGCTAAGTTAAGTTCCCAGCCACTCACTCGGTCTTGTCCCCAAGAAGGTAGGCATATTGAGTCGGCGAATCTGGCCACTCTCACCCATACTAGTCAAAGGACAATCCCTCATGAACAGGAGTAAGTAACACCGCTCGAGATTGAGATCAAGTTGCCTAGGTCATCCTAGTGAAATAGAAACCTAACTAGTCAACATAGTTACAGCTAGAGGTTACTATTTCATGGTCCGGTCTTATGTAATCTCATTGCATAGGATATCCCCACTCATATGTCATCTACACGAACACATTAGGATCACTGTGTTTGCATCAAATGCAAAGTGGGCCACATCCATAGTTTAACCAGGGTAAGGTACCCAAACCTTATCCCCTAACTATAGACCCTTTAGGCTGTATCTCGAACGAGATCCTTTTTATGTACATTACATTCAGTTAAAGATTCATTTAACAACCTTGGATGTTTAGTTTATTGGATTTAGGGTTCATTTAACAACCTTGGATGTTTAGATAACGAACAATAACGCTTTATTGAAATAATAACACTTTATTACAATAATTAGAACATAATTACAAACTACGAGTTTTAGGGCACAAATCCCAACACCATCAAGTATGACAACTTGAGTTTCAGCTAAATCCAAGTAGCGGTCAGGTTGGGAAACAACCCTCCCCTTGCGTCGAGGCATTTCCAACGATTGAGAAGGACAAGACTGACTCGATGTGCCGGCGTCTTCATCAACTCTTGATGAAGGTCCAGCTTGATCAACAACTCTTGTTGACTCATCTATAGCTTTATTTAATACTAACTTACTACGTGGTTTATGGTTCCTCATGTGATCATCCTCCAAGAAAGTAGCATTTGTCGATACAATCACCTTATTTTCTTGTGGGTCGTAGAAAAGACCACCTCTCGTTTCTTTGGGATAGCCAACAATTGGCATAATCTTGAACGAGGTTCCAATTTCTTTGGGTTTGTCTCCAGCACGTGTTTTGGACAACCCCAAATCCTGAAGTGTTGTAAACTAGGTTTACACCCCCTTCATAACTCAAAAGGTGATTCTGAAACACTCTTTGATGGAATAGTGTTCAAAATTTGAACCGCAGTCTCTACTGCGTAACCCCAAAACGATGTCGGCAATTGAGCATAGCTCATCATAGATCGAACCATGTCTAACAAGGTTCTATTTCTCCTTTCAGATACACCATTCTGCTGAGGTGTATTAGGTGTCGAGAGTTGAGATTGGATTCCATGTTTTATCAAATAGTCCTGGAATCTTAGATCCATATACTCTCCACCTCGATCAGATTGAAGTGTCTTAATGGTTTTCCCTAATGCATTCTCTACTTCAACCTTATACTCTTTGAACTTTTGAAGAGCCTCAGACTTATGATGCATTAGGTATAGATAACCATACCTCGAATAATCATCTATGAAAGAGATGAAATATTTGTACCCTCCACGAGCTTTAACATTCACCGGACCACAAAGATCCGAATGTATAAGCTCCAATGGTTCTTTGGCTCTGTAACCTTTTCCAGAAAAAGGTCGCTTAGTCGTTTACCTTCCAAGCATGATTCGCAAGGAGGTAGAGAATCATCTTTTAACTTATTTAGATGTCCATTATTTGATAGTCTCTCAATCCGGTTGAGATTTATATGACCAAGTCTAAGATGCCAAAGATAGGTATTATTATTTGGAGAAATTCTTTGCCTTTTACCTTTAGTATTTTCAGTTTTAAACATCTCATGATTTAAAATTGCCTTAGTTTGATTTGGTTTAAGTACATACAAGTCGTTTTCTAACTTAGCAGAACAAATATGTACACCTTTCTTTGATTGAACACTTCATTAATTGAAAATACAATAGCCAAGTTCAATTAAGTAAGAGATAGAAATCAAGTTCCTCTTAATCTTGGGAACTATGCATAGATTTTCTAAAAATATAAATCTATCTCTAAGAAATAGCTTGGCATCTCCTACTACACGAGGTGAGACGAAGTCTCCCGTTCTGACCCAGAGCGTCATCTCACCCTCTTCGAGCTCCTTGAAGGAACTAGTTTCCTGTAACGAAGAGCAAACATGGTTAGCGACTCCTGAATCAAGTATGCAGGTAAAATCATCATTTTCCACTAAGCAAGTTTCAAGAACAAGTAAATCGAATTTACCTTTCTTCTCTTTTAGCTCAGCAAGGTACTTTTGGAAGTTTCGCTTGCAATGCCCGTCCATGTTGCAGTGGAAACACTTTCCTTTGTCTGCAACCTTGTCCTTTCTCTTGCCCTTATCAGCAGCAGGTGCCTTCCCTTTCCCTCCTATCTTTTTCTTTTGGGTCTTCTTAAGCCCAGAAGATGCACCATAGGACTTAGTTCCAGAGGATGAACCCTTCTGGAACCTTCTGGAATAAGCAAACAAATTTTCCTCTCCATCAGTCTGTCCCTTATTCTTCATAAGAGACTGAAAAGTCTGCAGTTCATTGAGGAGAGTAGTCAGGTTGTACTCTATCTTATTCATCACCGCATTGTTGCGGAATTGCAAGAAACTCTTCGGAAGAGATTCCAGGATGAACGACACCTGACTTTGCTCATCTATGACTGCGTTGTTCATTTCAGCCAAGTTGAAGTGGACCATCATATCGAGAACTTATTCTCTCACTTACGATCCCTCCTTCATACCGATGTTATAAACATACTTGAGGGAATTGATGGAGATTTGCTCCCCTTGAGCAGCGGAAACATGTTTGTTATCGTAATTGCAAGTTCATTTTGGTTGATAAACAAAATCCAGTGCATTGAAAAAGAACAGAGATAAACATGATTTCTAATCTAATTAGGCATGGAAATTTACATGCAAACATGTTGTATTTAACAATTAAATGAAATGAAGAAAGATTACCTTTATAGTCTTAGTCTCCCAGCAATTCCTTGCTCCAAGATTGTACAACAACTCAACAAGAGGGAATTGAGAGAGAGAATTTGGTGGGAAGGAATTCCAACAGGATAACACCACGAGGAAAACCATTTATCCTCTTAGTACTACTTAGATCAATTCCTTTGGTGGGAAGGAATTCCAACTTTTGGAAGAGAGTAAGAGGGAATTGAGAGAGAGAATTTTACTGAGAGGTTCAATCGAACGATCAGTATGTCCTCCTCTCACAAGGAGAAGAGGGACCTGTAGAGGGCATCTCCCCACTCCCTATCGATTAGGGAGTTGGGAGACATGGGGAACGTGTCCTCCTGACATGTTCCCCTCTTTTTTTTATTTAATTATTACATTTAATAAATAATCAAAATTATAAATTAAATAATAATATATATAATTAATTAAATCACATTTAATAAATCATAATTAAATATCATATATTTAATACAGATTAAATCACATTTAATCAATTATCCCTCTAACCTATAGTTTTAATGCACATCTAATGCACATTAAATATTAACCTATAGTTTTCAATAATGAATCACATTCACATTTGAATTTAATATTTGAACACTTTCAAATATTTAATTCTCTCATATAATTTAATATGAATCATATTCACATTAAATTTATATTATATAGTTCCAAAACTATATATTATATTGTATCTATATACATCAAATTTATTCCCTTATGAATTTGAACATTTCAAATTCAAATGATCTAAGAACCCTTTACGAGCTAGAAGGTGGACCTAATGGACCTACAGATCAAAAACTCCAATGATACGAGATCACTCGGTTAATCTCATTAACCTCCTAATAAACATTCGTTAACTACGGGAACACTCAACTAAAGTCCCGCAACTGCACTCTTCTCACTGTAGATATATTTCTGTGTCCACGGAGATTGACCAATAACAACAAGCCAATCCTTTACGAATGTTCGTAACACCAACTGGGTCAAAATACCGTTTTACCCTTGGGTTACATCTTGTACCTTAAGTACTAGTGCTCCTCTAATGAACAATTTGTTTGTGGCCCTACCAACAAACAGAAGTCCCTCTCGGGCCAATGAGAGGGTCGGGCCCTTTGTTCAAGTCCCGGAGACACCGCTTAAGGGAACATTCATCTACTTAGGAAGGAGTGAATTTCATCTTGCTAAGTTAAGTTCCCAGCTACTCACTTGGTCTTGTCCCCAAGAAGGTAAGCATATTGAGTCGGCGAATCTGGCCACTCTCACCCATACTATTCAAAGGACAATCCCTCGCAAACATGAGTTCGTAACCTACTCAGGATTGAGATCAAGTTGCCTAGGTTATCGTAGTGAAATAGAAACCTAACTAGTCAACGGAGTTACATCTAGTGGTTACTATTTCGCGGTCCGGTCTTAGTTAATCTCGTTACATAGGATATCCCCACTCACATGCCATCTACACGAACACCTTAGGATCACAATGTTTGTATCTTACAAAGTGGGGCACATCCATAGTTTTACCATGGCAAGGTACCCAAACCTTATCCCCTTACTATAGACCCTTTAGGTTGTATCTCGAACTGAGATCCTTTATATGTACACTACATTCAGTTAAAAATTTATTTTACAGCCTTGGATGTTTAGTTTATTGGATTTTGGGTTAAAATAATGGCAATTTGGTAGATAACGAACAATAACACTTTATTCAAATAATAACACTTTATTACATTAATTAGAACATAATTACAAACTATGAGTTTTAGGGCACAAACCCCAACAAACTCCCCTTGAACTTGAAACTCTAGTAGGGTACATCATAATCTAAAACAGTGGTTACCGAGATAGAAATACAATAAACTAGGGTATCTATATACCCCATTACATATCTCTCACTTGCCCTATTTTAGCTTATGTACATAACTTGTAGACCTAGACTTTCCAGATGACCCTCGAACACTTTAGCCATGAGAGTCTTTGTAAACGGATCAACAATATTGTGCTCCGAAGCGATCTTCGTGACTGTCACATCTCCTCGTTGCACTATTTCTCGTATCGGGTGATACTTCCTCTCGATGTACTTGCCTCGCTTATGGCTGCGAGGTTTCTTCGAATTGGCTACCGCAACACTCTTGTCACAGTATAAGGTGATGGAAATTCCATATTTGGAACAACTTCCAAATCAGTAAGGAATTTCCTTAGCCAAACAACCTCTTTAACTGCTTCACCCAAAATCAGTAAGAAATTTCCTTAGCCAAACATACTCAACCTCTATCGTGGAATCAACATGCATCCTTGCTTGATGCTTCACCATACTATAGCTCCCCCGTTAAGCGTGAAAACTGATCCCGATGTGAATTTCTTAGAATCCTTATTGGTCTGAAAATCAGAATCAGTGTATCTAGTAAGGATCAAATCCTTAGTCTCATACACAAGCGTATAGTCCCTTGTTCTCCCAAGATACTTGAGGAAATTTTTAACTACTGTCCAGTGGTCTAACCCTGGATTGGATTGGTACCTACTGACTATTCCCACTGCATAGCAAATGTCTGGCCTGGTGCACAACATAACATACATTAAGCTACCTACTGTAGAGGCATAGAGAATATGTCTCATATCCTCATCTTCTTGAGGTGTCTTAGGACACTTTTTCTTAGACAGATGAACTTCATGCCTGAAGGGTAATAAGCCCCTATTGGAATTCTGCATCGAATATCGACACAACATTTTGTCGATATAAGATGCTTGAGACAGAGCTAGCGTTTTGTTCTTGCGATTCCTGAAGATCTGAATCCCAAGAACATATTGCGCCTCTCCCAAATCTTTTATTTGAAATTGGGTCACCATCCAATTCTTTATGTCAGTAAGATATCCTACATCATTCCCAATGAGTAGGATATCATCCACATAAAGCACTAAGAAAGCTACTTTGTCGTTAATGATCCTCTTGTAAACATAAGGTTCATCAACGTTTTGGTCCAAGCCATAAGACTTGATCGCAGTATCAAGTCTTATATTCTAAGATCTGGATGCTTGTTTCAATCCATAAATGGATCGATTGAACTTGCAAACTTTTTGCTCCTGACCTTGGGTTATGAACCCTTCGGGCTGAGACATATAGATGCTCTCGTCAAGATTTCCATTCAATAAGGCAGTCTTGACGTCCATTTTCCAAATTTCATAATCATAAAAAGTGGCTATGGACAAGAGTATCCTGATAAACTTAAGCATAACAACAGAGGAAAAAGTTTCTTCATAGTCAACTCCTTCCCTTTGGGTAAAATCTTTTGCTACAAGTATAGCCTTAAAAGTCTATACCTTTCCGGTTGCATCTCTCTTTCTCTTATAGATCCATTTGCACCCTATTGGTCTTACCCTTTCAGGTTGGTCTACAAGTTCTCATACTGAATTGAAGTCCATTGACTCCATTTCAAGGTCCATGGCTTTGATCCATTGGCCATTGTCTACGTCATTCATTGCTTGTTTATAAGACAATGGATCTTCTACGTCGTTATCAGGTATGGCAACTGGAGTTTCATCTAAACCCAAGTAGCGGTGAGGTTAGGAAACAACCCTCTCACTGCGTCGAGGCATTCCCAACGATTGAGAAGGACGAGACTAACTTGAGGGGTTTGCTTCTCCATCAACTCTTGATGAAGGTCTAGCTTGATCAACAACTCTTGTTGGTTCATATGTAGCTTCATTTAGCTCTAATTTACTACGCGGTTTATGGTTCCTCATGTGATCTTCCTCCAAGAACATGGCGTTTGTCGATACAATCACTTTGTTTTCTTGTGGGTCGTAGAAAAGACCACCTCTCGTTTCTTTGGGATAGCCAACAAATTGGCATAATCTTGAACGAGGTTTCAGTTTCTTTTTGTTTGTCACTAGCACGTGTGTCGGACAACCCAAAATCCTGAAGTGTTGTAAACTAGGTTTATGCCCCTTCCACAATTCAAAAGGTGTTTCTGAAACACTCTTTGATGGAAAAGTGTTCAAGATTTAAACTGAAGTCTCTACTGCATATCCCCAAAACGAGGCAGGCAATTGAGCATAGTTCATCATAGAACGAACCATGTTCAACAAGGTTCTATTTCTCCTTTCTGACACACCATTTTGCTGTGGTGCATTAGATGCTGAGAGTTGAGATTTAATTCCATGTTCTATCATATAGTCCTGGAATCTCAAATCCATATACTCTCTACCTCGATCGGATCGAAGTGTTTTAATGGTTTTCCCTAATGCATTCTCTACTTCAGCCTTATACTCTTTGAACTTTTCAAGAGCCTCAGACTTATGATGCATTAGGTATAAATAACCATACCTCGAATAATCATCTATGAAAGAGATAAAATATTCGTACCTTCCTCGAGCTTTAACATTCACCGGATCACAAAAATCCGAATGTATAATTTCTAGGGGCTCTATGGCTCTATAACCTTTTCCAGTAAAAGGTTGCGTAGTCATTTTACCTTCCAAGCATGATTCGCAAGGAGGTAAAGAATCATCTTTTTACTTGTTTAGAAGTCCATTCTTAGAGAGTCTCTCAATCCGATTGAGATTTATGTGATCAAGTCTAAGATGCCATAGATAGGTATTATTTTGAAAAGTTTTTTTCCTTTTACTTTGAGGAGTAGCAGTTTTATACATCTCATGATTCAAAATTGCTTTAGTTTGATTCGGTTTAAGTACATATAAGCCGTTTTCTAATTTAGCAGAACAAACATTGACACCCTTTTTCAAAATGAACGCTTCATTTAAAGAAAAGAAAATACAATATCCAAGTTCTATTAAACAAGAGATTGAAATTAAGTTCCTCGTAATCTTAGGAACTATATACAAATTTTTTAATAAAATAAATCTATCTCTGAAAAACAGCTTGGCTTCTCCCACTGCATGAGTTGAGACGACGTCTCCCGTTCCGACCCTTAGCGTCATCTCACCCTCTTCGAGCTCCTTGAAGGAACTAGTTTCCTGAAATGAAGAGCAAACGTGATTAGTGGCTCCTGAATCAAGTATCCAGGTAAAATCACCATTTTCCACTAAGAAAGTTTCAAGAATAGGTAAATCTAATTTACCTTTCTTCTCTTTGAGCTCAGCAAGGTATTTTGGGCAGTTGCGCTTCCAGTGCCCATCCACGTTGCAGTGGAAACATTTTCCTTTGTCTGCAACCTTCGCTTTTCCCTTGCCTTTATCAGCAACAGGTGTCTTCCCTTTCCCTCCCATCTTCTTCTTTTGGGTTTTCTTAAGCCCAGAAGATGAACTACAGGACTTAGTCCCAGAGGATGAACCCTTCTAGAACCTTCGAGAATGGGCAAACAGATTTTCCTCTCCATCAGCATGTCCCTTATTCTTCATAAGAGACTGGAAAGTTTGTAGTTCATTAAGGAGAGTAGTCAGGTTATACTCTATCTTGTTCATCACTGATGGAGATCTGATCTCCTTGAGCAGCGGAAACGTGTTTAGGATCATTAATGTGCTTGATTGTTTTGCTTAAAACAAAAACCAGTACATTGACAAAAAAAAAAAAAAAACCAGAACAAGCATGGAAATTCTAATCCTATTAGACATATATTAATTGCATACAAACAAAATAAGTTTAACAATTAAACTATAGGGAAGAAGGAATTACCTTTGTAGTTTAGCAGAACAACAACTCCTTGCTCCAATGTTCAGCAACTCAAAAACTTCAAAAGTTCTATGTTTTTCACCAACAGAACACCGCCAATTTGGAAAACCTCCTATCCTCTGAGATTCAATTTAGAACAAAATCCTTTGTTGGAAGGATTCCAACTTTTGGATAATTTCGGGAATGAGAGAGAGAGAGAGAGAGAGAATTTCTTCTGTGAGTAAAATGATCGATCGATCTCTTTCTTCTTCTCACCAGGAGAAGAAGAACCTTCAGTGGGCAACTCCCCACTCCCTATCGAGGGGGAGTTGGGGAGTAGTGGGAACGTGTCAGGATAATAATATATAAATTAATTAATTACTTAATTTCATTAAATTAAATCATATTCAATTCAAATATAGTATTAATTGAATGATTAAATCATATTTAATCTGTTTACCCTTTATACTATAGTTTAATGTACATCTCATGCACATTCTGTTTTAACCTATAGTTTTCAAATATGAATCACATTCACATTTAATATTTGAACTCTTTCAAATATTTAATTCTCTCACAAAATTTAATATGAATCATATCCACATTAAATTTATAATATATAGTTCCAAAACTATATATTATATTGTTTCAATATACATTATGTTTATTCCCTAATGAATTTGAACATTTCAAATTCTAATGATCTAAAAACCCTTTACGAGCTAGAAGGTGGACCTTATGGACCTACAATCAGAAGCACCAACGATACGAGATTGCTCGGTTAATCTCATCAACCTCCCAATTAACATTCGTTAACTGCGGGAACACTCCATTAAAGTCCCACAGTTGCACTTTTCTAACTGCAGATATATTTCTGTGTCCATGGATATTGACCAATAATAGCAAGTCAATCCTTCACGAATGTTCGTAACACCAGCTGGGTCAAATTATCGTTTTACCCCTGGGTTACATTTTGTGCGTTAAGTACCAGTGCTCCTCTAATAAACAATTTGTGTGTGATCCTACCAACAAACATAGTCCCTCTCGGGCCAATGAGAGGGTCGGGCTCGTTGTTCAAGTCCCGGAGACACCACTTAAGGGAACATTCCTCTACTTACCCTAGTAGGCGGGAATGAGTGAATTCCATCTTGCTAAGTTAAGTTCACAGCCGCTCACTCGGTATTGTCCCCAAGAAGGTAGGCATATTGAGTCGGCGAATCTGGCCACTCTCACCCATACTAGTCAAAGGACAATCCCTCGCGAACAGGAGTTCGTAACCTGCTCAGGATTGAGATCAAGTTGCCTAGGTCATCCTAGTGAAATAGAAACCTAACTAGTCAACGGAGTTATAGCTAGAGGTTACTATTTCGTGGTCCGGTCTTATGTAATCTCATTACATAGGATATCCCCACTCACATGTCATCTACACGAACACGTTAGGATCATTGTGTTTGCATCAAATGCAAAGTGGGCCACATCCATAGTTTAACCAGGGTAAGGTACCCAAACCTTATCCCCTAACTATACACCCTTTAGGCAGTATCTCGAACCGAGATCCATTTTATGTACATTACATTCAGTTAGAGATTCATTTAACAGCCTTGGATGTTTAGTTTATTGGATTTAGGGTTTAAATAAAGGCAAACTCGTAGATAACGAACAATAACACTTTATTGAAATAATAACACTTTATTACATTAATTAGAACATAATTACAAATTACGAGTTTTAAGGCACAAATCCCAACAAACTCCCACTTGAACTAAAACTCTAGTGGGGTACAACAAAATCTAAAACAGTGGTTACAGAGATATAAATACAATAAACTAGGGCATCCATATACCCCATTACATATCTCCCACTTGCCCTAGATTTAGCCTATGTATATATCTCGTAGACCCAGACTTTTCAGATGACCCTCAAACACTTTAGCTGTGAGAGTCTTAGTAAACGGATCAACAATATTGTGCTCCGAAGCGATCTTCGTGACTGTCACATCTCCTCGTTGCACTATTTCTCGTATCAGGTGATACTTCCTCTCGGTGTGCTTACCTCGTTTATGGCTGCGAGGTTCATTCGAATTGGCTACCGCACCACTGTTGTCACAGTATAAGGTGATGGGAGATTCCATATTTGGAACAACTTCCAAATCGAAGGAATTTCCTTAGCCAAAAGCCTCTTCTTTTCGCCGCTTCACAAGCGGCGACATACTCGACCTCCATTGTGGAGTCGATGCATGCATGCTCTCTTGATGCTTCGCTATACTATAGCCTCCTGTTAAGGGTGAAAACCGATCCCGATGTGGATTTCGAGAATCCTTATCGGTCCGAAAATCGAATCGGTGTATCCGTGAAGGATCAAATCCTTAGACCCATACACAAGCGTATAGTCCTCGTTCTCCTTAGATACTTGAGGATATTTTTAACTGTTGTCCAGTGGTCTAACCCTGGATTGGACTGGTACCTACTGACTATTCCCACTGCATAACAAATGTCTAGCCTCGTGCATAGCATAGCATACATTAAGCTACCTACTGCAGAGGCATAGGGAATATGTCTCATATCCTCAACTTCTTGAGGTGTCTTGGGACACTGTTCCCTAAACAGATGAACTCCATGCCTGAAGGGTAATAAGCCCCTCTTGGAATTATGCATCGAATATCTTGACAATATTTTGTCGATATAAGACGCTTGAGAAGTGCTAGCGTTCTGTTCTTGCGATTCCTAAAGATCTGAACCCCAAGAACATACTGCGCCTCTCCCAAATCTTTCATTTGGAATTGGGTCGCCAGCCAATTCATTATGTCAGTGAGGTATCCTACATCATTTTCAATGAGTAGGATATCATCCACATAAAGTACTAACAAACCTACTTTGTCGTTGATGATTCTCTTGTAAACACAAGGCTCATAAACGTTTTGTTCAAAGCCGTGAGACTTGATCGTAGCATCAAATCTTACATTCCAAGATATTGACGCTTGTTTCGACCCATAAATGGATCGATTGAGCTTGCAAACTTTTTGCTCCTGACTTTGGGTGATGAAACCTTCGGGCTGAGACATATAGATGCTCTCGTCAAGATTACCATTCAAAAAGGCAGTCTTGACGTCCATTTGCCAAATTTCATAATCATAAAATGTGGCTATGGACAAGAGTATCCTTATAGACTTCAGCATAGCAACAGGGGAAAAAGTTTCTTCATGGTCAACTCTTTCCCTTTGGGTAAAAACCTTTACTACAAGCCTAGCCTTAAAGGTCTGTACCTTTCCGGTTGCATCTCTCTTTCTCTTATAGATCCATTTACACCCTATGGGTCTAACCCCTTCAGGTTGGTCTACAAGCTCCCATACTGAATTGAAGTGCATTGACTCCATTTCCAGGTCCATGACTTTGATCCATTGGTCCTTGTCTACATCATTCATTGTCTGTTTATAAGACAATGGATCTTCTACGCCGTCATCAGGTATGACAACTTGAGTTTCAACTAAACCCAAGTTCCAGTTTCTTCGGGTTTGTCACTAGCACGTGTGCCGGCAAGTTCATACTTTGAACAACTTCCAAATCTGTCATGAACTTCGTAAGTCAAACAGCTTCCTTTGCAGCTTCACAAGCCGCAACATACCCGCTTCCATAGTGGAATCATCGATGCATCCTCGCTTGATGCTTCGCCATACTGACTCCTCCATTCGAATGAAGGTCGACCCGAAGTGGATTTCCTAGAATCCTTATCGGTGCGAAAATCGAATCCGTGTATCCCGTAAGGATCAAATCCCCACCGCCATACACTAAGTCGTAGTTCCTCATTCTCCTAAGATACATGAGGATTGCCTTACTTTACGCCCGATGATCTAATCTGGATTGGGTGATATCTACCGACAATTCCTCTTGCATAATGGATGTCGGGCCTAGTACACAATATGGCATACATCGGGCTCCCTACGGTTGAAGCATATGGAATCAGTCTCATATCCTCAACATCTTGAGGAGTCTTAGGACACCGATCCTTAGACAAGTGATCCCCATGCCCGAAAAAGCAAACAAACCCCTTCTTGGAGTTTCGCAGATCTTATATCTAGACAACATCTTGTCAATATAAGCGCTGAGACAAGGCTAGCGTTCTATTCTTAGGTTCCGCACAACTGGATACCTAGAACATCTTGAGCTTCTCCCAAATCTTTCATTTGGAATTGCGAAGCTAGCCACTTCTTGACGTCAAGAAGAAATTCTACCTCATTCCCAATGAGAGGAATATCGATCCACATACAACACCAAAAAATGCGGCGCTTTGTCAACGATTTTCTTATAAACACAAGGCTCGTCGACATTTTGATCAAAGCCATAAGATTTGATTGCTTCATCAAACCTTATATTCCAAGACCTCGAAGCTTGTTTCAGCCCATAAATGGACCTATGAAGCCGACAAACCTTTTGCTCTTGGCCTTGGGTAATGAGCCCTTTGGGCTGGTCCATGTAGATGGTCTCATCAAGTTTGCCATTCGTAAAGGTTGTCTTGACGTCCATCCGCCATACCTCGTAGTCATAATACGCGCAATGGCCGAGAAGGATCTCGATCGACTTTACCATGGCACGGTGAAAAGGTCTCCTCATAGTCAACCCCTTCAACCTGGGTAAAACCCTTTGCCACTAGTCGGGCTTTGAAGGTTTGCACCTTCCCATCTACGCCACGTTTACGCTTGTAGATCCATTTGCAACCAATAGGTTTTACCCCATCCGGTTGATCCACAAGCTCCTATACAGAATTGAAGTACATAGACTCCATTTCCTTGTCCATAGCTTTAATCCACTCGTCTTTGTCAACATCAACCATTGCCTGATCATAGGTCATTGGATCCTCACGATCATCATCAGCGCGACAAGCGAGGTTTTGGCTAAACCCATGTAGCGATCAGGCTGTCTCACAGTCCTCCCACTACGTCGAGGCATTCCCAACTCTTGGGAACGGATTTGACTAGACGTGCTAGGATCAACAACACTTGTTGACGTACTAGCCCCATCAACAACTCTTGCTGATGTACTGTCCATTTCATTCAACACCATTTTACTCCTTGGTAAATGATCCCTGACGTGGTCTTCCTCTAGGAAAGTGGCGTTTGTCGACACAAGCACCCTATTTTCCTTAGGATCGTAAAATGTACTCACCCTAGTCTCTTTAGGGTAACCTACGAATAGGCACAATTTGAATGGGGTTCCAACTTTTTCGGTTTGACACCAACACGTGGCTCGGGCATCCCCAAATTCTGAAGTGATGTAAACTGTCTTTACGTCCACTCCAGAGCTCAAAAGGTGTTTCACAAAAACTCTTCGACGGAACATTGTTCAAAATATAAACCGCAGTCTCCACTGCGTAACCCCAAAAAGAATCGGGAGAGACGAGCATAGCTCATCATCGACCGAACCATGTCCAACAAGGTTCTGTTTCTCCTCTCCGATACACCATTACTTTGTGGCATACCAGCGCCGAGAGTTGGGACGTAATCCGTGTTCTATCATATAGTCCTGGAATTAAGTGTCCATGTACTCTCCACCTCGATCCGATCGAAGTGTTTTAAGCGATTTACCTAAGAGGTTCTCAACCTCAGTCTTGTACTCCTTGAACTTTTCAAGAGTTTGGACTTCTTGTGCATTAGGCAAATATACCCATATCGGAGTAATCGTCTCATGAAAGACACGAAATACTCATAATCGCCTGAGCTTTAACATTCATCGGACCACAGAGGTCGAATGTACTAACTCAAGAGGCTCTTCTGCTCTATATCTTTTTCCACTAAAAGGACGTTTGGTCATCTTGCCCTCAAGACATGACTCACACACCGACAAAGAGTTTTCTTCCAACTCGTTTAGAAGTCCACTCTTCACTAGTTTCTCAATCCTATTGAGATTAATGTGGCCTAACCCTAGATGCCAAAGATGGGCATTTTCTTTTGGAGAAACTTTTGCTTTCTTAGTTCGTGTTTATGTAGTTTTAAACAATTTTGTATTCAAAACACTTTTTGACCGAATTAGGTTTCAAAACATACAGATTATGCTCGAGTGAAGCTGAACAAATAAGATTTCCTTTGAAAGAAATAAACGTATTACTTGATTCAAAGGAAGCAGGATATACAATGTTCAATTAAGCAGAAATGGAAACAAGGTTTCTAGTAAACCCGGAACTATGTACAAATTGTCCAACAATAAGTACTTCCCGCCAAAGTGTAGCTTCACTGCGTGCCGATCATGCAGAGCGAGAGACAAGCTCCCGGATCCAACCCGTAGAGTCACCTCACCCTCTCATGGTGTTTGCGCCAGAATCAATCCCCACGAAAAGAAGAACAAAGCGTGGTTAGTGGGCGAATCCAATATCCAGCAGAATCACTACTCTCCACTAAACATGTTTCGTCACAAGTAAATCACATTTACCTTGATTCTTCCTCTCGGCCAGAATTTGGGACAGATTTCTCTTCCGATGTCCGCCCCATTGCAGTGGAAACACTTTCCTTTCTCTCGCAGCGTCCTTGACCTTCTTGCCCTCTACGGGCGCGGCTCGGTCGATTTTACCCCTCTTCATCCTCTCTTCCCTTTCAGCGTGAAGGAGCAATGAGTTTCGTCCCTGCAGGTCGAACCCCGTGATAAAACACAGAGGCAACATTTGCCTCGCATTCTTGACCCTGTTCAAGGATTGGAAATTCTGTAGCTCATTGAGGAGGGTAGTCGGAGTGTAGCTAATTTTGTTCATAACATGACATTGCTCTAAATGAAGGAAACTCTTCGGAAGAGTCTCCAAAATAAAACTGACCTGGCTCGACTCGTCGATCGACGCCCCGTTCATCTCGGCCAGATTAAAGTGGGTCATCATGTCTAGAACATGTTCACGGACAGACGACCCCTCTTTCATCCGTGCGTTGAAGACGTATTTGAGCGAGTCATGTCAGAACTGAAAGGACTGTTGTCCAAACATTTCCTATAAGGACTCCATGATCTCCTTGGCGGAAACCATCAGCTCATGCTTCTTTGCCAAGACATCAGACATGCTGGCAATTATGTAGACCTTGGCCTTTTCATTGGCCCTAATCCACCGATCGTATGCATCGCGAACACTTCGCGACGCTGTCGAGCCCCGCATCTGAGGACACTCCTCAGACAGCACGAACTTTATGTCGTCAGTTACCAAAATTGTGTTTATGTTGTTTTTTCAACTTTGGTAATTATCTCCCACTAACTTATCGGATGCGAGTAATGTTATTATTGCGCTAAACATTTTTAGCTGAAAAATAAGAAAAACTTTGTATTAGTCTCGCAAAAAACTTTTTGAAATCCAATCAAGTTTTAGCAAAATTGTTTCATGATCCCTAGGTCATTCAAAATTTTGCAATGATACCCTAAAGGTTTAGAATGGCCGCCAGAAGGGTGAAGCAGAACACTCCTCCTCTAGACGAGACTTTCTCGATCGGACCCTAATCCCGAGAATAACTCTTATTCCATTAGGCGTCCAATTACCATTGTTCGGTCGAATTCATTAACACTTAACAGATTGCGTGAGTGTCACCTCAATCTTTAAGTTTCCAAGTATCCGTCCAAACAATAGCCACCGAAGGGTGAACCAAGAAGAAAAACCAACCAGGAAACTGTATCCCTTTCGGAAATTCACAGTGTTCTGACTCCCATGATCAAGCCCTCCGAAGGAATTGTCTGGTCCAGGCCAAACTAGCAGGCAGATCATAGGCGTCTCACGGTGTGAATCGAAAGAAGAGACCGTGGGTCTCGTTTTCACAAGTCCCGCTCCCACTCACTATAAGTACTCTCTCCATCCACGATGATATTGACCTATACAAATGCCACCCGAAGGGGGACGCTCCCATTTGCGCCACGAGGCCGAGTATAGATCTCACGGTGCGGACTTAAAGGAGATTTGTGGTTGGAAATTCAAATGTATCTCATACACTATATTTCCTCCCACTCAGCACTTTTGATTTTAATAGGGATTGACCTAGATAAACCGACTAAAATTTACCTAAGTCTATCAATATAACTTTTATATGGTATTTACCTAAGTCTATAATCACATTATAACTTAGGTCTATGTGAGTAAATTAATTAACTCTTAATTAACGGCACTCACGAGAATATAACCTAAGAATCTCCGGACCGAATTCACTCCCAGGTCGGTTTTCAGGTAGGGGTGTTCCGCAAGCGTCAACTTAAATACCCCAGCCTTAGACAAAACCTTCCTTAGACAGAGTTACTTATCAGTCTCCATTCAAATGTTATATTTGATTTCCTAATTTCTAATCTCATTAGAAAAAAGAAAACCTAAGTCTAATTATTCAAGTTCTAAACTCTTTAAAACTAATAATTAACTTATGTTGCATGTATTTCTATGTTATAGTGCTTGATCATGAATAATACTATACTATAACATACATTCATCACATGAATTAAATGCATGAGCATGCTTTTAATTTAAAAAATATAACACTTATATTTAAATAAATTAAATCATGCAAACATTATATTATAACTCTTATAATATAAATATGATGCATGAAATGTTTATCCTAAGGTGGGATTTTAAATCTATATGACATACAATATGCACATAGAAATTAATTAAAATATACATCTCATGCATAAAATAATTAAATGACAAAAATGGACTAGGTTTTTTTGGCACCTAGGGGAAATTATTTAATTAAATAACATTAATATAACACTTATATTAAAATTATTTTATAAAATAATTAAATTAATTAATTAATTACATTTTACAAATAATAAAATAAATTAAAAATACAAATAAAACTGCGTCACTATGAAGAAACACGCCCACGTCTCGCGAAACCGCCTCTAGCAACTGCTCCTCAACGCTGTCGCCTCCAGCGTCGAGCTGCGTTCTCAACGCCAGCGGCGTTGCAACACTACGCCCAGCGTTGCAACGCTGCTCTGCAGCAAGGCCTCCGTCCGCAAGGACAACGTTGAGACGCCATAAGGCAGCGTCTCAACGCCATCGACAAAACAGCAAACTCTTTGTTGTTCTTCACTGAATTTTCGCCTGTTTTCGCTCTGATTTCTTCACGGCAACTCTTGCCACGAAGGACCCAGATTTACAGACTCGATTTATTTTCTAAAATGCCCAAAAACACGGGCCCTTTACATTTGATCTCATCAAACAGAAAATAAATCTAAAATGCCAAAAATCGAAAACATCCATTTAAGCAAACCAACATTATCTTATGAATATAAGGCAAATTACCCACCTAATTTTAACAAAAACAGTGCATAAATGAAGAACCATCGAAATGGCTCTGATACCAATTAAAGGGAATGAGAATCCCAGCGCGGCGGAAGACGATCGAATCGTCATTGTATCATTACGCAACTCGGATTTGTTAAAAATGATCTACTATAGATCTAGGCTAAACATGCTGAAAAGGAAGAAAAATACAGTAAGATTAGAGGTACTTACTTGTTGAAGACTTTCTTCAAGGTTTCTTCCTCAGATCACGAACTCTTCGTGCTTCTCGATCTCAGCAAACTCTTCCCACGAACGGAACCCGAACACCACCACTTGGAGTCTCGGTTGTTCTCTTTTGGAGAAGGAAAGTTTGTGGGAACTTTTGGAGTTTTGGAGAGGGAGGAGAATTGAGAGAGAATAGAGAGAATTCTTCTTCTCTTCTTTGATGAAAATAAAAAAAATGAGAGAATGGTTCACAAATCCCTTCTTGCAAAGGGTTTAAATAGTGGAATGATGGAGTTAAATCTCTCACATTATTACCACTTTTTACCTAACCATAGGTTATGCAAATCTCATTTGCATAACCACATAATATAAGATATCTCATATCTCATATTGCAAATCTCATTTGCATTAATTGTGGATTAATTAAATTGAATCACATCCAATTTAATTGCTCTCATTAAATTCTCCAATTAGCCCTAATTCAACAATTAGGATAACCTATAGTTTATTATGAATCTCATTCACATTAAACTATATATTATATCATTCATATCTCATATAAATGACATAAATGCCCTTAAAGTGAAATTGAACACTTCAATTTCATACCAAAACATTAACCCTTCCTTTAACCCAGATGGAGCCAACCGAGGGACCTAGTGGACCTACAGTGACGGGCTCCAATGATCCGAGATTCGCCTGTCAAACTCTTTGACCCGGTTAACCAACATTCATTAGCTACGGTAACACTCCACTATAGCCCGTAGCTGCACTCCCGTTAGTGCAGAATATTACGTGTCCACTGTTATAACCAATGCCCATGAGTCAACACTTCACAGGTTGTTCGTAGACACGACTAGGTCAAAATTACCGTTTTACCCCTGTGTCTACCTCTTGTTCCTTAAGTCCCCACTGCTCCTCTAATGAACAACATATTGTGATGGTCCAACCATACACAACACCTTTCTCGGGCCAGTGAGAAGGTGGGCCCCCGTTGTCCAAGCCCTGGAGACACCCTTCTCGATCCGGTCTTGTACAATCTCATTGCACAGGATGCCCCCACTCACATGTCAACCACATGAACGAGTCAGATCAGCTCGTTTGTATCTAATACAAAGCGGGCCGCATCCACAGTGTATCCAGGATTAGGTCTCCAACCCTATCCATATATATCAGAGACCGTTCGGGTCATTAA
Source organism: Trichosanthes cucumerina (assembly GCA_036507285.1). NCBI lineage: Eukaryota > Viridiplantae > Streptophyta > Magnoliopsida > Cucurbitales > Cucurbitaceae > Trichosanthes > Trichosanthes cucumerina. The sequence continues at coordinate 98,514,282 of CM071835.1, read as the reverse complement.
CTCGAACGTGATCCTCCCTGTGTGTCCACTACACACCGTTCAAGTTTTAGTTCTCTCATAAATTCAATAACCCTGGAGCTTAGTTTATTGGAAAAGTTTATAAATATTGCGAGACACAAAGTGATGAAATGAATAACTCTTATTAATTTCAAACAATATATTACAAACATGAGATTAGGACAAAAGGGTGCAAGTCATTTGGAGATTCTTCCCTATTCTTCTTCTCATTTTATTCTCTTTAAAAATGTAAAGATCTCCCGGTACTCAAAAGTCTTAGAATCTTGGAACAAGCTACTATTAAGAAAGACAACTGTTGGAAAATTACCTAAGAGACCCTATCCATTTCTGGAGTTCGCAGTGTTCCGATCCCTAAACTCAGGCCCTCCGTAGGGTTTGGCTGTTCCAGGACAACCTAGCAGGCGGACTACAGAAATCTCACGGTGCGACCTAATGGAGGAGACCGTAGGATACGTTGACACGCGTCCTGCTCCCATTTACTATGAATACTTCCTTCATTCGCCTTGGTATTGAACCATGCAAACACATACCGTAGGGGGACGCCAAATTGACGCCACGTAGCCGAGCATGGAACTCACGGTGTGCACTCTTGAGGACGTGAGAGTAAACGCGATGCGAACATCTCGTTTTCTCCCACTGAAGCTCCTAAAATTAGGGTATAGGTTTAACTTAGTCGGATTCTGCCTAAAAGAATCTATCTAAGTCTATGCCTATAATAACTATTATAACTAGGTCTTAGAACCTTATGTCAAGGTGAATAAACATTTTAATTACCTAGAGATAAAATAGAACTAAGGTTAATTCAACTCAGGTTCCGAGTCAGTTCCAAGGTAGGAGGTGTTCCGTTAACCGTCAGCTTAAGTACCCCCAACCTTAGACAGAACTTCACGGGTAGAGTTCCCTTATAACCAAAGTCCTATAGTCCTACTATATTTTAAACTATTTAAAATACTACGTAAGACTAATTTCTAATCCTATTAGAAATTAAAACTTAGGTCTAAATTAATTTTAAACGATTTAAAACTAATTTAAATTTTAACACAAGTTCCTATGTTTGCATGCATTTCTTTATTATAGGTTATGGTTTCTAAAACCCCTTTAATTTATAACTTTTATAAATTTAATAATTAACCTATGGTAAAGAAACTATATTATAAATCCAACAATCAATATTCAAATTGGAATTATAAAACGAATTCAACTAATTGAATTATAAAATTACTTAAATAAAATAACATTTATTTTAAACTAAGTAATTTCATGCTCCATGCAATTTATTTTCCATATAATCTAATCATAATAATTATAATTAATTACTCATGAAAAATAAATGAATCATGCATTTAACCATATTCATATAACATTTATATAAATAAAATGCCTGATCATGTTTATCCTAAGGTGGGAAAAATCTAAATGACATTCATAAAGATAAACAGCTGTACAATTGGAATAATTTGGCCCCTAAAGTGCAAAAAATAAAATTACATTAATTTTATTTGATGAAATCGGTCCAAAAATACCCTGAACTGGCCTTGAACCGCTCGAACCGGATCAAAATTAATTGAACCAACCGAACCGGTCTGCAGCTGTTGGAATGTCCCACGGCGTTGCAACGCTGATGCGAGCGTTGCAACGCCCACTTTGTCGTCTTGTGCGCCTGGTATCGGGGTAGCGTTGCAACGTTGAGGGGCAGCGTTGCAACGTCGCTGACCCCTTGAACGCCCGCGTCGATAGGGAACGCTGGTGTTGCGACGCCGTTCTTCAGCGTTGCAAAGCTGATGAACGGCATTGCAACGCTGCTGCTTCGGCAGCAGCTAAAACTCACGAACACAGCAGCTTTGTTCTTCAATTTCTCCTTCGATTCTTAACCGAATTGCATGAAACTGGTCCCGAACGACTCGTAACTCAATTACAGACTCAATTTTGTACTTTATGCCCAAAAAACGCAGGGCCTTTACATACTAATTGATCAAAATCAAAGTAAACTAAGGCCAAAAAATTCCTAAAAAAGTTTTACAGCAAACCAAATGCATTTCCCACCAAATCAATGCAATTTTGTTTCAAAACAAAACAAATCAAGCATTGCTCTGATACCAATTGATGGAGATCTGATCTCCTTGAGCAGCGGAAACGTGTTTGGGATCGTTAATGTGCTTGATTGTTTTGCTTAAAATAAAAACCAGTACATTGACAAAAAAAAATAGAACAAGCATGGAAATTCTAATCCTATTAGACATGGATTAATTGCATACAAACAAAATAAGTTTAACAATTAAACTATAGGGAAGAAGGAATTACCTTTGTAGTTTAGCAGAACAGCAACTCCTTGCTCCAATGTTCAGCAACTCAAAAACTTCAAAAGTTCTCTGTTTTTCACCAACAGAACACCACCAATTTGGAAACCTTCCTATCCTCTGAGATTCAACTTAGAACAAAATCCTTTGTGGGAAGGATTCCAACTTTTGGATAATTTCGGGAATGAGAGAGAGAAAGAGAGAATTTCTTCTGTGAGTAAAATGATCGATCGATCTCTTTCTTTTTCTCACCAGGAGAAGAAGAACCATCAGTGGGCAACTCCCCACTCCCTATCGAGGGGGAGTTGGGGAGTAGTGGGAACGTGTCCTCCTGACACGTTCCCATTTAATAATATATAAATTAATTAATTAATTAATTTCATTAAATTAAATCATATTTAATCTTTTTACCCTTTATACTATAGTTTAATGTATATCTCATGAACATTCTGTTTTAACCTATAGTTTTCAAATATGAATCACATTCACATTTAATATTTGAACTCTTTCAAATATTTAATTCTCTCACAAAATTTAATATGAATCATATCCACATTAAATTTATAATATATAGTTCCAAAACTATATATTATATTGTATCAATATACATTAAGTTTATTCCCTAATGAATTTGAACATTTCAAATTCTAATAATCTAAGAACCCTTTACGAGCTAGAAGGTGGACCTTATGGACCTACAGATCAGAAGCTCCAACGATACGAGATTGCTAAGTTAATCTCATCAACCTCCCAATCAACATTCGTTAAGCTGGGAACACTCCACTAAAGTCCCACAGTGCACTCTTCTCACACGCAGATATATTTACGTGTCCATGGATATTGACCAATAACGACAAGTCAATCCTTCACGAATGTTCGTAACACTAGCTGGGTCAAATTACCGTTTGACCCCTTGGTTACATTTTGTGCCTTAAGTACTAGTGCTCCTCTAATGAACAATTTGTTTGTGGTCCTACCAACAAACAGAGTCCCTCTCGGGCCAATGAGAGGGTCGGGCTCATTGTTCAAGTCCCGGAGACACCACTTAAGGGAACATTCCTCTACTTACCCTAGTAGGTGGGAAGGAGGGAATTCCATCTTGCTAAGTTAAGTTCCCAGCCGCTTACTCGGTCTTGTCCCCAAGAAGGTAGGCATATTGAGTCGGCGAATCTTGCCACTCTCACCCATACTAGTCAAAGGACAATCCCTCATGAACAAGAGTTAAGTAACATGCTCGAGATTGAGATCAAGTTGCCTAGGTCATCCTAGTGAAATAGAAACCTAACTAGTCAAGCGGAGTTCTGACTAGAGAGGTTACTATTTCGTGGTCCGATCTTATGTAATCTCATTAGACAGATATCCTCGCACACATGTCATCTACACGAACACGTTAGGATCACCGTGTGTTTGCATCAAATGCAAAGTGGGCCACATCCATAGTTTAACTGGGTAAGGTACCCAAACCTTATCCCCAACTATAAACCCTTTAGGTGTATCTCAACCGAGATCTTTTTATCTACATTACATTGATTAGAGATTCATTTAACAACCTTGGATGTTTAGTTTATTGGATTTAGGGTTTAAATAAAGGCAAACTCGTAGATAACGAACAATAACACTTTATTAAAATAATAACACTTTATTACATTAATTAGAACATAATTACAAACTACAAGTTTTAGGGCACAAATCCCTCCAAAGATCGATAGGAGGAGTGCGGCGTTGTTGACGCTGTTCTCCTCGTGGCAACGCTGAAGAAGCGGCGTTAACGCGCATTCTTTGGTAGCGTTGCAACAACGTAAGCCGACAACGACTTTCTCCTTCGAACACAGCAACTTCAAACTTGAAATTCTCCTTCGATACTCAACTGATTTGCACGAACCTGATCCCGAACGACTCTTAACTCGATTACAGACTCGAAATGCATTTAATTGCCCAAAAACACAGAGGCCTTTACAATAAAATTGATCAAATCAATAGAAATCTTAGGCCAAATATTCCTAAACAGTTTTACAGCAAACGAAATGCAATTCCCACCAAATCAATGCAATTTTGTTTCAACCCAAACAAATCAAGCATTGCTCTGATACCAATTGATGGAGATCTAATCCCCTTGAGCAACAAAAACGTGTTTGGAATCGTAATTGCAAGTTCATTTTGGTTTATAAATAAAAACCAGTGCATTGAAAAAGAACAGAGATAAACATGCTTTCTAATCTAATTAGGCATGGAAATTTACACGCAAACATGTTATATTTAACAATTAAACGAAATGAAGAAAGATTACGTTTGTAGTCTTAGTCTTCCAGCAACTCCTTGCTCCAAGATTGTACAGCAACTCAGCAACATTCTCTATTTTCTTCAACAGGACAACACCACGAGGAAAACCCTCTATCCTCTTAGTACTACATAGATCAATTCCTTTGGTGGGAAGGAATTCCAACTTTTGGAAAAGACTAAGAGGGAATTGAGAGAGAGAATTCTACTAAGAGCTTCAATCGATCGATCAGCCTATCCTCCTCTCACCAGGAGAAGAAGGACCTGTAGAGGGCATCTCCCCACTCCCTATCGATTAGGGAGTTGGGAGACATGGGGAACGTGTCCTCCTGACACGTTTCCCTCTTTTTTTATTTAATTATTACATTTAATAAATAATCAAAATTATCAATTAAATAATAATATATATAATTAATTAAATCACATTTAATTAACCATAATTAAATATCATATAGTTAATATAGATTAAATCACATTTAATCAATTATCCCTCTAACCTATAGTTTTAATGCACATCTAATGCACATTAAATTTTAACCTATAGTTTTCAAATATGAATCACATTCACATTTGAATTTAATATTTGAACACTTTCAAATATTTAATTCTCTCATATAATTTAATATGAATCATGTTCACATTAAATTTATAATATATGGTTCCAAAACTATATATTATATCGTATCTATATACATCAAATTTATTCCCTTATGAATTTGAACATTTGAAATTCAAATGAACTAAGAATCCTTTACGAGTTAGAAGGTGGGCCTAATAAACCTACAGATCAGAAGCTCCAACGATACGAGATCACTCGGTTAATCTCATTAACCTCCTAATCAACACTTGTTAACTGCGAGAACACTCCACTAAAGTCCCGCAACTGAACTCTTCTCACTGTAGACATATTTCTGTGTCCACGGATATTGACCAATAACAACAAGTCAATCCTTCACGAATATTCGTAACACCAGTTGGGTCAAGATATCGTTTTACCCCTGGGTTACATCTTGTACCTTAAGTACCAGTGCTCCTCTAATGAACAATTTGTTTGTGGTCCTACCAACAAACAGAAGTCCCTCCCGGGCCAATGAAAGGGTTGAACCCTTTGTTCAAGTCCCAAAGACACCACTTATGGGAACATTCATCTACTTACCCTAGTAGGCAGGAAGGAGTGAATTCCATCTTGCTAAGTTAAGTTCCCAGCCGCTCACTCGGTCTTGTCCCCATGAAGGTAGGCATATTAAGTTGGCGAATCTGGCCACTCTCACCCATACTAGTCAAAGGACAATCACTCGCGAATAGGAGTTCGTAACCTGCTCAGGATTGAGATCAAGTTGCCTAGGTCATTCTAGTGAAATAGAAACCTAACTAGTCAACGGAGTTACATCTAGTGGTTAGTATTTCGCGGTTCGTTCTTATGTAATCTCATTACATAGGATATCCCCACTCACATGTCATCTACACGAACACCTTAGGATCAAAGTGTTTGTATCTTATACAAAGTGGGCCACATCCATAGTTTTACCAGGGCAAGGTACCCAAACCTTATCCCCTTACTATAGACCCTTTAGGCTGTATCTCGAACTGAGATCCTTTATATGTTCACTACATTCAGTTAAAGATTCATTTTACAACTTTGGATGCTTAGTTTATTGGATTTGGGGTTAAAATAATGTCAATTTCGTTGATAACGAACAATAACACTTTATTGAAATAATAACACTTTATTACATTAATTAGAACATAATTACAAACTACGAGTTTTAGGGCACAAACTCCAACATGATTCGTGTCAAAGTTGTCCAGACGGTTGTCCAAACATATTCTGCAATGACCTCATGATCTCACGAGCTAAGACCATGCCCTCGTCCTTTTTTGCTAGAACTTCAGAAACACTGGCCAAAATGCAGACCTTGGCCTTATCATTGACCTTGATCCAGCGGTCGTACACATTTTTAATAGTTTGAGGAGCATTTCGAGCAGGGACTTGAGGACATTCCTCTGTCAGTAAAAACCGAAGGTCGTCAACAACGAGAATCGTATTTAGGTTGGACTTCCACGTAGAATAATTTTCGCCAGTTAAACGTTCGCTTTTGAGTAAGGCTATTATAGAGGACGACATGCTGAAATTTCAAAACAGTTCTAATTAGTTATCCATTTAACCCATTACAAACCAATTTAGCAAAATTATTAAAGAACCATAGTGTTTAAATTAAACCTTTAATTTTGCAACGATACTTCAAGGGTTTAGAACAAAAGCCACCGTCGGGTGGTTAGTCACTCCTCCCCTGAATTGAGACTATCTCAGCTAATTCTCACTACCAGAACATCTCATGTCCCAATGATTCTTAGCTACCGTTTGTTTGGTCAAGGACTTGTTAACTAGCTTAACTTATCCCGTAAATGTGACCCTACCATTTTCAGATCCAATAGGTCCGAGCCAACAGGCTACTATTAAGAAAGACAATTGTTGGCAAATTACCTAAGAGACCCTATCCATTTCTGGAGTTCGCGGTGTTCCGACCTCTATAGTCAGGCCCTCCATAGGGATTGGTTGTTCCAGGACAACCTAGCAAGCGGACTATAGAAATCTCATGGTGCGACCTAATGGAGGAGACCGTAGGATTCGTTGACACGCATTCTGCTCCCATTTACTATGGATACTTCCCTCATTCACCTTGTTATTGAACCATGCAAAAACTTACCATAGAGGGGCGCCCTATTGACGCCACGTAGCCGAGCATGGAACTCACGGTGTGAACTCTTGAGGACGTGAGAGTAAACTCGATGCGAACATCTCATTTTCTCCCACTGAAGTTTCTAAGGTTAGGGTGTAGGTTTAACTTAGTTGGATTCTTGCTAAAAGAATCTATCTAAGTCTATGTCTATTATAACTATTATAACTAGGTCTTTTAACCTTATGTCTAGGTGAATAAACATTTTAATTACTTAGATATAAAACAGGACTATGGTTAATTCAACTCAAGCTCCAGGTCAGTTCCGAGGTAGGAGGTGTTCCGTTAACCGTCAGCTTAACTACCCCCAACCTTAGACAGAAATTAATTTTAAACAATTTAAAACTAATTTAATTTAACCCAAGTTCCTATTTTTGCATGCAATTCTTTGTTATAGGTTATGGTTTCTAAAACCCCTTTTATTTATAACTTTTATAAATTTTAATAATTAACCTATGACAAGAAACTATATTATAAAACCAACAAACGATTTCAAATTGGAATTATAAAGCATATTTAACTAATTGAATAAAGTAAATTACTTAAGTAAAATAACATTTTATTTAAACTAAGTAATTTCATGCACCATGCACTTTATTTTTCATATAATCTAATTATAACAATTATAATTAATTACTTATGAAAATAAAATAAATCATTCATTTCTACCATATTTATATAACACTTATACAAATAAAAAAAGGCATGAACATGCTTATCCTAAGGTGGGAAATATTCTAAATGACATTAATAAAGAAAATAGCTGTAAAACCGGAAAAATTTGGCCCCTAAAGTGCAAAATTAATAAAATTACACTAATCTTATTACAAAAACGGTCCAAAACTCCTTGAATCGGGCTCAGATCGCTCGAACCAGACCAAAAATGACCCGAACCGCTTCTGAACCGGTCTGCACCTTCAAGTTGTCGTCACGGCGTTGCAAGCTGAGGAGAGCGTTGTAACACTGCCTCATCTCGCGCATGCGCCTGGCATCGGGGTAGCATTGCAACGCTGAGCGGCAGCGTTGCAACGTTGCTGCCCTCGCATTTTCGTATCGATAGAAGTTTCGACGTTGCGACGCTGTTTCTCTGCGTTGCAACGTTGTTGCTTCTGCAACAACTTCTTCCTTCGAACACAACAGCTTCAATTGCCAATTTCTCACCCAAATCTCATCCGATTTGCACGAAATTTATCACGAACGACTCATAATTTAATTACAGACTCGATTATGCACTTAATTGCCCCAAAACACAGGTGCCTTTACATTTAATTTGATCTAATAAAAAATAAATCTAAGGCCAAAATTTTCCTAAACTAGCAAACCAAATCCAATTCTCACCTAACCAATGCAAATTTGTTCAACCAAAATAAAACAATCATTGTTCTAATACCAATTGATGAGGATCTAATCCACTTGAGCAGCGGAAACGTGATTAGAAATCGATTTTCTTGATTATTTTGGTTTACTAGAAATACCAGTACATTGGGTAAATAAAAACAGAGATAAGCATACAATCTAATCTAATTAGAGCATGGATCCTAAACATGCAAACACATGTTGTAAATTAACTAAACTAAAAGGGAAAAACAATATGTTATCTTTGTAGTTTCTCAATCCAGCAACTCTTGCTCCAATTGCACAACACAACAACCCAAAAAAACTTCTTTGTTTTACATAACACTACCACTTGGAGAACCTCCAATATCTCTGAGTAGCTTAGATCAACCTTGGTGGAAGATGTTCCAACAATTTAGAAGAGGAAAGGAAATTTGAGTGAGAGAGAGAATTCTATCAATTCAATGCAATTGATTGGTCAACCCCTCAACTTCTCTCAATTGAGAAGTTAAAGGTCGAGGAGTTTTTCCCCTATCGATAGGGAGTTAGTGGAGAAGAGGGGAACGTGTCCTCGTGACACGTTCCCATTAATTAATTAATTAATTAATTATTAAATTAATTAAACCAAATTTAATTAATTATTTAACTAAATATCATATATTTAATCATATATTTAATTAAGATAAAATCATATTTAATCCATTTCTCCTCTAACCTATAGTTTTAATGCACATCTCATGCACATTAAATTTTAACCTATAGTTTTTTTTTAAATATGAATCATATTCACATTTAAATTAATATTTGAACTTTTTCAAATATTTAATTCTCTCATATAATTTAATATGAATCATATTCACATTAAATTCATAATATAAAGTTCCAAAACTTTATATTATAATTTATCTATATACATAAACATTTATTCCCTAATGAATTTGAACATTTCAAATTCAAACGATCTAAGAATCTTTTACGAGCTAGAAGGTGGACCTAATGGACCTACAGATCAGAAGCTCCAACGATACGAGATTATTCGGTTAATCTCATTAACTTCCTAATCAACATTCGTTAACTGCAGGAACACTCCACTAAAGTCCCGCAGCTGCACTATTCTCACTGCAGATATATTTCTGTGTTCACGGATACCGACCAATAACAACAAGTCAATCCTTCACGAATGTTCGTAACACCAGCTGGGTCAAATTACCGTTTTACCTATGGGTTACATCTTGTACCTTAAATACCAATGCCCCTCTAATGAACAATTTCTTTGTGGTTCTACAAACAAACAGAAGTCCCTCTCGGGCCAATGAGAGGGTTGGTCCCTTTGTTCAAGTCCCGGAGACACCACTTAAGGGAACATTCATCTATTTACCTTAGTAGGCAGGAATGAGTGAATTTCATCTTGCTAAATTAAGTCCCCGAGCGCTCACTTGGTCTTGTCCCCAATAATGTAGGCATATTGAGTCGGCGAATCTTGCCACTCTCACCCATACTAGTCAAAAGATAATCCCTCGCAAACAGGAATTCGTAAACTGCTCAGGATTGAGTTCAAGTTGCCTAGGTCATCCTAGTGAAATAGAAACCTAGCTAGTCAACGGAGTTACATCTAGTGGTTACTATTTCGCGGTCCGGTCTTATGTTATCTCATTACATAGGATATCTCCACTCACATTTCATCTACACGAAGGCGTTTGGATCACAGTGTTTGTATCATATACAAAGTGGGCCACATCCTTAGTGTTATCAGGGTAAGCTACCCAAACCTTATCCCCTAACTATAGACCCTTTAGGTTGTATCTCGAACCGAGATCCTTTATATGTACACTACATTCAGTTCAAGAGACATTTTACAGCCTTGAATGTTAATTTATTGGATTTTAGGGTTAAAACAAGGGCAATATCGTTAATAACGAACAATAACTCTTTATTACAATAATTAGAACAAAATTACAAACTACGAGTTTTAGGGCACAAACCCCAACAATTTATGTGTCCATGGATGTTGACCAATGACAACAAGTCAATCCTTCACGAATGTTCGTAACACCAGCTGGGTCAAATTACAGTTCTACCACTAGGTTACATCTTTTACCTTAAGTCACAGTGTTCCACTAATGAACAACCTGTTTATGGTCCTATCAATAAACAGAAGTCTCTCTCGGGCCAATGAGAAGGTCGAGCCCTTTTTTCATGTCCCGAAGACACCACTTAAAGGAACATTCATCTACTTACCCTAAAGTCGGGAAGGAGTGAATTCCATCTTGCGAGGTTCAGTCCCCAGTCGTTTGCTCGGTCTTGTTCGCAAGAAGGTAAAAAGGTAGGCATATTAAGTCGGTGTCTCAGACCACTCTCACCCATACTAGTCAAAGGATAATCCCTCGCAAACAGAAGTTCGTAACTTGCTAAGGGAGATCAAGTTGCCTCGGTCATTCTATTGAAATAGAAACCTAACTAGTCAACGGAGTCCCCGATTGATGTTTGGTTACCTTTGATTTGCTGAAGCTAAATCTATTTCAACAATTCTTCTAGATACTAATTCCTAAGAATCGATTAAATTACTTATCACTTGTTGCAATAAGATTGTGTACACTTGCACATATTAAGGTGTTGTTTTAACAAAATTCAATTACACTACTTCGAACCAATAAGTTTTTGGCGTTGTTGACCTGCTGAATCTTCTACTGGTACATGGACAACTGTGTGGACCGATGGGCTTACCAGTCTTGATCGTTACAAAGGACGATGCTATGGCATCGAGCCTGTTACTGGAGAGCGGGGATTAGTTGTAAGAATTATTGAAATTGAGTTTGTTTTTGGTGAATTTGTGTTGCATAAGTATAACTGATTGAGTTGTTGTGTTGTTTCAGGTATTTGGATTAAGTTGTGCATGAATGAACAACCAGGACTGGAATTTATTCTAGATCCAAAGATAGAAAGGACATTCAGAATGAGATTGAGAGATCAGAGAGAAACAATCGCAAACCCTCAATTTCCTAGGGACCCTTTAGCTTAGCTCAACCACCCAAAGAAATGAAATGAGACAAGTCAAGCGATTAATCAGGATATGGGCCCTGCCAATGTTATCTTTTAGTAGATGACAGGGAAAGCGCCATCAGAATCTATGTCAATCCCTAGGTGGATGAGTTGAATCAAAGGATAGTAAGACATGAAATTGAAGCCCCTTCTTTTGAGCTGGAAGCAGTAATGTTTCAGATGTTGCAGTCAATAGGATAGTATCATGGTTTGTCTGTTGAGAATCCACATGTTCATCTGAGGGCCTTTTTGGGAGTTAGTGTAAACCCGAGATCTCTCTTTGGAATTTCCTTATTAAAAAAAAACAAAAGAAAACAAGAAAAGGAAAAGTTTAATATATTTTGGGTTTGTTTTGTTTTAAAAAGAAAAGAAAATAAAATAAAAGGAAAGGAAAGGAAAAGCTAAAAAGGAAGAATAAAGGTAAAAGAAAAAGCAAAAGGGGAAAAGGACAAACAACTTTTTGTTCCACCGCCTAAACTTTTCTTTTATTTTTAACTCACCTTATCTCCATTTCCTTCACGAATTTTATCAAGAAAAAGCAGGGGCCTTCGTGGGAGAGAACCTAAGGAAGAAGAGGTGAAGAGGGTTCTGGTTTTGGGATTGAAGAAGAAGAGAGAAGGGTTACTCAAGTTCCATGGAATTCTATGATCAATTCAACCATGCTCTGATGTTTTGATCATTTCGAGCTCAACAAGAAAAGGTAAGAGTTGAGATATGATTTTCTTGAAAGTTAATTCATTTTTTAACAACTTTCATGAAGGAAGCTCGAGCCAATTCTGACCATAAGTTACTGATTTGTGAAGAGGACAGATTTTGCTGTCAAATCCGAGAAGCCTCTGGTTTTTGGCTCGTGCTGATCTATAGAGTTGGAATTAGAAGCTCTAATAGGTAAGTTGGAAAGCTTATTGAATTTTATACAACTTTCATGAAGAAATCGTGAGTAGAAAATGACTAGAAGATGTTTTAAATATCAGGTCAAATTTGTGGTGCTGTAGGAAATCGAATCTGGAAACAGCAGAAGATTGTTTTTAGAGCAGAAGCTTTCGAGGTATTTTCGAACCAATCCGTTGGGAATCTCAATTTCATTTCTTCATATGATTTTTAGAGGGTTCCAAAAGGAAGAGTTTGGTATAAAGTACATCCTTTTTTACTAAATAATGAAGAAGTTATGATTGTTTGAAGACAAGGTATGAAATCTGTAAATGCTGGAAAATTAAATGTTGTATTCTTTTGTAATTTCAAGGTTAAAAACCATGAGCTCGAGGTTCTAAAACATGGTTTTGGTTTGTTGACAGGCCAAGAAGAAATAGGTCGAGTGTACGGGCCAAGGTTCTAGTTCTAACACTGTGAGTGACAAAACGAATTTTCAAAACGATCGTTATATTTGAATTATGCTTTAAGAAATACAAGTTTTGCTAGAATGTAAGGGTTTCAATGCTTATTGTTTTCCTTTGAACACATGTTTATTTATATTCATATTCTCTATGAAATGATTTCAAGTGCTTGTTGTGAGCCTAAATGTCTTGATGAAATTTATACGTGAGCATATGTTCTTGATTGTCGAAATTTATGAAAATGTTATGATTTCGAGCAAGTATATACTAGCAAGTATGATTTAAAGATTTCCAGTTTTTATGAACAAGCTGAGTAAGCTTGAGTTTTACGAAAGAAAAGATAAGCAGACATGTTCAAATGTTTTTATGTGTTTTTATGAGTCTTGAATGAGTAAATGACTGAGACATTGAGCCCGAGGCTATATAGTACCGTGTGCACACATGTCATTTTCTGTTGTCGACGTTTAGTGTACTCCGTGACAATAATGCTGTCGTGAGTGCTGCGCGGGCCCCACTACGACAAAGACAATGGAAGTGTTGGGCGGGCCCCACTACATCGTAGAGTAAACGTTGGTTGTACTGGGTGTGTCCTACACAACGTAGATTGTCATACATTTTTAAATGTTTAATAGTATCGATATGCCTTGCGAGATTTTAATGACGTACTTGCTGGATTTCTAAAAAGTTATTATGGTTACACGTGTATTTCTAACGCTTGATTACAGATGCATATGCTCATAAGTTTCCAGGTGATATGACTTATGAATTATTAGATCTTAAACTCAATCACTCACTGAGCTTCATAGGTCATTCTTTTAGTATTTTCAAACTTTTCAGGTAGAGATCGAGCTCCCAGTGCCTAACATCCTGCCATAGTCTACTAGAAGCTCCACGAGCTTGATATTTTGTACGTGGGTGGTGTTGTATAGCAAGTCCATGTGTGTTGAAGTTAATTTTGAGGGGACTATGTAGTTATAGTTGTATGTGCTTTAGAGGTTGTGGTTGTGTAATTAATGGTTTGGGTTGTTTGTGGTTCTGATGCTCTTGCCCACTTTAGTTCTCAAGAGAGACTTAAGAAGTATTTCTCCTTATGTATGTTTAGTAGTTGTCAAGTTTCCGCTGTGTTATGTTAAAGTGTTCCATATGCGAACATAGTATGTTTATTAGGTAAAACAGGGTCAACAGGTATTGTTAAGAGATAAACAATGTCTGTTGGCTTCACGTCGTCTTTCGGGCTAAGTAGTGAGTAGTTCAGGAGGGGGTGTGACAGTTAGTGATTCCTTTATTATGTCTGGGGTGTCCAAAGAAGCCTTAAGACTTAACTTCTTCACTTACTCTCTTAGGGATGGAGCTAAGGTTTGACTAGATTCCTTACCCCCTGGGGCCATAGATTCATGGAATACTTTGGCTGAAAAGTTTCTCATCAAGTACTTTCCCCCAACTAAAAATGCCAGTTTGCGAAGTGATATTGTGTCTTTCCAGCAAAATGAAGATGAAACAATGAGTGAGGCCTGGGAGAGATTTAAAGATGTGTTGAGAAGATGCCCTCATCATGGACTTCCTCACTGCATTCAGATGGAGACATTCTACCATGGTTTAAATACAACAACCAAGCAAGTTGTTGATGTCTCAACCAATGGAGCTCTTCTGTCCAAGACATACAATGAAGCTTTTGAAATTTTGGAGAGGATATCTTCCAACGACTACCCATGGGCAGACATTAGGAAAAATCCTAGTAGGAAAACTAAGGGAATGTTAGAATTAGATATTTTATCTGCTTTAAATGCTCAAATGGCATCTATGAAAAACATGCTGAAGAATCTATTTGTGGGGAATGCAACCAAGAATGTGTCATTTGTGCAGAATTCAACCACTCTAAATCAAGTTGGGAGTCATGAAGTATGTGTTTACTATGAGGAAGGGCATGTTTATGAGTATTGCCCTCACAATCCAACATCAGTGCGTTATGTAAGTAACCATCAAGCCAACTACAAGAACAACCCATACTCCAATACTTATAATCCTGGTTGGAGGAACCATCCTAACTTTTCTTGGGAAGGCCAAAGCAGTACTGCCCAAGCACCTTAACCACAAGCTAGAATGAATCAACCTCCTGGATTTGGAAATCAGAACCATCAAGGATTTGGGAATCAAAGGCCTATAAACACTCCATAAGCTTCTAGTGCAACTGTAGAGAATGTATTGAAGCATTACATGGCAAGAACAGATGATTCAGAGCCATTCAACTTCAATGAGGAATATCGAAATCCAGCTTGGTCAAATAGCAAATGAGTTGAAAATCATACCTCAAGGCAAATTACCAGCTGATACTGAACCACCAAAAAGGGAAAGGAAAGAAGCAAGTTCAGGCAATAGAGTTAAGAAGTGGAAAAACAGTGGGAAGAAATGAGGATAGAAAAGAATTGAATGAACAAGAGAACCAATTGATTGAATGCAGAAGAAAAGTTGAGCCAAAGAGTGGACAAGTTGTATGCAGTGGAGAAGAAACTGAAGAGAAAACAGTTAAACCTTCACTGGCCAAGTCTGATGCACTAACAGATTTTCAGCCTCCCCCACCACCTTTCCACAACGAATAAATAAGAGAAAGGGAAGAGAAACTCATTTTGAGAAGTTCTTGGATATACTGAAGGAGATCGACATTAATATCCCCTTAATTTATGCATTGAGACAGATGTCAAATTATATGAAATTCCTCAAGGATGTTTGTTCTGAGAAAGAGAGGTTTCAAGAATTTAAGGTGGTCTCTTTGAATGAAGAATGCAGTGCAGTATTGGAGAACAGGATCCCTCATAAGGAGAAAGATCTAGGGTCATTTACAATTCAAGTTTCAATTGGAGGAAAGAAGTTGGGTAGAGCTCTCTGTGACTTAGGAGCTAGTATCAACCTTATGCCTCTATCCATTTACAAAGGGTTAGGTATAGGAGAAGCTCGCCCTACAACAGTGACTCTCCAACTTGCTGATAGGTCCATAACATACCCAGAAGGAAAATTTGAGGACATTATGGTTCAAGTAGGTCAATTCATTTTTCCAGTGAATTTTATCGTTTTGGACTATGAAGCTGACCAAGACGTCCGTATTATTTTAGGAAGACCTTTCTTGAAAACTGGGAGAACCCTTGTAGATGTTTATGAAGGTACAATTACCTTGAGAATAAATGACCAAGAAGTAAAGTTCAACATCTATGATTCGATGAAGTACCCTGATGAGTTAGAACAATGCTCAACCATACACCTAATGGAAGAAGTGATAGTTGAAGTGTTTGAAGGGAATATGTCAATCTGTAACAGTTCAAGCAATTGGGAAGAACTTGCAGATGAATGAGAGTTACTCCAGGTTAAGCAACACAGGGAAGATGAAGCTGATTTGGCTAAGAGCAAGGCCATTTTTTAATCTTTGGAACTAGAAGATAGAAGGAGTTTGCCTTTGCAACCTTCAATCCATGTGCCTCCTGTTTTAGAGTTGAAACCACTACCCAAGCATCTCAAGTATTTTTTTCTAGGGGATAAAGAAACTCTGCCTATAGTGATTGCTCTAGATTTGATTCCTAGTAATGAGGAATTGTTGATCAAGTTGTTGAAGCAATAAAGAAAAGCTATAGGGTGGACGCTAACTGACATCAAGGGAATAAGCCCCTCATACTGCATGCATAAGATTAACTTGGAAGAGGGCAATTTCAAGTCAGTGGAGCAGCAAAGAAGGTTGAATCCAGCTATGAAAGAAGTAGTTAAGAAGGAAATCATAAAATGGTTGGATGTTGGGATTATTTACCCTATTTCTGACAGTAACTAGGTAAGCCCAGTTCAGTGTGTTCCAAAGAAAGGTGGGGTAACTGTAGTGACAAATGCTGCTAATGAGTTAATTCCAACAAGGACAGTCAGTGGTTGGAGAATCTGTTGTTGCGTAAAATTATATTGCAATACCGCAAGTGTACGAGTCAAGTTTTAATATAGTGATTTAAGTACAGAGTATCGTCCTTAGGAATGAGTTTCTAAATTGATTAATTACCAAGATACTTATTCTTAGTTTTAGCTAAAGCAACAAAACTTTGATAAAGGTGGAAACAAAGATAAAGAAAAGTAAATATACAAGTGGAGATACGAATATGATAGATTTGTAGGAAATTGATTTCACAAGTTAAATCTTTATTTATTACATGCCATGAACTATGGTTGTGAATTTATAAACAAGAAGTATAAATACTCAAAAGAATCTCTCGACCCATGGTGAGCCTCGTGCATAGCGATAAATCCTAAAATTTCCTTATGAATTTTAAAAGCATGCACGACATTAAGCAACTTCTTAAATGTTTCTCAGAGAATTCTAAGTTACTATTGTACAAGATTTCTAAGAGTTTTGACAACTTTTCTCTAATCTAAGTTTCTTTCTCTCGAGTCCACTTAACCAACAAGATCAATGAATTTAAGAACGAATTTCTAAAAATAAATAACACAATAAAGTTCAATACATAATGAAATAAATCAAAAATATGCTAATCAAAACCCAACTACAACATTTAGCTACACAAAATCACCATAAAAACAAGCTAAAGTCATAGGATCGTCTTTAAACGGAGTTACAAACTAAAAGAAAGAGAAATAAACTTATGTGTCGATGTCGGTCCCTCGTCCTCGAGCTCCCGTCATGATCTTAAGCCTTCACAAACGCTTTGGCTCCCAAGGAATGCTCTTCTTTCTCCTCTTAGAGTGTGTATTTTGAAATTAGGGCTCAAAACTATCAAATTCGGCTCCCCTTGCAAAAAGCACAAAGTGTTCTATTTATACTAAAATTCGGCACAGCGTTGCAACGTTGTGCCCTAGGTGCGAAGCAAATATGGAAAAATCATGTGGCGTTGCAATGCTGACGCCGCTACCTTAGCGCGCCTTTTATTTATCGAACTAGCATTTCAACGCTAGAAAGCAGCGTTGCAACATCATCGCCACAGATCTTCAATGCACCAAAGCAGCAACAGCGGCGTTGCGACGCCCTGCAGGGCGTTACAACGTCTTCACCTCAGATCCTTTTGCTTGGTTTATTCTTCTTCTACTTGATGTTATTTTAAGCTCCAAAAAATCTCGATTCGAACCCGAGTGATCCATGATGTCTCCAAATAAACTGTTTAAGCTCTAAACCTGAAATTAAATGATTTAAACACATAAAAGCTCTAAAATTATCATAAAAACTAGCAATGAATAAGTTAAGGATAACACATTTTGTGTGTTATCATCTGTATGGACTACAGGTGATTAAACAAGGCCACAAGAAAGGATCACTTTCCCTTACCTTTTATAGATCAAATGTTGGATAGGTTAGCTAGACAGGCATTTTACTGTTTCTTGGATGGGTACATTGGATATAATCAAATTACCATTGCCCCCCAGGATCAAGAAAAGACCACATTCACTTGTCCTTATGGCACCTTTGCTTTCAGGAGGATGCCTTTTGGGTTGTGCAATGCTCCAACAACTTTCCAAAGGTGTATGATGGCCATCTTTTCTGACCTTGTGGAAAACATTATGAAAGTGTTCATGGATGATTTTTCAGTGTTTGGCAAATCCTTTGAAAAATGTTTGGTTAATTTGGGAAATTTTTTAAAGAGATGTGAAGACACAAACCTGGTTTTGAATTGGGAGAAGTGTCAGTTTATGGTAACAGAAGGGATTGTCCTTGGCCATAAAATCTCAAAAGAAGGAATTGAAGTTGACAAGGCCAAGGTGGAAGTCATTGCAAAATTAGAGTCTCCCTCTTCTATTAAGGGCATTCGAAGGTTTTTAGGCCATGTTGGCTTTTACATGAGGTTCATCAAGGATTTCTCCAAAATAATTAAACCTCTCTGTACACTGCTAGAGTTGAACAGGCCATTTGAATTTAATGTTGATTGTGCACAAGCCTTTCACAAGCTAAAAGTAGCTCTGATTACAACACCTATCATCTCAAGCCCCAACTGGGAGATACCTTTTGAAGTGATGACTGATGCTAGTGATTATGCAGTGGGGGCTATGTTGGGCCAGAGGAAGGGAAAACTGATTCATCCAATTTACTATGCCAGCAAGACCCTCAATGAAGCCCAACCACAGAGAAGGAATTGTCGGTTGTGGTCTTTGCATTTGAGAAGTTTAGAGCCTATTTGGTTGGAGTCAAATTGAGAGTATACACTGACCATGCAGCAGTAAAGTACCTCTTAACAAAAAAAGATGTTAAGCCACGACTGATTCATTGGGTGCTCCTGCTGCAAGAGTTTGATATAGAAGTTAAAGATAGGAAGAGAACAGAAAATCAGGTAGTTGATCATCTGTCTAGAATTGAGGCAACATTTGAAATGCTCCAACATTCAAACATCAAAGACACTTTTCCTTATGAGCAGTTGTTCAAGGTAGCTCAAGTGCAGGCTGTGCAAATCCCCTGGTCTACTGATTTTGCAAATTTTGATGCTTGTGGTATAGTGCAAGAAGATATTAAGGGACAACAACTGAAAAAATTTCTTCATGACGCTAAGTCCTACTTTTGGGATGAGACTTTCCTGTATAAGCAGTGTGTTGATGGGATCCTAAGAAGATGTGCTGCTGAGAGTGAATTTGTGTCCATCTTAGACCACTGCCATGCTTCTCCCTATAGAGGACACTTTAGTGGTCAGAGAACAACAACCAAGATATTTCAAAGTGGACTATTTTGGCCCACCATTTTTAGAGATGCACATTTGTTCAGCAAGACTTGTGACAGATATCAAAGAAAAG
Organism: Trichosanthes cucumerina; assembly: GCA_036507285.1. Taxonomy (NCBI): domain Eukaryota; kingdom Viridiplantae; phylum Streptophyta; class Magnoliopsida; order Cucurbitales; family Cucurbitaceae; genus Trichosanthes; species Trichosanthes cucumerina. The sequence goes on along the minus strand of CM071835.1, from coordinate 98,494,491 downwards.
AAAACATAGGAAAAAGGGATGAAATGTCTCTTACCTTTATACTTGATGTAGAATTGTTTGATGTTTGGGGAATAGATTTCATTGGGCCTTTCCCTCCCTTTTTCGGTAATCTCTACATCCTCATGACAGTAGACTATGTGTCAAAGTGGGTTGAAGCAGTGGTTTGTCCAACAAATGATGCCAAAATAGTGATGAATTTTCTTCATAGGCACATTTTTACAAGATTTGGCACTCCAAGAGCCCTCATTAGTGATGAAGGCTCTCATTTTGTGAATTGAGCAATGACTTCTCTGTTGGGAAAATACAATGTCAAGCACAAGGTGTCAACACCATACCACCCGCAGGCCAATGGACAAGTGGAAGTGTCTAACAGAGAAATAAAAGGTATTTTGGAGAAAGTAGTCAACTCCAACAGAAAAGATTGGTTAGTTAAGCTTGATGATTCCTTATGGGCCTACAGAACAGCTTTCAAAACTTCTCTAGGCATGTCTCCTTACAGGTTGGTTTATGGAAAAGCCTGTCATTTACCTCTTGAGCTAGAACATAAGGCATTTTGGGTAGTGAAGGAGCTAAATCTAGATCTATCAGCAGTAGGTACCACTAGAATGTTGCAGCCAAATGCCAATGCCTACAAAGTGAAAACAAAAGCTTGGCATGATAAGAAAATTGTCTCCAAGTCCTTTGAAAATGGGCAAGATGTGTTGTTGTATAATTCAAGGTTGAAACTTTTCTCTGGCAAATTAAAGTCAAAGTGGTCTGGCCCATTTCGAGTAATTGAGGCATTTCCACATGGTGTTCTTACCTTGAGAGATGAAAAAAATGGAAGAGAATTCAAAGTGAATGGTCAGAAGCTCAAGCATTATTGGGGAGAGGAATTCAAAAGGGGGATAGCCTCTCTTTAGGATTAATCAGACATTCAAGCAAAAATTGCGTCAAGGGAGTATTCACTTTTGAAAATCTAATTACTCACGAGAGCTATTCCGTTTAAGTTTTTTCTTTAGTCCTTTTTCGTAGTTAGCCTCTTATTGTTCTTTTTCTTTAGCTTCCTTTCTGTTTGCTTAGTTAGTGTGTGCTTTTGGATAAGTTTGCAAGCGACCAAACAACTAGCTCGAGAATCTGGCAGGTGGCATGTCATCCATATTTCCCAATTGGGCAGTGCAGCAGCCTATCGCAGATAAAGTTGTCTGCCTAGTCCACTATTTCCAGACAAGTCAAAGATAATCTCTGCCATGGAGATTTGGAAATCAAGGAAAGGACTATTTGTGCAAAACTTTATTGGAAAGGGCAATCCTTTTGCAGGTAACTTTATTATATCATTTAATATTATAACCACCTCTCACCTTTGTTGATCTTTAAATTGAGAAGCTCGACAATACATCTTGCATTCTATCCACGAGCTTCTAAGTAAAAAACAAAGAGAGAGAAGTAGATAAGTGTTATGGCTCCATCAAAATCCAAGGGGAAGAAGAAGTTGTTCAAGGAGCCAGTTGAAGAGGAGGTTCCAACTTAAGAACCACTGGAACAAACACAAAACTCATGGCATTCTCATGCAAGGAGCAAGTCTAAGTCATCGAAATCCAAAGGAAAGAAGAAAGTGGTTGAAAAAACTGCTGAGGAGGAAACAGGTTATGATGCTTCCACGAATCCAGAGCATGTTGAGCAACTAGTGTTGCCTTCTCAACCACGAGCTTCCAAAAAGAAAGACAAACATCCAGCTAAGTCTTCCAAAAGATCTTCTATGGAGAGATTTGTTGATGCAGCAACCAGGGAGCGATTTAAGCTGCTTAAGACAAGAGAGTTGCTGCGTGAGAAAGGCTTTGCTCAACCTTTCACAAGCCTTCCTGTTTTTGTTAAGTCCAATATAATCAATCATGGATGGGAGCACTTCTACCAGCAGCCTGAGCCAACCATCATACCAATAGTACAAGAGTCCTATGCAAATATAGAACCAAACTCCAACTTCCAAACTACAGTCAGAGGCAAGCTAGTAGATTGGACTCCATCTGCTATCAATGAGCTTTTTAATTTGCAGGACATACCCAATGCAACCTATAACCAAATTGAGGTAGCAACCCCAAACTCATAGCTCAACTCTGCAGTAAAGGTAGTAGGAGTTCGAGGAACACAATGGAGAGTTTCCACCACAGGCATCAAAAGCTTGGAATCTTCCTATCTCACTAATGAAGCCAATGTCTGGATGTCCTTTGTGAAAAGTCGACTTCTACCTACCACTCATGACAACATTCTCTCTAAGGGCAGGGTTCTCATCTCTTTTGCAATCCTAAAGGTATTGAGCATTTATGTGGGTCGAATAGTTGCAAGAGAGATCCATCCCTGTGCCAAGAAGAAGGTGGACAAGTTTTTCTTTCCAAACACCATCACTAAATTGTGTCTGCAAGCTGGAGTTCCCTTTCAGCCAACTGAGGACATGGTAAGTGATCAAACTACCATTAACCTGAGTAACATTCAAAGGTTGACCAGAGGAGGAAGCAAGGGCGCAGGAGGACTAGCCGTGGGGATCAACACACTTCTGGAGCAGCAGTCTCACCTTATGTAGAAATGGGACCACTCTGAGGGGCATCACCAAGCCTATTGGTCCTATGCCAAAGCAAGGGATGCTTCAATTCAAGAGGCCATGATGTCTAATTTCAACAACCCTTACCCTCCATTTCCAGACTTTCCAGATGCAGTTTTCAACCATTGGAATCCCCACAATTTGGATGGAAATAAAAATGAGGAGGAAGAAGAGCGTCTGTCTGGTGATGAAGATTGATGAGAGAGGAGTTGTGTTTTTCTTAGCCTGCTGTGTTCCTGCATGGAGTTTAACTGTTGTTGTTTGTTGTCAGATTGCTTATTTTACTGCTTTTTATGTCTGTTTTTCTGTTGTCCAGTCCATTATCTTTCAAGTTATCTTTTGTTTTCTTCCACTTTCTCCTTAGGGTAGAAGTGAAAATGGAGAAAGTGTAGGGTTGTTTATCTAAATGAATGACATGTTTCTTCCTATCTAGTGTTGTTGTGTTCTATAGAAATGTCTCTACCTAATTGTGTTGATTTTGCCTTCCAATCTTTCCTTTTGGTTAATTGAATTAGCACTCCTGCATGCCCCTTGTTATCATTTTGAGTTCTTGAGATTTTACTCCAAGGATACTTTGCAGTTTGGCAGACCTTGTTTAGTTAGCATTCTGATTCTACTCCTTCACTCATTGAGGACAATGAGTCAATTAAGTTTGGGGGGAGTGGTAATGAGTTGACTTCCTGATTAGTCTAAAAAAATAACAAGAGTGCCTTTATGAGGTGTTTTCTCCTTATGATCTGTTGTTTTGTAAAAAAAAAAAAAAAAAAAAAAAGAGGAAGTGAATAAAAAGTAGAGTTTAGGTTAATTTGCAGTTTCAAATGAGAGTTATTCCTCTACACGGATTACTTAGTAAGACAGGGAAAGACATGATACCCATGCCTGACTTTGATCTGAAAAGTAGTTAGTGCATGAATATGCTAGGGCGACCCAATGTTGTAGCAAAGCTCGTTGTCAGGCAAGCTTCATTACCAATGTTATTGTTTGAATCGAAAGCCATAAACAAAAAGGGTACTCTCCAAAAAAAAGGTACTCTCTTAAAAAAAGGAAAAACAAGAAAACTATTTGAAGCTTAGGTGAGTTGCATCACAAATGTGACCACTCTAGGAACTAAGAGAGAGTTAGCTTGAAGAGTTGCACAATCCAAAGGGAAAATAGCTTCATAAAAGCAACAGTTTATAGAAATCAATGGAGTAATACTAACCCCTACATGGTCAGTTTCTATTTTGTTGAGTCAGCAAAGTATTTTCAATGAAGGGAAGTGGCAGTGGTGTTGTTATGGGGTTGTAAAAGGATAGTTAATTATGTGAAGCAAAAGGTTAAGAGTGTAAGTGTTATCAAGAGAGTTAGGAAGGACAATTTCTTGTATAGCTAAGGCCTGACAGTAAGTGGTTGTAGAGCCATTTAGTAATAGCTTGGGGATGATCATTGATTTGCTTTTAGTTGAGTTCTTATTACTCAGGGACGAGTAATAGTTTAAGTTTGGGGCCTTGATAGCTCTTCAAAAGAGAGCTATTAAGTGGATCACTCTGAGTAATCTAAGCCTTTTTTATTGTGGACTCTTACATTTTAAAGCTAGAAATTGTGCTTTTAAGCTGTTTGATCATCTTCATGATTAGAAAAGTCCCCTGTTAGTATTTTAAGCTAAGTGATGCCTAATGGATGCTATTATGATCTTTGCAGGATAATTGCTGCAACATTATATTCAAATGTTGAGTACATAATGGTTAATTGTTGCAGCATCTGTTGAGCAGGAAGAGACAGCAGAAAATGCTGGAGCATTTGGAGTGATTTAGCAGCATCCGAGTTGTTGGAGCAAAGAAGTACAAGAATGTTGGAGCTTGACTTGTGTTATGAACATCTTGTGGGAAAGTATGAGCAACTTGAGCACATGGCAACCACCTCAATCAATGAGACTGACAGTTGGCCCTCGCTGGACCATTCAGAAGTTGATTGCTGGAAGGCCATTGCCACGAAAACCCCGATTCTTTTTTGGAAGGGTGTTATTTAAGTCTTTTTTGCCACTTTTGGATGAGAGCTTCTTTTAGAATTAGTTTTAGGACGTTTTCTCGATAAGCACACTAGAGGATACCCCGTGGAGCTGGAGAGAAGAAGAGAAAATTTCTTGGGAAAGGAAGTTGATCTCCTCTTGAGAACTACACAGATTTATTGCTTCCTTTACTCTTGGTTTTGATTAATTTTAGTTTCTCTTCGAGTGTACTGTTTTTGCTTTCTTGTCTAAATTCTTGTTTTGTAATTTGGACCTTGCAATGCTTAGTAAAATGAATTCAAGTTGCATTAGCTACTTTTATTTCTTCTTTATCATGAGCTAATTAGCTAAGTAGAAGAATTAGGGAAGGTTATGTGAATCTGAGTTAAATGCACAACATAAGCTACACACATCCTCACCTTTAGTCATTGTGGGCTTAATCAAAACTAAGATCCGTCTGGTCAACCAGTTTTAGTTGCGTTTATTCTGAATTTGGAAAGAGGAGGAGTAAATGATTTCATTGACTAGGATTAGTTCTGACTAGGGGTTAGCTCCAGGGTAATTGATGATACTAGGAATAGTAACTAGACTAATGAATGCAAGGAGTGGAGTAATAAAAAGCAATTAAATGGGAATTAGTTGTTGCAATCAAAGATCTCTGGGAAGAGTCTGTGAAAACTTGCATTAAGTGATGGAGTAGTCTTAATGTGGCAACATTTGGCTTGTGAAGAGCATAACCAACCCCCTTATTCAACCCTTGTCTTAATCAATAGAGGTTACCTCTCATTTCTGTTATTCCGGTTTTAGAATTGTTAGAGTCCTTCTCGCAGTTTATTTCTAAGTGTTTAGTCCCCAATTGATGTTTGGTTACCTTTGATTCACTGAAGCTAAATCTATTTCAACAATTCTTCTAGATACTAATCCTAAGAATCGATTAAATTACTTATCACTTGTTGCAATAAGGTTGTGTACACTTGCACATATTAAGGTGTTGTTTTAACAAATTCAATTACACTCCTTTGAACCAACAGATATCCCCACTCACATGCCGTCTACACGAACACATAGGATCATTGTGTTTGTATCAAATACAAATGGACCATGCCCATAATATTACTAGGATGAGGTACCCAACCTTATCCCTTCACTATAGACCTTTTTAGATTGTTTCTCAAACTGAGATCCTTATATGTCTACTACATTCAGTTTAAGGGACATACAACAACCTCGGATGTTCGTTTATTGGATTTAGAGTTAATATAAGACAATATAGAGAAATCATGACATAAACAATAACACTTTATTGATTTAATTAGAACAATATTACAAACTACGAGTTTTAGGGCATAAAACCCAACAAAAACTAGGTGGAAGATCCATAAATACCTCTTCCTTGAGGTCCCCACTAAGAAATGCATTCTTGACATCATGTTGATAAAGGGGCTAGTCTGCATTAACAACAATAGATAACAATACTCTAATGGAGTTAATTTTAGCAACAGAAGCAAATGTTTCTTGATAGTCAATCCTATAGGTCTGAGTGAAACCTTTAGCAACGAGTCTAGCTTTGTACCTCTCAATGCTCCCAACGGTTTTACACTTTACAGTAAACACCCATTTACATCCTACAGTCTTCTTACCTTTCGGTAAATCTATTATATTCCATGTGCCATTTTGTTTAAGAGCATTCATCTTTTCAATAACTGCTAACCTCCAATTCAAATAATTTAGGGCCTCCTGTATATTCCTTAGACAATCTATGGTAAGAGAGGTAAATTGATATAGGATATTTGGTGCAATTATGGGTAGCTTTCCTATGGGCTATTGGAATAACAAGATCCGATATGTAAGATAAATGATCTAAAGTAGGATGGGAAATAAAATTACCTGGATCTTCAGGATCAGTCGTCGGAGTATTAGATTGGTTCTGTGATAGATTTACTATCTGGTCCTGGTTCTTTTGATTTACTACCCTTCTAATATAAACCTGAAGTTCAAATTCTCGATCAATCATACCACTTTATAGTGTTTCTCCCTCTGAAGAAGAGTTTTTCATACTTGGCATTGGAGAATTAGAACTCTTAACCTTCGGACTAATGAGTTTAGGTAGAGGGGACGTATCCAAGAAATTATCTTCTAATTAGATACCATCTCCTCCTGAAGATAATTTGGCTTAAAAAAAGGTTGATATTCCAAAAAAGAAACGTCCATGCTCTCAAAATATTTTTCTTTATGGGGCAAAAACATTTATACGCTTTCTTGTTTGAAACATATCCCAAATACATTTAGAAGGCCTAGGATCAAGTTTAGACCGAAAAATGTTAGGGAGATGAACATATGTTGTATAACCAAAAACTTTGATAGGTAGATCAGAAAATAAGCGTACATAGGAAAAAAAGGTCTAGAAATGATTCAAGGGTGTCTTAAAATCCAAAACTTTTGTAGGCATTCGATTAATAAGATATGCGCTCGTAAGGATAGCTTCTCCCCACAAATAATTAGGAACATGCATAGAAAACATAAGAGCACGAACAACATCAAGTAAGTGTCTATTTTTTCTTTCAGCAATGCTATTTTGTTGAGGAGTGTCTCGACACGTCGATTGGTGAAAAATACCTTTGGCTTTAAAGAATTCATTTAAGTATTCATTCAAATACTCTTTTCCATTATCAGAATGCAAAATAATAATTTTGGTTTGGAATAAAGTTTCAATCATGTTATAAAACTGAATAAAAATATCTTTCACATCTGACTTTTGTAAGCAAATAAATCCAAGTTAATCGGGCATGGTCATCAATGAAGGTAACAAACCACCGTTTTTCACTATGAGTTAAGACTTTAGATGACCCAAAACATCACTATGAATTTCTTGGAATTTTTGTTCTAATCTCATGTTTGTAAATTACTGTTTGAAATTAATAAGAGTTATTTATTTCATTACTTTGTGTCTCGCAATATTTGCAAACTTTTCCAATAAACTAAGCTCTAGGGTCATTGAATTTATGAGAGAACTAAAACTTGAACGGTGTGTAGTGGACACACAGGGAGGATCACGTTCGAGTTAATGACCCAAACGGTCTAAAGTATATGGATAGGGTTGGAGACCTAATCCTAGCTATGCTGTGGATGCGACCCGCTATGTATTAGATACAAACGAGGTGATCTGACTCGTTCATGTGGTTGACATGCGAGTGGGGGCATCCTGTGCAATGAGATTGTACAAGACCAGGACCGTGAATTATTAGACCCATCGATGTAACACCGCTTGTGATGAAGGACTAATAACCGTGAGATGACCATTAGTGACTCGACCTGAATCCTGAGCGTCTTATGGACTCTAGTCTGCGGGGGTTTGTCCTTTGACTAGTACGGGTGAGGGTGGTCACAGTTACTCGCCCAATATGCCTATCTTCTCCGGGACAGGACCAAGTAGGGAGTTGGGAACTTAACTACGCGAGATGAAATTCACTCGTTCCCGCCTTTAGGGAAACTAGAGGGGTTGTTCCCTTAAGTGTTGTCTCCTGAGCTTGGACAACGGGCGCCCACCTTCTCACTGGCCCAAGAAGGGTGTTGTGTATGGTTGGACTATCACAATGTGTTGTTCATTAGAGGAGCAGTGGAGACTTAAGGAACAAGAAGTAGACACAAGGGTAAAACGGTAATTTGACCCAGCCGTGTCTACGAACAACCTATGAAGGGTCGACTCGTGGGCATTGGTTATATCAGTGGACACGTAATATTCTGCACTGACGGGAGTGCAGCTATGGGCTATAGTGGAGTGTTACTGTAGCTAATGAATGTTGATTAACCTAGTCAAAGAGTTTGACAGGTTAATCTCGGATCATTGGAGTCCGTCACTGTAGGTCCATTAGGTCCCTCGGTTGGCTCAATCTGGGTTAAAAGAAGCTTTAATGTTTTGGTATGAAATTGAAGTGTTCAATTTCACTTAAAAAGTATTTAAGTCATTTATATGAGATATGAATGATATAATATATAGTTTAATGTGAATGAGATTCATAATAAACTATAGGTTAGCCTAATTCAACGTTGAATTAGGGCTAATTGGAGAAATTAATTGAGAGAAATTAAATTGGATGTGATTCAATTTAATCAATCAACAATTATTGCAAATGTGATTTGCAATATGAGATATGAGATATCTTATATTATATGGTTATGCAAATGAGATTTGCATAACCTATGGTTGTGGTAAAGTGGTAATAATGTGGAGACTTTAACTCCATCAATTTCCACTATTTAAACCCTTTGCAAGAAGGGATTGGAAACCCATTCTCTCATTTTTTTTATTTTCATCAAAGAGAAGAGATTAAGAATTCTCTCAACTCTCTCAACTCTCCTCCCTCTCCAAAACACCAAAAGTCCCACTACTTTCCTTCTTCCAAAGGAAGAACAACCGAGAAGGTCGTTGGTGGTGTTCGGGTTTCGTTCGAGAGAAACGTTCGTTGAGATCGAGTAGCACGAAGTGTTCGTGACCAAAGAAGGAATCTTGAAGATTTGTCTACAACAAGTAAGTGTGTACTTCTTGCTGTAATTTCTTCCTTCTTTACATGTTTAACTTAGATCTAAGAGTTAGATCGTTTTAACAAAAAATCAAGTAGCATAACGATACCTTGACGATTCGATCGTCTTCCGCTGCGCGGGGATTTTCATTCCCTACAATTGGTATCTGAGCCATTTCGATGGTTCTTCGTTATGCACTGTTTTTTGTTAAAATAGGTGGGTAAATTGCCTTAATTTATGTGATAAATTGTTGGTTTGCTTAATGGATGTTTCGATTTTTGGCACTAGAATAGATTTACAATTTATGTTGATGAGATCAATGTAAGGGTTCGTTGTTTTTGGGCATTTTGTTGTAAATTGAGTCTGTAAGTCCGAGTCTTTCGTGGCAAGAGTTGCTGTGAAGAAATCGGAGCGGAAACGGGCAGAATTCGATGAAGAACAACAAAGGTGTTTGTTGTTCTGTCGATGCCGTTGAGACGCTGTTCATCGGCGTCTCAACGCTATCCTTGCGGGCACTGGCTTGGCTGCAGAGCAGCATTGCAACGCTAGGCGTAGCGTTGCAACGCCACGGCGTGGAGCACGCTGGCATCAACGCCCGGACGCGTAATAGCGTTGTTATAACGCCACGTCGTTGCCAGCGTTGCACGCACGCGTAGTGGGGCGATTCATGGGCGGTTTCGCGAGTTCGTGGGCAAATGTTGAGTAGTGGGGCAGTTTATTTTGGTTTTTTTATTATTTTTAATTATTTTAAAATGTATTTATTTATTTATTTAATTATTTTATTAAATAATATTAATATAATTGTTATATTAATGTTATTTAATTAAATAATTGCCCCTAGGTACCAAAAATCGGTCCATTTTTACTTTTTAATTATTTTATGCATGAGATGTATGATTTAATTAAATTCTATGTGCATATTGCATGTCATATAGATTTAAAATCTCACCTTAGGTTAAACATTTTCATGCATCATTTATATTATAAGAGTTATAATATATAGTTTGCATGATAGGTTATATTATAAGAGTTATAATATAATAAAATGCATGTTTAATTTAATTAATATAAGTGTTATATTTTTTAGATTAAAGTATGCTCATGCATTAATATTCATGAGATGAATTATATTATGTTATAGTATATAGTTATTCATGTGATGAATGATCAAGCACTATAACATAGAAATGCATGCAACCTAAGTTAATTATTAGTTTTAAAGAGTTTAGAACTTGAATAATTAGACTTAGGTTTTCTATTTTATAATGAGATTAGAAATTAGGAAATCAAAGTTTAGTCTATGAATGGAGACTGATTAGTAACTCTGTCTAAGGAAAGTTTTGTCTAAAGGTGGGGTATTTAAGTTGACGCATGAACACCTACAGGAAACCGACCTGGGAGTGAATTCGGTCCGGAGATTCTTAGATTTTACTTATCGTGAGTGCCGCTAATTAAAAGTGTTTTAATTTACTCACATAGACCTAAGTAATAATGTGATAGACCTAAGTAATAATGTGATTATAAACTTATGTTAATACCATATAAGAGTTATATTGGTAGACTTAGGTAAATTTTAGCCGGTTTACCTAGGTCAATTCCTATTAAAATTAAAGTGCTAAGTGGGAGGAAATAAATTGTATGAGATACATTTGATTTTCCAAACGACAAATCTCCGTTAAGTCCGCACCGTGAGATCTATACTCGGCCTCGTGGCGCAAATGGGAGCGTCCTCCTTCGGGTGGCATTTGTATAGGTCAATATCATCGTGGATGGAGAGAGTACTTATAGTGAGTGGGAGCGGGGCTTGTGAAAATGGGACCCACGGTCTCTTCTTTCGATTCACACCGTGAGACCCCTATGATCCGCCTGCTAGTTTGGCCTGGACCAGACTATCCCTTCGGAGGGCCTGATCATGGGAGTCGGAACACCGTGAATTCCCGAAAGAGATACAGTTTCCTAGTTAGTTTTCCTTCTTGGTTCACCTTTCGGTGGCTATTGTTTGGACGGATGCTTGGAAACTTAAAGATTGAGGGTGACACTCACAGAATTAGTTAGGTGTTAATGAATTCGATCGAATAATGGTAATTAGACGCCTAATGGAATAAGAGTTATTCTGGGATTTGGGTCTGATCGAGAAAGTCTCGTCCTAGAGGAGGAATGTTCTGTTCACCCTTCGGTGACGGACATTCTAAACCTTTAGGATATCATTGCAAAATTTTGAATGACCTAGGGATCATGAAACAATTTTGCTAAAACTTGATTGGATTTCAAAAGTTTTTTGCGAGACTAACACAAAGTTTCCCTAAATTTTTCAGCTTAAAACATGTATAGCGCAATTATAGCTCTACTCGCGTCCGATAAATTAGTGGGAGATAATTACCAAACTTGGAAAAACAACATAAACACAATTTTGGTAACTGACGACATTAAGTTCGTGCTCTCTGAGGAGTGTCTTCAGATGTCGGGCTCGACTGCGTCGCGAAGTGTTCGCGATGCCTACGATCAATGGATCAGGGCCAATGAAAAGGCCAAGGTCTATATCATTGCCAGCATGTCTGATGTATTGGCAAAGAAGCATGAGCTGATGGTCACCGCTAAGGAGATCATGGAGTCCTTGCAGGAAATGTTTGGACAACAAATTTTCAGTCCGGCATGATGACTCGCTCAAATACGTCTTCAACGCACGGATGAAAGAGGGGTCGTTTGTCTGTGAACATGTTCTAGACATGATGACCCACTTTAATTTGCCTAAGATGAACGGGGCTTCGATCGACGAGTCGAGCCAAGTAAGTTTTATTCTGGAGACTCTTAGAAGAGTTTCCGCCTGGCCAATAGCAATCTTTGTTATGAACAAAATTAGCTACACTCTGACTACCCTCCTCAATGAGCTACAGAATTTCCAGTCCTTGAACAAAGTCAGGGCACCGGAATCTGAGGCAAATGTTGCCTACAGGTCTTATCACAGGGGTTCGACCTCTGGGACGAAACCTGTTCTCCTTCACGCCCGAAAGGGAAGAAGAGGATGAAGAGGGGTAAAACTGACCGAGCTGCCGCCCACAAGGGCAAGAAGGTCAAGGAAGTTGCAGAGAAAGGGAAGTGTTTTCACTGCAATGGGGGCGGACAGTGGAAGAGGAATTGTCCCAAATTCCTAGCCGAGAGGAAGAATCAAGGTAAATGTGATTTACTTGTGACAGAAACCTGTTTAGTGGAGAGTAGTGACTCTGCCTGGATATTGGATTCGGGTGCCACTAACCAAGTTTGTTTCTTTTTCGTGGGATTGATTCTGGCGTACCGCTGAGAAGGTGAGGTGACTCTACGGGTTGGATCCAGGGAGCTTGTCTCTGCTGCAGCGATCGGCATGGTGAAGCTACATTTTGGCGGGAAGTACTTATTATTAGATAATTTGTACATTGTACCAGGGTTTACTAGAAACCTTGTTTCCATTTTCTTCCTAATTGAACAATGTATATCTGTTTCTTTTGAATCAAATAAAGCGTTTATTTCTTTCAAAGGCAATCTTATTTGTTCAGCTTCACTTGAGCATAATCTGTATGTTTTAAAACCTAATTCGGTCAAAAGTGTTTTGAATACTCAATTGTTTAAAACGGCAGAAACACGAACTAAGAGAGCGAAAGTTTCTCCTAAGGAAAATGCCCATCTTTTGCATCTACGGTTAGGCCACATTAATCTCAATATGATTGAGAAACTAGTGAAGAGTGGACTTCTAAACGAGTTGGAAGAAAACTCTTTACCGGTGTGTGAGTCATGCCTTGAGGGCAAGATGACCAAACGTCCTTTTAGTGGAAAAGGATATAGAGCCAAAGAGCCTCTTGAGTTAGTACATTCTGACCTCTGTGGTCCGATGAATGTTAAAGCTCGAGGCGGTTATGAATACTTCGTGTATTTCATAGACGATTACTCGAGGTATGGGTATATTTACCTAATGCACAAGAAGTCTGAAACTCTTGAAAAGTTCAAGGAGTACAAGACTGAGGTTGAGAACCTATTAGGTAAATCGCTTAAAACACTTCGATCAGATCGAGGTGGAGAGTACATGGACACTGAATTCCAGGACTATATGATAGAACACGGAATTACGTCCCAACTCTCAAAGACTGGTATGCCCACAGTGAGAATGGGGGTATCGGAGAGGAGAAACAGAACCTTGTTGGACATGGTTCGGTCAATGATGAGCTATGCTCGTCTCCCTGATTCTTTTTGGGGTTACGCAGTGGAGACTGCGGTTTATATTTTGAACAACGTTCTATCGAAGAGTGTTTGTGAAATACCTTTCGAGCTCTAGAGTGGACGTAAAGGCAGTTTACATCACTTCAGGATTTGGGGATGCTCGGCCCACGTGTTGGTGTCAAACCCGAAAAAGTTAGAACCCTATTTGAAATTGTGCCTATTCGTAGGTTACCCTAAAGAGACTAGGGGTGGTCTATTTTTCGATCCTAAGGAAAATAGGGCGCTTGTGTCGACAAACGTCACTTTCCTAGAGGAAGACCACGTCAGGGATCATTTACCGAGGAGTAAAATTGTGCTAAATGAAATGGACAGTACATCAGCAAGAGTTACTGATGGGGCTAGTACTTGTTGTTGATCCTAGCACATCTAGTCAAATCTGTTCCCAAGAGTTGGGGATGCCTCGACGTAGTGGGAGGGCTGTGAGACAGCCTAATCATTACATGGGTTTAGCTGAAACCTCAGTTGTCGCTCCTGATGATGATTGTGAGGATCCATTGACCTATGATCAGGCAATGGTTGATGTTGACAAAGACGAATGGATTAAAGCTATGGACCGGGAAATGGAGTCTATGTACTTCAATTCTGTCTGGGAGCTTGTGGATCAACCGGATGGGGTAAAACCTATTGGTTGCAAATGGATCTACAAGTGTAAACGTGGCGTAGATGGGAAGGTGCATACCTTCAAAGCCCGACTAGTGGCAAAGGGTTTTACCCAGGTTGAAGGGGTTGACTATGAGGAGACCTTTTCACCTGTTGCCATGGTAAAGTCGATCAGGATCCTTCTGGCCATTGTCGCATATTATGACTACGAGGTATGGCAGATGGACGTCAAGACAGCCTTTTTTGAATGGCAAACTTGATGAAACCATCTACATAGACCAACCCAAAGGGTTCATTGCCCAAGGCCAAGAGCAAAAGGTTTGTCGGCTTCATAGGTCCATTTATGGGTTGAAACAAGCTTCGAGGTCTTGGAATATAAGGTTTGATGAGGTGATCAAATCTTATGGCTTTGATCAAAATGTCGACGAGCCTTGTGTCTACAAGAAAATCGTTGACAAAACTGTCACATTTTTAGTGTTATATGTGGACGATATTCTTCTCATTGGGAATGCGGTAGAATTTCTTACTGACATTAAGAAGTGGCTAGGTTCGCAATTCTAAATGAAAGATTTGGGAGAAGCTCAGTATGTTCTAGGTATCCAGATAGTCCAGAACCGGAAGAACAGAACGGTAGCTTTGTCTTAGGCGTCTTATATTGACAAGATGTTGTCTAGATATAAGATGCAGAACTCCAAGAAGGGTTTGCTGCCTTTCAGGCATGGGGTTCACTTGTCTAAGGATCAGTGTCCTAAGACTCCTCAAGATGTTGACGATATGAGACGGATTCCATATGCTTCAGCTGTAGGGAGTCTGATGTATGCCATGTTGTGTACTAGGCCCGACATTTGTTATGCAGTAGGGATTGTCAGTAGGTATCAGTCCATTCCAAGATTAGATCACTGGACAACCGTAAAGGCAATCCTCAAGGATCTTAGGAGAACGAGGAACTACAACTTAGTGTATGGTAGTGGGAATTTGATCCTTACGGGATACACAGATTCTGACTTTCAGACCGATAAGGATTCTAAGAAATCCACTTCGGGGTCAGCCTTCATTCTGAATGGAGGAGCTGTAGTATGGCGAAGCATCAAGCAGGGATGCATCGCCGATTCCACCATGGAAGCAGAGTATGTTGCGGCTTGTGAAGCTTCAAAGGAAGCTGTTTGGCTTAGGATGTTCATGACGAATTTGGAAGTTGTTCCAAATATGAACTTGTCGATCACACTGTTCTGTGATAACAGTGGTGCGGTAGCCAACTCCAGAGAGCCTCGGAGCCATAAGAGAGTCAAACACATTGAGCGTAAGTATCATTTGATATGGGAGATTGTGCACCGCGGAGACGTGACAGTCACGCAAATAGCGTCGGAGCACAACGTAGCTGATTCATTTACAAAGCCCCTCACGGCTAACGTGTTTGAGGGTCACCTAGAGAGTCTAGGTCTTCGAGAGTTTCCTGACTAGGGCAAGTGGGAGATGTGTAAACGGGTATTCAATGCCCTAGTTTATTGTATTACTTCATTGTAATTTATGTACATTTAAGAAATGTATTTTCTCCACTAGCTTAGTCCAAGTGGGAGTTTGTTGGAATTTTTATCCTAATCTCGTGTTTGTAAATTACTATTTGAAATTAATAAGAGTTATTTATTTCATTACTTTGTGTCTCGCAATATTTACAAACTTTTCCAATAAACTAAGCTCCGTGGTCATTGAATTTATGAGAGAACTAAAACTTGAAGCGGTGTGTAGTGGACACACAGGGGAGGATCACGTTCGAGTTAATGACCCGAACGGTCTGATATATGGATAGGGTTGGAGACCTAAGCTGGATACGTTGTGGATGTGGCCCGCTTTGTATTAGATACAAACGAGGTGATCGACTTGCGTTCATGTGGTTGACATGTGAGTGGGGGCATCCTGTGCAATGAGATTGTACAAGACCAGGGACCGTGAATTATTAGACCCATCGATGTAACTCGCGTTGTTGTGAAGGGACTAATAACCGTAGATGACCATTAGTGACTCGACTTGAATCTCGAGCGTGTTACGGAGTTCTGTCGGCGGGGTCCGTCCTTTGACTAATACGGGTGAGGGTGGTCACGATTACTCGCCCAATATGCCTATCTTCTCGTGGCGAGGACTAAGTAGGCGGTGGGAACTTAACTACGCGAGATGGAATTCACTCGTCCCGCCTTTAGGGAAACTAGAGGGTTGTTCCCTTAAGCGTTTGTCTCGTGGCTTGGACAACGGACGCCCACCTTCTCACCGCCCGAGAAGGGTGTTGTGTATTGTTGGACCATCACAATGTGTTGTTCATTAGAGGAGCAGTGGGGACTTAAGGAACAAGAAGTAGACATAGGGGTAAAACGATAATTTGACCCAGTCGTGTCTACGAACAACCTGTGAAGGGTCGACTCATGGGCATTGGTTATATCAATGGACACATAAGATTCTGCACTGACGGGAGTGCAGCTACGGGCTATAGTGGAGTGTTACCGTAGCTAATGAATGTTGATTAATCGGGTCAAAGAGTTTGATAGGTTAATCTCGGATCATTGGAGTCCGTCACTGTAGGTCCATTAGGTCCCTCGGTTGGCTCAATCTGGGTTAAAAGAAGGGTTAATGTTTTGGTATGAAATTGAAGTGTTCAATTTCACTTAAAGGGCATTTATGTCATTTATATGAGATATGAATGATATAATATATAGTTTAATGTGAATGAGATTCATAATAAACTATAGGTTAGCCTAATTGTTGAATTAAGGCTAATTGGAGAAATTAATTGAGAGAAATTAAATTGGATGTGATTCAATTTAATCAATCCACAATTATTGCAAATGTGATTTGCAATATGAGATATGAGATATCTAATATTATATGGTTATGCAAATGAGATTTGCATAACCTATGGTTGTGGTAAAGTGATAATAATGTGGAGATTTTAACTCCATCAATTTCCACTATTTAAACCCTTTGCAAGAAGGGATTGGAAACTCATTCTCTCATTTTTTTTATTTTCATCAAAGAGAAGAGATTAAGAATTCTCTCAACTCTCTCAACTCTCCTCCCTCTCCAAAACACCAAAAGTCCCAGTACTTTCCTTCTTCCAAAGGAAGAACAACCGAGAAGGTCGTTGGTGGTGTTCGGGTTTCGTTCGAGAGAAACGTTCGTTGAGATCGAGTAGCACGAAGTGTTCGTGACCAAGGAAGGAATCTTGAAGATTTGTCTACAACAAGTAAGTGTGTACTTCTTGCTGTAATTTCTTCCTTCTTTACATGTTTAACTTAGATCTAAGAGTTAGATCGTTTTAACAAAAAATCAAGTAGCATAACGATACCTTGACGATTCGATCGTCTTTCGTTGCGCGGGGATTTTCATTTCCTACATAATTAGGTAAAAAGGAGAGGAAGCTTTGTAAGGTTCGGGTGAATAAGTGGATCTATGATTTTTTTGCAAGAATACAACTTTCACAATAAAAAAACAGAACAATCAATACCTTTAAATAATTTCGGAAATAAGTACTTTAAATAGAAAAAACTGGGATGCCATAATCTACGATGCCAAAATATTATAGGGGGTGTTTGACCCATGGTTTTGGGTGATGGTTTAGGGTTCCAAACCCAAAACTATGTTTGGTACAAGGTGTTTTAAAACCCTTGATTTTGAAACACAACCTCATGGGTTACTACAGTGCAACTCCATGGGCTCTGTACCATGTTTTTCTCTCCCTTTTATCGTTTTTCATTTTCGACGACCATTTCGACAACAATTCCAATGACAAATCCGACGACCACAGATAATGATAACTCTGATGACTACATCGACGACTCGACCAACTCCGACAACTACCAACAATAACAACTTCGACAACTACACTGATGACCGCCAACAACGATAACTCCAACGACTCGACCAACTCTGATGACAACTCCAATGACCACCCTACGACTATCAAAATCGGCAACTTCGATGACCACACCAGACTCGACCACCGCGACGATTACTTTAAGTGACCACTACGATGAAAACTCTATAGATTAGTTTGATGGTCACTCCTACGATTGGACCACCCCATTAACTTGATACTTCGATGCCCCAACCACTGCAACTCGAATTGTTCGAACCACCAACAACGACCATCTAATAACCACTTTGACTACCCAACCACCAACAACCATAGTTGACGACCATTGCGACGACCCGATAACCATAATTGACAACCATCCCAAAAATTCAACTACCTAGCAACTATTGTCAACGACAGCCTATTGACCACTCTAATGACTCGACCACCCTAGCAACCCGATCACCTCGATGATTACTTTGACGTTCACCTAAACCTGATGACCTAATCACAACCATTGTTGACGACCATTTGGTGACCAATCTAATGACCACCCAACAACCTGACCACTCCGATGATTACTTCAAAGATCACCCCAACCTGACAACCCAACCACCCAAACACCATTGTTGACGACCACTTAGTGATCACTCTAATGACCACCCTGATGGAGATCGGATCCTCTTGAGCAGCGGAAACGTGTTTTGGAATCGTAATTGTAGGTTTATTTTGGTTGAAAATAAAAACCAGTACATTGGGAAAAAACACAGAACAAGCATACATTTCCTAATCTAATTAGGCATCGAACTAATCATGCAAACATGCTTTAAATGAAACTAAACTAAAAGGGAATTCAGAATTTACCTTTGTAGTTTTAATCTCCCATCAACACCTTGCTCCCTTTACACAGCAACTCAGCAACACCAAAAGAACTTCTATGTTTTTCCAACAGGACACAACCACCCAGTAAACCTCCTATTCTCTGGATTCTACTTAGATTTTTTCTTTTGGTGGGAAGGAATCCAACTTTTGGAGAAGAAAGAAGGGAATTTTGTGAGAGAGTTTTTTGTTACAGCAATTCACAATCACACTGTGAATCATCGATCAATCAATTCACAGATACCCTCTCCCTGTTTAACTGTCGATAGGGAGAGAAAGAGGGAAGGTGGGAACATGTCATCATGACACGTTCCCTTTAATTAATTTAATAAATTAATTAATTAATTTAATAAATTAATTAATTAATTTAATTAATAATTAAATTATATTTAATTATAAATTAATTTTAATTTTACTTAAATCACATTTAACCAAAATTAAATTAAATATCATATATATAATTATGATTAAATCATATTTAATCAATATTCCCTCTAACCTATAGTTTTAATGCACATTAAATTTTAACCTATAGTTTTCAAATATGAATCACATTCACATTTCAATTTAATATTTGAACTCTTTCAAATATTTAATTCTCTCATATAATTTAATATGAATCTTATTCACATTAAATTTATAATATATAGTTCCAAAACTATATATTATATCGTATCTATATACATTAAATATATTCCGAAATGAATTTGAACATTTTAAATTCAAACGATCTAAGAACCCTTTACGAGCTAGAAGGTGGACCTAATGGACCTGCAGATCAGAAGCTCCAACGATACGAGATTATTCGGTTAATCTCATTAACCTCATAATCAACATTCGTTAACTTCGGGAACACTCCACTAAACTCCCGCAGCTGCACTCTTCTCACTGTAGATACATTTCTTTGTCCACGAAGATTGACCAATAACAGCAAGTCAATCCTTCACGAATGTTCGTAACACCAGCTGGGTCAAAATACCGTTTTACCCCTGGGTTACATCTTGTACCTTAAGTATCAGTGCTCCTCTAATGAACAATTTGTTTGTGGTCCTACCAACAAACAGACGTCCCTCTCGGGCCAATGAGAGGGTCGGGCCATTTGTTCAAGTCCCGGAGACACCACTTAAGGGAACATTCATCTACTTACCCTACTAGGCAGGAAGGAGTGAATTCCATCTTGCTAAGTTAAGTTCACAACCGCTCACTCGGTCTTGTCCCCAAGAAGGTAGGCATATTGAGTCGGCGAATCTGGCCACTCTCACCCAACTAGTCAAAGGACAATCCCTCGCAAACAGAAGTTCGTAACCTGCTCAAGATTGAGATTAAGTTGCCTAAGTCATCCTAGTGAAATAGAAACCTAACTAGTCAACGGAGTTACATCTAGTGGTTACTATTTCGCGGTCTGGTCTTATGTAATCTCGTTACATAGGATATCTCCACTCATATGTCATCTACACGAACACGTTAGGATCACAGTGTTTGTATCATATACAAAGTGGGCCACATCCATAGTTTTACCAGGGTAAGGTACCCAAACCTTATCCCCATACCATATACCCTTTAGGTTGTATCTCGAACCGAGATCCTTTATATGTACACTACATTCAGTTAAAGATACATTTTACAGCCTTGGATGTTTAGTTTATTGGATTTAGGGTTAAAACAATGGCAATATCGAACAATAACTTTTTATTGAAATAATAACACAAAAATTAGAACATAATTACAAGTTACGAGTTTTAGGGCACAAACCCAACAAACTCCCACTTGAATTAAAACTCTAGTGGGGTACATCATAATCTAAAACAGTGGTTACAGAGATACAAATACAATAAACTAGGGCATCCATATACCCATTACATATCTCCCACTTGCCCTAGATTAGCCTATGTACATGTCTCGTAGACCTAGACTTTCCAGATTACCCTCAAATACTTTAGCCGTGGGAGTCTTTGTAAACGGGTCAACAATTTTGTGCTCTGAAGCGGTCTTCGTGACTGTCACATCTCCTCGTTGCACTATTTCTCGTATCAGGTGATACTTCCTCTCGATGTGCCTGTGTCGCTTATGGCTGCGAGGTTCCTTTGAATTGGCTACCGCACCACTGTTGTCACAGTATAAGGTGATGAGAAATTTCATATTTGGAACAACTTCCAAATTAGTAAGGAATTTCCTTAGCCAAACAACCTCTTTAACTACTTCACAAGCAGCAACATACTCAACCTCCATTGTGGAGTCAGCGATGCATCACTGCTTGATGCTTCGCCATACTATAGCTCCTTCTTTAAGGGTGAAAACGGATCCCGATGTGGATTTTCTTGAATCCTTATCGGTTTGAAAATCAGAATTAGTGTATCCTGTAAAGATCAAATCCTTAGTCCCATACACAAGCGTATAGTCCCTCGTTCTCCTAAGATACTTGAGGATATTTTTAACTTCGGTCCAGTGGTCTAACCCTAGATTGGATAGGTACCTACTGACTATTCCAACTGCATAACAAATGTCTAGCCTCGTGCACAGCATAGCATACATTAAGCTACCTACTACAGAGGCATAGGGAATACGTCTCACATCCTCAACTTCTTGAGGGGTCTTAAGACACTGTTCCTTAGACAGATGAACTCCATGCCTGAAGGGTAATAAGCCCCTCTTTAAATTCTGCATCGAATATTGTGACAACATTTTGTCGACATAAGATGCTTGAGATAGAGTTAGCGTTCTGTTCTTGCGATTCCTGAAAATCTTAATCCAAGAACATATTGCGCCTATCCCAAATCTTTCATTTGGATTTGGGTTGCCAACCAATTCTTTATGTTAGTAAGGTATCCTACATCATTCCCAATGAGTAGGATATCATCCACATAAAGCACTAAGAAAGCTACTTTGTTGTTGATGATCCTCTTGTAAACACAAGTCTCATAAACGTTTTGGTCAAAGCCATAAGACTTGATCGCAATATCAAATCTTATGTTCCAAGATCTAGATGCTTGTTTCAACCCATAAATGGATCGATTGAGCTTGCACACTTTTTGCTCATGACCTTTGGTTATGAACCCTTCGGGTTTGAGACATATAGATGCTCTCGTTAAGATTACCATTCAAAAAGGCAGCCTTGACGTCCATTTGCCAAATTTCATAATCATAAAATGCGGCTATAGACAAGAGTATCCTAATAGACTTAAGCATAGCAACAGGGGAAAAGGTTTCCTCATAGTCAACCCATTCCCTTTGGGTAAAACCCTTTGCTACAAGTCTAGCCTTAAAGGTCTGTACCTTTCCGGTTGCATCTCTCTTTCTCTTGTAGATCCATTTTCACCCTATGGATCTTACCCCTTCAGGTTGGTCTACAAGTTCCCATACTGAATTGAAGTACATTGACTCCATTTCAAGATCCATGGCTTTGATCCATTGGTCTTTGTCTACGTCATTCATTGTTTGTCTATAAGACAATGGATCTTCTACACCGTCATCAGGTATGACGACTTGAGTTTCAGCTAAACCCAAGTAGCGGTCAGGTTGGAAAACAACCCTCCCACTACGTCAAGGCATTCCCAATGATTGAGAAGGACGAGACTGACTTGATGTGCTGACTTCTTCATGAACTCTTGATGAAGGTCTAACTTGATCGATAACTCTTATTGGTTCATCTGTAGATTCGTTTAGTACTAGTTTACTACGTGGTTTATGGTTTCTCATATGATCTTCCTCCAAGAAAATGACGTTTGTCGATACAATCACCTTGTTTTCTTGTGGGTCGTAGAAAAGACCACCTCTTGTTTCTTTGGGATAGCCAACAAATTGGCATAATCTTGAACGAGGTTCCAGTTTCTTTGGGTTTGTCACTAGCACGTGTGCCGGACAACCCCAAATTCTGAAGTGTTGTAAACTAGGTTTACGACCCTTTCACAATTCAAAAGGTGTTTCTAAAACACTCTTTGATAGAAGAGTGTTTAAGATTTGAACTACAGTCTCTACTGCGTATCCCCAAAACGAGGCAGGCAATTGAGCATAGCTCATCATAGATCGAACCATGTCCAACAAGGTTCTATTTCTCCTTTCTGACACACCATTTTGTTGTGGTGTATTAGGTGTTGAGAGTTGAGATTTAATTCCATGTTCTATCAAATAGTCCTGGAATCTCAAATCCATATACTCTCCACCTCGATCGGATCGAAGTGTTTTAATGGTTTTCTCTTATGCATTCTCTACTTCAGCCTTATACTCTTTGAACTTTTCAAGGGCCTCAGACTTGTGATTCATTAGGTATAGATAACCATACCTCGAATAATCATCTATGAAAGAGATGAAATATTCGTACCCTCCTCGAGCTTTAACATTTACCGAATCACAAAGATCTGAATGTATAAGTTTTAAGGGTTCTAGGGCTCTATAACCTTTTCCAGTAAAAGGTCACTTAGTCATTTTACCTTCCAAGCATGATTCGCAAGGAGGTAAAGAATCGTCTTCTAACTTGTTTAGAAGTTCATTCTTAGATAGACTCTCAATTCGGTTGAGATTTATATAACCAAGTCTAAGATGCCATAGATAGGTATTATTATGAGAAATTATTTGCCTTTTACTTTGAGTATTAGCAGTTTTAAACATCTCATGATTCAAAATTGCTTTAGTTCGATTTGGTTTAAGTACATACAAGTTGTTTTCTAACTTAGCAGAACAAACATTGACACCCTTTTTCGAAATGAACACTTCATTGATAGAAAAAGAAATACAATATCCAAGTTCTATTAAACAAGAGATAGAAATTAAGTTCCTCTTAATCTTGGGAACTATACACAGATTTTCTAAAAAGATAAATCTATCTCTAAAAAACAGCTTGGCATCTCCCACTGCACGAGCTGAGACGACGTCTCCCGTTCTGATCCTTAGCGTCATCTCACACTCTTCGAGCTCCTTGAATGAACTAGTTTCCTGAAAAGAAGAGCAAACGTGATTAGTGCCTCCTAAATCAAGTATCAAAGTAAAATCATCATTTTCCACTAAGCAAGTTTCAAGAATAAATAAATCGGATTTACCTTTCTTCTCTTTGAGCTCAGCAAGGTATTTTGGGCAGTTTCGCTTCCAGTGCCCGTCCATGTTGCAGTGGAAACACTTTCCTTTGTCTGCAACCTTGGCTTTTCCCTTGCCCTTATCAGCAGCAGGTGCCTTCCCTTTCCCTCCTATCTTTTTCTTTTGGGTCTTCTTAAGCCTAGAAGATGAACTACAAGACTTAGTCCCAAAGGATGAACCCTTTTGGAACCTTCTGGAATGGGCAAACAGATTTGCCTCTCCATCATCCTCTCCCTTATTCTTCATAAGAGACTAGAAAGTTTGTAGTTCATTAAGGAGAGTAGTCAAGTTATACTCTATCTTGTTCATCACTGCATTGCTGCGGAATTGCAGGAAACTCTTCGAAAAAAATTCCAGGATGAACGAGACCTGACTTTGCTCGTCTATGACTGCGCCATTCATTTCAGCCACGTTGAAGTGGACCATCAGATCGAGAACGTGTTCTCTCACCGACGACCCCTCTTTCATACAGGAGTTATAAACGTAGTTCAGGGATTTGTATCTAGATGGTTGTTCAAACATATTTTGCAACGAACTCATGATCTCACGAGCTGAGACCATGCCCCGTGCTTTTTGGCTAGAACTTCAAAAGCACTGGCCAAAATATAGACCTTGGCCTTATCATTGGCCTTGATCCAACGGTCGTACGCCTCCTTAACAGATTGAGGAGCGTTTCGAGTTGGGACCTGAGGACATTCCTCAGTTAGTACAAACCGAAGGTCGTCAACAACAAGAATCGTATTCAGGTTGGACTTCCACGTAGTATAGTTTTCACCAGTTAAACGTTCGTTTTTCAGTAAGGCTATAATTGAGGACGACATGCTAAAATTTCAAAAGTAGTTCTAATTAGTTATGCCTTTAACCCATTATAATGAAGGGAATGAGAATCCCCGCGCAGCGGAAGACGATTGAATCGTCGAGGTATCAATATGCAACATGATTTTATTAAAAATGATCTAACACTAGATCTAGGCTAAACATGCTCAAAGAAGAAGAAAATTACAGCAAGATGAGTTTCTACTTACTTGTTGTAGACTTTCTTCAAGATTTCTTCTTCAAATCACGAACTCTTCGTGCTCCTCGAACTCAACGAACACTCCCACAAAAGGAACTCGAACACAACCAAAACGCCTTCTGGTTGTTCTCTTTTGGAGAAAGGAAGATGGTGGGATCTTTTTGTGTTTTGGAAAGGGAGGAGATTAGAGAGAAAGTAGAGAGAACTTTCTTCTTCTCTTTTGAGAAAATCTAAAAAATGAGATTAGAGCTCACCAAACCCTTCTTGCAAAGGGTTTAAATAGTGGAATGAGGGAGTTAATATCTCCTCATTATTACCACTTTAGCACAACCATAGGTTATGCAAATCTCATTTGCATAACCACATAATATAAGATATCTCATATCTCATATTGCAAATCTCATTTGCAATAATTGTGGATTAATTAAATTGAATCACATCCAATTTAATTTCTCTCAATTAATTTCTCCAATTAGCCCTAATTCAACAATTAGGCTAACCTATAGTTTATTATGAATCTCATTCACATTAAACTATATATTATATCATTCATATCTCATATAAATGACATAAATGCCCTTAAAGTGAAATTGAACACTTCAATTTCATACCAAAATATTAACCCTTCTTTTAACCCAGATTGAGCCAACCGAGGGACCTAATGGACCTACTGTGACGGGCTCCAATGATCCGAGATTAACCTGCCTAACTCTTTGACACGGTTAACCAACATTCATTAGCTACGGTAACACTCCACTATAGCATGTAGCTGCACTCCCGTCAGTGCAGAATATTACGTGTCCACTGATATAACCAATACCCATGAGTCGACCCTTCACGAGTTGTTCAGAGACACTACTGGGTCAAATTACCGCTTTATCCTGTGTCTACCTCTTGTTCCTTAAGTCCCCACTTTGCTCCTCTAATGAACAACATATTGTGATGGTCCAACCATACACAACAACCTTCTCGGGCCGGTGAGAAGGTGGGCGCCCATTGTTCAAGCCACAGAGACAAGACTTAAGGGAACAACCCCTCTAGTTTCCTAAAGGCGGAACGCAGTGAATTCCATCTCGCGTAGTTAAGTTCCCGGCTCCCTACTTGGTTTCGTCACGAGAAGATAGGCATATTGGGCGAGTAAGCGTGACCACCCTCACCCGTACTAGTCAAAGAAACGGACTCGCATGGGTGAGTCCGTAACACGCTCGGGATTGTGTCGAGTCACTAATGGTCATCTGAAGTTATTAGTCCCATCACAGCGGTGTTACATCAGTAGGTCTAATAAATCACGGTCCGGTCTTGTACAATCTCATTGCACAGGATGCCCCCACTCGCATGTCAACTACATGAACGAGTCAGATCACCTCGTTTGTATCTAATACAAAGCGGGCCGCATCCACAGTGTATCCAAGATTAGGTCTCCAACCCTATCCATATACTGTAGACCGTTCGGGTCATTAACTCGAACGTGATCCTCCCTGTGTGTCCACTACACACCGTTCAAGTTCTAGTTCTCTCATAAATTCAATGACCCTGGAGCTTAGTTTATTGGAAAAGTTTATAAATATTGCGAGACACAAAGTGATGAAATGAATAACTCTTATTAATTTCAAACAATATATTACAAACACGAGATTAGGACAAAAAATCCAACATATAAATCAATCAATTTTAGAAAAATTATTAAAGAACCCTAGTGTTTAAATTAGACCTTTAATTTTGCAACAATACTTCAAGGGTTTAGAACAAAAGCCACAGTTGGGTTGTCAGTCACTCCTCCCCTGAATTGAGACTATCTCAGCCAATTCTCACTACCAAAACATCTCATGTCCCAATGATCCTTAGCTACCGTTTGTTTGGTCAAGGACTTGTTAACTATCTTAACTTATCCCGTAAATGTGACCCTACCATTTTCAGACCCAATAGGTCCGAGCCAACAGACTACTATTAAGAAAGACAACTGTTGGCAAATTACTAAGAGACCTTATCCATTTTTGGAGTTCACGATGTTCCAATCCCTATAGTCAGGCCCTCCATAGGGCTTGGCTGTTCCAGGACAACCTAGCAAGCAGACTATAGAAATCTCACGGTACGACCTAATGGAGTAGACCGTAGGATACGTTGACACGCGTCCAGCTCCCATTTACTATGGATACTTCCCTCATTCACCTTGGTATTGAACCATGCAAACACTTACCGTAAGGGGACGCCCTATTAACGTCACGTAGCCGAGCATGGATCTCACAGTGTGAACTCTTGAGGACGTGAGAGTAAACTCGATGTGAACATCTTGTTTTCTCTCACTGAAGCTCCTAAGGTTAGGGTGTAGTTTAACTTAGTCGGATTCTGCTAAAAGAATCTATCTAAGTCTATGTCTATTATAACTAGGTCTTTTAACCTTATGTCTAGGTGAATAAACATTTTTGTTACCTAGAAATAAACAGTACTAAGGTTAATTCAACTCAAGCTCCGGGTCAGTTCCCAGGTAGGAGGTGTTCCGTTAACCGTCAACTTAAGTACCCCCAACCTTAGACAGAACTTCACCAATAGAGTTCTCTTATAACCATAGTTCTATTGTCCTACTATATTTTAAACTATTTAAAATACTATGTAAGACAAACTTCTAATCCTATTAGAAATTAAAAAAAAAAAAACTTCGGTCTAAATTATTTTTAAACAATTTAAAACTAATTTAATTTTAACTCAAGTTTCTATGTTTGCATGCAAATCTTTGTTATAGGTTATGGTTTCTAAAACCCCTTTAATTTATAACTCTTATAAATTTTAATAATTAACCTATGATAAGGAACTATCTTATAAAACCAAATTGGAATTATAAAATTATTCAACTAATTGAATAATTAAATTACTTAAAAAAATAACATTTATTTTAAACTAAGTAATTTCATGCTCCATGTTATTTATTTTCCATATTATCTAATTATAACACTTATAAATAAATACTTATGAAAAATAAATTAGATCATGCATTTCTACCATATTTATATGGAAATGAGACAAATAAAATGCATGAGCATGCTTATCCTAAGGTGGAAAAAATTCTAAATGACATTCATAAAGAAAATAGCTATAAAACCGGAATAATTTGGCCCCTAAAGTGCAAAAATAATAAAATTACACAAACCTTATTACAAAACCGGTCCAAAACTCCTTGAACCGGGCTCAAACCGCTCGAACTGAACCAAAAACCAACTAAACCACCCAGACCAGTCTGCAACTTCAGATTTGGCATCAAGACGTTGTAACGCTATGCTGCCTCAAATCGCGTTGAGGGGCAGCATTGCAACGCTGCTAACCCCTGGAGCTTCTGCATTGATAGGGAGTCTCGGCGTTGCGACGTCGTTCCTCAACGTTGCAACGCTGATGAACGGCGTTGCAACTCTGCTAGTAGTGTTGCAACGTTGTTGCTTCAGCAACAGCAAAATCCTTCGAACATAGCAGCTTCAAACACCAAATTCTCCCTCGATACTCATCTGAATTGCACGAAACTTATCCCGAACAACTCTTAACCCGATTACAGACTCGATTATGCACTTAATTGCCCAAAAATACAGGAGCTTTTACATTTAATTTGATCAAATCAAAAGAAATTAAGGCCAAAATATTCCTAAACAATTTTATAGCAAACCAAATGCAATTCCCACCTAACCAATGCAAATTTGTTTCAACCAAAACAAAACAAGCATTGCTCTGATACCAATTGATGGAGATCGGATCCCCTTGAGCAGCGAAAACGTATTTTGGAATCGTAATTGTAGGTTTATTTTGGTTGAAAACAAAAACCAATACATTGGAAAAAGACACAGAACAAGCATACATTTCCTAATCTAATTCGGCATGGAACTAATCATGCAAACGTGTTTTAAATGAAACTAAACTAAAAGGGAATTCAGAATTTACCTTTTTAATTTTAATCTCCTAGCAACACTTTGCTCCCTTTGCACAACAACTCAACAACACCAAAAGGACTTCTCTGTTTTTCCAACAGGACACAACCACCCAGTAAACCTCCTATTCTCTAGATTCTACTTAGATCTTTTCCTTCGGTAGGAAGAAATCCAACTTTTGGAGAAGAAAGAAGGGAATTTTGTGAGAGAGTTTTTGGTTGCAGCAATTCATAATCACACTGTGAATCATTAATCAATCAATTCACAGATACTCTCTCCCTATTTAACTGTCGATAGGGAAAGGAAGAGGGAAGGTGGGAATGTGTCATCATGACACATTTCCTTTAATTAATTTAATTAATAATTAAATAATATTTAATTATAAATTAATTTTAATTTTAATTAAATCACATGTAACCAAAATTAAATTAAATGTCATATATTTAATTATGATTAAATCATATTTAATCAATATTTCCTCTAACCTATAGTTTTAATGCACATCTCATGCACATTAAATTTTAACCTATAGTTTTCAAATATGAATCACATTCACATTTCAATTTAATATTTGAACTCTCAATTCTCTCATATAATTTAATATGAATCATATTCACATTAAATTTATAATATATAGTTCCAAAACTATATATTATATCGTATCTATATACATTAAATATATTCCCTAATGAATTTGAACATTTCAAATTCAAACGATCTAAGAACTCTTTACGAGCTAGAAGGTGCACCTAATGGACCTACAGATCATGAGCTCCAACGATACGAGATTATTCGGTTAATCTCATTAACTTCCTAATCAACATTCGTTAACTGCAGGAACACTCCACTAAAGTCCCGCAACTGCACTCTTCTCACTGCAGATATATTTCTGTGTCCTCGGATATTGACCAATAACAGCAAGTCAATCATTCACGAATGTTCGTAACACCAGCTGGGTCAAATTACCGTTTTACCCCTGGGTTACATCTTGTACCTTAAGTACCAGTGCTCCTCTAATGAACAATTTGTTTGTGGTCCTACCAATAAACAGAAGTCTATCTCGGTCCAATGACAGGGTCGACCTTTTGTTCAAGTCTCGGAGACACCACTTAAGGGAACATTTGTCTAAACCCTAATAGGCGGGAATGAGTGAATTCCATCTTGCTAGGCTAAGTCCCTAGCTGCTCACTCGGTCTTGTCCACAAGAAGGTAGGCATATTGAGTCGGTGAATCTGACCACTTTCACCCATACTAGTCAAAGGACAATCCCTCGCAAACATGAGTTTCTTAACCTGCTTAGGATTGAGATCATGTTGCCTAGGTCATCTTAGTGAAATAAAAACCTAACTAGTCAACGGAGTTACATCTAATGGTTACTATTTGGTGGTCCGGTCTTATGTAATCTCATTACAGAGGATATCCCCACTCACATGTCATCGACACGAACACGTTAGGATCATAGTGTTTGTATCATATACAAAGTGAGCCACATCCATAGTTTTACAAGGGTAAGGTACCCAAACCTTATCCCCTTACTATAAACCCTTCAGGTTGTATCTCGAACTGAGATCCTTTATATGTACATTACATTTAGTTAAAGATACATTTTACAGCCTTGGATGTTTAGTTTATTGGATTTTGGGTTAAAGCAATGGCAATATCGAACAATAACTCTTTATTGAAATAATAACACTTTATTACAAAAATTAGAACATAATTACAAACTACGAGTTTTAGGGCACAAACTCCAACACACCTAGTTATCCGACCACCTTAATGACTACTCTGGCAACGACTTCAGCGATTCGACCAGTCGACAATAACTACAACCACAAAAGCGATCACTTCAACGACATGACCACCCTAATGACCGGCGACAACCACCCATGGCGACTTGACCACTGTGTAATCACCATCGACGACTACCTCGAAAACCCAACCACCTAATCGATTTTTTAAATGGTTAAAATAAAACAAAAATGGTTACTACAAATTTTTTTAATATAATCCTATATATATTTGAAATAGGTTTTATTTCAAAATACTATGCAAAAAAATATAGTTTCTAATATTTTAATTTCTAAAATAGGATTCAAATTTTATAACTCACTTATCCTTAAAATGTGTTTTATGGTACACAATTTTATTTAAATTTTATAATTTATTAAATAAACCTCCAATATTTTTATTTTTAAATAGAGTTCCAAAAATAGGTTTATGAATATTTTGTGAAATAGAATTTTAAATTCTCTAATTTTTTAGATAGACTTCCAAAATTTTAATCTCTAAAATAGAGTTCTAAAAATAAGTTTTAAATACTTTATGAAGTAAAATTTTAGATTTTCTAATTTATTAAATAAATTTCAAAATTTTTAATTTCTAAAAGAGGGTTCCTAAAGTAGTTTTTTTAATATTTTGAGAAATAGAGTATTAATTATTTAAATTATATGTCCTTACTAATTTTATTTAATTTTATATTATAATGAATGGAGTGAGTTAGATATTAATATACTTGTACACACCACACATTCATATTTAACTAGTATTGAAACAATTGATCCACATAGTTGGTTAAAATATTGATATGCAATTCAATAAACAATTATCCAGTAAAAAAAATCTAAAAAACATCATAAAAAAACTATTATAAAAAAACAGTAAAAAAAAAACTCAACCCAACCCAAACACAGGTTTCAGCAAACCAACCTACTACAACCCTGTACCCCAAACACAGGAATCAGAAACTCTAGGGTTTCTGATTCCAACCAAGAAACCCCAGGGTTCCAGTACCCCAGGATTTCTGATTCCAAATCAGGGCGCCAAACAACCTCATAGTTTCTTTAACAGTGGAAGAACTAACACTACTTAAACCTTGAACTATTTTATAACTAGTTGTGGATTCCTCAAAATAGTATAGACCTTCAAGCATCTAGCACGTCCAATCATCTCCCTCGATCCATGATCCTGAAAAACACAATGGGTATCACAAAAGATGACACGACAATTAACATCCTTAGAAATTTTAATAACAAATAACA
This sequence comes from Trichosanthes cucumerina, assembly GCA_036507285.1. Lineage (NCBI taxonomy): Eukaryota > Viridiplantae > Streptophyta > Magnoliopsida > Cucurbitales > Cucurbitaceae > Trichosanthes > Trichosanthes cucumerina. The sequence goes on along the minus strand of CM071835.1, from coordinate 98,462,812 downwards.
AATTATATTCTAGTTTTAGAACATGCAACACAAAGTGTAGAGTAATTTGTGAGGACAGTCTAATAGTTCCTTTTCTTGTAATAGAATTGAAACTACCATCTGCAATTCAAATTTTTCATTACAGTACATCAGAGAGTATGAGTCAAAAAGTTTCTAGGAACTGGTCATATGGTCAGAAGCCCCAGAATCCATAATCCATGGGGATGAGTTAAGACAAGAAAGGGCTTGAGAATAAGTACCTGTTTGTGCCAAGAAAACACTAGGATTACCTGATGATGAAATGGTTTTTAATAGTTTTAGGATTTTATCGATTTGCTCCTTGTTGAATGGATTAGAGTCAACAACATTAGCAGAAGATGAGTTTTGATTACCAGATGAGTGTTGATTTACAAATGAGTGTTGATTTATACTCATGTCACCAGATGCAACGGAGCCATGCCTATTACCCTTCCAATTAGCAGGTTTTCCATGAAGATTTCAACACGTCTCACGAGTATGTCGAGGTTTGTTGCAGTAATCACACCAAACCTGAGGTTTATCATTGGTGTTGGTTGACTGATCTGATGCCTTAGGAAGGAAATCGAATTCCCTTGGGCAATGGAAACGTGTAATTGGAGCGTAATTACTTGTTTTATTTTGGTTTACTTCAAAACTAGTACATTGGAAAAACAAAGATAAGCATACAAACATGGATTGACATAAATTTAAACATGTTGTTAGTTACTAAACTAAAGGGAATACCATATTACCTTTGTAGTTTTCACAATTAACAACAACTCCTTGCTTCAAGATTTGCACAACACCATAGTGTACATCAACCTTCTCTTCCTCGGTAAAGTAGGACAACACCACGAGGAGAACTTCCTATCCTCTGAGTTTTAGATCTAACCTTGGTGGGAAGGTTCCAACAAATTAGAAAAAGAGAGAATTTGATATGAGAGTTGAGAGAGTTTTCTATGATTTCCAAACAAAGTTCTTCGTTTACCCCACCCTAATCTCATCGATCAAGAATTATAGAAGGGGAAAAGGAATTTCCCACTCCCTATCAAGAGGGAGTTGAGGGAAACACGGGGAACGTGTCATGACGACACATTCCCACTTTTAATTAATTAATTAATCTAGTTAATTAATATAAATAAATCTAATTTAATTATATTAATATTAGTTTTAATTAAATCATATTTAATTATTAAATTAAATTAAATGTCATATATTTAATTATGATTAAATCACATTTAATCACTTTTCCCTCTAACCTATAGTTTTAATGCACATCTCATGTACATTAAATTTTAACCTATACTTTTAAATATGAATTTTATTCACATTTAAATAATATTTGAACACTTTCAAATATTTAATTCTGTCAATTGATTTAATATGAATCATATTCAAATTAAATTTATAATATAAAGTTTTAATGCACATAAAAACATTATATTATAATGTATCTATATACATCATGCTTATGTAGGGATTAGGAATTCCCGCAGCAGAAGACATTGTGAAACAACACTGTTTCGTTGTGTAAATCTTATCTTAAAATCAAACCTAATATTGGAATTTTTGTCATAATCTCGTGTTTGTAAATCACTATTTGAAATTAATAAGAGTTATTTATTTCATTACTTTGTGTCTCGCAAATATTTACAAACTTTTCCAATAAACTAACCTCCAGGGTCATTGAATTTATGAGAGAACTAGAACTTGAACGGTGTGTAGTGGACACACAGGGAGGATCACGTTCGAGTTAATGACCCGAACGGTCTATAGTATATGGATAGGGTTGGAGACCTAATCCTGGATACACTGTGGATATGACCCGCTTTGTATTATGTACAAACGAGGTGATCTGACTCGTTCATGTGCTTGACATGCGAGTGGGGGCATCCTGTGCAATGAGATTGTACAAAGGCGGGATCGTGAATTATTAGACCTCACGATGTAACATCGTTGTGAGTAAAGACTAATAAATTCGTAGATGACCATTAGTGACTCGACACGAATCCCCGAGCATGTTACGGACTCGCATCGCGGGGTCCATCCTTTGACTAGTACGGGTGAGGGTGGTCACGATTACTCGCCCAATATGCCTATCTTCTTCGGGACGGGACCAAGTAGGGAGCTGGGAACTTAACTACGCGAGATGGAATTCACTCGTTCCCGCCTTTATGGAAACTACAGGGGTTGTTCCCTTAAGTGTTGTCTCCAGGGCTTGGACAACGGGCGCCCACCTTCTCACTGGCCCGAGAAGGGTGTTGTGTATGGTTGGACCATCACGATATGTTGTTCATTAGAGGAGCAGTGGGGACTTAAGGAACAAGAGGTAGACACAGGGGTAAAACGGTAATTTGATCCAGCCGTGTCTACGAACAACCTGTGAAGGGTCGACTCATAGTTATTGGTTATATTATTGGACACGTAATATTCTGCACTGACGGGAGTGCAGCTACAGGCTATAGTGGAGTGTTACCGTAGCTTATGAATGTTGATTAACCGGGTCAAAGAGTTTGATAGGTTAATCTCGAATCATTGGAGTCTGTCACTGTAAGTCTATTAGGTCCCTCGGTTGGCTCCATCTGGGTTCAAAGAAGGGTTAGAGTTTTGGTATGAAATTGAAGTGTTCAAATTCACTTAAAGGGCATTTATGTCATTTATATGAGATATGAATGATATAATATATAGTTTAATGTGAATGAGATTCATAATAAACTATAGGTTAGCCTAATTGTTGAATTAGGGCTAATTGGAGAAATTAATTGAGAGAAATTAAATTGGATGTGATTCAATTTAATCAATCCACAATTATTGCAAATGTGATTTGCAATATGAGATATGAGATATCTTATATTATATGGTTATGCAAATATGATTTGCATAACCTATGGTTGTGGTAAAATGGTAATAATGTAGAGATTTTAACTCCATGATTATTCCACTATTTAAACTCTTCTTGCAAGAAGGATTGCATCTCAATCTCTCATTTTTTGGATTCTCACCCAAAAAAAAGAAGAGAATACTCTCTCATTTTCTCTCTAACTTTCTCCTCACCAAAACACCAAGATCCCACCATCTTCCTTCTTTCCAAAAGAAGAACAACCGAGATTCCATGTGGTTGTGACCGGATCTTGTTCGTGAGTTCGAGTTTGTTGAGATCGAGAAGCACGAAGTGTTCATGATCACTAGAAGAAACCTTGAAGAGAGTCTTCAACAAGTAAGTAGATTTCTTCTTGCTATTTTTCTTCTATAGTATTGTATGTTTAACTTAGATCTAAGTGTTAGATCATTTTAATAAATTTCAAGTAGCGTAACTATACCTTGACGATTCGATCGTTTTCCGCTACGCGGAGATTTTCATTCCCTTCAATTGGTATCAGAGCCATTTCGATGGTTCTTCGTTATGCACTATTTTTTGTTAAAATAGGTGGGTAATTTACCTTAATTTCATGAGATGAATGCTGGTTTGCATGACGGATGTTTCGGTTTTAGGCATTTTTTTTAGATTTACAATTATATTGATGAGATCAATGTAAAGGCCCGTTGTTTTTGGGCATTTTTGTTGTAAATCGAGCCTGTAAAGTCCGGGTCTTTAGTAGCAAGAGTTGCTGTAAAGAAATCGGAGTAGAAAAGGAGTTTGCTGTACAGGCGACGGCATTGAGACGCTGTTCATTGGCGTCTCAACGCTGTGCCAGCAGGAGCAAGGCGCGTTGCAGGACAGCGTTGCAACGTCGTTGGTGTTGAGAACGTTGGGTTGACGCTGGACGCGGCAGCTTTGCAACGCTGCCCAAGGCGTTGTAACGCCACACGCGTTAGTGGGTAGTTCGCGAGAAGCTTTCGCAAGACGTGGGTGTTGGTGCATTTGCTGATCGTGGGGAAGTTATAAATTCGTTATTTATTTATTTATTAATTGTAAAATTATATTTTTATTATTTATTTAATTATTTTATTAAATAATATTAATATAAATGTTATATTAATATTATTTAATTAAATAATTGCCCCTAGGTGCCAAAAACTTGTCTATTTTTGCTATTTAATTATTTTATGCATGAGATGTATATTTTAATTAATTTCTATGTGCATAATGTATGTCATATAGATTTAAAATCTCACCTTAGGTTAAACATTTTCATGCATCATTTATATTATAAGAGTTACAATATATAGTTTGCATGATAGGTTATATTATAAGTGTTATAATATAATTTAAATGCATGTTTAATTTAATTAATATAAGTGTTATATTTATTGAATTAAAGTATGCTCATGCATTTATGAATTATTTTTGTTATAGTATAAAGTTATTCATGTGATGAATGATCAAACACTATAACATAGAAATGTATGCAACCTAAGTTAATTATTAGTTTTAAAGAGTTTAGAACTTGAATAATTAGACTTAGGTTTTCTAGTTCTAATAAGATTATAATTAGGAAATCAAAGTTTAGTCTATGAATGGAGACTGATTAGTAACTCTGTCTAAGGAAGGTTTTGTCTAAGGCTGGGGTATTTAAGTTGACGCTTACGGAACACTCCTACCTGGAAACCGACCTGGGAGTGAATTCGGTCTGGAGATTCTTAGATTATACTTATCGTGAGTGTCGCTAATTAAAAGTGTTTTAATTTACTCACATAAACCTAAGTAATAATGTGATTATAAACTTAGGTTAATACCATATAAGAGTTATATTGGTAGACTTAGGTAAATTTTAGCCGGTTTATAAAGTGCTTAGAAACTTAAAGATTGAGGGTGACACTCACAGAATTCGTTAAGTGTTAATGAATTCGACCGAACAATGGTAATTAGACGCCTAATGGAATAAGAGTTATTCTGGGATTAGGGTCTGATCGAGAAAGTCTCGTCCTAGAGGAGGAGTGTTTTGTTCACCCTTCGGTGGCGGTCATTCTAAACCTTTAGGATATCATTACAAATTTTGAATGATCTAGGGATCATGAAACAATTTTTGCTAAAATCTGATTGGATTTCAAAAGTTTTTTGCGAGACTAACACAAAGTTTTCTTAATTTTTTCAGCTTAAAACATGTCTAGCTCAATAATAGCTCTACTTGCGTCTAATAAACTAGTGGGAGATAATTACCAAACATGGAAAAACAATATAAACACAATTTTGGTAACTGACGACATTAAGTTCGTGCTCTCTGAGGAGTGTCCTCAGATGCGGAGCTCGACTGTATCGCGAAGTGTTCGTGATGCATACGATCGATGGATCAGGCCCAATGAAAAGGCCAAGGTCAATATCATTGCCAGCATGTCTGATGTTTTGGCAAAGAAGCATGAGCTGATGGTCACCGCCAAGGAGATCATGGAGTCCTTGCAGGAAATGTTTGGACAACAGTCCTTTCTGTTGGGATTTATGCCCTAAACTTGTGTAATTTTGATCAATTAAATAAAGTGTTATTTGTTTTGATAGAATTACAGTCTTACTTTAATAAATCCAATAAACTAAGCTCCAAGGTTATAACATTTATCTTGAACATCAGTGTAGTGGACACTATTTGGGTTGAGTTCAAGAATATAACCTAAATGGTCTATGGTATAAAAATAAGGTTGGAAACCTCATTCTGGTAACACCATGGATGCGACCCACTTTGTAATTAGTACAAATGAGTAATCCAACTCATTCATGTAGTTGACATGCGAGTGGGGGCATCCTGTATGAAGAGTTCATACAAGACTGGATCGCGAAATTATTAGTCTAACCAAAGTGTAACACGTTAAGTAATGAGGATAAGACTAGTAATTTATAGATGGTCATTAGTGACTCGACACGAATCTCGAGCAAGTTAAGAACTCCTGTTTATAGGGGGTTGTCCTTAGACTAGTATGGGTTAGAGTGGCCTGTAGCCGATTCAATAAGCCTACCTTCTCAGCGACAGAACCTCGTAGGTAGCTGGGAACTTAACTGTGCGAGATGGAATTCACTCATTCCTACACTAAGGAATTAGATAGGTTGTTTCCCTTAACAACTGACTCCAGGTCTTGAACAACGGGGTGCCACCCTCTATGAGGGTATGAGTCTAAGGTAGGACCTTAGACTTGTTGTTCATTAGAGGATCAGTGGTGCTTAAGGAGCAAAGAGAAAATCACGGGGTAAAACGGTAATTTGACCCAGCCGTGATTACGAACAACCTGTGAAGGGTCGACTCATGGGTAATGACTATATCAGTGGACACAATAATATCTACAGTGAGGAGAGTGCAGCTACAAGTCTAAAGTGGAGTGACTTGTAGTTAATGAATATTGATTAACTGGATCAAAGAGTTTGATCAGTTAATCTCACATCATTGGAGCTCATGAACTGTAGGTCCATTAGATCCCTCCGTAGGCTCAACATGGTAATATTGAGGGTATAAAGTTAGGAGTGAAATTGAAGTATTCAATTTCATACATGAGGTGTTATACCAATTATATATGATATAATTGATATAATATATAGTTTTAATGTAAATTAGATTCATATATAAACTATATACTAAAGAGAGATTAAAGGAGGGGTAGGATGGTCATTTCCATCCTATTTCTCTATATATATGGTTGCATGAGATGCAACTAGGTTAAGGAATTTCAAGCTCTCTTGTTGTGTTGTTGGAAGAGTTCCAAAGCACACATCTCTCTCAAAATACCTCACCTCTCCTAAAGGGAACCCACCTTCCTCCCTCACCTAGAGAAAAACGGAGAAGATCCGGTGGTCGTGTCTTCATACGTTGGAGTTCTTGTTGCTGTGATCGTGATCGTGGGAGAGAGGAGCACTCGAAGAAAGGTTCTTCAAAGGTAATTATCTTGCTCTCCATTATATTTGTATGCTTAATCTAGTTTTATTTGTTCTTGAATTTATCGTTGTAACTAAATCAAGAGCGTGCGATTCGCAATCGCTTCCGCTATGGGACTTCGATTCCCTTCACTTTCAAGTCCGACATGACTCGCTCAAATATGTCTTCAACGCACGGATGAAAGAAGGTTCGTCTGCCCGTGAACATGTTCTAGACATAATGACCCACTTTAATCTAGCGGAGATGAACGGAGCTTCGATCGACGAGTCGAGCCAGGTCAGTTTTATCTTGGAGACTCTTCCGAAGAGTTTCCTTCAGTTTTGTAGCAATGTTGTTATGAACAAAATTAGCTACACTCTGACTACCCTGCTTAATGAGCTACAGAATTTCCAGTCCTTGATGAGGATCAGGGCACCAGATTATGAGGCAAATGTTGCCTACAGGTCATATCACAGGGGTTCGACCTCTGGGACTAAACCTGTTGCTCCTTCACGCCCGAAAAGGAACAAGAGGATGAAGAGGGGTAAAACTGACCGAGCTGCCGCCCAGAAGGGCAAGAAGGTCAAGGAAGTTGCAGAAAAAGGAAATTGTTTCCACTGCAATAGGGGTGGACACTGGAAGAGGAACTGTCCCAAATTTCTAGCCGAGAGGAAGAATCAAGGTAAATGTGATTTACTTGTGACGGAAACCTGTTTAGTGGAGAGTAGTGACTTTGCCTGGATATTGGATTCGGGCGCCACTAATCATGTTTGTTCTTCTTTTCAGGGGATTGATTCTTGGCAGCAACTGCAAGAGGGTGAGGTGACTCTACGGGTTGGATCCGGGGAGCATGTCTCTATTGCAGCAGTCGGCATGGTGAAGCTACATTTCGGCAGGAATTACACTTTGTTAGACAACATGTATATAGTTCCAGGGTTTACTAGAAACCTAGTTTCTATTTCCTGCCTGTTAGAACAGTGTATTTCCGTTTCTTTCCATGGTAATAAAGCGTTTATTTCCAGAAATGGTAATCCTATTTGTTCTGCTTCGCTTGAGCATAATCTGTATGTTTTGAAACCTAGTTCGGTCAAAAGTGTTTTGAATACTGAATTGTTTAAAACGGCAGAAACGCGAACTAAAAGAGCAAAAGTTTCTCCTAAGGAAAATGCTCATCGTTGACATCTACGGTTAGGCCACATTAATCTCAATAGGATTGAGAAACTAGTGAAGAGTAGACTTCTAAACGAGTTGGAAGAAAACTCTTTACCTGTGTGTGGGTCATGCCTTGAGGGCAAAATGACCAAACGTTCTTTTAGTGGAAAAGGATATAGAGTCAAAGAGCCCCTTGAACTGGTATATTCTGACCTTTGTGGTCCGATGAATGTTAAAGCTCAAGGAGGTTATGAATACTTCGTGTCTTTCATAGATGATTACTCGAGGTATGGGTATATTTACCTAATGCATAAGAAGTCTGAAACTCTTGAAAAGTTCAAGGAGTACAAGACTGAGGTTGAGAACCTGTTAGGTAAATCGCTTAAAACACTTCGATCGGATCGAGGTTGAGAATACATGGACACTGAATTCCAGGACTATATGATAGAACACGGAATTACGTCCCAACTCTCAGCACCTTGTATGCCACAGCAGAATGGTGTATCGGAGAGGAGAAACAGAACCTTGTTGGACATGGTTCGGTCGATGATGAGCTAATGTCATCTCCCTGATTCTTTTTGGGGTTACGCAGTGGAGACTGTAGTCTATATTTTGAACAACGTTCCGTCGAAGAGTGTTTGTGAAACACCTTTCGAACTCTGGAGTGGACGTAAAGGCAGTTTACATCACTTCAAAATTTGGGGATGCCCGGCCCACGTGTTGGTATCAAACCCGAAAAAGTTTGAACCCCGTTCGAAATTGTGCCTATTTGTAGGTTACCCTAAAGAGACTAGGGGTGGTCTATTTTTCGATCCTAAGAAAAATAGGGTGCTTGTGTTGACAAACGGCACTTTCCTTGAGGAAGACCACGTCAGGGATCATTTACCAAGTAGTAAAATTGTGTTAAATGAAATGGGCAGTACATCAGCAAGAGTTGCTGATGGGGCCTGTACATTAACAAGTGTTGTTGGCCCTAGCACGTCTAGTCAAATCCATTCCCAATAGTTGGGAATGCCTCGACGTAGTGGGAGGGCTGTGAGACAGCCTGATCGTTACATGGGTTTAGCTGAAACCTCAGTTGTCGCTCCAGATGATGACTGTGAGGATCCATTGACCTATGATCAGGCAATGGTTGATATTGACAAAGATGAATGAATTAAAGCTATGGACCAGGAAATGGAGTCGATGTACTTCAATTCTGTCTGGGAGCTTGTGGATCAACCGGATGGGGTAAAACCTATTGGTTGCAAATGGATCTACTAACGTAAACGTGGCGTAGATGGGAAGGTGCAGACCTTCAAAGCCCGACTAGTGGCAAAGGGTTTTACCCAAGTTGAAGGGGTTGACTATGAGGAGACCTTTTCACCTGTTGCCATGGTAAAGTCGATCAGAATCCTTCTGGCCATTGTCGCGTATTATGACTACGAGGAATGGCAGATGGACGTCAAGACAACCTTTTTTGAATGGCAAACTTGATGAAACCATCTACATGGACCAGCCCAAACGGTTCATTGCCCAAGGCCAAGAGAAAAAGGTTTGTCGGCTTCATAGGTCTATTTATGGACTGAAACAAGCTTCGAGGTCTTGGAATATAAGGTTTGATGAGGTGATCAAATCTTATGCCTTTGATCAAAATGTCGACGAGCCTTGTGTCTACAAGAAAATCATTGACAAAACTGTCGCATTTTTAGTGTTGTATGTGGATGATATTCTTCTCATTGGGAATGAGGTAGAATTTCTTACTGACGTTAAGAAGTGGCTAGCTTCGCAATTCCAAATGAAAGATTTGGGAGAAGCTCAGTATGTTCTAGGTATCCAGATAGTCCGGAACCGAAAGAACAGAACGCTAGCCTTGTCTCAGGCGTCTTATATTGACAAGATGTTGTCTAAATATAAGATGGAGAACTCCAAAAAGGGTTTGTTGCCTTTCAGGCATGGGGTTCACTTGTCTAAGGATCAGTGTCCTAAGACTCCTCAAGAGGTTGAGGATATGAGATGGATCCCATATGCTTCAGCTGTAGGGAGCCTGATGTATCCTATGTTGTATACTAGGCCCGACATTTGTTTATGCAGTAGGGATTGTCAGTAGGTATCAGTCCAATCTAGGATTAGAACACGGGACAGCGGTAAAGGCAATCCTCAAGTATCTTAGGAGAACGAGGAACTACAACTTAGTGTATGGTAGTGGGGATTTGATCCTTATTGGATACACGGATTCTGACTTTCAGACCGATAAGGATTCCAGAAAATCCACTTCGGGGTCAGCCTTCATTCTGAATGGAGGAGCTGTAGTATGGCAAAGCATGAAGCAGGGATGCATCGCCGATTCCACTATGGAAGCGGAGTATGTTGCGGCTTGTGAAGCTGCAAAGGAAGCTGTTTGGCTCAGGAAGTTCGTGTCAGATTTGGAAGTTGTTCCAAATATGAACTTGCTGATCACGCTGTTCTTTGATAACAGTGGTGCAGTAGCCAACTCACGAGAGCCTCGGAGCCATAAGAGAGACAAACACATTGAGCTGAAGTATCATTAATACGGGAGATTGTGCACTGCGGAGACGTGACAATCACGTAGATAGCGTAGGAGCACAACGTAGCTGATCCATTTACAAAGCCCCTCACGGCTAAGGTGTTTGAGGGTCACCTAGAGAGTCTAGGTCTTCGAGTGCTTCCTGACTAGGGCAAGTGAGAGATGTGTAAACGGGTATTCAATGCTCTAGTTTATTGTATTACTCCATTGTAATTTATGTACATTTCATAAATGTATTTTCTGCACTAGCTTAGTCCATGTGGGAGTTTGTTGAGATGTTTGTCCTAATCTCGTTCTTTTTGTAAATTTACATTTGAAATTAATAAAGGTTATTTATTACATCATTTTGTGTCTCCCATTTATTACAAACTTTGTCTAATAAACTAAGCTTCAAGGTCATTGAATATATGAGAGAACAAGAACTTGAACGGTGTGTAGTGGACATTCAAGGAGGATCATGTTCGAGTAAATGACCCGAACAGTCTACAATATATGGATGGGGTTGGAGACCTAATCCTTGAAACCCTGTGGATGCGGCCTACTTTGTATTAAGATACAAACGAGGTGATCTGACTCATTCATGTGGTTGACATGCGAGTGGGGGCATCTGTACAATGAGATTGTACAAGACCAGGACCGTGAATTATTTAGACCCACCGATGTAACACCCGTTGTGAGAAGGACTAATAAATTCGTAGATAACCATTAGTGACTCGACCTGAATCCTGAGCGTGTTACGGACTCTTGTCTGCGAGGGTCTGTCCTTTGACTAGTACGGGTGAGGGTGGTCACAGTTACTCGCCCAATATGCCTATCTTTTCAGGGACAGGACCAAGTAGGGAGCTGGGATTAACTACGCGAGATGGAATTCACTCGTTCCCGCCTTTAGGGAAACTAGAGGGGTTGTTCCCTTCAGTGCTGTCTCCAGGGCTTGGACAACGGGCGCCCACCTTCTCATTGGCCCGAGAAGGGTGTTGTGTATGGTTGGACCATCACGATATGTTGTTCATTAGAGGAGTAGTGGGGACTTAAGGAACAAGAGGTAGACACAGGGGTAAAACGGTAATTTGACCCAGCCGTGTTTACGAACAACCTGTGAAGGGTTGACTCATAGTTATTGGTTATATCAGTGGACACGTAATATTCTGCACTGACGGGAGTGCAGCTACGGGCTATAGTGGAGTGTTACCATAGCTAATGAATGTTGATTAACCGGGTCAAAGAGTTTGATAGGTTAATCTCGGATCATTGGAGCCCGTCACTGTAAGTCCATTAGGTCCCTCGGTTGGCTCCATCTGGGTTCAAAGAAGGGTTTGAGTTTTTGTATGAAATTGAAGTGTTCAATTTCACTTAAAGGGCATTTATGTCATTTATATGAGATATGAATGATATAATATATAGTTTATTGTGAATGAGATTCATAATAAACTATAGGTTAGCCTAATTGTTGAATTAGGGCTAGTTGGAAAAATTAATTGAGAGAAATTAAATTGGATGTGATTCAATTTAATTAATCCACAATTATTGCAAATGTGATTTGCAATATGAGATATGAGATATCTTATATTATATGGTTATGCAAATATGATTTGCATAACCTATAGTTGTGGTAAAATGGTAATAATATGGAGATTTTAACTCCATGATTATTCCACTATTTAAACCTTTCTTGCAAGAAGGATTGCATCTTAATCTCTCATTTTTTGGATTCTCACCCAAAAAAAAGAAGAGAATACTCTCTCATTTTCTCTCTAACTTTCTCCTCACCAAAACACCAAGATCCCACCATCTTCCTTCTTTCCAAAAGAAGAACAACCGAGATTCCAAGTGGTTGTGACCGGATCTTGTTTGTGAGTTCGAGTTCGTTGAGTTCGAGAAGCACAAAGTGTTTGTGATCATTGGAAGAAACCTTGAAGAGAGTCTTCAACAAGTAAGTAGATTTCTTCTTGTTGTTTTTCTTCCATAGTATTGTATGTTTAAGATCTAGGTGTTAGATCATTTTAATAAATTTCAAGTAGCGTAACGATACCTTGACGATTTGATCGTGTTCCGCTGCGCGGGGATTTTGATTCCCTTAACCTAACTCATAGATTTCTAGGCTAAACATGCAAATAAGTAGAAAAACAGTAAGGTAACATGTTACTTACTTGATGAAAAACTCTTCTTCAACGCTTTCCTCCTCCGGTCACGATCCCTCTCGAATCAACGATCTCTACAAACTCGATTCTTGAACCGAACAACAAGACACCTCCAAAGAGTCTTCTCAGTTGTTCTCGGGAGGTTGAGGGAGAGTATGTGGGACTCCCTTTGGATTTTTGGTGAGGATAATTCTTGAGAGAGAATTGAGAGAGTTTGAGAGAGAATTCTTTTCCTCTCTTTGGATGAAAATCCAAAAAATGGCAAATAGCTTTCCAAAAGCTTCTTGCAAAGCCTTTAAATACTAGTGTGTTGTGAAGTTAAAACCTCAACCAAATCACAATTTAACCACAACTATATGATATGCAAATCATATTTGCATATCACATAATATAAGGTATCTCATACCTTATTATACAAATCTAATTTGCATAAATGTGAAATTTTTAATTGAATCACATTCAATTTAATTTCTCTCAATTCAATTTCTCCAATTAGCACTAATTAATCAATTAGGCTATTCTATAGTTTATTATGAATCTCATTCACATCAAACTATATATTATGTCATCTATATCTCATATAAATGACATAAATAGTCAAATAATGAATTTGAACACTTCAAATTCACACCAAACTGTAAACCCTCAATTTGTCCAATTTGAACCAACCAAGTGACCTAATGGACCTAGAGATGACGAGCTCCAATGATCCGAGACTAACCTGTCAAACTTTTTGACTCGGTTATTCAACATTCATTAGCTACGGTAACACTCCACTAAAGCCCGTAGCTGCACTCTCATCATTGTAGGACAAGTTGTGTCCATCGATATAACCAATGCCCATGTGTCGACCCTTCACAGGTTGTTCGTAGACACTGCTCGGTCAAATTAGCTGGGTCAAATTATCATTTTACCCCTGTGTCTACCTCTTGCTCTTTAAGTCTCACTACTCCTCTAATGAACAACTACGTTGCATGGTCCTACCATAAACAACAACCCTCTCGGGCCAGTGAGAGGGTGAAGCCCCGTTGTTCAAGCTCTGGAGACTGCACTTAAGGGAACAACCCCTCTAGTTTCCCTAAATCAGGAACGAGTGAATTTCATCTCGCGTAGTCAAGTTCCCAGTTCCCCACGTAGTTCTGTCCCTGAGAAGATAGGTGTTGCGTAAAATTATATTGATGCAATACCGCAATGTATGGGTCAAGTTTTAGTATAGTGATATATGAGTCCAAGTATCGTCCTCGGGAATGGGTTTCTAGATTAATTAATTACTAAGATACTGATTCTCAATTTTATCTAAAGAAACATAACGTGGATAGGTGGTGAAATAAGAATTAATGACAAACAAACATGTGGAGACACGAATTGATAGATTTAAAGGAAATTTACCTTGCAACTCAACACTTAATTACACATGCAATGAATAAATGAGATGAATTTATAAACAAGAAGTAGATTACTCAAGAAAGTCTCTCGATCTCTCAAGAGTCTCGCGCATACAATAAATTCTATAGTCTCCATATAAAATCTAAGCATGCACGACATTAAGCAACTTCTTTATGTGTTTCCCTTAAACTTCTAAGTCATTCTCATGCCAGAATTCTAAGGGTTTTGACAACCTTGTTCTAATTTAAGCTTTTTCTCTCGAGTCCACTTAAACCAAAGATATAAATGAAATTAAGAATGAATTGCCAAAAATAAAAATCAAAACATACTTCAATACATGGCAAGGAAGTCTTCATAAGCCAATCAAATCCTGACTACAACATTTAGCTACTCTAAATCACATGAAAACCAAGCTAAACATGTAAGAAACGTCTTAGAACGCTATTACAAATTGAAAGAAAGAGAAATTAAACTTATGTGTCAATGCCGGCCCTTCGTCTCCGAGCTCCCGTCTTCGATCTCGAACCTCCACGGATGCTTTGGCTCCCAAAAACGCTATTTTCTCTCTTCTTACAAAGTGTATTTCGAAATTAGGGTGAAAAATCTATCAAATTCGGCTCCCCTGTAATGAAATCATAAGAATATATTTATAGAAGGAATCGGTGCAGCGTTGCAACGCTAGGGACAGTGTTGCAACGCTGTACCCTAGGCGCGTATCAAATATGGAATCTGTCGATGACGTTGCAACGCTGAGGGCAGCGTTGCAACGCTGCAACCCTAACGTGCGCGCCCTTATCGATATGGCGTTGCGACGCTGCAAGGCAGTGTTGCAACGCCCTCTGTGCGGCTCCTCGTGCATGCCTTCTTATCGAGATAGCGTTGCAACGCCCTAAGGCAGCGTTGCAACGCTATCGCCTGTAGTCTTCAATACAGCTTCACCGCACGCTCGGCATTGTAACGCTATGGACAGCGTTGCAACGCCATCACTTCGGGTCCATTAGCTTGGTTTGGTCCTTTCACTTCCAATTGATGTTCTTTTTAGCTCCAAATAGCCTCATTTTGATCCCGAGTGATCCAATTTGTCTCCAATAGCTCCGTTTAAGCTCTTAACCTAAAATTGAATGAATTAAACACGTACAGGCCCTGAAATCATTATAAAACTAGCAATTATTGAACCTAAGGATAACACATTTTGTGTGCTATCAATAGGCATATTGGGCGAACAACAGTGGTCACGCTCACCCGTACTAGTCAAAGGACAAACCCCCACAGACAGGAGTCCGTAACACGCTCAGGATTAAGGTCAAGTCACTAATGGTCATCTACTTATTTATTAGTCTTGTACTGTTAACGGTGTTACATTAGTAAGTCTAATAATTCACGGTCTGGTCTTGTACAATCTCATTGTACATGATGCCCCCACTTGTATATCAACCACATGAACGAGTTGGATCACCTCGTTTGTATCTAATACAAAGCACCCATAACGTATCCAGCATTAGGTATCCAACCCTATCCATGTACTGTAGACCGTTCGGGTCATTAACTCGAACGTGATCCTCCCTATGTGTCCACTACACACCGTTCAAGTTCTAGATCTCTCATAATTCAATGACCCTGGAGCTTAGTTTATTAGATTAAGTTTATGAAATATGCGAGACACAAAACATTGAAAAAATAACTCTTATTTATTTCAACTTGGAATATTACAAACTTAGACGATAATGGGACATACATCCCAACAAACTCCCACTTGGGTCATACATTTCTCATATGTACAGTAATACAATAAACTAAGGCATTGAATACCCCTTTACAATACTCCTACTTGCCCTAGTCAGGAAGCACTCGAAGACCTAGACTCTCTTGGTGACCCTTAAACACCTTAGCCGTGAGGGCCTTTGAAAATGGATCAGCAACGTTGTGCTCCGACGTTATCTGAGTGACTGTCAAGTCTCAGCGGTGCACAATCTCCCGTATCAGATGATACTTACGCTCAATATGGTTGCCCCTCTTATGACTCCGTGGTTTTTTCGAGTTGGCTACTGCACCACTGTTGTCACAAAACAGGGTAATTGGCAAGTACATATTTGGAACAACTTCCAAATCTATCATGAACTTCCTAAGCCAAACAACTTACTTTGACGCTTCACAAGCCGCAACATACTCGAATTCCATCGTAGAATCACCGATGCATCTCTGTTTGATGTTTCGCAACACTACAGCTCCTCCATTCAAAATGAAGGCTGACAAGGTTGAAATCTGCACTCCCATACACAAGGTTGTAGTTCCTCATTCTCCTAAGATACTTGAGGATTGCCTTTATGGTTGTCCAGTGATCTAATCCTGGATTGGATTGATACCTACTGACAATCCCAACTGCATAACAGATGTCGGGCCTAGTACACAGCATGACATTCATCAGGCTCCCTACAGCTGAAGCATAGGGGATTCGTCTCATATCCCCAACCTCTTGAGGAGTCTTAGGACATTGATCCTTAGACAAGTGAACCTCATGCCTGAAAGGCAGCAAACCCTTCTTAGAGTTCTGCATCCTATATCTAGACAACATCTTGTCAATATAAGATGCCTGAGACATGGCTAGCATTCTGTGCTTCCGGTTCCAGACAATCTAGATACCTAGAACATACTGAGCCACTCCCAAATCTTTCATTTGGAATTTCAAAGCCAACCATTCCTTTATGTCAGTAAGAAATCCTACCTCATTCCCAATGAGAAGGATATCATCCACATACAATATTAGAAATGCGACAGTACTGTTGATGATTTTATTGTAGACACAAGGCTTGTCAACATTCTGATCAAAGCCATAAGATTTGATCGACTCATCAAACCTTATATTCCAAGACCTCGAGGCTTGTTTCAGTCCATAAATAGACCTTTGAAGCCCGCAAACCTTTTGCTCTTAGCCTTGGGCAATGAACCCCTTGGGTTTGTCCATGTAGATGGTCTCGTCTAAGTTGCCATTCAGAAAGGCAGTCTTGACATCCATCTGCCATACCTCATAGTCATAATATGTGGCAATGGTTAGAAGGATTCTGATAGACTTTACCATTGCAACAAGAGAAAAGGTTTCCTCATAGTCAACTCCTTTAACCTAGGTAAAACCCTTTGCCACTACTCTAGCATTGAAGGTCTGCACCTTCCAAATACACCACGTTTACGCTTGTAGATCCATTTAAAACCTATAGGCTTTACCCCATCCGGTTGATCCACAAGCTCTCAGACGGAATTGAAGAACATCGACTCCATTTCCTAGTCCATAGCTTTAATTTATTCGTCTTTGTTAACGTATGTCATTATCTGATCATAGGTCAATGGATCCTTGCAGTCATCATCAGGGGTGACGACTTGGGTTTCAACAAAACCCGTGTAACGTTCAGGCTGTCTCACAACCCTCCCACTACGTCAAGACAATCCCAACTTGACTAGACGTGCTAGGATCAACAACACTTGTTGACGTACTAGCCCCCTCAACAACTCTTGCTGATGTACTGTCCATTTCATTTAACACAATCTTACTACTTGGTAAGTGATCCCTGATCTGGTTTTCCTCAAGAAAAGTGGTGTTTGTCGACACAAGCACCCTATTATCCTTAGGATCATAAAACAGACCCCTAGTCTCTTTTGGGTAACCTACAAAGAGGCTCAACTTTGAACGAGGTTCCAACTTCTTCAGGTTTGACACTAACACATAGGTCGGGCATCCCCAAATTCTGAAATGACGTAAACTGGTTTTACGACCATGCCAACGTTCGAAAGGTGTTTCACAAACACTTTTCGACGGAACTGTGTTCAAAATGTATACTGCAGTCTCTACTGCGTAACACAAAAAATAATCAGCGCTCATCATCGACCGAACCATGTCCAACAGGATTCTGTTTCTCCTCTCCGATACACCATTCTTTTGTGGCATACCAGGTGCTGAGAGTTCAGACATAATTCCATGTTCTATCATATAGTCCTGGAATTCAGTGTCCATATACTCTCCACCTCGATCCGATCGAAGTGTTTTAATCGTTTTACCTAACAGGTTCTCAACCTCAGTCCTGAACTCCTCGAACTTTTCAAGAGTTTCACACTTGTTATGCATTAGGTAAATGTACCCATACCTTGAATAGTCATCTAAAAAGATACAAAGTATTCGTAACATGCTCGTGTTTTAACATTCATTGGACCACAGAGGTCAGAATGTATAAGCTCAAGAGGCTCTTTGACTCTATATCCTTTTTCACTAAAACAACGTTTAATCATTTTGCCTTCAAGGCATGAGTCACAAACCGATAAAGAGTTTTCTTCATACTCGCTTAGAAGTCTGCTCTTCACTAATCTCTCAATCCTATTGAGATTTATGTGGCCTAACCTTAGATGTCAAAGATGAGCACTATCTTTTGGAGAAACTTTTAATCTCTCAGTTCGCGTTTCTGCTATTTTAAATAATTCGGTATTCAAAACACTTTTGACCGAATTAAGCTTCAAAACATACAAATTACTCTCAAGCGAAGCAGAACAATCAAATTTTCATTTCGAGAAATAAACGCTTTATTACTCTTGAAAGAAACGGAAATATTTTATTCTAATAGGCAGGAAATAGAAACTAGGTTTCTAGTAAACCCTGGAACTATGTACATATTATCCAATAATAAGTACTTCCCGCCAAAGAACAACTTCACTGTGCCTATTGTTGCAGTTGAGACAACTTCTTCGGATCCAACCCTAAGTGTTATCTCACCCTCTTGCAGCCGCTGCCAGGAACTTAATCCTTGAAAAGAAGAGCCAACATGGTTAGTGGCGCCTGAATCCAATTTCCAGACAGAGTCATTACTCTCCACTAAGCAAGTTTCTGTGACAAGTAAATCACATTTACCTGTTTTCTTCTTTTCATCAAGAAACTTGGGACAACTTCTTTTTAGGTGATCGTCCATGTTGCAGTAGAAACACTTTCTGGCAACATCCTTAATCTCTTTGCCCTTTAGGGTGGCAGCACAGTCAACTTTAACCTCCTTCGACTTCTTCTTCTTTCCTTTTGGGCCTGAAGAATCTACAAACTTTTCCCCAGAGGTCGACCCCCTGTGACAAGGTCTAAAGGCAACACTTGCCTCAGCTTCCTGTCCCTTGATTTGCACCAAAGACTGGAAGGTTTGTAGTTCGTTGAATAGGACTGTTGGATCGAGCACCTAAGGACACTCCTCAGTGAGCGCGAACTCTAGGTTGTCATTTACCAAAATCGTGTTAATATTGTTTTTCCACGAAATAATATCGCCGACTAACTTATCGGAAGCTAAAGGAGCGTTAAAAGCGTTTGACATTTTGTTGCTGAAAAATGAAAAACTTTGTATTAGTCTCGCAAAAACTTTGAAAATCCAATCAGGTTTTAGCAAATTTTTATCCTATGATCTCTAGGTCATTTAAAAAATTACAATGATACCCCAAAGGGTTAGAATGACCGCCACCGTAGGGTAGACAAAGCCACTCCTCCTCTAGGACGAGACTTTCTCGACCAGACCCTAATACCAGAATAACTCTTATTCCATTAGGCATCCAGTTACCATTTTTCGGTCTGAATCCATTAACTCTTAATGAATCCTGTGAGTGTCACCCTCAATCTTTAAATTTCCAAGTATCCATCCAAACAATAGCCGCCGTAGGGAGAACTAAGAAGGAAAACCAACAAGGAAATCGTATCCCTTTCCAGAATTCACGGTGTTCCGACTCCCATGATCAAGGCCCTCCGTAGGGATTGTCTGGTCTAGGCCAAACTAGCAGGCGGATCATAGGCGTCTCACGGTGTGAATCGAAAGAAGAGACCGTGGGTCCCGTTTTCACAGGTCCCGCTCCCACTCACTATAAGTACTCTTTTTATTCACGTTGAATATTGACCCATACAAATACCACCCGTAGGGGGACGCTCCCATTTGTGCCACGAGGCCGAGTATGGATCTCACGGTGTGAACTTAACGGAGATTTGTGGATGAAAAATTAAATGTATCTTATACACTTTATTTCATCCCACTCAGCACTTTAAATTAAACGGGACTGACCTAGATAAACCGGCTAAAATTTACCTAAGTCTACCAATATAACTCTTATATTGGATTAGCGGAAGTCTTTAATCACATTATTAACTTAAGTCTATGTGAGTAAATTAATTAACTCTTAATTAACGACACTCACGAGAATATAACCTATGAATCTTCGGACCAAATACACTATATATTATAACTCTTATATAAATATGATGCATGAAATGTTTAGCCTAAACTGGGATTTTAACCTATATGACATACATTATACAGATAGAAAAATAATAAATCATACAACAATTGCATAATTTAATAAATAGCATAATTGGACTAATTTTTGGCACCATTGGGACTTTAAATTAAATTAATTAACATTAATATAATAATTATATTAATATTAATTAATAAAAATAAATAAAATACATTTAATAAAATCATTTTACAAAGAAAATAATAAAAACACGTTGAGTTGAGCTCGAAACCGCTCCCACGAAGTCCCCACGATACCACTAACCGCGAACTGCACGCTGGAACCGCCCACTACACGGTAGCGTTGCAACGTCGTAGCCAGCGTTGCAACGCTGCAGCGCTCAACGTCACACTCTACGTTCTCAATGCCCAAGCGTTGCAACGTTGTGCCTGCAGTGCGCCTGAATCTGCATGGACAACGTTGAGATATCAAAGAACAGCGTCTCAACGTCGTCGACAGAACAACAAAAACCTTTGTTGTTCTTCATCGTTTTTCGTCCGTTTCCCTCCGATTTCTTCACAGCAACTCTTACCACGAACGACACGGACTTACAGACTCGATTTACATTAAAAAATGCTCAAAACACCGGCCCTTTACATTGATCTCATCAACATTAATGTAAATCTAAAAATGCCAAAAATCCAAAACATCCAAAAACACAAACCATTAATAATCATCTCATGAAAATTAATGCTACCCACCTAATTTTAAGATATCACAAAATACACAACGAAAAGAAACGATTGCCTCTGATACAAATTGTAGGGATTAGGAATTCTCGCAACGGAAGACGTTGTGAAACGTCGTTGTTTCGTTGTGTAAATATTATCTTAAAATCAAACATATCTCATAGATTTCTAGGCTAAACATGCAAATAAGAAAAAAAAACAGTAAAGTAACATGTTACTTACTTGTTGAAGAACTCTTCTTCAACGCTTTCCTCTTTCGGTCACGATCCCTCTCGAATCAACGATCTCTACGAACTCGATCCACGAACCGAACAGCAAGACACCTCCAAAGGGTTTTCTTGGTTGTTCTCGGGAGGTTGAGGGAGAGTATGTGGGACTCCTTTTGGATTTTGGGTGAGGAGAATTCTTAAGAGAGTTTGAGAGAGAATCATTTTGCTCTCTTTGGATGAAAATCCAAACACTGGCAAATGGCTTACCAAAAGCTTCTTGCAAAGCCTTTAAATACTAGTGTGTGGTGGAATTAAAACCTCCACCAAATCACAATTTAACCACAACTATATGATATGCAAATCATACTTGCATATCACATAATATAAGGTATCTCATACCTTATTATACAAATCTCATTTGCATAAATGTGGAATTTTAAATTGAATCACATTCAATTTAATTCCTCTCAATTCAATTTCTCCAATTAGCACTAATTAATCAATTAGGCTATTCTATAGTTTATTATGAATCTCATTCACATCAAACTATATATTATGTCATCTATATCTCATATAAATGACATAAATAGCCAAATAATGAATTTGAACACTTCAAATTCACACCAAACTGTAAACCCTCAATTTGTCCAATTTGAGCCAACCGAGTGACCTAATGGACCTAGAGATGACGAGCTCCAACGACCCGAGACTAACTTGTCAAACTTTTTTACCCGGTTATTCAACATTCATTAGCTACGGTAACACTCCACTAAAACCCGTAGCTGCACTCTCATCATTGTAGGACAAGTTGTGTCCATCGATATAACCAATGCTCGTGAGTCAACCCTTCACAGGTTGTTCATAGACACTGTTGGGTCAAATTACCGTTTTACCCCTGTGTCTACCTCTTGCTCCTTAAGTCCCACTGCTCCTCTAATGAACAACTACGTTGCATGGTCCTACCATAAACAACAACTCTCTCGGGCCAGTGAGAGGGTGGTGCCCCGTTGTTCAAGTCCTAGAGACAACACTTAAGGGAACAACCCCTCTAATTTCGCTAAATCAGGAACGAGTGAATTCCATCTCATGTAGTCAAGTTCCCAGCTCCCCACGTGGTCCTGTCCCTGAGAAGATAGTGTTGCGTAATATTTTGATATTGCAATACCGAAGTGTACGGGTCAAGTTTTAGTATAGTGATTTGAGAGTCCAAGTATCGTCCTCGGGAATGGGTTTCTAGATTAATTAATTACTAAAATACTAATTCTCAATTTTAGCTAAAGCAACAAAACATGGATAGGTGATGAAAGTAAAGACAAACAACAGACTAACATGTGAAGACACGAATTGATTGGTTTGAGGAAAGTGATCTTACAAGTCAAAGACTTAATTAACACATGCAATGAACCAATTAGATGAATTTATAAACAAGAAGTAAAAATACTCAAGAAAATCTCTCGATTCTTAGTGAGCCTCGCACATGTAATAAACTCCATAGTCTCCATATGAACCTACGACATGCACGACATTAAGCAACTTATTTATGTGTTTTCCTAAGATTTCTAGATCATTCTCATGCCAGATTTCTAAGGATTTTGACAACTTTGCTCTAATTCAAGTTTTATCTCTCGAGTCCACTTAAACCAACGAATTAAGAGTTAAGAACGAATTGCCAAAAAAAAAGGACAAAACATGCTTCAATTCATAGTAAGAAAGTCTTAACAAGTAAATCAAATCCTAACTACAATATTTAGCTACTCTAAATCACATGAAAATCAAGCTAAACATGTAGAAAACGTCTCAAAACGGTGTTACAATTTGAAAGAAAAGGAAATTTAACTTATGTGTCGATGTCGGTCCTTCGTCTCCGAGCTCCCGTCTTCGATCTCGAACCCCCACGAATGCTTTGGCTCCCAAAAACACTCTTTTCTCTCTGCTTACAAGGTGTATTTCGAAAATAGGGTGGATTGTCTATCAATTTCGGCTCCCTTGTAATGAAAACATAAGGTTCTATTTATAGGCTTAATCGGTGCAGCGTTGTAACGCTAGGGACAATACGTTAACGCTGCGTACCTAAGTACTGGTCATATAAGGAATGTCTTGATGGCGTTGCAACGCTGAGGGCAGCGTTGCAATGTCGCTACCCTAACGCGTGTGTTCCCCTATCGAAGTAGTGTTGTGACGCTGCAAGGCAACATTGCAACGCTTCCTGCACGGCCTTCATACGCATCTTCTTATCGAGATAGCGTTGCGACACTGCAATGCAGCGTTGCAACGCTATCGCCTGGGGTCTTCAATGCATCTTGCCTGCACGTTTGGTTGCAACGTTCTACATGGCGTTGCAACGCCATCACCTCGGGTCTTCAAGCTTGGTTTGGTCCTTTCACTTCCACTTGATGTTATTTTAAGCTCCAAATAGCCTCGTTTCGATCTCGAGTGATCCAAAATGTCTCCAATTGTTCTATTTAAGCTCTTAACCTGAAATTGAGTAATTTAGACACGTAAAAGCTCTGAAATCATTACAAAACTAGCAATAATTAAGCCTAAGGATAGCACATTTTGTGTGCTATCAGATAAGCATATTGGGCAAGCCATAATGGCCACCCTCACCCGTACTAGTCAAAAGTCAGACCCCCGCAGACAGGAGTCCGTAACACGCTCAGGATTAAGGTCGAGTCACTAATGGTCATCTACGAATTTATTAGTCCTATACTGTTAACGGTGTTACATCAATAACTCTAATAATTCACGGTCCGGTCTTGTACAATCTAATTGCATAGGATGCCCCCACTCGCATGCCAACCACATGAACGAGCTGGATCACCTCATTTGTATCTAATACAAAGCGGGTCGCATCCACAGCGTATCAGGATTAGATCTCCAACCCTATCCATATACTGTAGATCGTTCGGGTCTTTAACTCGAACGTGATCCTCTTTGTGTGTCCACTACACACTGTTCAAGTTCTAGATCTCTCATAATTCAATGACCCTGGAGCTTAGTTTATTGGATTAAGTTTATGAAATATACGAGACACAAAGCATTGAAAAAATAACTCTTATTTATTTCAACTTGGAATATTACAAACTTACACGAAAATAGGACATACATCCCAACAGCTTATTCCCTAATTGAACTTGAGCATTTCAAATTTAAATGATCTAAGAACTCTTTACGAGCTAGGAAGTAGACCTAATGGACCTACAGATCAGAAGCTCAAACGATACAAGATGATTCAGTTAAACTCATTAACCTCCTAATCAACATTCGTTAACTGCGGGAACACTCCACTAAAGTCCCGTTGTTGCACTCTTCTCACTGCAGATATCCGTGTCCACAGATATCGACCAATAACAGCAAGTTAATCCTTCACAAATGTTCGTAAGACTAGCTGGGTCAAATTACCGTTTTACCCATGGGTTACATCTTTCACCTTAAGTCCCAGTGTTCTTCTAATGAACAACCTGTTTGTGGTACTACCAACAAACAGAAGCCCACTCGGGCCAATGAGAGGGTCGGGCCCTTTGTTCAAGTCCCGGAGACACAACTTAAGGAAACATTCATCTACTTACCCTAATAGGCGGGAAGGAGTGAATTCCTTCTTGCTAGGTTAAGTCTCCAGCTGCTTGCTCGGTCTTGTCCCCAAGAAGGTAGGCTTATTGAGTCAACGACTTGCCGCTCTCACCCATACTAGTCAAAGCACAATCCCTCACAAACAGGAGTTCGTGACCTGCTCCAGATTAAGATCAAGTTGCCTAGGTCACCCTATTGAAATAGAAACCTAACTAGTCAACGAAGTTACATCTAGTGGTTACTATTTCCGTGGTCCGGTCTTATGTAATCTCATTACATAGGATATCCTCACTCACATGTCGTCTACACGAACATGTTAGGATCACTGTGTTTGTATCATATACAAAGTGGGTCATATCCATAGTATTACCAGGGTAAGGTACCCAAACCTTATCCCCTTACTATAGACCCTTTAGGTTGTATCTCGAATTGAGATCCTTATATGTCCCATACATTCAGTTCAAGAGACATGCAACAACCTTGGATGTTAGTTTATTGGATTTAGGGTTAAGTTAAGGCAATATAGAAAATAATGATAAACAATAACTCTTTATTTATTTAAATAGAACATTATTTACAAACTACGAGTTTTAGGGCATAAAACCCAACACCTTATGTGTTGTAGCTTCAACAACTAGAGTCGAACTTTCAACTGAATCAATAGCTTTCTTGCCAATCATAACATTTTGACAACTCTCTTCCCTGCGAACTTCAGAAAACACATCATTAATAGTTGGAAGGATATTTTTGCCAAATATTCACCCTCTAACCTCATCAAATTCAACATTAAGCCCAACAAGGAATTTATAAATTCGATTGTCTTCCACAATTTTTATGTAATGCTTTTGATCATAAGTTGACTTCCATTCATACGTGTCGAACAAATCGAGGTCTTGCCAAATTCATTTTAACAGATGAAAATATTGTGTCACAAAATTATTTCCCTATTGCATATCACCTAGTTTAAGATTGAGTTCAAGCACTTGTGATTAATTTCCAAGGTCGGAATACATCTGGGCCACGATCTCCCATAATTCCTTAGAAGTAAAATAACACTATTATAATTAGAACTTATATTTTCTACCATGGAATTTACTAATCAGGTCATCACCATGGAGTTTTCAGCATCTCATACAGTGAACGAGGGATCATTTTCTGCAGGCATGGGTTTATCTCTGGTAAGATATCCAATCTTCCATTGTCCTCGAATGTACATTCGAACGCTTTGCAACCAACGAAGAAAGTTATCGCCATCAAGCCCAATGGTAGTAATTTGGATGATAGGGTTGTTGGCATGGATCTGACTATTTGAGACTTTTACAACGAGCATAGACTTATTTTCTGACATATTGCTTAAGAACAATGCTCAATAAATACTAAAGATAAGAGTAAAATGAACTCCAAACAAAAAATAATAGGGAAAAATACCTTTTTGGTCCCTTAATTTTGCGTTTGGTTCCATTTTAGTCTCTCAGTTTTCAAACTCAACAATTTAGCCCCTGAGTTTTGAATTTAGTTGTACCGTTAGTCCTTCCATCCAATTTTCTGTTAACTAATAACAGATGGATGATGTGGCACTTATTATTTTATTAAAAATATATTTTATTATTTTGTTATTTTTATTAAAAAAAATCTTTTTTTCTTTTCTCACTCTCCCCCTTATTTTCTCTCTCTCTCCCCCTTCTCTAGAATCATCCATGGTTGTTGCATATTTCCCCCCTTCCCCATTACCATTATGTCCACCCACCTTCTTCTTCTTCTTCATCAGGCTACTAGGATTCGAGAACTTTGAAATCAGTGGTATCTTCTTTCTTTTAGTTGAATCCAAGCTCGACCTCTGAGATCATCTCGATGAGCTCTTGTTCAAATTCAACCCTAGGAGATGTCGAAAAGTCGAATCGAACTGCGATTGAAAGCAATAAGAAGTGAAATTCTCCTAACCCTTGACCGATTCGCTTTTGATGAACTCCTTGAACACTCGCCTTAAGCAACTTAAGAAACCACAAGCCTCCGATTTGTAAAGGTCTCCATGGAAGATTCCAAAATAAACAATGGCGGAGTTGCTCCGGCGACGGTCGCCATCGAACAACGTTTGGCTCTTGTGAGACGAAAGCAACTTCTCCAAGCGAAACTAGCGGCAACGACTTGGAGTCTGGCGCTGTAGAGCATTATTCCTGAAGAGATCGATTCGATCTGAAGTAGATGAGGGAGATGAAGACAAAGTGAGGAAGAAGAAGAGGGAGATGACGAAGAAAACGACTAGAGAAGGGGGGAGAGAGAAAAAGAAAAAAACAAAAAATATTTTTTAATAAAAAAACAAAATAATAATAATAAATATTTTTAATACAAAAGAATAATAATAAATATTTTTAATACAAAATAAGTATCACGTCATCAATCGGTTACTAGTTACGAAAAATTGGATGGAAGGATTAACGGTGCAACTAATTTCAAAACTCAGGGGGTTAAATTGTTGAGTTTGAAAATTGAGGGACCAAAATGGAATGAAACACAAAACTGAGGGACCTGGTATTTTGCCCAAAATAATATATATGGGACAAGTAAATTGTGACCAACTGAACCCAAAGAAGATCGACAAGACAAGATGCTAGATGACGAATGACTTGCAGCAAACCAACGATCGGACAACAAACGACGAACTCCACCAACGATCGGCGATTAATAAACCAACTAACCGTGATGCTACGAACGAGCAGATGCGTAGAGCCTAGCTCACGGTTTTTGGGTTCTGGGGTCGCGGATTTGTCAGGTCGGACGACAGTGTCTGAGTATAAATGTCTAGTCGGTGTGGTCTAAGTTCGTAGATCTGTTTGTTTGCATGTGTCTTGGGTTTCGGGCGCAAGTGTTCTGGATAGGGGTGTGCAAGAAACTGAAAAAACCCAAAAAAATCGAAGGACCGGATCGAACCGATCCAAACCGACTGGTTTGGTTCAGTTATTTAAAAAAAATATTTTTCAGTTTAAAATAATAGAAAACCACAACATTTGGTTCTGTTCACAGTTTTAAAATTTTCAAAACCAATAAAACCAAACTGAATATAATTAAAATATAGAATAAAAAAATTATTTAACCCATCTAATAAAGCCCACACGTTTTTTAAGAATCTTTTTCCCAACCACTAATTTCTCTCTCCATCACTTGTCTTTTCAACTTTCTTTCTCTCTCTCTCAATCTTTTCATCTTCTTTTCACTCTCTCAAATCATATTTTCATATTTTCTTCTTCTATTCCCCTTCTTCGTTCCATTCTCCTTCTTTCTCTTATAGTTTTCACCATTTTTTCTCTCTTCTCACTTGCTTTCTTCTCACACACTTCATGGCTATTGCAACCAAAATGTTTGAGCATAGCAAAAGCTATTGAATAGCTCATTATAGTCTATCATCCATCTCTTTCTCGCTCTATTTCACTTCTCTTGCCAACAGCGACACAACCCACCATTTCCGACGATCGTCTTCTTCTCAAGCGTTGCTCAAACTCCAACCACGCACTTTTTTCTTTAACACGGTTAAAAATCGAAACCGAACTGAATAAACCGAAATGAGTTGGTTTGATTTTGAATCGTAACCGAGGTGTGCTTCGGTCTACTCAGTTTTACTCCTCCAAAAGTTGAAGAGTTTGGTTCGGTCTATGGGTTCAACCAAAATCGGACTGAACCGAACCGTGCACACCCCTAATTCTGAACTGTCGGTTTGGGTTCGAGATCCTAAACTTCCGACGAGAAGACGTGTTTGACGACAACGATTTTTTTCTTTTCAGATCTAGGGCTTCTGCTCTGATACCATGTACAAAATATCAGGAGTGGAAATAATTTATGTATATTCATAGTGAGAATAAATGGTTTCTTATATAGGAGAAACCTACATTTACATAAAAGGAAAAAAATATTCCAAAACCTATAATACAGTAAATACAAAATATTGTTATTAACAACTAAGGAAATAACCAATAATTTGTGATTTTTTAAAAAAATTATTAGTCATTGGAGATTTAAAATAAATAAAAAAATTCACTTCCGAATTCAAATTGAAAATCTATATATTATTCAATTTAAATGGAGTTTATTTTTTTATGTAAATGAAACATATAAATATAGTTAATTTCATAGATTTGTTTATTAGTGAACAAATTCACAAATTTATTTTAACTACTAAATTGAAAAAAAATTAATGAAAAAAACTTATGTAAAAGAAAACGAAGGGAAAAAACGTTAGTGAGTGATTCTTTCAATATAAGAATATTAAAATCCCATGACATCCTATATGGGCATCTTAGAATGTCGTGATGATTTGTTTATTAGTGAAGAAATTCACAGATTTATTTTAACTACTAAATTGAAAAAAAATGATAAATAAAGAAAATTAATAAAAAAAACTTATGTAAAAGAAAACGAAGGGCAAAAACGTTAGTGAGTGATTCTTTCAATATAAGAATATTAAAATCCCATGACATCCTATATGGGCATCTTAGAATGTCGTGATGATTTGTTTATTAGTGAACAAATTCACAAATTTATTTTAACTACTAAATTGAAAAAAAATGATAAATAAAGAAAATTAATGAAAAAAACTTATGTAAAAGAAAACGAAGGGCAAAAACGTTAGTGAGTGATTCTTTCAATATAAGAATATTAAAATCCCATGACATCCTATATGGGCATCTTAGAATGTCGTGATGATTTGTTTATTAGTGAACAAATTCACAAATTTATTTTAACTACTAAATTGAAAAAAAATAATAAATAAAGAAAATTAATGAAAAAAACTTATGTAAAAGAAAACGAAGGGCAAAAACGTTAGTGAGTGATTCTTTCAATATAAGAATATTAAAATCCCATGACATCCTATATGGGCATCTTAGAATGTCGTGATGATTTGTTTATTAGTGAACAAATTCACAAGTTTATTTTAACTACTAAATTGAAAAAAAAATGATAAATAAAGAAAATTAATGAAAAAAACTTATGTAAAAGAAAACGAAGGGCAAAAACGTTAGTGAGTAGTGATTCTTTCAATATAAGAATATTAAAATCCCATGACATCCTATATGGGCATCTTAGAATGTCGTGATACTTGACTATTTTACATTGGTACAAAACAAAAAGCATAATTCAAATAAGAAAAATACTTGGATGCAGCGTGAGGGTGCAACCCACAGGAGAGCCACAAAAAAAATGCTTTTAAAAAAAAAAATTATAAAAGAAATTTTTGTGATTGGGAAATAGGTTGCACCATAGATAGGTACCACCACAACTCTTTAAATAATACCCATGCTCATAGGAATGTTAATGTTGGATATTTACCATGAAACAAATGACACCTTGAGCTATTCACGATTTGCAAGTAGAGAGAGAAACAACCAGAGCAACCACAACACAAAAAAAATGAAGAAGAAAAATCGCATAGTCGTGGGTCTTATTTGTTGTTGACCTTCAAGTTGCATGAGTCTTGGTTTAGAGACGAAGGACGCGGATGAGTGGTCTCAATTTGGAGGCTCGAAACTGGAGGTTGTGGGTTTATTTTTTTTGGTGTAGGTCATAAGAGTGTATTTTATGGGTCTCGATCTCAAGCGATGTTAAGCAAGTGTGGGTCTTAGTTTTGGAGGTCGTCGTCAACATGGGTATTGATTTAAGGCCAGTCAGTTGTTGGCCTTGGTTCAGACGCGACGCCTTGGTCATCAATACAGTCATGTGGCCATTTAATTTGAAGCTTAAATCCATCAAGATTTGAGGTATTGGTCATTATTATGGATACAATTCGACCCATACTCATTGGGTGAATTAACCATATATTCCTTTGTATTTTTGACTTGATACTCTCCATAAAAGTCTCATAAACTTAGTTCTCAAAGTGGTCGTAGATAGAAAGGTTGAACCACTATATATCTTGGTGTTTTTTTTTCTCTCTTGCTTGTTAATTTTGTTTATTTCTAGTTGCATTCTCATGCAGTTATATTAGAGTTGTGGCATTAGAGCTCTATTCGATAGAAAGATTGGAAGGTTTGTGGTGTTGGGAGAAAAAAATAATGATAATAATAATAACCACAATATTAATTACTACTATATTAAATCTCCCCTTCCACAAGATAAGTCAACTAGATCAAAGTCACAAATAATAAAATTAAAAGATAGGGAAAAGAGAATGACACCGGAGTTTATACTGGTTCACCCCAAACTTGGACTACGTCTAGTCTTCTGCAACTGTAAGTTCTACTAAATTTGGGAGATTACAAGAGAGTTTCGCAATTCAACGCCACAAACTAACCCTCAATAGCCCAATAAAGACTATTGACTTCCAAGTATCACAACTCGATAGGTTGGGATAAACAATAAAGAAAAACCTTCAACCCCACAAGAGAAAAAATAATTTTTAACAATCTCCCACTTGAAGACAAAACTACGATCTTGCCTCCCACTGCAACAAAACTCTGATCACCTTGATAAACTCCAAGGTACAACTCCCACTCCAACTGTTATTTCTGATCTTCTTGGCAAACTCCAAGGCTAAAAAAAAACCTGAAAACACAACAAACTCATAAAAACAGGCAACCATCAGAACATAACTGTAGTGCATCTGTGTTTGTCCCGAAGTATGGGCTCGCTACGTGGATCTGTCTCCCAGACGAAAAAGACAGACATGTACTCCCACTTTAGCTAAGTGGTACTAATTGACATCTTCTTCAACCCTGAACCATTGTTCCTGAAGAAGATACACTCTGAGAAGGGCTTGAATCCTCTATTCAAGTTTGTTGCCAATTTAGAGACTTTACCCTTGACCTTAGTAACTGCCTGGTCTTCCACTTCGATGCCTCCACTCGCCTAGGTGACTTCTTCAATTCAACTGTTCGTCTGACAATTGGGGGTTCATGATAACCATTAACTTTCTCTCCTTGACTTCCCAATTGTTCCTAATCTGAAGGATCCTGATCTGAATGATCAAACTTGGCTATATTGTTGCTGGCTCAACTGTATCTCTACTATAACCATCTACAGCTTTAATTGACATGCACTGTCTCTTCAAACTTTTCTTGGCAACATTTAACCGACATCTGTATAGTGTAGATTTCCTGTGGCCAACTGCCACTACATGGGATCCTAACTTGAGTTTACACTGGCTTCTGCCAAACTCACACATGTAGCCATCATCTGTTAATTTACCAGTGGAGATAAGATTCATCTTGACACTAGGCACAAACCTGACATCTCGCAGTACCAAATTATTTCCACATTCAGTTTTCAGATTAATCTTTCCAATCCCATTAGTCTTGGATGTTTTACCATTTCTCATCCTCACTAGGCCATGATTACCTTCGATAAAGGATGTGAACAAACTCCTATCTGAAGCTATATGTACAGTAGTTGCGCTGTCTAAAATCCACTCAGATGAATTACTACAACTCTCTGTGTCACTCCCAACACAGACTAAAGCAACTTGCACTGCATTTGCATCTTGCACTACATTTTCCTCTTGTTTTTCTCTCTCTTCTAGATCCTTTTTCCACTTTCTACACCGACTTTTAGCGTGACCCTTCTTGTGACAGTAAAAACACTTTATCTCTTTATTCCTATTGCCCCACTTTTTCTTACTGCTACTCGTCATATTTTCATTATCAATCTTCTCTTTACCCTTAGTCATAACCAAAGTTTATCTTACAGTAGACTCCTTACTACTATCATTTCTACGAATCTCCTCAGCTAAGGCTAAATCACAAATACCTGAAAATTTCCGAGTATTTTCACCTATTGAATTAGACACTGATGTGTTCATCGTTTTTCAACTATCACGCAAAGAAGTTAATAACAGAATAACATTCACTTCATTAGTAAACTCTATTTTAACTGACTTCAACTTATTTATCAAGGTGGTTACCTCACTTATATAGGAATTTACAGAAGCATCCTCAGCCATACGCTTATTGAAAAACTTGCTAAGCAGATAGATCTTATTATTTGTGCAAGGTTTTTCATACCTGTTTGTAAGCGCTCTCATTAACTCAATTGCAGTTGTCTCACTGGCTACCTGACTAGTCACATCCATTGACAGGCACATTCTGATTGCAGCAACTGCTTCTTCATCAAGAGTCTCCCAATCTTTATCTTTCATTCCGTCTGGTCTCTTCTTCAAAGCCTTACCCAGCTTTTTAACAATCAAATAATCTTTGACCATCATCTTCCAATACCCAAAATTTTTTCCATTGAACTTCATAACTCCATCAAAATTTGTTGGCTCCACATATCCCATGATTCCTGAACCAAAAGCTCTGACCACTTGTTGGGAGAAAAAATAATGATAATAATAATAACCACAATATTAATTACTACTATATTAAATTTCCTCTTCCACAAGATAAGTCAACTAGATCAAAGTCACAAATAATAAAATTAAAAGATAGGGAAAGAGAACGACACTGGAGTTTATATTGGTTCACCCCAAACTTGGGACTACGTCCAGTCTTCTGCAACTGCAGATTCTACTAAATTTGAGAGATTACAAGAGAGTTTCACAATTCAACGCCACAAACTAACCCTCAATAGCCCAATAAAGACTATTGACTTCCAAGTATCACAACCTGATAGCTTAGGATAAACAATAAAGAAAAACCTTCAACCCCACAAGAGAAAAAAAATACTTTTTTCTCTCACAAATGCTACTTGATCACACACAGTTTTCTTCCCTCTGTTGGCGGCTACTCACAAAACATCATATATATGTGTGTGTGTTTACAAAAACCTAATATCCAAACGGACATTGTCCATTGGCCTTTTATTTTGTCTCCACACAAAACCTAACACATGGTTTGTACCTTTGTTTCCATTCTTTTGTTCAATTTGTTTTGTAGGTTTTATATATTGATTGATGTGTTCAATTTCGATTCATTTCAAGTTTGCTCGGTTTGATTGGAAAGGTGCTTTTCGATTGACAGTGAAACAAGATTAAAGCTCTTTTGGTATAGCAAAAGGTAATAAAAATCTTGTGTGATGAAAAATACACACATGGAAGATGAACGAAAGGAGATAGATGAAATTGCCTATTCGATGATCATATTCTATCGCATGAACAAAGTATTTATAATTCTCATTTATGAGGATTATTTAACCCTAAACTCAATTATTTTTGTCATTTTTATATGTTTTATTGATTACCGAGCAAAGAAAAAATAGTATTGGTGAGTAAACTTTTTGAAAGTCTGTTGGAATAGTAAAGATGAAAAGAAGTTGAGAAAAGAATGGAATTTGAACTAATTTGTTCTTTTTGTGTAGATTTGAAGCAAATATGCAAATGCAATTGCATTTGTTTGCAAGAGCATGATGGTGAGCAAGAAAATGCAATTTCAATTTTTGGAAATTTTTTAGAAGTCGCGGGAATCACATATTTATCAGAATTGGAGGAAATTTTGCATGATTTTTGGAGATTATTCAACTCAATTTTGAAATTTAGAGTCAACTCAAAAGTTGTGGAAGATCATATATAGAAACTCTAACCTCCAATAATACTCATAAAAAGAGGGAAAACCAAATAAAAAACAGAAATGAGTTTTCTTTCCAGCTAGAAGTTGTAGTTCATCGTTCTTTATCATTTTCCACCAAGTTTTTCTTCATCTCTTGGCTTTGTAAAACTCTATATTTGATCGAGAAGGACTAGTTGGTTTAAAGAAAGCTCAAACTCCTCATTATTCTACTTTTGTGTTCAGTTTATTTTTTTAAAATCATTTCCTTCTTGTTAGATTTGAGTTAAGCACTTAGTTCCGTTGGTTTTTATTTTCTTCTTTAGCAAAAAGAAAAAATTTTCTCTGGGATTATGTTTATATATGAGATTCTGAATTTCTTTTGAGTATTGCTATTGTCGTTGAATCTCTTTGTGAGTGTTTTGTGAGTTGTTGGAGTGATTTTTACTTCTCAATAAAATTTGAGTTTATGTTGCTTTAATTTTCTAAAATTTTATTTACTCTATTTCAACTATTTAATTATGAGTTTTGTATCAATTAAATTTTTATTTTTCATTTCCTTCATGATGAGCTAAATTTTCTATAGGAGTTCAAGTTCGTGAGTGCCCTAGATAAAAGATATAAAGCTTAAAAGTAATAATCAATCGAGTTAGCGCGTG
Organism: Trichosanthes cucumerina; assembly: GCA_036507285.1. Classification (NCBI taxonomy): domain Eukaryota; kingdom Viridiplantae; phylum Streptophyta; class Magnoliopsida; order Cucurbitales; family Cucurbitaceae; genus Trichosanthes; species Trichosanthes cucumerina. Next base: position 98,427,957 of record CM071835.1, on the reverse strand, counting down.
AACCTTTGTTTGTTTTTATTGAATTTATAATATGTAAATTTAGTTGGGCAACGAGTATTGTTTGTCAAGCTTGAACTTAATACCAAAAGGGTTAAGAAAAAGTGGATGTCATAAACAAAAAGGCTTAGACACAAGCCTGAGCATCAACCTAGACATAGGGCAAGACTCCAAAATCACTAGAATTGTGCGCTAAAATATCTAAGCTAGATTAGCCATAGAAATATGAGTTTAATTAATCGCTTAGTCTCCTAAAGGTTTTGAATCAAAATTTAATAGGAGTCGAAATTTAGTCTACTTAGTTTTATTATGTTAACTATGATTGTAATGGCATTTTTTGTGGCATTTCTTTCTAAAGGGGCATGATGAACTTGGAATCTTTTTTTCCTTATTTATTGATTTTTTTCACATATTTTCATTAGCAAAAACAACCTTCCAACCATTTTTACATCCTTAGTTACCAGTTATCACATTGCATTTTGTAAAACAACTTTGTATCATCTGATTGTATTGAAATTTGTTCCCTGTGGATACAATACTCTCAGGGACAAAACCTTGTAGATAGCTGGGAACTTAACTCTGTAAGATGGAATTCACTCATTCCTGAATCAGGGAATCAAAGAGGTTGTTCTCTTAAGAACTGAATCCAGGTCTTGAACAACGGGGTCTCGCCCTCTTACTGGTCTAAGAGGGATTAAGTTTATGGTAAGACCATAGACTTTTTGTTCATTAAAGGATCAGTAGTACTTAAGGAGCAAGATCACAGGGGTAAAACGGTAATTTGACCCAGTTGTGATTACGAACAACCTGTGAAGGGTCAACTCACAGGTATTAATTATATCAATGGACACAACACAGTCTACAGTGAGGAGAGTGCAGCTATGAGTCTATAGTGGAGTGACTCGTAGTTAATGAATGTTGGTTAATTATATCAAAGAGTTTGATCGGTTAATCTCGTATCATTGGAGCTCATGATCTGTAGGTCCATTAGGTCACTCCGTTGGCTCAACATGGATATATTGAGGGTATAAAGATAGGAGTGAAATTGAAGTGTTCAATTTCATATATGAGGAGGTATATCAATTATATGTGATATATATAATTGATATAATATAGTTTAATGAGAATTTGATTCACAATAAACTATATACTAAAATAGGAGATACCTTATAATTAAGTAAATATGCAAATGGGATTTGCAATTACATAATAAGAGCACTATAGGGATAGGATGGTAATTTCTATCCTATTTCCCTATAAATATATGCATGAGATGCACATTTTGAAACTTTAGTGCTCTCTCTTGCGAAAAGTGTGTTTTCACTCCTTCTCCCACATTCTCTTAACTCCAAAAGAATTCCCATCGTCCTCTATCTCCTAGAGATACAACGGAGAAGACTTAGTGGTGAGATCGTGCGTCGGGGTCGTTGAGAACGTGCGATCATGAGGAGCAAGGAGCACTAGAAGATTAGATCCACAAAGGTAATTATATGTTGTTCATATTATTTCTAAATTATGCTTAATCTTAGTATAAACAATGTTCTTTATTTAATCTACGTAATGAAATTCAAGAACACGTGATTCAATTCGCTTCCGCTGCAGGATCCGATCCTTTCATAACTAAGTTTTTTCCAAATAAATTGCTTAGTGATAATAGTGTCTATAGTGTGAAAGGAATTTGGTCAATTTGACTTGCAACACATGATGGTTTGATCAGAATTTTTCCAAATGTAAGGTACGTGCTAGAACTCAAACGAAATATAATTTCTCTAGGTGAATTAGATAGAACGGGTTATTCTTATAAATCTGTGAAGAGAGTTCTGAAAGTTTCCAATGAATCTTTGGTTAAATTGATGGGAACCTTGAAGAATGATCTTTACGTGTTGGAAGATACGACAATTAAAGTAAATGCTACTGTTGTATCTAGCAAAGGAATTAATATGTCTATGTTATGCCATGTGAGGTTGCCTCATGCGAGTGAAAAAGGCCTACAAGTTCTTTCACAATAAGGCTTACTTGAAGGTGATACAGACATCGAACTTTCATTTTGTGATCATTGCATGATGGAAAAGTCTACGAGAAGTTTAAAAAAGGAAAGCTCTAAAGGTATATTGGATTATGTTCATTCAAATTTGTGGGGTCATCCTACTAAGGTACTTAGTATGAGAGGTTTAAGGTACTTCACGTCTATCATTAATGACTTTTTAAGGAAGATGTAGATTCATTACTGATCAAACAAAAGGATGAAACTTTTGGAAAATAACTTGAATTGAAGAAGGATATTGAAAACCAAACATGAAGGAAAGTAAAGTATTTGAGGACTGATAATGGCTTAGAGTTTGTGAATAAAAAATTCAACAAACTTTACAATCTGAGGGAATTATGAGGCATTTTATTGTTACACACACTCCACAGTAGAATGGTTTAGTTGAAAGGCTCAATAGAACAATAATGGAGTGTACTAGATGTATTTTGTCTAATGTTTCGTTACCCTTTGAAGTTTTGGGGAGATGCTACCCAAATCGCTTGTTATCTCATTAATAGGAGTCCATCTTCTACTATAGACTTTAAGACTCCAAAGAGATGTGGAAAGGAGAAGCTCCAAGTTTTGATCATCTTAAAGTATTTGATTATTCAGCTTATGCTTAAGTAAAGGTAGGAAAGTTGAATAAGAGGGCAGTAAAATGTATGTTTATTGGCTATTCTCCAATTGTCGATATAGTTTTGGTGCTTGGAAGAGGATATGGATATAAGTATTACCAACAAAAATGTCACTTTTAATGAAAAAGAGATATCATTTTGTACTAAAAGACAACTATAGTAGAAGTCAATCGAGAATGTTGAAACAGAAGTCAAAATTGATTTTGAAACACAACTATCAGATACTTCATGTGAATCTAGGGATGAGTCTGTATCAAAGTGCAATGCCCAAATTTATTGTATTTGCATTATTGTAATGTTCTATGTACTCCATTAGCTTTAGGACAAGTGGGAGTTTGTTGAGATTTATGCCCTAAACTCGTGTATTTGTAATTATTTGAGGAAATGAATAAAGTTGTTATTTTTCCTTTAAACTTGTATTCTCGCAATTACAAACTTAAATCCAATAAACTAAGTTCCAGGGTCACATTTAGAATGTGACCCGAATGGTCTATAGTATATGGATTAGGTTGGGAACTGTTGGGATGTTTGTCCTAATCTCGTTTTGTTTGTAAATTTACTTTTTGAAATTAATAAAGGTTATTTATTTCTATAATATTGTTAAATGCATGTTTTAATTTAATTAAATATAAGTGTTATATTTTTTAGATTAAAGTATGCTCATGCATTTTAATTTCATGTGATGAATTATTATGTTATAGTATAGTTATTCATGTGATGAATGATCAAGCACTATAACATAGAAATGCATGCAACCTAAGTTAATTATTAGTTTTAAAGTGTTTAGAACTTGAGTAATTAGACTTAGGTTTTCTAGTTCTAATAAGATTAGAATTAGGAAATCAAAATGTAATCTTTAAATGGAGGTTGATTAGTAATTCTGTCTAAGAAAGGGTTTGTCTAAGGCTGGGTATTTAAGTTGACGCTTGCGGAACACCCCTACCTGGAAACCGACTTGGGAGTGAATTCGATCCGGAGATTCTTAGATTATATTTTTCGTGAGTGTCGTTAATTAAAAGTTGATTAATTTACTCACATAGACCTAAGTAATAATGTGATTATAAACATAGGGTAAATACCATATAAGAGTTATATTGGTAGACTTAGGTAAATTTTAGTCGGTTTATCTAGGTCATTCCCGAAATATATAAAGTGTTGAGTGGGAGGAAATAAAGTGTATAAGATACATTTAATCTTTCGACCACAAATCTCCGTTAAGTCTGCATCGTGAGATCCATACTCGGCCTCGTGGCGCAAATGGGAGCGTCCCCCTTCGGATGGTATTTGTATGGATCAATATCAAAGTGGATGGAGAGAGTACTTATAGTGAGTAGTGTTGGGATGTTTGTCCTAATATCGTTCAGTTTGTAAATTACTATTTGAAATTAATAAAGAGTTATTTATTTCATCTTTTGTGTCTCGCATTTTATACAAACTTTGACCAATAAACTAAGCTCCAGGGTCATTGAATATATGAGAGAACTAGAACTTGAACGGTGTGTAGTGGACACACAGAGAGAGGATCACGTTCGAGTAAATGACCGAACGGTCTCTGATGATATGGATGGGGTTGGAGACCTAAACCGGATACACTGTGGATGCGACTCGCTTTGTATTAAGATACAAACGAGGTGATCTGACTCGTTCATGTGGTTGACATGCGAGTGGGGGCATCATGTACAATGAGATTATACAAGACCGGACCGTGAATTATTAGACCTACTGATGTAACACCGTTGACAGTAAGGACTAATAACTTCATAGATGACCATTAATGACTCGACCTGAATCCTGAGCGTGTTACGGACTCCTGTCTGCGGGGGTCTGTCCTTTGACTAGTACGGGTGAGGGTGGTCACAGTTACTCGCCCAATATGCCTATCTTCTCAGGGACAGGACCAAGTAGGGAGTTGGGAACTTAACTACGCAAGATGGAATTCACTCATTCCCGCCTTTAGGGAAACTAGAGGGGTTGTTCTCTTAAGTGTTGTCTCCAGGGTTTGGACAACGGGCACCCACCCTCTCACTGGCACGAGAGAGTTGTTGTGTATGGTTGGACCATTACAACGTTGTTGTTCATTAGAGGAGCAGTGGGGACTTAAGGAGCAAGAAGTAGACACATGGGTAAAACGGTAATTTGACCCAGCAGTGTCTACGAACAACCTGTGAAGGGTCGACTCATGAGCATTGGTTATATCAGTGGACACGTAATATCTTACACTGGCGGAAGTGCAGCTACGGGCTTTAGTGGAGTGTTACCGTAGAAAAGGAATGTTGATTAACCGGGTTAAAGAGTTTGATAGGTTAATCTCAGATCATTGGAGCTTGTCACTGTAGGTCCATTAGGTCCCTCGGTTTGCTCAAACTTGATTAAAAGAAGGTTTACTATTTTGGTGTGAATTGAAGTGTTCAAGTTCACTAAAGGGCATTTATGTCATTTATATGAGATATAAATGATATAATATATAGTTTAATGTGAATGAGATTCATAATAAACTATAGGTTAGCCTAATTATTGAATTAGGGCTAATTTGGAGAAATTAGGATGAGAGATATTAAATTGGATGTGATTCAATTTAATAAATCCACAATATTGCAAATGTGATTTGTAAAATGAGATATGAGATATCTTATAATATATGGTTATGCAAATATGATTTGCATAACCTATAGTTTGGTAAAATTGTAAATAGGTGGAGATTTCAACTCCACCTATCTCTATTATATAAATCCTTCTTGCAAAAAGGGTTAAAAGACTCATTTGCTCATTTTTGGATCTCTCACCAAAAGGCAAATTGAATTCTCTCTCAAACTCAAATCTCTCTCAAAATTCTTCTCCCTTCACCAAATTGAGAATCCCACAATTCTCCTTCTTCCAAAAGAAGAACAATCGAGAAGCCAAGGGGTTGTGTTCGGTCTTTGTTCGTGAGAAGAGATCGAGATCGTTGAGATCGAGGAAGCACGAAGAGTTCGTGATTGGAGGAAGGAAATTGAAGACCGTCTTCAACAAGTAAGTAGACTTATCTTATTGTTTTCCTTCCTAAGTACGCATGTTTAGCCTTAGTCTAAGTGTTAGATAATTTTAACAAAATTGAGTTGTACAATATCACCGCGACGATTCGATCGTCTTCCGCTGCGCGGGGAGTTTCATTCCCTTCAATTGGTATCAGAGACATACGTTGGTTCTTGTTGTGCACTGTTTTTCGTTAAAATTAGGTGGGTATTGCCTTTAATTCATGATATGAATGTTTGTTTGCAAGAATGGATGTTTTCGATTTTGGCAATAGTATAGATTTACAATTTTATGTTGATTTGATCAATGTATGGGGCCGTGTTTTTGGGCATTTTAATGTAAATCGAGTTTGTAAAGTCCGAGTCGTTCGTGACAAGAGTGGTTGTGAAGAAATCGGAGCAGAAACGGACGAGAATCGACGAAGAACAGCAAGAGGTGCTTCTTGTTCTGTCGACAGCATTGAGACGCTGTTCATCGGCGTCTTAACGCTGCGCATGCGGTCGAGGCCTAGTTGCAGAGCAGCGTTGCAACGCTGAGGCGTGGAGCATGCGGGCGTAACTGGATCTTTGCAGCGTTGCAACGCTTACAAACGTAGTGGGCGATTAGGCGCGCGAGAATTTCATGGGGTTGTGCTTTTAGTGGGCAGTTTTTCAAACGTGATTTATTATTTTTTATTCATAAAATTGTAATTCTTTTTATTATTTAATTTATTTTATTAAATATTATTAATATAAATGTTATTTAATTAAATAAATGCCCCTAAACTGCCAAAACCGGCCCATTTTTGCTATTTAATTATTTTATGCATTTGATGTATGTTTTAATTAAATTTCTATGTGCATAATGTATGTCATATAGATTTAAAATCCCACCTTAGGTTAAACATTTCATGCATCATTTATATTATAAGTGTTATAATATAATTAAATGCATGTTTTAATTTAATTAATATAAGTGTTATATTTTAAGAATAAAGTATGCTCATGCATTTTATTTCATGTGATGAATTATTATGTTATAGTATAGTTATTCATGTGATGAATGATCAAGCACTATAACATAGAAATGCATGTAACCTAAGTTAATTATTAGTTTTAAAGTGTTTAGAACTTGAATAATTAGACTTAGGTTTTCTAGTTCTAATAAGATTAGAATTAGGAAATCAAAATGTAATCTTTGAATGGTGACTGATTAGTAACTCTGTCTAAGGAAGGTTTTGTCTAAGGTTGGGGTATTTAAGTTGACGCTTGCGGAACACCCTACCTGGAAACCGACCTGGGAGTGAATTCGGTCCGGAGATTCTTAGATTATATTTTTCGTGAGTGTCGTTAATTAAAAGTTGATTAATTTACTCACATATACCTAAGTAATAATGTGATTATAAACTTAGGCTAAATACGATATAAGAGTTATATTGGTAGACTTAGGTAAATTTTAGTCAGTTTATCTAGGTCAGTCCCGAAAATAATAAAGTGTTGAGTGGGAGGAAATAAAGTGTATAAGATAAATTTAATTTTCCAACCACAAATCTCCGTTAAGTCCACACCATGAGATCCATACTCGGCATCGTGGCGCAAATGGGAGCGTCCCACTTCGGATGGTATTTGTATGGGTCAATATCAACGTTGATGGAGAGAGTACTTATAGTGAGTGGGAGCGGAACCTGTAAAAACGGGACCCACGGTCTTTTCTTTCGATTCACACCGTGAGACCCCTATGATCCGCCTGCTAGTTTGACCTGGACCAGACAATCCATTCGAAGGGCCTTGATCATGGGAGTCGAAACACCGTGAATTCCCGAAAGGGATGCAGTTTTCTTGTTGGTTTTCCTTCGTGGTTCACCCTTCGGTTGCTATTGTTTGGACGGATACTTGGAAACTTAAAGATTGAGGACACTCACGGGATTCGTTAAGTGTTAATGAATTCGACCAAATAATGGTAACTAGACGCCTAATGGAATAAGAGTTATTCTGGGATTAGGATCTGGTCGAGAAAGTCTCGTCCTAGAGGAAGAGATTTTCTGTTCACCCTTCGGTAGCTGTCATTCTAAACCTTTAGGATATCATTACAAATTTTAAATGACCTAGGGATCATAGGATTAAATTTTGCTAAAACTTGATTGGTTTTTCAAAAATTTTATGCGAGACTGACACAAAATTATATTTGATTTTTTCAGCTAAAAAATGTTTAGCTCAATTATCGCTTTACTCGCTTCCGACAAATTAAAGGGAGATAACTTCCAAACTTGGAAAAATAACATAAACACGATTCTAGTAACTGACGACCTGAAGTTCGTGCTTACTGAGGAGTGTCCTCAGTTGCCGACCTCGACTGCATCACGAAGTGTTCGTAATGCATACGATCGATGGATCAGGGCCAATGAAAAGGCCAAGGTCTACATCATTTCCAGCTTATCTGAAGTTTTGGAAAAAAAGCACGAGTTGATGATCACCGCGAAGGAGATCATGGAGTTGTTGCAAGACATGTTTGGACAACAGTCCTTTCAGGTCAGGCACGATTCACTAAAACACGTCTTCAACGCCCGAATGAAAGAAGGAACGCCTGTCCGTGAACATGTTCTGGACATGATGACCCACTTTAATTTGGCAGAGATGAACGGGGCTTCGATCGACGAGTCGAGCCAGGTCAGCTTTATTTTGGAGACTCTTCCAAAGAGTTTCCTTCAGTTTCGTAGCAATGTTGTTATGAACAAAATTAGCTACACTCTGACTACCCTTTTGAACGAGCACAAAACTTCCAGCCCTTGATGAGGATCAGGACACCAGAACCTGAGGCAAATGTTTCCTACAGGTCTTATCACAAGGGTTCGACCTCTGGGACTAAACCTGTTGCTCCTTCTCACCCGAAAGAAAAGAAGAAGAAAATGAAGAAGGGTAAAGTTGATCGAGCTGCCGCCCAAAAGGGCAAGAAGGTCAAGGAAGTTGCAGAGAAAGGAAAGTGTTTCCACTGCAATGGGGACGACCACTGGAAGAAAAACTGTCCCAAATTCCTTGCCGAGAGGAAGAATCAAGGTAAATAAGATTTACTGGTAATTGAAACTTGCTTAGTGGAGAGTAGTGACTCTGCCTGGATTTTGGATTCGGGCGCCACTAACCATGTTTGTTCTTCTTTTCAGGGAATTGATTCCTGGCAGCAGCTGCAAGAGGATGAGGTGACTCTACGGGTTGGATCTGGGGAGATAGTCTCTGTTGCAGCTATCGGCAAAGTGAAGCTTTTCTTTGGCAGGAATTACATTTTGTTAGACAATATGTACATAGTTCCAGGGTTTACTATAAACCTTGTTTCTATTTCCTGTCTTATTGAAGAATGTATTTCGATTTCCTTTGATGGTAATAAAGCGTTTATTTCCAGAAATGGTAATCTTATTTGTTCTTCTTCACTTAAGTCTAATTTGTATGTTTTAAAGCCTAATTCGGTCAAAAGCGTTTTGAATACTGAATTATTTAAAAGTGCAGAAATACGAACTAAAAGAGTTAAAGTTTCTCCAAAAGAAAATGTCCATCTTTAGCATCTAAGGTTAGGCCACATTAATCTCAATCGGATTGAGAGACTAGTGAAGAGTGGACTTCTAAGTCAGTTAGAAGAAAACTCTTTACCGGTGTGTGAGTCATGCCTCGAAGGCAAAATGACCAAACTTCCTTTTAGTGGAAAAGGATATAGAGCCAAGGAGCCCCTTGAGCTTATACATTCTGACCTCTGTGGTCCGATGAGTGTTAAAGCACGAGGTGGTTACGAATACTTCGTTTCTTTCATTGATGATTATTCGAGGTATGGGTACATTTACCTAATGCATAGGAAGTCTGAAACTCTTGAAAAGTTCAAGGAGTACAAGACTGAGGTTGAGGACCTATTAGGTAAAACCATAAAAACACTTCGATCGGATCGAGGTGGAGAGTATATGGACACTGAATTTCAAGACTATATGATAGAACACGGAATTACGTCTCAACTCTCAACACCTGGTATGCCACAGTAGAATGGTGTATCGGAGAGGAGAAACAGAACTATGTTGGACATGGTTCGGTCGATGATGAGCTATGCTCGTCTCCTTGATTCTTTTTGGGGTTACGCAGTAGAGACTGCGGTGTATATTTTGAACAACGTTCCATCGAAGAGTGTTTATGAAACACCTTTCGAACTATGGAATGGCCATAAAGGTAGTTTACACCATTTCAGAATTTGGGGATGCCCGACCCACACGTTGTGTCAAACTCGAAGAAATTGGAACCCCGTTCAAAATTGTGCCTATTCGTAGGTTACCCAAAAGAGACTATGGGTGGTTTATTTTTCGATCATAAGGAAAATATGGTGCTTGTGTCGACAAACGTCATTTTCCTTGAGGGAGACCACATTAGGGATCATTTGCCTAGGAGCAAAATCGTGTTGAATGAAATGGACAGTACATCAGCAAGAGTTGTTGATGGAGCTAGTACGTCAACAAGTGTTGTTGATCCTAGCACGTCAAGTCAAGTCCGTTCTCAAGAGTTGGGAATGCCTCGACGTAGTGGGAGGGCTGTTAGACAGCCTGAACGTTACATGGGTTTGGCTGAAACCCAAGTCGTCCATCCTGATGATGACTGTGAGGATCCATTGACCTATGATCAAGCAATGGCTGATGTTGACAAGGACGAATGGATTAAAGCTATGGACCAGGAAATGGAATCGATGTACTTCAATTCTGTCTGGGAGCTTGTGGATCAACCGAATAGGGTAAAACCTTTTGGTTGCAAATGGATCTACAAGCGTAAACGTGACGTAGATGGGAAGGTGCAGACCTTCAAAGCACGACTAGTGGCAAAGGGTTTTACCTAGGTCGAAGGGGTTTATTATGAGGAAACCTTTTCACCTGATTCCATGGTAAAGTCGATCAGGATCCTTCTGACCATTGTCGCGTATTATGACTACGAGGTATGGCAGATGGATGTCAAGACCGCCTTTCTGAATGGCAACCTTGACGAAATCATCTACATGGACCAGCCTAAAGGGTTCATATCCCAAGGCCAAGAGCAAAAGGTTTGCCAACTTTATAGGTCTATTTATGGACTGAAACAAGCCTCGAGGTCTTGGAATATAAGGTTTGATGAGGCAATCAAATCTTATGGCTTTGATCAGAATGTTGACGAGCCTTGTGTCTACAAGAAAATCGTCGACAAAACTGTCGCATTTCTGATATTATACGTGGATGATATCCTTCTCATTGGAAATGAGGTAGGATTTCTTACTAACGTAAAGAAATGGCTACCTTCGCAATTCCAAATAAAAGATTTGGAAGAAGCTTAGTATGTTCTAGGTATCCAGATTGTCCGGAACCGGAAGAACAGAACGCTACCCATGTCTCAAGCGTCTTATATTGACAAGATGTTGTCTAGATATAAGATGCAGAACTCCAATAAGGGTTTGCTGCCTTTCAGGCACGGGGTTCACTTGTCTAAGGATCAGTGTCCTAAGACTCCTCAAGAAGTTGAGGATATGAGACGCATCCCCTATGTTTCAGCTGTAGGGAGCCTTATGTATGTCATGTTGTGTACTAGGCCCAACATCTGATATGCAGTAGGGATAATCAATAGGTATCAATCCAATCCAGGATTAGATCAATGGACAGTCGTAAATGCAATCCTCAAGTATCTTAGGAGAACGAGGAACTACAGCTTAGTGTATGGCGGTGGGGATTTGATCTTTACGGGATACACAGATTCTGACTTTCAGACCATAAGGATTCTAGGAAATCCACTTCGGGGTCAACCTTCATTCTGAATGGAGGAGTTGTAGTATGGCGAAGCATCAAGCAGGGATGCATCGCTGATTCCACTATGGAAGAGGAGTACGTTGCGGCTTGTGAAGCTGCAAAATAAGCTGTTTGGCTTAGGAAGTTCATTACAGATTTGGAAGTTGTTCCAAATATGAACTTTTCGATCACGCTGTTTTGTGATAACAGTGGTGCAGTAGCCAACTCTGGGGAGCCTCGGAGCCATAAGAGAGGCAAACATATTGAGCGGAAGTATCACCTGATACGGGAGATTATGCATCGCGGCGACGTGACAGTCACGCAGATAGCGTTGGAGCACAACGTAGCTGATCCATTTACAAAGCCCCTCACGGCTAAGGTGTTTGAGGGTCACCTAGAGAGTGTATGTCTTCGAGTACTTCCAGACTAGGGCATGTGGGAGATATGTAAACGGGTATTCAATGCCCTAGTGCATTGTATTACTTCAGTGTAATTTATGTACATTTCAGAAATGTATTTGCTCCACTAGCTTAGTCCAAGTGGGAGTTTGTTGGGATGTTTGTCCTAATCTCGTTCAGTTTGTAAATTACTATTTGAAATTAATAAAGAGTTATTTATTTCATCTTTTGTGTCTCGCATTTTATACAAACTTTGACCAATAAACTAAGCTCCAAAGTCATTGAATATATGAGAGAACTAGAACTTGAACGGTGTGTATTGGACACACAGAGAGGATCACGTTCGAGTAAATGGCCCGAACGATCTACAGTATATGGATGAGGTTGTTGGGATTTTTGTCTCAATCTCGTGTTTGTAAATTACTGCTTGAAATTAATAAGAGTTATTTATTTCATTACTTTGTGTCTCGCAATATTTACAAACTTTTCCAATAAACTAAGCTCTAGGGTCATTGAATTTATGAGAGAACTAGAACTTGAACGCTGTGTAGTGGACATACTGGGAGGATTACGTTCGAGTTAATGACCCGAACGGTCTACAGTATATGGATAGGGTTGGAGACCTAATCCTGGATACAATGTGGATGCGGCCCGCTTTGTATTAGATACAAACGAGGTGATCTGACTCGTTCATGTGGTTGACATGCGAGTGGGGGCATCTTCTGCAATGAGATTGTACAAGACCGGACCGTGAATTATTAGACCTACTGATGTAACACCGTTGACAGTAAGGACTAATAACTTCGTAGATGACCATTAGTGACTCGACCTGAATCATGAGCGTGTTACGAACTCCTGTCTGCGGGGATCTATCCTTTGACTAGTACGGGTGAGGGTGGTCATAGTTACTCGCCCAATATGCCTATCTTCTCAGGGACAGGACCAAGTAGGGAGCTGGGAACTTAACTACGCGAGATGGAATTCACTCTCGTCCCGCCTTTAGGAAAACAAGAGGGTTGTTCCCTTAAAGTCTTTGTCTCGTGGCTTGGACAACGGGCACCCACCTTCTCACCGCCCGAGAAGGGTGTTGTGTATGGTTGGACCATCACAATATGTTGTTCATTAGAGGATCGGTGGGGACATAAGGGAAAAGAGGTAGACACGTGGGTAAAGCGGTAATTTGACCCGATCGTGTCTACGAACAACCGTGAAGGGTCGACTCATGAGCATTGGTTATATCGGTGGACACGTAATATTCTCAGACCGGGAGTGCAACTACGGGCTATAGTGGAGTGTTACCGGTTAATGAATGTTGATTAGCAGGGTCAAAGAGTTTGTGAGTTAATCCGGATCATTGGAGCAAATCCTTTGTAGGTCCATTAGGTCCCCGGTTGGCTCAATCTAGGTTAAAAGAAGGGTTAATGTTTTGGCATGAAATTGAAGTGTTCAATTTCACTTTAAGGGCATTTATGTCATTTATATGAGATATGAATGATATAATATATAGTTTAATGTGAATGAGATTCATAATAAACTATAGGTTAGCCTAATTGTTGAATTAGTGCTAATTGGAGAAATTAATTGAGAGAAATTAAATTGGATGTGATTCAATTTAATTAATCCACAATTATTGCAAATGAGATTTGCAATATGAGATATGAGATATCTTATATTATGTGATTATGCAAATGAGATTTGTATAACCTATGGTTGTGGTAAAGTGGTAATAATGTGGAGATTTTAACTCCATCATTTCCACTATTTAATCCCTTCTTGCAAGAAGGAATTCAAGCTTTCACTCTCATTTTTTGGATTTCACCCAAAAAGAAGAGTTTCTCTCAACACTTTTCTCTCAAATCTCCTCCCTCTCCAAAACTCTAGAGTTCCACAACTCTCCTCCTTTCTAAAGGAAGAAAAACCAAGACTCCTAGTGGTTGTGTTCGAGTTTTGTTCGAGAGAAGGTTTTGTTGAGTTCGAGAAGCACGAAGCATTCGTGATCAAGGAAGGATTTTAGAAGATCTGTCTACAACAAGTAAGTACGTTCTTCTAGTTATAAATTCTTCCTCTTTTGTATGTTTAGCTTAGATCTAATAGTTATATCATTTTGACAAAATTCAAGTAGCGTAATGATACTATGACGATTCGATCGTCTTCCGCTGCGCGGGGATTTTCTTTCCCTTTAATTGGTATGAGAGCCATTTCGATGGTTCTTCATTATGCACTGTTTTTTGTTAAAATAGGTGGGTAATTTACTTTAAATTCATGAGATGAATGTTGGTTTGCGAATTTGGATGTTTTCAGTTTTGGCACTAGATTAGATTTACAATTTATGTTGATGAGATCAATGTAAGGGCCTGTTGTTTTTGGGCATTTTGTTGTAAATCGAGTCTGTAAAGTCTGAGTCTTTAGTAGCAAGAGTTGCTGTGAAGAAATTGGAGCGAAAACGGGCGAATATCGAAGCACAAACAGCAAAAGAGTTTGTTGTACAGGCGACGGCGTTGAGACGTTGTTCCTTGGCGTCTCAACGCTGCTGTGCGGAGCAAAGGCAAAGGCGCAGGCAGCGCTGTAGCGTTACGCGCGCGTTGGCGTGAGAACGCTGGTCGACATTTGAAGCGCGGCACAGTAACGCCGCGCCTACGGCGTTGGTAACGCCGCACGCGCGTTGAGGAGCAGTTCGCGGGAAGTTTCTAAACGTGGGCAGTTGTGGAGATAGTGGGGCAGTTTTTTTTCAAAAATTAATTTGTATTTTTTAATTAATTTTGTAAAATGTAATTTTTATTTATTTATTTAATTATTTTGTTAAATAATATTAATGTAAGTGTTATATTAATGTTATTAAATTAAATAATTGCCCCTAGGTGCCAAAACCGGTCCATTTTTGCTATTTAATTATTTTATGCATGAGATGTATGATTTAATTAAATTCTATGTGCATATTGTATGTCATATAGATTTAAAATCTCACCTTAGGTTAAATATTTTCATGCATCATTTATATTATAAGAGTTATAATATATAGTTTGCATGATAGGTTATATTATAAGAGTTATAATATAATTAAATGCATGTTAAGTGTTAATACCTTCGGTGGCTATTGTTTGGACGGATGCTTGGAAACTTAAAGATTGAGGGTGACACTCACAGAATTCGTTAAGTGTTAATGAATTCGACCGAACAATGGTAATTGGACGCCTAATGGAATAAGAGTTATTCTGGGATTAGGGTCTGATCGAGAAAGTCTCGTCCTAGAAGATGAGTGTTCTGTTCACCCTTCGGTGGCAGTCATTCTAAACCTTTGGGGTATCATTGCAAAATTTTGAATGACCTAGGGATCATGAAACAATTTTGCTAAAACTTGATTGGATTTCAAAAGTTTTTTTGCGAGACTAACACAAAGTTTTCTTAATTTTTCAACTTAAAACATGTTCGGCGCAATAATAGCTCTACTCGCCTCCGATAAATTAGTGGGAGATAATTACCAAAGTTTGAAAAACAACATTAACACAATTTTGGTAACAGACGACATTAAGTTCGTGCTCTCTGAGGAGTGTTCTCAGATGTCGGGATCGACTGCGTCGTGAAGTGTTCGCGATGCATACGATCGGTGGATGAGGGCCAATGAAAAGGCCAAGGTCTACATCATTGCCAGCATGTCTGATGTTTTGGCAAAGAAGCATGAGTTGATGGTCACCGCCAAGGAGATCATGGAGTCCTTGAAGGAAATGTTTGGACAACAGTCCTTTCAGGTCCGGCATGACTCGCTCAAATACGTCTTCAACGCACGGATGAAAGAGGGGTCGTCTGTCCGTGAACATGTTCTAGACATGATGACCCACTTTAATTTGGCTGAGATGAACGAGGCTTCGATCGATGAGTCGAGCCAAGTCAGTTTTATTCTGGAGACTCTTCCGAAGAGTTTCCTTAAGTTTCGTAGCAATGCTGTTATGAACAAAATTAGCTACACTCTGACTACCCTCCTCAATGAGCTACAAAATTTCCAGTCCTTGAACAGGGTCAAGGCATCGGAATCTGAGGCAAATGTTGCCTACAGGTCTTATCACAGGGGTTCGACCTCTGGGAAGAAACCTGTTGCTCCTTCACGCCCGAAAGGGAAGAAGAGGATGAAGAGGGTTAAAACTGACCGAGCTGCCTCCCACAAGGGAAAGAAGGTCAAGGACGTTGCAGAGAAAGGAAAGTGTTTCCACTGCAATGGGGGCGGACACTGGAAGAGGAACTGCCCCAAATTCCTGGCCGAGAGGAAGAATCAAGGTAAATGTAATTTACTTGTGATGTAAACTTGTTTAGTGGAGAGTAGTGACTCATCAGTATATTGGATTCGGCGCCACTAACCATATTTGTTCTTCTTTCGTGGATTGATTCTCGCGCACGTGCGAGAGGGTGAGGTGACTCTACGAGTTGGATCAGGGGACCTTGTCTCTGCTGCAGCGATTGACACAGTGAAGCTACACTTTGGCGGGAAGTACTTATTATTAGATAATTTGTACATTGTACCAGAGTTTACTAGAAACCTTGTTTCCATTTCCTGCCTAATTGAACAATCTATTTGTGTTTCTTTTGAATTAAATAAAGCGTTTATTTCTTTCAAAGACAATGTTATTTGTTCAAACTTCACTGAGCATAATCATGACGTTTTGAAACCTAATTCGGTCAAAAGTGTTTTGAATATCGAATTGTTTAAAAGCAGAAACACGAACTAAGAAAGCGAAAGTTTCTCCTAAGGAAAATGCCCATCTTTGGCATCTACGGTTAGGCCACATTAATCTCAATAGGATTGAGAAACTAGTGAAGAGTGGACATCTAAACGAGTTGGAAGAAAACTCTTTACCGGTGTGTTCGGAGGCCACATTAATCTCAATCGAGAAGCCAAGGGGTTGTGTTCGGTCTCTTCTTTCGATTCACACTGTGAGACCCCTATGATCCGCCTGCTAGTTCGGCCTGGACCAGATAATCCCTTCGGAGGGCCTTGATCATGGGAGTTGGAACACCGTGAATTCTCGAAAGGGATACAGTTTTCTTGTTGGTTTTTCTTCTTGGTTCACCCTTCGGTGGCTATTGTTTGGATGGACACTTGGAAACTTAAAGATTGAGGGTGACACTCACGGGATTCGTTAAGTGTTAATGAATACGACCGAAAAATGGTAACTGGACGCCTAATGGAATAAGAGTTATTCTGGGATTAGGGTCTGGTCGAGAAAGTCTCGTTCTAGAGGAGTGTTTATGTTCACCCTTCGGTGGCGGTCATTCTAAACCTTTAGGATATCATTGCAAATTTTAAATGACCTTGGGATCATAGGATTAAATTTTGCTAAAATTTGATTGGATTTCAAAAAGTTTATGCGAGACTGACACAAAATTATATTTGATTTTTTCAGCAAAAATGTCTAGATCAATTATCGTTTTACTCGTTTCGGATAAGTTAGTGGGAGATAACTTCCAAACGTGGAAGAACAATATTAACACGATTCTTGTAACCGACGACCTGAAGTTCGTGCTTACTTAGGAGTGTCCTCAGTTGCCGACCTCGACTCCATCACGAAGTGTTCGTGATGCATACGAAATCGATGGATCAGGGCCAATGAAAAGTCCAAGGTCTATATCATCGCCAGCTTATCTGAAGTTTTGGCAAAGAAACACGAGTTGATGATCATTGCTAAGGAGATCATGGAGTCGTTGCAGGACATGTTTGGACAACAGTCCTTTCAGGTCAGGCACGACTCGCTCAAACACGTCTTCAACGCACGGATGAAAGAAGGGACGTTTATCCGTGAACATGTTCTCGAAATGATGACCCACTTTAATCTAGCGGAGATGAACGGAGTTTCGATCGATGAGTCGAGCCAGGTCAGCTTTATCTTGGAGACTCTTCCGAAGAGTTTCCTTCAGTTTTGTAGCAATGCTGTTATGAACAAAATTAGCTACACTTTGACTACCCTCCTCAATGAGCTACAGAACTTTCAGTACTTGATGAGGATCAGGACACCGGAAGCTGAGGCAAATGTTGCCTACAGGTCCTTTCATAGGGGTTCGACCTCTGGGACAAAATATGTTGCTCCTTCTCACCCAAAAGGGAAGAAGAAGATGAAAAAGGGTAAAGTTGACCGAGTTGCCGCCCAAAAGGGCAAAAAAGTCAAGGAAGTTGCAGAGAAAGGAAAGTGTTTCCACTGCAATGGGGACGGCCACTGGAAGCGTAACTGTCCCAAGTTCCTTGCCGAGAGGAAGAATCAAGGTAAATGTGATTTACTTATAACTGAAACCTGTTTAGTGGAGAGTAGTGACTCTGCCTGGATTTTGGATTCAGGCGCCACTAACCACGTTTGTTCTTCTTTTCAGGGAATTGATTCCTACCAGCAGCTGTGAGAGGGTGACGTAACTCTACGGGTTGGATCCGGGGAGATTGTCTCTGCTGCAACAATCGGCAAGGTGAAGCTTTACTTTGGCAGGAATTACTTATTGTTAGACAATTTGTATATAGTTTCAGGGTTTACTAGAAACCTCGTTTCTATTTCTTGTCTATTAGAACAATGTATATCCGTTTCTTTTAATGGCAATAAAGCGTTTATTTCCGGTAATCTCATTTGTTCTGCTTCACTTAAGTCAAATTTGTATGTTTTAAAACCTAATTCGGTCAAAAGCGTTTTGAACACTAAATTATTTAAAACTGCAGAAACACGAACTAAAATAGTAAAAGTTTCTCCAAAAGAAAATGCCCATCTTTGGCATCTAAGGTTAGGCCACATTAATCTCAATAGGATTGAGAGACTAGTGAAGATTGGAATTCTAAGTCAGTTGGAAGAAAACTCTTTACCGGTGTGTGAGTCATGCCTCGAAGGCAAAATGACCAAACGTCCTTTTAGTGGAAAAGGATATAGAGCCAAGGAGCCCCTTGAGCTTATACATTCTGACCTCTGTGGTCCGATGAGTGTTAAAGCACGAGGTGGTTACGAATTCTTCGTATCTTTCATAGATGACTATTCGAGGTATGGGTATATTTACCTAATGCATAGGAAGTCTGAAACTCTTGAAACGTTCAAAGAGTACAAGATCGAGGTTGAGAACTGTTAGGTAAAACCATAAAAACACTTGATCGGATCGAGGTGGGAGTATATGGACACGAGAATTCGAGGACTATATGATAGAACATGGAATTACGTCGTCCCAACTCTCACACTGGTATGCTACATCGAATGGTGTATCGGAGAGAGAAAGCAGAACCTGTTGACATGGTTGGATCGATGATGAGCTATGTTGGTCTCCCGATTCTTTTGGGGTTACGCAAGAGAGATCGCTGCGGTATATATTTTGAACACAGTTCCATCGAAGAGTGTTGGTGAAACACCTTTCGAACTACGGCATGGTCGTAAAACCGATTTCACGACATTTTGAATTTGGGGATGCCCGACCCACGTGTTGGTGTCAAACCCAGAAGAATTTGGAACCCCGTTCAAAATTATGCATATTCGTAGGTTACCCAAAAGAGACTAGGGGTGGTCTATTTTACGATCCTTGAAAAAGACACATAAGGGTTTATTTGCCAAGGAGCAAAATCGTGTTACACGGGGGTTCCAACTTTTTCGGGTTTGACACCAACACGTGGGCGGGCATCCCCAAAGTGCAAGTGATGTAAAGCGCCTTTACGTCCACTCCGAGTTCGAAAGGTGTTTTACAAACACTCTTCGACGGAACATTGTTCAAAATATAAACCGCGATCTCCACTGCGTAACCCCAAAAGAATCGGGAGACGAGCATAGCTCATCATCGACCGAACCATGTCCAACAAGGTTCTCGCTTTCTCTCTCCGATACACCATTCTCGTTTGTGACATACCAGTCTTTGAGAGTTGGGACGTAATTTCGTGTTCTATCATATAGTCCTGGAATTCAGTGTCCATGTACTCTCCACCTCGATCCGATTGAAGTGTTTTAAGCGATTTACCTAAGAGGTTCTCAACCTCAGTCTTGTACTCCTTGAACTTTTCAAGAGTTTCAGACTTCTTGTGCATTAGGTAAATATACCCATACCTCGAGTAATCGTCTATGAAAGACACGAAGTATTCATAACCGCCTCGAGCTTTAACATTCATCGGACAACAGAGGTCAGAATGTACTAACTCAAGAGGCTCTTTGGCTCTATATCCTTTGCTACTAAAAGGACGTTTGGTCATTTTGCCCTCAAGGCATGACTCACACACCGGTAAAGAGTTTTCTTCCAACTCGTTTAGAAGTCCACTCTTCACTAGTTTCTCAATCCTATTGAGATTAATGTGGCCTAACCGTAGATGCCAAAGATGGGCATTTTCCTTAGGAGAAACTTTCGCTTTCTTAGTTCGTGTTTCTGCAGTTTTAAACAATTCAGTATTCAAAACACTTTTGACCGAATTAGGTTTCAAAACATATAGATTATGCTCAAGTGAAGCTGAACAAATAACATTGCTTTTGAAAGAAATAAACGTTTTATTTAATTCAAAAGAAACACATATAGATTGTTCAATTAGGCAGGAAATGGAAACAAGGTTTCTAGTAAACCCTGGTACAATGTATAAATTATCTAATAATAAGTACTTCCCGCCAAAGTGTAGCTTCACCGTGCCGATCGCTGCAGCAGAGACAAGCTCCCCGGATCCAACCCGTAGAGTCACCTTATCCTCTCGCAACGGCTGCCAGGAATCAATCCCCCTGAAAAGAAGAACAAACGTGGTTAGTGGCGCCCGAATCCAATATCTAGGCAGAGTCACTACTCTCCACTAAAAAGGTTTATGTCACAAGTAAATCACATTTACCTTGATTCTTCTTCTCGGCCAGGAATTTGGGACAGTTCCTCTTCCAGTGTCCGCCCCCATTGCAGTGGAAACACTTTCCTTTCTCTGCAACGTCCTTGACCTTCTTGCCCTTGTGGGCGGCAGCTCGGTCAGTTTTACCCCTCTTCATCCTCTTCTTCCCTTTCGGGCGTGAAGGAGCAACAGGTTTAGTCCTAGAGGTCGAACCCCTGTGATAAGACCTGTAGGAAACATTTGCCTCGGATTCCGATGCCTTGACCCTGTTCAAGGACTGGAAATTTTGTAGCTCATTAAGGAGGGTAATCAGAGTGTAGCTAATTTTATTTTATAACATCATTGCTACAAAACTGATGGAAACTCTTCGTAAGAGTCTCCAAGATAAAATTGACTTGGCTCGACTCGTCGATCGAAGCCCCGTTCATCTCAGCCAGATTATAGTGGGTCATCATGTCTAGAACATGTTCACGGACAGACGACCCCTCTTTCATCCGTGCGTTGAAGACGTATTTGAGCGAGTCATGTCGGACACGAAGGATCGTTGTCCAAACATTTCCTCTGAGGACTCCATGATCTCCTTGGCGGTGACCATCAGCTCATGCTTGTTTGCCAATACATCAAACATGCTGGCAATGATATAGACCTTGGCCTTTTCATTGGCCCTGATCCATCGATCATATGCATCGCGAACACTTCGCGACGCAGTCGAGCCCGACATCTGAGGACACTCCTCGGAGAGCACGAACTTAATGTCGTCAGTTACCAAAATTGTGTTAATGTTGTTTTTCCAACTTTGGCAATTATCTCCCACTAGTTTATCGGACGGGAGTAGAGCTATAATTGCGCTAGACATGTTTTAAGCTGAAAAATTAAGAAAAAATTGTGTCAGTCTCACAAAAAACTTTTGAAATCCAATCAAGTTTTAGCAAAATTGTTTCATGATCCCTAGGTCATTAAAAAATTTTGCAATGATATCCTAAAGGTTTAGAATGACTGCCACCGAAGGGTGAACAGAACACTCCTCCTCTAGGACGAGACTTTCTCGATCAGACCCTAATCCCAGAATAACTCTTATTCCATTAGGCGTCCAATTACCATTGTTCGGTCGAATTCATTAACACTTAATGAATTCTGTGAGTGTCACCCTCAATCTAGTTTTCAAGCATCCGTCCAAACAATAGCCACCGAAGGGTGAACCAAGAAGGAAAACCAACCAAGAAACTGTATCACTTTCGGGAATTCACGGTGTTCCGACTCCCATGATCAGGCCCTCCGAAGGGATTGTCTGGTCCAGGCCAAATTAGCAGGCGGATCATAGGCGTCTCACGGTGTGAATCGAAAGAAGAGACCGTGGGTCTCGTTTTCACAAGTCTCGTTCCCACTCACTATAAGTACTCTCTCCATCCACGATGATATTGACCTATACAAATGCCATCCGAAGGGGGACGCTCCCATTTGCGCCACGAGGCCGAGTATAGATCTCACGATGCGAACTTAACGGAGATTTGTGGTTGGAAATTCAAATGTATCTCATACACTTTATTTCCTCCCACTCATCACTTTAATTTAAATAGGGATTGACCTAGATAAACCGGCTAAAATTTACCTAAGTCTACCAATATAACTCTTATATGGTATTAACCTAAGTCTATAATCACATTATAACTTAGGTCTATGTGAGTAAATTAAAACACTTTTAATTAGCGGCACTCACGATAAGTATAATCTAAGAATCTCCGGACCGAATTCACTCCCAGGTCGGTTTCCAGGTAGGGGTGTTCCGCAAGCGTCAACTTAAATACCTTAGCCTTAGACAAAACCTTCCTTAGACAGAGTTACTAATCAGTCTCCATTCATAGACTAAACTTTGATTTCCTAATTTCTAATCTCATTAGAAAAAAGAAAACCTAAGTCTAATTATTCAAGTTCTAAACTCTTTAAAACTAATAATTAACTTAGGTTGCATGCATTTCTATATTATAGTGCTTGATCATTCATCACATGAATAACTATATACTATAACATAATATAATTCATCACATGAATATAAATGCATGAGCATACTTTAATCTAAAAAATATAACACTTATATTAATTAAATTAAACACGCATTTAATTATATTATAACTCTTATAATATAACCTATCATGCAAACTATATATTATAACTCTTATAATATAAATGATGCATGAAAATGTTTAATCTAAGGTGGGATTTTAAATCTATATGACATACATTATGCACATAGAATTTAATTAAATCATACATCTCATGCATAAAATAATTAAATAGCAAAAATGGATCGATTTTTGGCACCTAGGGGCAATTATTTAATTAAATAACATTAATATAACACTTATATTAATATTATTTAATAAAATAATCAAATAAATAAATGAAAATACATTTTATAAATAAAATATAAATAAATAAAAAAAAAACTGCCCCACTAACATCAGCATGCCCACGAAGTCGCGAAACCGCCCATGAACTGCCCACTACGCGTGCGGCGTTGCAACATTGTCGCGTCCAACGTTGAGGCCAGCGTGCTCCACGCCGTGGCGTTGCAATGCTCTCTGCAGCCAAGCCAGCGCCCGCAAGAATAGCGTTGAGACGCCGATGAACAGGGTCTCAACGCCATCGACAAAACAATAAACACCTTTGCTGTTCTTCAACGAATTTCGCCTGTTTTTGCTCTGATTTCTTCACAGCAACTCTTGCCAAGAACGACCTGGACTTACAAACTCGATTTACAACAAAATGCCCAAAAACAATGGGCCCTTACATTGATCTCATCAACATAAATTGTAAATCTATTCTAGTGCCAAAAATCGAAACATCCATTAAGCAAAACCAACATTCATCTCATGAAATAAGGCAAAAATACCCACCTATTTTAACAAAAAACAGTGCATAACGAAGAACCATCAGTCTGGCTCTAATACCAATTGAAGGGAATGAAAATCCTCGCACAGCGGAAGACGATCGAATCGTCAAAGGTATCATTACGCTACTTGAATTTTGTTAAAACGATCTAACCCTTAGATCTAAGTTAAACATGTAAAGAAGGAAGAAAATACAGCAAGATAAATTCTACTTACTTGTTGAAGACTCTCTTCACAATTTCTTCCAATGGTCACGAACACTTCGCGAACTATCATGATCTCTACGATCCCAAACAAATCCCACGAACAAGAACACAACACTACCAATTGGAACCTTGGTTGTTCTTCTTTTGGAAAGAAGGAGAATGGTGGGATTCTAGTGTTTTGGAGAGGGAGGAGAATTGAGAGAGTAGAGAGAATTCCTAATCTCTTCTCTTTGATGAAAATCAAAAAATGAGAGAATGAGATCTCAATCCCTTCTTGCAAAGGGTTTAAATAGTGGAAAATGATGGAGTTAAAATCTCCACATTATTACCACTTTACCACAACCATAGGTTATGCAAATCTCATTTGCATAACCATATAATATAAGATATCTCATATCTCATATTGCAAATCACATTTGCAATAATTGTGAATTAATTAAATTGAATCACATCCAATTTAATTTCTCTCAATTAATTTCTTCAATTAGCCCTAATTCAACAATTAGGCTAACCTATAGTTTATTATGAATCTCATTCACATTAAACTATATATTATATCATTCATATCAAATATAAATGACATAAATGCCCTTTAAGTGAAATTGAACACTTCAATTTCATACCAAAACATTAACCCTTCTTTTAACCCAGATGGAGCCAACCGAGGGACCTAATGGACCTACAATGACGGGCTCCAATGATCCGAGATTAACATGTCAAACTCTTTGACCCGGTTAATCAACATTCATTAGCTACGGTAACACTCCACTATAGCCCGTAGTTGCACTCCGTCAAGTCTGAGAATATTACGTGTCCACCGATATAACCAATGCCCATGAGTCGACCCATCACAGGTTGTTCGTAGACACGACTGGGTCAAATTACCATTTTACCCCTGTGTCTACCTCTTGTTCCTTAAGTCCCCACTGCTCCTCTAATGAACAACATATCGTGATGGTCCAACCATACACAACACCCTTCTCGGGCGGTGAGAAGGTGGGCGCCGTTGTCCAAGCCCCGAGAGAAAGATTTAAGGGAACATCCTCTAGTTTCTCTAAAGCGGGAATGAGTGAATTCCATCTCGCGTAGTTAAGTTCCCGCCTCCTACTTGGTCCCATCCCGAGAAGATAGGCATATTGGGCGAGTAACTATGACCACCCTCACCCGTAATAGTCAAAGGACAGACCCCTGCAGACAGGAGTCCGTAACACGCTTAGGATTCAGGTCGAGTCACTAATGGTCATCTACGAAGTTATTAGTCCTTACTATCAACGGTGTTACATCAGTAGGTCTAATAATTCACGGTCCGGTCTTGTACAATCTCATTGCACAGGATGCCCCCACTCGCATGTCAACCACATGAACGAGTCAGATCACCTCGTTTGTATCTAATACAAAGCGGGTCGCATCCACAGTGTATCCAGGATTAGGTCTCCAACCCTATCCATATGTTGTAGACCATTCGGGTCATTAACTCGAACGTGATCCTCCCTGTGTGTCCACTACACACCGTTCAAGTTCTAGTTCTCTCATAAATTCAATGACCCTGGAGCTTAGTTTATTAGAAAAGTTTATAAATATTGCGAGACAAAAAGTAATGAAATAAATAACTCTTATTAATTTCAAACAGTAATTTACAAATACGAGATTAGGACAAAAATCCCAACAAACAATTCTTGGTCCAGACTTGTACAAACTCTTTGTACAAGATGCCCCCACTCGCATGTCAACTACATGAACGAGCTGGACCGCCTCGTTTGTATCAAATACAAAGTGGGTCGCATCCATAGTGTTAACAGGATGAGGTTCCCAACCTAATCCATCTACTATAGACCATTCGGGTCACATTCTAAATGTGACCTTGGAGCTTAGTTTATTGGATTTAAGTTTGTAATTGTGAGAATACAAGTTTAAAGGAAAAATAACAACTTTATTCATTTCCTCAAATAATTACAAATACACGAGTTTAGGACATAAATCCCAACAGAGTCACCTCTGGTTTCACAAATAGAGTTTTCAGAGAGGTCTGAATATGATGATGGACAGTTTCAACATGAGAGAATTTAGATTGAAGGCTAATATGTAAGAGTAACCTTGCTTAACCTTATAATATTGTTTCATTTTATTGATTAAAATTGTTCATTGTGAGTCTAATTTGATCACCTAGCTTCACATACAACGATTAAGTCTAATACTGAAAAGTTAGATAAAATTGAATTTTCATAAAAGTAATTTAGGAATTAGCTTAGAAGTAAGACCTTGATTTTGACCCTAGACATAGAGTAAAACCTTTACAACGTAACTAAGAGGATTGTGTTTCTTTTTACCTAAGTTTGAATTAGCCGTAGAAATATAGTTTTAATTGCCTAGTCTTCCTAATATTCTTTTAATTAAGGTTGAAATAGAAGTTGAATCCAGTTTACCTTGCTCAGAATTTTTGTTCATGCTTCTATTTCCCATCTTTTCTGTTGTTTCCTTTGTTATTTCTTTTGTACTAAAAAAAGATATTAAGTCAATAATTGCAATTGTGTTTAGGCTGCAATTCCATTCAAAGGAAATTATGTTGGGATTACTTTTTTTATCATCGCCATTTCCATTTTTCTTCTTTTTCACAATAATCATCCCAAGTATTGTTTTACACAGGTTACCTAGGTAGCATTTTGAGAACATTTTTTGCTTCCATTTTGAGTTTTGGCTTATCCGTTCCCTATAGAATCGATATTTTGAAATACTTCCAATTTACTATATTTGTTCAACCATATGCACTTGCATTAGACTAATGACTTTTTTTCTATTCAAAAGTTTTCTTATAAAAGCCCACATTGTTTTCAGTCGATCAAGTTTTTGGCGTCATTATATTGTTGAAGAACGACATTATTAATAAAGTTCAATTCTGTAGAATAGATTCTGATTAGATTGCAACTGCAATTATCCTCTTTTTCCCCTAAAAAAACTTGATTCTTGTTCATATTGTTTTGCAGGTTGAGGGAGAGCAAAGGTGAAGAAAGGCACAACATAGAGTTTGATCACTTGAAATAATCCATTGGATGAAAGTATATGTTATTGCAATATCGAGCGCACAAGTTTTATCATTAAGTTACATGTTGAAAACATCAATGATGGAAAATTACATAGCGACTATTAACTTCATCTCTTCTATTTTTTATATTTATTGTAAAAGAAGTCATTTACTTGAGAATTGTCCTTCTAGCCCTAATTCTTTATGGTATGGATTTCTACCAAATTTTGCCAACCTCAGTATTTGAGCGCATCAAAGAAAAGAGAGAAGAAGACTCAAAATGAAATGAAAGCAAATGAAGAAATAAGCTACTACTTATAGCTATACAAATGTTAACTCCTAAAAAACACAAAATAAATTCTCTGTAAATAACATTAATTACAGCATACTGATGTATGGTGAGTAATTACAGCAGTTGCAGAATACAAAAAGGCAACGACTTACAACGTAATTTTGAGCACACAAATGTGTGTTGGTTTTTTTTTTTGTACAAGCAATCCTCTGTTCCATGAAGTTTATCAGTAATTATTTCACTGCTCTACCTTATTGGTAATCATGCTATTAAATTTCCATCGAAATGTCGAAATTTCCATCGATATTTCTATATGTCCATGGGTTCAACATCGACACTACGGGTGAATCGACATTTCCATTATATCGTACAAAATTGATGAAATATTTAAAAAAATTGCAACAAATTGTGAATATAATATTATAAAAAGCATTTTAACTCATTTAAAAAAGGTAGAAGTTTTATTTTCTAATTTAAATATATTTTTCAAATTTTTCGTTTTTCAAATTTTTCCAGAAATATTCATCGACATCGACATTTTATTGATATTTTCATCGACATTTACATGAAATTGAGACCTCGATATTTATAATGGGGTATATGGGTGCACTAGTTTATTGTATTTGTATATTTGTAACCACTGTTTTAGATTGTAATATACCCACTAGAGTTTTAGTTCAAGTGTGAGTTTGTTGGGGTTTGTGCCCTAAAGTGTTATTATTTCAATAAAGAGTTATTGTTCGTTATTTACGATATTGTCATTGTTTTAACCCTAAATCCAATAAACTAAACATCCAAGGTTGTAAAATGTATCTTGAACTGAACGTAGTGTACATATAAAGAATCTCGGTTCGAGATACAACCTAAAGGGTCTATAGTAAGAGGATAAGGTTTGGGTACCTTACCCTGGTAACACTATGGATGTGGCCCAATTTGTATATGATACAAACACTATAATCCTAACGTGTTCGTGTAGATGACATGTGAGTGGGGATATCCTATGTAATGAGATTACATAAGATCGGACCGCGAAATAATAATCATTAGGTGTAACTCCGTTGACTAGTTAGGTTTGCGAGGGATTGTCATTTGACTAGTATGGGTGAAAGTGGACATATTCGCCAACTCAATATGCCTACCTTCTTGAGACAAGACCGAGTGAGCAGCTGGAAACTTAACTTAGCAAGATGCAATTCACTCCTTCCCGCCTACTAGGGTAAGTAGATGAATGTTCCCTTAAGTGGTGTCTCCAGGACTTGAACAAATGGCCCGACCCTCTCATTGACCCGAGAGAGACTTCTGTTTGTTGGTAGGACCACAAACAAATTGTTCATTAGAGGAGCACTGGTACTTAAGGTACAAGATGTAACCGAGGGGTAAAACGGTAATTTGGCCCAGCTGGTGTTACGAACATTCGTGAAGGATTGACTTGCTGTTATTGGTCAATATCCGTGGACACAGAAATATATCTGCAGTGAGAAGAGTGCAGTTGCAGGATTTTAGTAGATTGTTCCCGCAATTAACGAATGGTGATTAGGAGGTTAATGAGATTAACCGAGTAATCTCGTATCGTTGGAGCTTCTAATCTGTAGGTCCATTAGGTCCACCTTCTAGCTCGTAAAGGGTTCTTAAATCGTTTGAATTTGAAATGTTCAAATTTATTAGGGAATAAATTTAATGTATATAGATACAATATAATATAAAGTTTTTGGAACTATATATTATAAATTTAATATGAATATGATTCATATTAAATTATTTGAGAGAATTCAAATATTTTAAAGAATTCAAATATTATTTTAAATATGAATTAGATTCATATTTGAAAAACTATAAGTTAAAATTTAATATGCATAAAATGTGCATTAAAACTATAGGATAGAGGGATAATTGATTAAATGTGATTTAATTTATGTTAAATATATGATATTTAATTATGATTTAATATGATTTAATTAATTATGTTATATGATTTAATTTATATTTTGATTATTTATTAAATAATATAATTAAATTAAAAAAACGTGTCAGGAGGACACGTTCCCCATGTCTCAACTCCCTAATCGATAGGGAGTGGGGAGTTGCCCTCTGGAGTGTCTCTTCTTCTCTAATTGGGAGAAGAGAAGTATTGATCGATGAATTTGAGATTCACAGTGTGCAAAAACTCTCTCTCTCAAACATTTTCCTCACCTTCCAAAAGTTGGATCTCTTCCTACCAAAGGGTTGATCTAAGTTTCTCAGAGAATAGGAGGTTCTCACTACTGGTAGTGTCCTATTGGAACAGAGGAAGAACTTGTTGCTGAGTTGTTGCATTCAATTTGAGCAAGGAGTTGCTTAGTAACTTGTTGCTGAGTTGCTTAGTAACTTCTCAGCATGTTTGCATGTTTAATTTCCATGCCTAATTAGATTAGAACTGTATGTTTATTCTCTGTTTTTCCCCAATGTACTGGTATTTGTGTTTAACCAAAATAAACAAGCAATTACGATTTCAAATCACGTTTCCGCTGCTCAAGGGGATTCGATCTCCATCAATTGGTATCAGAGCAATGCTTGTTTTGTTTTGGTTGAAACAAATTTGCATTGGATAGGTGGGAATTGCATTTTGGTTTGTTGTAAAACTGTTTAAGAATTTTTTGGTCTTAGTTTGCTTTGATTTGATCAAATTAAATATAAAGGCCCCTGCGTTTTGGGCAATTAAGTACATAATCGAGTCTGTAATCGAGTTGTGAGTCGTTCGGGACCAGTTTCGTGAAATTCGGATAAGTATCGAAGGAGTAATTGGCGATTGAAGTTGCTGTGTTCGAAGGAAAATTTTGTTGCCTAAGCAACAACGTTGCAACGCCAATGAGGAACGGCGTCGCAACGCCGAGACTCCCTATCGATGCGAAAGTTCCAGGGGCCAGCAGCGTTGCAACGCTGCCTCTCTGTGTTGCAATGCTACCCTAATGTCAGGCGCGTGCACGATTGAAGCTGGCGTTGCAACGCTCCCTTCAGTGTTGCAACGCCGTGATGCCAACCTGAAGTAGCAAACCGGTCTGGGTGGTTCAGATGGTTTTTGGTCTAGTTCGAGCGGTTTGAACCCGGTTCAAGGAGTTTTAGACCGGTTTTGTAATAAGATTAGTGTAATTTTATTATTTTTGCACTTTAGTGGCCAATTTTTTCTAGTTTTGCAGCTATTTTTCTTTATGAATGTCATTTAGAATTTTTTTCCCACCTTAGGATAAGCATGTTCATGCATTTTATTTGTATAATTGTTATATAAATATGGTAGAAATGCATGATCTAATATATTTTTCATAAGTATTTATTTATAATTGTTATAATTAGATAATATGAAAAATAAATTGCATAGAACATGAAATTACTTAGTTTAAAATAAATGTTATTTTATTTAAGTAATTTAGTTATTCAATTAGTTGAATAATTTTATAATTCCAATTTGGTTTTATAACATAGTTCCTTATCATAGGTTAATTATTAAAATTTATAAAAGTTATAAATTAAGGGGTTTTAGAAACCATAACCTATAACAAAGAATAGCATACAAACATAGGAACTTGGGTTAGATTAAATTAGCGTTTTAAATTGTTTAAAATTAATTTAGACCTAAGTTTTATTTTCTAATAGGATTAGAAGTTTGTCTTACATAGTATTTTAAATAGTTTAAAATATAGTAGGACAATAGAACATTGGTTATAAGGGACTCTCTCTAGGTGAAGTTCTCGTCTAAGGTTGGGGTACTTAAGTCGACTGCTAAACGGAACATCTCCTACCTGGGAACTGACCCGGAGCTTGAGTTGAATTAACCATAGTCCTGTTTTATATCTAGGTAATTAAAATGTTTATTCACCTAGACATAAGATTAAAAGACCTTGTTATAATAGTTATAATAGGCATAGACTTAGATAGATTCTTTTAGCCAGAATCCGACTAAGTTAAACCTATACCCTTATCTTAGGAGCTTCAGTAGGAGAAAACGAGATGTTCAGATCGAGTTTACTCTCACGTCCTCAAGAGTTCACACCGTGAGTTCCATGCTCGGCTACGTGGCGTCAATAGGGCGTCCCCCTACGGAAGGGTTTGCAATGGTTCAATACAAGGTGAATGAGGGAAGTATCCATAGTAAATGGGAAGCAGGACGCGTGTCAACGTATCCTACGGTCTCCTCCGTTAGGTCGCACCGTGAGATTTCTATAGTCCGCCTGCTAGGTTGTCCTGGAACAACCAATCCCTACGGAGGGCCTGACTATAGGGATCGAAACTCCGCGAACTCCATAAATGGATAGGGTCTCTTAGGTAATTTGCCAAAAGTTGTCTTTCTAAATAGTAGCTTGTTGGCTCGTACCTATTGAATCTGAAAATGATAGGGTCACATTTACGGGATAAGTTAAGCTAGTTAACAAGTCTTTGACCAAACAAACGGTAGCTAAGGATCATTGGGACATGAGATGTTATGGTAGTGAGAATTGGTTGAGATAGTCTCAATTCAGGGGAGGAGTGATTGACCACCCGACGGTGGCTTTTGTTCTAAACCCTTGAAGTATCGTTGCAAAATTAAAGGTTTAATTTAAACACTAGGGTTCTTTAATAATTTTGCTAAAATTGATTGGTTTATAATGGGTTAAAGGCATAACTAATTAGAACTACTTTTGGATTTTCAGCATGTCGTCCTCAATTATAGCCTTACTCAAAAGCGAACGTTTAACTGGTGAAAACTTTACTACGTGGAAGTCCAACCTGAATACGATTCTTGTTGTTGACGACCTTCGATTTGTACTGGCTGAGGAATGTCCTCAGGTCCCTGCCCGAACGCTCCTCAATCTGTTAAGGATGCGTACGACCGCTGGATCAAGGCCAATGATAAGGCCAAGGTCTACATTTTGGCTAGTGTTTCTAAAGTTCTAGCCAAAAAGCACGAGGGCATGGTCTCAGCTCGTGAGATCATGAGTTCGTTGCAGAACATGTTTGGACAACCGTCTGGACAGCTTCGGCACAAATCCCTCAAGTACGTTTATAACTCCCGTATGAAGGAGGGGTCGTCGGTGAGAGAACACGTTCTCGATCTGCTGGTCCACTTCAACGTGGCTGAAATGAACGGCGCGGTCATAGACGAGCAAAGTCATGTCTCGTTCATCCTGGAATCTCTTTCGAAGAGTTTCCTGCAATTCTGCAGCAATGCGGTGATGAACAAGATAGAGTATAACCTGACTACTCTCCTCAATGAACTACAAACTTTCCAGACTCTTATGAAGAATAAAGGACAGGCTGATGGAGAGCCAAATCTGTTTGCCCATTCCAGAAGGTTCCAGAAGGGTTCATCCTCTGGGACTAAGTCTTATGATCCATCTTCTGGGCTTAAGAAGACCCAAAAGAAGAAGATATGAGGGAAAGGGAAGGCACCTGCTGCTGATAAAGGCAAGGGAAAAGCCAAGGTTGCAGACAAAGGAAAGTGTTTCCACTGCAACATGGACGGGCACTGGAAGCAAAACTGCCCAAAGTACCTTAATGAGCTCAAAGAGAAGAAAGGTAAATCTGATTTACTTGTTCTTGAAACTTACTTAGTGGAAAATGATGATTTTACCTGGATACTTGATTTAGGAGCCACTAATCATGTTTGTTCTTCTTTACAGGAAACTAGCTCCTTCAAGGAGCTCGAAGAGGGTGAGATGACGCTCGTGGTCGGGAGGAGGAGACGCTCGCTCTCACTGCAATGGGAGATGTCAAGCTGTTTTTTAGAGATAGATTTATCTTTTTAGAAAATCTGTATATAGTTCCCAAGATTAAGAGGAACTTAATTTCTTGATGGAGATCTAATCCCCTTGAGCAGCAGAAACGAGTTTGGAATCGTAATTTGCAAGCTTGTTTTGGTTGAAAAATAAAAACCAGTACATTGATGAAAAACATAATAGACATGCATCTCTAATCTAATTAGATATGGAGATTAATCATGCAAACATGCTAAGCTTAACTATTAAACTAAAAGGAAGAAGAATACCTTTGTAGTTTTCCTCAACAACAACTCCTTGCTCCTTAAGGCGATTCTCCAGTAATTCAGCAACACAGAGAATATACTCTTTTCTCCTCCAAGCAAGACACTACCAGTAGTGATCACCTCCTATGACTCTGAGTTTCTACTTAGATCTTCCTTGGTGGGAAGAATCCAACAATTGGAGAAAGTAGGGAATTTTAGAGAGAGTTTCTATTTTTGCAATTCACAACTGCACACTGCAGAATGATCGATCTTCCCCAACCCTTCTCCCAGAAGAGAAGAGGTCTTATGTTGAGGGACAACTTCCCCCACTCCCTATCGATAGGGAGTTGGAGGGAAGTGGGGAACGTGTCCTCCTAACACGTTCTCATTAATTAAAACTAAATAATAATAATAATTAATCTAATTAATTATTATATATATTAATTAAATCATATTTAATTAATCAAATTAAATATCTTATATTTAATTAAGATTGAATCATATTCAATCATATTTTTCCCTCTAACCTATAGTTTTAATGTATATCTAATGCATATTAAATTTTAACCTATAGTTTTCAAATATGAATCACATTCACATTTGAATTTAATATTTGAGCTCTTTCAAATATTCAATTCTCTCATATAATTTAATATGAATCATATTCACATTAAATTTATAATATATAGTTCCAAAACTATATATTATATCGTATCTATATACATTAAGTTTATTCCCTTATGAATTTGAACATTTCAAATTCAAATGATCTAAGAACCCTTTACGAGCTAGAAGGTGGACCTAATGGACCTACAGATCAGAAGCTCCAATGATACGAGATTGCTTGGTTAATCTCATTAACCTCCCAATCAACATTCGTTAACTGTGGGAACACTCCACTAAAGTCCCGTGTTTGCACTCTTTCTCACTGAGATATATTTCTCGTGTCCACGAGATATTGACCAAGAACAACAAGTCAAACCTTCACGAATGTTCGTAACACGGTGGGTCAAATTACCGTTTTACCCTCAGGTTACATCTTGTACCTTAAGTACAAAGTGCTCTCTCTAATGAACAATTTGTTTGTGGTCCTACCAACAAACATAGTCCCTCTCGGGCCAATGAGAGGGTCGGGCCCTTTGTTCAAGTCCCGGAGATACCACTTAAGGGAACATTCCTCTACTTACCCTAGTAGGCGGGAAGGAGTGAATTCCATCTTGCTAAGTTAAGTTCCCAGTAGCCGCTCACTCGGTCTTGTCCCCAAGAAGGTAGGCATATTGAGTCGACGAATCTAGCCACTCTCACCCATACTAGTCAAAGGACAATCCCTTGCGAACAGGAGTTCATAACCTGCTCAGGATTGAGATCAAGTTGCCTTTGGTCATCCTAGTGAAATAGAAACCTAACTAGTCAACGGAGTTACATCTAGTGGTTACTATTTCGTGGTCCGGTCTTATGTAATCTCATTACATAGGATATCCCCACTCACATGTCATCTACACGAACACGTTAGGATCACTATGTTTGTATCATATACAAAGTGGGTCACATCCATAGTTTTACCAGGGTAAGGTACCCAAACCTTATCCCCTAACTATAGACCCTTTAGGTTGTATCTCGAACCGAGATCCTTTATATGTACACTACATTCAGTTAAAGATACATTTTACAGTCTTGGATGTTTAGTTTATTGGATTTAGGGTTTAAATAAAGGCAATATCGCAAATGATGAACAATAACTCTTTATTGAAATAATAACACCTTTATTACATTAATTAGAACATAATTACAAACTACGAGTTTTAGGGCACAAACCCCAACAAACTCCCACTTGAACTAAGACTCTAGTGGGGTACAACATAATCTAAAACAGTTAGCTGTTTTTTAGAGATAGATTTATCTTTTTAGAAAATCTGTATATAGTTCCCAAGATTAAGAGGAACTTAATTTCTATCTCTTGCTTAATTGAACTTGGTTATTGTATTACCTTCTCGTTTAATGAAGCGTTCATTTTAAAGAAAGGTGTCAATATTTGTTCTGCTAAGTTAGAAAACGGCTTGTATGTACTTAAACCGAATCAAACAAAGGCAATTTTAAATCATGAGATGTTTAAAACTGCTAATACTCAAAGTAAAAGGCAAAAAATTTCTCCAAACAATAATACCTATCTTTGGCATCTTAGACTTGGTCATATAAATCTCAACCAGATTGAGAGACTATCTATGAATGGACTTCTAAACAAGTTAGAAGATGATTCTTTACCTCCTTACGAATCTTGCTTGGAAGGTAAAATGACTAAGCGACCTTTTACTGGAAAAGGTGATAGAGCCATAGAGCCCTTAGAGCTTATACATTCGGATCTTTGTGGTTCGGTGAATGTTAAAGCCCGAGGAGGGTACAAATATTTCATCTCTTTCATAGATGATTATTCGAGGTATGGTTATCTATACCTAATGCATCATAAGTCTGAGGCTCTTGAAAAGTTCAAAGAGTATAAGGTTGAAGTAGAGAATGCATTAGGAAAAACCATTAAAACACTTCGATCCGATCGAGGTGGAGAGTATATGGATTTGAGATTCCAGGACTATTTGATAGAACATGGAATTAAATCTCAACTCTCAAAGACCTAATACACCACAAAGAAAATGGTGTGTCGAAAGGAGAAATAGAACCTTGTTGGACATGGTTCGATCTATGATGAGCTATGCTCAATTGCCTGCCTCGTTTTGGGGATACGCAGTAGAGACTGCAGTTCAAATCTTGAACACTGTTCCATCAAAGAGTGTTTTCGAAACACCTTTTGAATTATGGAAGGGGCGTAAACCTAGTTTACAACACTTTAGGATTTGGGGTTGTCCAGCACACGTGCTGGTGACAAACCTAAAGAAATTGCTCGTTCAAGATTATGTCAATTTGTTGGTTGTCCCAAAGAAACGAGAAGTGGTCTTTTCTACGACCCACAAGAAAACAAGGTGATTGTATCGACAAACGCCACTTTCTTGGAGGAAGATCACATGAGAAACCATGAACCACGTAGTAAACTAGTACTAAATGAAGCTACAGATGAACCAACAAAAGTTGTTGATCAAGCTGGACCTTCATCAAAAGTTGATGAAGAAGCCAACACATCAAGTCGGTCTCATCCTTCTCAATCGTTGGGAATGCCTCGACGCAGTGGGAGGGTTGTTTCCCAACCTGACCGCTACTTGGGTTTAGCTAAAACTCAAGTCGTTATACTTGATGACGGCGTATAAGATCCATTGTCTTATAGGCAGGCAATGAATGACGTAGACAAGGACCAATGGATCAAAGCTATGGACCTTGAAATGGAGTCAATGTACTTCAATTCAGTATGGGAACTTGTAGACCAACCTGAAGGGGTAAGACCCATAGGGTGTAAATGGATCTATAAGAGAAAGAGAGATGCAGCCGGAAAGGTACAAACCTTTAAGGTTAAACTTGTAGCAAAGGGTTTTACCCAAAGGGAAGGGGTTGACTATGAGGAAACTTTTTCCCATGTTGCTATGCTTAAGTCTATAAGGATACTCTTGTCCATAGCCGCATTTTATGATTATGAGATTTGACAAATGGACGTCAAGACTTCCTTTTTTAATGGTAATCTTGATGAGAGCATCTATATGTCTCAGCCCGAAGGGTTCATAATCCAAGATTAGGAGCACAAAGTTTGCAAGCTCAATCGATCCATTTATGGGTTGAAACAAGCATCCAAATCTTGGAACATAAGATTTGATACTGCGATCAAGTCTTATGGCTTTGACCAAAATATTGATGAGCATTATGTTTACAAGAGGATCATCAATGGCAAAGTAGCTTTCTTAGTTCTTTATGTGGATGATATCCTACTCATTGGGAATGATGTAGGATACCTAACTGACATAAAAAATTGGCTGGCGACCCAATTCCAAATGAAAGATTTGGGAGGCGCAGTATGTTCTTGGGATTCAGATTTTCAGGAATCGCAAGAACAGAATGCTAGCTCTGTCTCAAGCATCTTATATCGACAAAATGTTGACCCGATATTCGATGCAGAATTCTAAGAGGGGCTTATTACCCTTCAGGTATAGGGTTCATCTGTCTAAGGAACAGTGTCCTAAGACACCTCAAGAAGTTGAGGATATGAGATGTATTCCCTATGCCTCTCCAGTAGGTAGCTTAATGTATGCTATGTTGTGCACGAGGGCAGAAATTTGTTATGCAGTGGGAATAGTCAGTAGGTATCAATCCAATTCAGGGTTAGACCACTGGACCGCAGTTAAAAATATCCTCAAGTATCTTAGGAGAACAAGAGACTATACGCTTGTGTATGGGACTAAGAAGTTGATCCTTATTGGATACATTGATTCTGATTTTCAGACCGATAAGGATTCTAGGAAATCCACATCGATATCAGTTTTCACCCTTAACCGGGGAGCTATAGTATGGCGAAGAATCAAGCAAGGATGCATCGTTAACTCCACGATGAAGGTTGAGTATGTCGCTGCTTGTGAAGCAACTAAAGAGGTTGTTTGGCTTAGGAAATTCCTTACTGGTTTGGAAGTTATTCCAAATATGGAATTTTCCATCACCTTATACTGTGACAATAGTGGTGCGGTAGCCAATTCGAAGGAACCTCGCATCCATAAGCGAGGCAAGCACATCGAGAGGAAGTATCACCTGATACGAGAAATAGTGCAACGAGGAGATGTGACAGTCACGAAGATCGCTTCGGAGCACAACATTGTTGATCCGTTTACAAAGACTCTTAGGGCTAAAGTGTTTGAGGGTCATCTGGAATGTCTAGGTCTACGAGATATGTACATAGGCTAATCTAGGGCAAGTGGGAGATATGTAATGGGGTATATGTGTTGGGTTTGTGCCCTAAAACTTGTAGTTTGTAATTTTGTTCTAATTATTGTAATAAAGTGTTATTATTTCAATAAAGAGTTATTGTTCGTTATTTATGATATTGTCATTGGTTTAACCCTAAATCCAATAAACTAAATATCCAATGCTGTAAAATATATCTTGAACTGAATGTAGTGTACATATAAAGGATCTCGGTTCGAGATACAACCTAAAGGGTCTATAGTAAGAGGATAAGGTTTGGGTACCTTACCCTGGTAAAACTATGGATGTGGCCCACTTTGTATATGATACAAACACTGTGATCCTAACGTGTTCGTGTAGATGACATGTGAGTGGGGATATCCTATGTAATGAGATTACATAAGACCGGACCGCGAAATAGTAACCACTAGATGTAACTTTGTTGACTAGCTAGGTTTTTATTTCACTATGATGACCTAGCCAACTTGATCTCAATCCTGAGCGGGTTACGAACTCCTGTTTGCGAGATTGTCCTTTAACTAGTATGGGTGAGAGTGGCCAGATTCACCGACTTAATATGCCTACTTTCTTGGGGACAAGACCGAGTGAGCAGCTGGGGACTTAGCCTAACAAGATGGAATTCACTCCTTCCCGACTACTAGGGTAAGTAGATGAATGTTCCCTTAAGTGGTGTCTCCGGGACTTGAACAAAGGGTCCGACCCCTCTCATTGGCCCGAGAGGGACTTCTGTTTGTTGGTAGGACCACAAACAAATTGTTCATTAGAGGAGCACTGGTACTTAAGGTACAAGATGTAACCCAGGAGTAAAACGATAATTTGACCCAGCTGGTGTTACGAACATTCGTGAAGGATTGACTTGTTGTTATTGATCAATATCCGTGGACATAGAAATATATTTGCAGTGAGAAGAGTGCAGTTGCGGGACTTTAGTGGAGTGTTCTCGCAGTTAACGAATGTTGATTAGGTGGTTAATGAGATTAACCAAGTAATCTCGTATCATTGGAGCTTCTGATCTGCAAGTCTATTAGGTCCACCTTCTAGCTCGTAAAGGGTTCTTAGATCATTTGAATTTGAAATGTTCAAATTCATAAGGGAATAAACTTAATGTATATAGATACGATATAATATAAAGTTTTGGAATTATATATTATAAATTTAATATGAATATGATTCATATTAAATTATATGAGAGACTTAAATATTTGAAAGAGTTCAAATATTAATTTAAATGTGAATGTGATTCATATTTGAAACTATAGATTAAAATTTAATGTGCATAAGATGTACATTAAACTATAGGATAAAGGATTAAATGATTAAATGTGATTTAATTATTTAATTAATTAATTTGATATTTAAATTAAATATGATTTAATTTAATTTAATTAATTAATAGTTAATTAATTTATCATAATTAATTAATTGGGAACGTGTCAAGATGACACGTTCCCACCACTCCCCAATTGGGAGTTACCCAGAGAACTCCTCTTCTCCTGGGGAGAAAGGATATGAGTTAATCGATCGATCTGTGATTTGGTGAATAGCTCTCTCTAAAAAATTCTCTCTCAATTCCCTTATCCTTCTTTTCAATTGTTGGAACCCTTCCCACCAAAGGAGATCTAAGTGGAACTTAGAGTCATAGGAGGTTTTTCAAGTGGTGTTGTCCTGTTGAAAAGGAAGTACAGAAGATTTTCTCTTGGTTTCTGGGTTGCTGCGTTCTTATAGCAAGGAGTTGCTGGTTTGAAAAATCTACAAAGGTAATATTTCCTACTTTTAGTTTAGCAACTTCTCAGCATGTTTGTATGTTTAATTTCCATGCCTAATTAGATTAGAACTGTATGCTTATTCTCTGTTTTTTCCCAATGTACTGGTATTTGTGTTTAACCAAAATAAACAAGCAATTACGATTTTAATTTACGTTTCCGCTGCTCAAGATCTCCATCAATATGGATGCCCTAGTTTATTGTATTTGTATCTCTGTAACCATTGTTTTAGATTGTAATGTGCTCTGATACCAATTGATGGAGATCGGATCCCCTTGAGCAGCGGAAACGTGATTTGAAATCGTAGCAGAGTTCGTCAGCAAGTGTTTGACTTGTCAGCAGGTAAAGGCACCTAGGCAGAGACCCGCAGGATTACTGCAACCCTTACACGTACCTCAGTGGAAATGGGAGGAGATCTCTATGGATTTTATAGTCGGACTGCCTAGAACCTTACGAGGTTACTCGGTGATTTGGGTCATAGTGGACAGATTAACCAAGTCAGCACATTTCATACCAGGGAAACCCACCTATTCTACAGATAAGTGGGCGCAGCTTTACCTGGAAGAGATAGTCCGTTTGCATGGGATTCCAGTCAAGATTATTTCAGACAGGGATCCACGTTTCACCTCCAACTTCTGGAGGAGTTTACAGAGAGCGTTAGGTTCGCAGTTGAACTTCAGTACAGCTTTTCATCCACAGACGGATGGTCAGACAGAACGTTTAAACCAGATATTAGAAGATATGTTGCGAGCTTGCACTTTAGACTTTCCCGGTAGTTGGGACACTCATTTGCATTTGATGGAGTTTGCTTACAATAACAGTTACCAGTCGACCATCGGAATGGCTCCATTTGAAGCTCTCTATGGAAAACGTTGCAGAACTCCCGTTTTCTGGGAGGAGGTTGGTGAACGCCAGTTGTTGGGTCCAGAATTGGTACAGGTCACTAATGAGGCAATACAAAAGATTAGGGCGCGGATGCAGACCGCCCAAAGCAGACAGAAGAGTTATGCCGACACGAGACGAAGGGACCTAGAATTCGAGGTTGGGGACCACGTATTTCTTAAGGTGGCCCCAATGAAGGGAATTCTAAGGTTTGGCCGGAAAGGGAAGTTGAGTCCGCGATTCATCGGACCATTTGAGATTTTAGAGAGGATTGGTGCAGTGGCCTACAGATTAGCACTGCCGCCTTCCCTTTCAGGGGTTCATAACGTGTTTCATGTCTCCATGTTGAGAAAGTACGTTCCAGACCCGACTCATGTCGTAGACTTCGAACCATTGCAGTTAGCAGAAGATCTGAGTTATGGTGAACGACCGGTGCAGATTATTGCAAGAGATCGAAGGACCCTCCGTAACCGTGAAATCAACCTAGTTAAAGTGTTGTGGCAAAACCACCGCACGGAAGAAGCTACCTGGGAGCGAGAAGAAGAAGTGCGAGCTAAATATCCAGAACTATTTCAAGGATAGGAACTTTCGAGGACGAAAGTTCTTAAGGAGGGAAGATTGTGACGACCATCACCACAGGTACTAATTAATGATTGTATTTGACGTTCTATCGTTAATTATTATTTTCCCCCTTGAGATTGGATTTACTTTGTTTATGATTAAAAGAAAGAGGAAGTGACAATGGCATTTTGGTGATAAATGTCTAAATTAGGGTGATAAATAACACTTGGTTTGACCTAATTGACTAGTATTTAAGCTCCTTATTTGTCTACAATGCAAAGGAAAACCCTAACCCTAGCCATCATATCTCTCATCTCCTAGTTGTCTAGCCAAAACCCTAAGCCTATTGTCATAACCCTACCGCCGGCGAAGAAGAATTCCGTCAACCGATCCTCACGCCGACCAAGCTCACGTCCAAGGGGGGGGAGCCGCACGTCCTTTCACCAGCTACAACCGAGTAGGATTTCGCCGTCCAGCTGCTCACGCCGGCGAGCTTTTCTTACTCGAGGTTGCACGCCGCCGCGCGTGAAGGATTCGCGCTCTCTCCACCGCCCGCGAAGTTCCATCCACACGCGTCATCGCGAGTCCCATCCACGATCCACGTGCAACCATCGGCAAAGCGGAAGACCGATCCACGGCGCCGATCCACGGCGCCGCCGTCACAGCAGCCGCGGCGCCGTCGTTGAAGCCGCTCGTCCGATCGATCGAGGAAGCAGCAGCGAGTCTCGCCGAGTGTACGATCCACACGCCGCTCGCCGCCGCGCACCGAAAGGGCGTTGCGGCCACGATTCCGGCCGCAAGCCTACCGCCACGCCGAAACTCCGGCCACCTCGTCGGAAACCCACGAACAGAGGCGAACACCGAGCCACGAAGACTGCGCAGATCAATCCACGATCGCCAACCGAAGACTTCGAAGCCGTCGCCTGCACCGAGCCGCCGCCGATCAGCACGTCTTCCCAGCCATAGAGATTATAGTCCGGTGAACATTCGGGTTAAGTTTCGAATAAGATAAAGGTTTATTCGTGCCCTATTGATTTCTTATACCTTAAGCGAGAGCTTAAGCTATTATTTCAACTCAAATTGTAGGGATTAAACTTGGAGCGGAATTTGGAGATCAAACACCAAAACAAACCAAGGAATATTAAGTCCTCGCGTTGAACCCGAGGTAAGCGGGGCATGAAATTGTAAGGGCTTGATTTAGGTACTTCTACAATTATGGATTTAGTGAAGGTTCGGTGAGTAATGTTCGATTTGTTGTGTGAATCAGTCCCACTAAAGGAAGAGTAGGCAAGGAGTTCGATTAGGTTTTGGAGCTAAGTCGGAACTAAGGTAAGGGACCTTGTGCCGAACTTTTAATGGGATTGAAGAAAATGATTTTCATGATTTCATGCGAAATTAATTTATATTTTTCATATGAAAATATCTGAGATATTATCGTGAGAATACTTAATATTTTATGTGCAAATATTTCAATGCTTCATGTGGAAATAAACTATTATTTTATGTGAGAATATTCTCGTATTCTATGTAAAAGTATTCCAAAGATTTCATGTGAGAATATGACAAGAATTTGTATGAGAATATTTCATGTTTTCCTACAAAAGTATGATCTTCAAACCTATCTATGAGAAAAGTATGATTTGCATATCGACGATGATGTTTGTGACATGTGCACTATTATTATGTGAATGATGGGACCTCATGCATGTTATGTATGCCACGAAATGAACTAATGAAAAGTGTGGACATTGGTATCCTGAGATCATTATGTGCATGGTCAAACATGCAATAGAGACCCTATGGGTCAAATTACAGGGGTCTGTGAGGGACTCAAATTATTACAGGGGTCTGTGAGGGACTCAAATTATTACAGGGGTCTGTGAGGGACTCAAAACGAAATGACTCAGGATGACCAGTCGGCCACACAATTAAAAAGGAAGTCATGGATTAAAGACCTGACAATATGAGAAAGTTTTTAGGTCCCGCATATATATATTACGAATAAGTTTAAAGGTCATGATTGTATGTGTATGCATATCCCAAACCTCGGTAGCGAGGTTACTTCATCGGGTATTGTTTTGCAATACTCACCCTTTCTTTTAAAAAAATGTTTTTTGTGTAAGGAAAGGCGTGCATGTGGCGAGTGACGGAGGAGCGTCACTAAAACCATGGGAACCGACATGTTTTCCGCATATTCTTGTTTTAAATCGATGTTGTCTCTATGTTCTATTTGGAGTTTAAATTTACTTACAGCTTTAATAGGCCATGTTAAATTGACCCTTTATCTGCTTTAAATGTTTTGATTTGGGATCCCTAAAGACTATTTATATCTACTTGGAAGTTTTATTTTAAGATCTTTTATCTCTTGGCCTATAAATGCATGCATGTGTAGTAATGTCCCTAGGAGTTGGTCATAGAAAAGTAGGGGTATTATAGGTTGGTATCGTGAGCCCTAGGTTTAAGGGTTCTCAGAGACTTGCTTACAGTAAGCTACTGAGTAGTTCCCATGGTTGAACAACGCTTTCCGAT
Source organism: Trichosanthes cucumerina (assembly GCA_036507285.1). Lineage (NCBI taxonomy): Eukaryota > Viridiplantae > Streptophyta > Magnoliopsida > Cucurbitales > Cucurbitaceae > Trichosanthes > Trichosanthes cucumerina. The sequence goes on along the minus strand of CM071835.1, from coordinate 98,384,396 downwards.
CCACCGCTGTGCACGCCTCGATATTTTATTAATTAAGTATATGATTATGATATGATACTGTTTTATGCATATACATGAACTTAAAACCCCAAGGGGTGATCCTACCTTATGGTTAGAAAGTAAAGAAACTGAGTTAGAAACTCTATGTATTGTAGTATTGACAAAATGCCACCTAGAGGCCGAGGAGAGGTAGGGACGTGGTAGGGGCCGGAGGGCAAGGGAGAACGCGTTGAAGCCCAACCGGAATTACCATCGAACAGAAGAGGTTGCTCCACCCGCTCGAGACCTCCCCGAGACCACCGCCGCCAGAGAATGTACTGCGATTGCCCGGTGGCGAGATCAAGGGAACGCCAATGTTATGACTATGATGGTGGAGGCTATGCAGAGTCCGGTGCGAGCCACTGAGAGCCACTCTCGGTGGCCCAAGCAAATCGGGGCTAAACGATGCAACTCGAGTCTCGATATCCGAAGGACTTGGTGAAGTATGATCCTAGATCTTTCGATGGGTCTTCCAGGTGATCCCACCGTGGTCGAGTTGTGGTTGTCCTCCATTGAGACCATCTTCAGATTGATGAATTGCCCTGAGGATCAGAGGGTGTCCTGTGCTACCTTTATGTTGAGGGATGACGCGTACTTATGGTGGGAGTCCGCCTGAGGAACCATTGTCGCTAAGCGGAGAAACGACACCGAATCTGCTCAAGGAAGCGTTCGCGGAAATTTTATCTGCTGCGCACTTTCTACGAAGCGAAGCGAGCAATTCTTACTGCTTTGCCGTAGCAGGAGGCGGTGGAGGTGTATGAGAGGGAATTTACCCGTTTGTCCCGTTTTGCTCCCGAGCTGGTAGATACAGAGGCAAAGAAAACAGAGCGCTTCATTATGGGACTGGATGAGAACGTTCGAGGCTTTATTCAAGCACTAGCACCTCCCGATTATGCCTCCGCAGTGAGAGAGTGGCGAACTGATTTGGGTGCAGCGCAGATCGCATGTGCAGCAGTAGTGGTTAACAGGGGCACCATGGCAAATCATAAGAGGAAGTGGGACCGGCCAAATTTAGCTCACAGCGTCCCCAGCATACACCGCGATAGGGCGTGACATTTTCGTGCGAGTGTTCAAGTCGAAACCACAGGTCAACAGATCGGGAAATAACAGTGGAGATAAGCCACAGTGCAAAGACTGTGGTAAGCAAAGACTGGGTAAGTGTTTGGCGTCCGGAGTGTGTTTGTGTGGGAAAGAAGGGCACAGAGCTAATAGCCGCCCGAGTCAAGCGCACTAGTCAACCTCAAAGTTATCAATAGTGGGCTGCTTTGTGAAGCCTCTGTTATACATCGGGAGAGAGCTTATGCAAGCACCAGAGAGACATCTATGGCTCGGACTCGAGTGGTTACTGTACACTTCCATTACTTGGGCACCTTGCCTTTGTATTATTTGATTCTGGTTCTACACACTCTTTTATTTCTGCATCCTTTGTAAGTCAAGCTGAGTTAGAACTAGAACAGTTACAGTATGCCCTGTCTGTCTCCACTCCTGCGAGGATAAATTTGTTAGCCAATATGAAAGTCAAGGATGGTAGTGTGACCATCGCAGACCATGAGTTAGCAGTGAATCTAGTAGTCTTAGACATGTTTGACTTTGATGTAATATTGGGCATGGACTGGTTAGCGCAGAACCATGCTTGCATTGATTGTTTCAGGAAGGAGGTAGTGTTCACTCCTCCGCACCAACCAGCTACTGAGTTGGGAGAGGTACGATAGCGGGAAGTAGGCCTAAGGTGATTCGCGCCTTAAGGCCGTGAAGTTATTACATCGGGAGCTTGGGGCGTCTTAGCTTGCATACTAGATGCAAGGTGCATGAGAGATCTCGGTGACATCTGCATCGATGAGTGAATGAATTTACAGATGTCTTCCCCGAGGACCTCCCCGGAATACCTCTGGTCAGAGAGGTAGATTTTAACATCGGATTGGAATTGGGGACGACCCCGATATCCAAGGCCCCGTACCGAATGGCACCGGCAGAATTGAAAGAACTGAAACTACAGTTGCAGGACTTACTGGACAAGGGATTTATACGCCCTAGCGTGTCGCCCTGGGGAGCCCCTGTATTGTTCGTGAAAAAGAAAGACGGATCCATGCGCCTATGTATAGATTACAGGGAGTTGAATAAAGTTACGATCAAGAATAAATACCCTCTCCCCAGAATAGATGATCTGTTCGATCAGTTGCAAGGAGCAACAGTGTTCTCCAAGATTGATCTCGAGATCAAAGCTACCATCGATTGAGAATCAGTGAAGAGGATATCCCTAAAACAGCGTTCAGATCACGTTATGGACATTACGAGTTCACGGTGATGCCGTTTGGTTTGACCAACGCTCCTGCCGCTTTCATGGACTTGATGAACCGTTTATTCAAAGAGTTTCTTGATACGTTTGTGATTGTATTCATCGACGATATACTGATATACTCCAGGTGTGATGAAGAGCATGAAATGCACCTGAGAAGAGTTTTACTCACGCTAAGAGAGAATAAGTTGTATGCAAAGTTCTCCAAGTGTGAATTCTGGCTCAGACAGGTGTCCTTCTTAGGGCATGTGGTGTCCGAAGCTGGAGTCTCTGTTGACCCAAAGCAAAAGTGAGGCCGTCACACGGTGGCCTCTCCGACCACACCGATTACAGAGGTACGTAGTTTTCTGGGTCTTGCAGGTTATTATAGGCGTTTCGTGCAGGACTTCGCCAAGATAGCCATGCCCATGACTCAGCTGACGCGCAAGGGAAACTCATTCGTTTGGGATGATGCTTGTGAGGCGAGTTTCGAGAACTCAAGTGCAGATTAGTGTCACCCCGATTCTTACAGAGCCTCCGAGGGAACAGGAGTTTTGTGGTTTCTGATGATGCTTCTAAGAAAGGTTTGGGTTGTGTTCTAATGCAAAGACGGTAAGGTAATAGCCTATGCACCCGATGATTAATTAAAGCGCATGAGAGGAACTATCCAACTCATGATTTGGAGCTAGCAAAGCGAGTGGTCTTTGCATTAAAGATCCGGAGACACTACCTATGATGAGCAGAAAATTCAGATTTTTACAGATCATAAAAATCAAGTATCTGTTCACCCGAAGGAATTGAACATGAGGCAACGCAGATGGTTGGAATTAGTGAAGGATTATGACATTGACATACAATACCACCCGGTAAGGCTAATGTAGTGGTCGACGCCCTCAGCAGGGGAAGCGATGCATACTTCTACACGAGTTACTGATGCAGCAGAGTTAAGAGCAGAGAGTTTGCTCGAGTGAGATTGCAGACTAGTAGGAAAGACCACGGCCCGATTGGCTCGGGCTTAATCTGCAGTACAACCAACCTTGAGACAACGCATTGTTGAGTCTCAACAGAAAGACCCTCGATTAGTGGAAAAACTTACTGCAGTAACTCTGAGTGAGTTGTGAGTTTTCCTATCCACAGATGGAGGATTACTATTTCGGGGACGATTATGTGTGTCGACGACGATGACAAAAGTGGCGAGATCTTGAGCGAAGCCCATAACTCACCATTTTCTATGCATCCCGGCAAAGTACCAAGATGTATCGGGATCAAATGATCATTTTGGTGGTGCAACATGAAGCGCGACGTAGCGAGTTCGTCGCCAAGTGTTTGACTTGTCGCCAGTAAAGGCACCCAGGCGAGAGACCGCAGGATTACCGCAACCCTTACACGTACCTCGGTGGAAATGGGAGAGATCTCTATGGATTTTATAGTCGGATCGCCTAGAACCTTACGAGGTTACTCGGTGATTTGGGTCATAGTGGGCCAGATTAACCAAGTCAAGACATTTCATACGTGGAAACCCACCTATTCTACGAGATAAGTGGGCGCGACTTTACGGAAGAGATAGTCCGTTTGCATGGGATTCCAGTCAAGATTATTTCGCATGCGAGGATCCACGTTTCACCTCCAACTTCCGGAGGAGTTTACAGAGAGCGTTAGGTTCGCGATTGAACTTGAAGATGACTTTTCATCCACAGACGGATGGTCGCATGTAACGTTTAAACCGAGATATTAGAAGATATGTTGCGAGCTTGCACTTTAGACTTTCCCGTAGTTGGGACACTCATTTGCATTTGATGGAGTTTGCTTACAATAACGATTAGCGATCGACCATCGGAATGGCTCCATTTGAAGCTCTCTATGGAAAACGTTGCGAACTCCCCGTTCGGGAGGAGGTTGGTGAACGCCGATTGTTGGGTCCAGAGGTGGTACAGTCACTAATGAGGCAATACAAAAGATTAGGGCGCGGATGCGCACCGCCCAAAGCGATGGTAAGAGAGTTATGCCGACACGAGACGGAAGGGACTTAGAATTCGAGGTTGGGGACCACGTATTTCTTAAGGTGGCCCCAATGAAGGGAATTCTAAGGTTTGGCCGGAAAGGGAAGTTGAGTCCGCGATTCATCGGACCATTTGAGATTTTAGAGAGGATTGGTGTAGTGGCCTACAGATTAGCACTGCCGCCTTCCCTTTCAGGGGTTCATAACGTGTTTCATGTCTCCATGTTGAGAAAGTACGCCTGCACCCGACTCATGTCGTAGACTTGAACCATTGCGATTAGCGTAAGATCCGAGTTATGGTGAACGGCCAAGTGCATTATTGCAAGAGATCGAAGGACCCTCCGTAACCGTGAAATCAACCTAGTTAAAGTGTTGTGGCAAAACCACCGCACGGAAGAAGCTACCTGGGAGCGAGAAGAAGAAGTGCGAGCTAAATATCCAGAACTATTTCAAGGATAGGAACTTTCGAGGACGAAAGTTCTTAAGGAGGGAAGATTGTGACGACCATCACCACAGGTACTAATTAATGATTGTATTTGACGTTCTATCGTTAATTATTATTTTCCCCCTTGAGATTGGATTTACTTTGTTTATGATTAAAAGAAAGAGGAAGTGACAATGGCATTTTGGTGATAAATGTCTAAATTAGGGTGATAAATAACACTTGGTTTGACCTAATTGACTAGTATTTAAGCTCCTTATTTGTCTACAATGCAAAGGAAAACCCTAACCCTAGCCATCATATCTCTCATCTCCTAGTTGTCTAGCCAAAACCCTAAGCCTATTGTCATAACCCTACACGGCGGGCGAAGAAGAATTCCGTCAACCGATCCTCACGCCGACCAAGCTCACGCCCAAGGGGGAGCGACGTCCTTTCACCGCCTACAACCGAGTAGGATTTCGCCGCCCACCGCTCACGCGGCGAGCTTTTCTTACTCGAGGTTGCACGCCGCCGCGTGAAGGATTCGCTCTCTCACCCGCCCGCGAGTTCCATCCACGATCGCCGTTCGCGAGTCCCATCCGAACCACGTGCAACCATCGCAAGCGGAAGACCGATCCACGGCGCGATCCACGGCGCGCCGTTCACAGCAGCTCGCGTGCGCGCGTCGTTGAAGCCGCTCGTCCGATCACACGAGAGAAGCAGCAGTCTCGCCGGAGTGTACGGGCCACGCGCTCTCGCCGCGCGCCGAAAGGCGGCGCGCACGGATTACGCCTCGTCGCAAGCCGCCCGCCACGCCGAAACTCCGGCCACCTCGTCGGAAACCCACGAACAGAGGCGAACACCGAGCCACGAAGACTGCAGACCAATCCACGACCGCCAACGAGAAGACTTGGCCGCGTCGCACCGAGCCGCCGCCGACAAAGACGCGTCTTCCCAGCCATAGAGATTATAGTCCGGTGAACATTCGGGTTAAGTTTCGAATAAGATAAAGGTTTATTCGTGCCCTATTGATTTCTTATACCTTAACTGAGAGCTTAAGCTATTATTTCGAACTCAAATTGTAGGGATTAAACTTGGAGCGGAATTTGGAGATCAAACACCAAAACAAACCAAGGAATATTAAGTCCTCGCGTTGAACCCGAGGTAAGCGGGGCATGAAATTGTAAGGGCTTGATTTAGGTACTTCTACAATTATGGATTTAGTGAAGGTTCGGTGAGTAATGTTCGATTTGTTGTGTGAATCAGGTCCCACTAAAGGAAGAGTAGGCAAGGAGTTCGATTAGGTTTTGGAGCGAAGTCGGAACTAAGGTAAGGGACCTTGTGCCGAACTTTTAATGGGATTGAAGAAAATGATTTTCATGATTTCATGCGAAATTAATTTATATTTTTCATATGAAAATATACAGATATTATCGTGAGAATACTTAATATTTTATGTGCAAATATTTCAATGCTTCATGTGGAAATAAACTATTATTTTATGTGAGAATATTCTCGTATTCTATGTAAAAGTATTCCAAAGATTTCATGTGAGAATATGATGAGAATTTGTATGAGAATATTTCATGTTTTCCTACAAAAGTATGATCTTCAAACTGTCTATGAGAAAAGTATGATTTGCATATCGACGATGATGTTTGTGACATGTGCACTATTATTATGTGAATGATGGGACCTCATGCATGTTATGTATGCCACGAAATGAACTAATGAAAAGTGTGGACATTGGTATCCTGAGATCATTATGTGCATGGTCAAACATGCAATAGAGACCCTATGGGTCAAATTACAGGGGTCTGTGAGGGACTCAAATTATTACAGGGGTCTGTGAGGGACTCAAAACGAAATGACTCAGGATGACCAGTCGGCCACACAATTAAAAAGGAAGTCATGGATTAAAGACCTGACAATATGAGAAAGTTTTTAGGTCCCGCATATGTATATTACGAATAAGTTTAAAGGTCATGATTGTATGTGTATGCATATCCCAAACCTTGGTAGCGAGGTTACTTACTGGGTATTGTTTTGCAATACTCACCCTTTCTTTTAAAAATGTTTTTCAGGTAAGGGAAAGGACGTGCAGGGCGAGTGACGGAGGAGCGTCACTAAAACCATGGGAACCGACATGTTTTCCGCATATTCTTGTTTTAAACTGATGTTGTCTCTATGTTCTATTTGGAGTTTAAATTTACTTACAGTTTTAATAGGCCATGTTAAATTGACCCTTTTATCTGTTTTAAATGTTTTGATTTGGGATCCCTAAAGACTATTTATATCTACTTGGAAGTTTTATTTTAAGATCTTTTATCTCTTGGCCTATAAATGCATGCATGTGTAGTAATGTCCCTAGGAGTTGGTCATAGAAAAGTAGGGGTATTACACAAACGATCTAAGAACCCTTTACGAGCTAGAAGGTGGACCTAATGGACCTACAGATTAGAAGCTCCAACGATACGAGATTACTCGGTTAATCTCATTAACCTCCTAATCACCATTCGTTAACTGCGGGAACACTCCACTAAAGTCCCGCAGCTGCACTCTTCTCACTGCAGATATATTTCTGTGTCCATGGATATTGACCAATAACTACAAGTCAATCCTTCACGAATGTTCGTAACACCAGCTGGGTCAAATTACCATTTTACTCATGGGTTACATCTTGTACCTTAAGGTACCAATGCTCCTCTAATGAACAATTTGTTTGTGGTCCTACCAACAAACAGAAGCCCCTCTCGGGCCAATGAGAGGGTCGAGCCTTTTGTTCAAGTCCCGGAGACACCACTTAAGGGAACATTCATTTACTTACCCTAATAGGCGGGAAGGAGTGAATTCCATTTTGCTAAGTTAAGTTTCCAGCCGCTCACTCGGTCTTGTCCCCAAGAAGGTAGGCATATTGAGTCGGCGAATCTGGCCACTCTCACCCATACTAGTCAAAGGACAATCCCTCGCAAAGCAGGAGTTCAGTGAACCCGCTGGGATTGAGATCAAGTTGCCTAGGTCATCCTAGTGAAATAGAAACCTAATTAGTCAACGGAGTTACACCTAGTGGTTACTATTTTGCGGTCCAGTCTTATGTAATCTCATTACATAGGATATCCCCACTCACATGTCATCTACACGAACACGTTAGGATCACAGTGTTTGTATCATATACAAAAGTGGGCCACATCCATAGTGTTACCAGGGTAAGGTACCCAAACCTTATCCCCTTACTATAGACCCTTTATGTTGTATCTCGAACCGAGATCCTTTATATGTACACTACATTCAGTTCAAGATACATTTTACAGTCTTAGATGTTTAGTTTATTGGATTTAGGGTTAAAACAATGACAATATCGTAAATAACGAACAATAACTCTTTATTGAAATAATAACACTTTATTATAATAATTAGAATAAAATTACAAACTACGAGTTTTAGGGCACAAACCCCTACAATATTTCCATCCACATCTTAAACCTTGCTTGTAATCACAAGAGATTTTGAATCTTGCTTTGATGCTAATAGTTGAGAATTTGAATTTTTATTATAGAATCCTAATTTTTTTTTTTTTTTTTGAGGAACAATACAAGGAAAGATTAAGAAAGGAACTCTAAAAGTTCCCCGGTAGGCCCGTGTAACCAGACTTCATCGCATCTAAGACGTGAAGCCCAATTCGCTAATTGTGCGCAACTTGATTTGTCGTGAGCGAAATGTACTGAAAAGAAATTGAATTCCATCGCTCTTTTAAACGTGTAATTTCCTCCAGAAACTCTTGTGTTTCCGTACAATCCACCATTGCTCCCTTGATCAAACGAATGGCTTCGAGCGAGTCGAATTCCACTACAAGAGCAATGGCGTCTGAAATTGCTTTCAACCCTATAATGATCCCCCATAACTCAAGAATGAGAATGGGCCAACCCGCATTAACAATCTGGTGTCTGACATTGATGATCCGTCCGCCCCAATCTCGGACAATCCAGCCCAAGCCCCCGCAGTTCAATACTGGGCACTAAGATGCATCAGTACACAAACTCCAAACCCCCCGGGCTGGAGGGATTCAACCACTGTCCAGTCGTTGCTCCAGGAAGTTTGGGGTAAATTTAATTATATCAAGATGTCTAACACTCCCTTGTAGTTATGGGCTTGGAAATTTGATGGAAAACCAAACAAGTAAAATCAATATTAATTGGGGAGGAAACTAACTTTACAGGGTTTGAACACAGGATCTCCTAGACTACTGATACAATCTTAAATTATATAAGGTTCCATCTCAAAACCAATTGGTTAAAAGAGAAATAGCCAACAAAAAGGAAAAAAAGGGAAATAAGAATATGAGAAATTACAACAAAAAAATGGTATATGTTAACTTTCAATTGGGTTAATCTAGTTTAATGGTCGTATTAAAACTAGAGAACAATATAGAAATACACTCACACTAAAAAGGAAAGAAAAAGAAAAAAAAAATGATTGTTGGTTAGCATGTTAACACACATTTTCTCAAGAAACAAATCGTTTAAAGGACCTAGCTAGGAATATTAACTAATTTAGCTTATGCTATGATACAAAGTATAGAAGGCATTTGATATTTTCTATGTCACGTATAAATGTTAATGAAACATGAAAAGCGCCATCAATGATTCAATAGTGACTAATATACAGTTATTTATCCATTGAAATAATTTTGAAAAAATATCAAGTTATGCTCCTAAACTTTGAGAGTTGTATCACTTTAAACCAAAAACTAATAATTCTATCGCTTAAAACTTAAACTTTCATAAATGAATTAATTTAAGCCTATTTTGAAATCGTTAATTCATAAATTTCACAATTGTATAAGACCATTTCAAATGCAGGGATTTGTTGGGATTTTTGTCCTAATCTCGTGTTTGTAATTTATTGTTTGAAATTAATAAGAGTTATTCATTTCATCACTTTGTGTCTCGCAATATTTATAAACTTTTCCAATAAACTAAGCTCCAGGGTCATTGAATTTATGAGAGAACTAAAACTTGAACGGTGTGTAGTAGACACACATGGAGGATCACGTTCGAGTTAATGACCCGAACGGTCTATAGTATATGGATAGGGTTGGAGACCTAATCCTCGGATACACCGTGGATGCGCCCGCTTTGTATTAGATACAAACGAGGTGATCCGACTCGCTCATGTGGTTGACATGCGAGTAGGGGCATCTGTGCAATGAGATTGTACAAGACCGACCGTGAATTATTAGACCTCTCGATGTAACACCGCTGATGTGTAAGGGACTAATAACTTCGTAGATGACCATTAGTGACTCGACCGAATCCACGAGCGTGTTACGGACTCCTATTTCATGGGTCCGTCCTTTGACTAGTACGGTGAGGGTGGTCACGATTTACTCGCCATTATGTCTATCTTCTCGAGGGACGTAACCAAGCACGAGCCGGGAACTTAACTACGCGAGATGGAATTCACTGCTCCCGCCTTTAGGAAACTAGAGGGTTGTTCCCTTAAGTCTTTGTCTCGTGGCTTGGACAACGGCGCCCACCTTCTCACCGCCCGAGAAGGGTGTTGTGTATGGTTGGACCATCACAATATGTTGTTCATTAGAGGAGCAAAGTGGGGACTTAAGGAACAAGAGGTAGACACATGAGTAAAACGGTAATTTGACCCAACCGTGTCTACGAACAACCCGTGAAGGGTCGACTCATGGGCATTGGTTATATCGGTGGACACGTAATATTCTCGTGATCGACGGGAGTGCACTACGAGCTATAGTGGAGTGTTACCGTAGCTAATGAATGTTGGTCAACCGGGTCAAAGAGTTTGTGAGTTAATCTCGGATCATTGGGAGCCCGCCATCGAGGTCCATTAGGTCCTCCTGTTAGCTCAATCAGGTTAAAAGAAGGGTTAATGTCTTGGTATGAAATTGAAGTGTTCAATTTCACTTTAAGGGCATTTATGTCATTTATATGAGATATGAATGATATAATATATAGTTTAATGTGAATGTGATTCATAATAAACTATAGGTTAGCCTAATTGTTGAATTAGGGCTAATTGGAGAATTTAATTAAGAGAAATTAAATTGGATGTGATTCAATTTAATTAATCCACAATTAATGCAAATGAGATTTGCAATATGAGATATGAGATATCTTATATTATGTGGTTATGCAAATGATTTGCATAACCACATAATATAAGATATCTCATATCTCATAGATTTGCATAACCTATGGTTGTGGTAAAGTGGTAATAATGTGGAGATTTTAACTCCATCATTCCACTATATAATCCCTTCTTGCAAGAAGGAATGTAACATTTCTCTCATTTTTTTTTATTTTCATCAAAGAAGAGAAGAAGAATTCTTTCTACTCTCTCTCAATTCTCCTCCCTCTCCAAAACACCAAAGTTTCCACAAACTTCCCTTTTCCAAAAGAGAACAACCGAGACTCCAAGTGGTGGTGTTCGGGTTCCGTTCGTGGGAAGCGTTCGTTGAGATCGAGAAGCACGAAGAGTTCGTGATATGAGGAAGAAATCTTTAAGAGTGTCTTCAACAAGTAGGTACCTTTAATCTTACTGTTTTTTTCTTCCTTTTCCAGCATGTTTAGCCTAGATCTTTAGTAGATCGTTTTAACAAAATCGAGTTGCGTAATGATACCATGACGATTTGATCGTCTTCCGCTGCGCGGGGATTCTCATTCCCTTCAATTGGTATCAAAGAAATTTCGATGGTTCTTCATTTATGCATTGTTTTTGTTAAAATTAGGTGGGTAAATTGCCTTAATTTATGTGATAAATTGTTGGTTTGCAAAATGGATGTTTCGATTTTTGGCATTTTAGATTTATTTTCTGTTTGATGAGATCAAATGTAAAGGGCCCGTGTTTTTGGGCATTTTAGAAAATAAATCGAGTCTGTAAGTCCGAGTCATTCGTGGCAAGAGTTGCTGTGAAGAAGTCGGAGAGGAAACAGGCGAAAATCGGTGAAGAACAGGAAAGAGTTTGTTGTTCTGTCAATGGCGTTGAGACGTTGCCCTTTGGCGTCTCAACGCTGTCCTTGCGGACGGAGGCCCTGCAGCAGAGCAGCGTTGCAACGCCGCTGGCGTTGAGAACGTTGGTCGACGCTTAAGGCGACAGCGTTGCAACGCTGCACGCGTTGAGGAGCAGTTGCTGGTGGCGGTTTCGCGAGAACGTGGGCTTAAAGGTTTTAGTGGGGCGTTATTTTAGTAATTTTAATTTATTTTATAATTTGTAAAATGTAATTATTTTATTAAATAATGTTAATATAAGTGTTATATTAATGTTATTTAATTAAATAATTGCCCCTAGGTGCCAAAAACCGGTCCATTTTTGTTGTTTAATTATTTTATGCATGAGATGTATATTTTAATTAATTTCTATGTGCATAAGGTATGTCATATAGATTTAAAATCCTACCTTAGGTTAAACATTTCGTGCATCATTTTTATATTATAAGAGTTATAATATATAGTATGCATGATAGGATTATATTATAAGAGTTATAATATAATGTTTACGTGTTTTAATTTATTTAAATATAAGTGTTATATTTTTTAAATTAAAAGTATGCTCATGCATTTTATTCATGTGATGAATTATATTATGTTATAGTATATAGTTATTCATGTGATGAATGATCAAGCACTATAACATAGAAATGCATGCAACCTAAGTTAATTATTAGTTTTAAAGAGTTTAGAACTTGAATAATTAGACTTAGGTTTTCTATTTTCTAATGAGATTAGAAATTAGGAAATCAATTATAACCTTTGAATGGTGACTGATAAGTAACTCTGTCTAAGGAAGGTTTTGTCTAAGGCTGGGGTATTTAAGTTGACGCTTGCGGAACACCCCTACCTAGAAACCGACCTGAGAGTGAATTCGCTCTGGAGATTCTTAGATTATATTCTCGTGAGTGTCGTTAATTAAGAGTTAATTAATTTACTCACATAGACCTAAGTTAATAATGTGATTATAAACTTAGGCTTAATACCATATAAGAGTTATATTGGTAGACTTAGGTAAATTTTAGCCAGTTTATCTAGGTCAATCCCTATTAAAATTAAAGTGTTGAGTGGGAGGAAATAAAGTGTATGAGATACATTTGAATTTCCAACCACAAATCTCCGTTAAGTCCGCACCGTGAGATCTATACTCGGCCTCGTGGCGCAAATGGGAGTGTCCCCCTTCGGGTGGCATTTGTATAGGTCAATATCATCATGGATGGAGAGAGTACTTATAGTGAGTGGGAGCGGGACTTGTGAAAACGAGACCCACGGTCTCTTCTTTCGATTCACATCGTAAGACGCTTATGATCTGCTCGCTAGTTTGGCTTTGGACTGCACAATCCCCCTTGGAGGAGGGCTTGATCATGGGAGTCGGAACACCGTGAATTTCCGAAAGGGATATAGTTTCCTTGTTGGTTTTCCCTCTTGGTTCACCCTTCGGTGGCTATTGTTTGGACGAATGCTTGGAAACTTAAAGATTGAGGGTGACACTCACAGAATTCGTTAAGTGTTAATGATGAATTTAGAACAATGGTAATTGGACGTCTAATGGAATAACAGTTATTCTGGAATTAGGGTCTGACCGAGAAAGTCTCGTCCTAGAGGAGGGGTGTTCTGTTCACCCTTCGGTGGCGGTCACTCTAAACCTTTAGGGTATCATTGCAAAATTTTGAATGACCTAGGGATCATGAAACAATTTTGCTAAAACTTGATTGGATTTCAAAAAGTTTTTTGCGAGACTAATACAAAGTTTTTCTTATTTTTCAGCTAAAAATGTCTAGCGCAATAATAGCATTACTCGCATCCGATAAGTTAGTGGGAGATAATTACCAAAGTTGGAAAAACAACTGTAACGCCCCTACTTTTAAAACATAAGTTCCTAGGGATATTACTACTCATGCATGCATTTGAGGCACTAAATAACTTTAAATAGAATAAAATTGATAATTAAAATCGATTTAATTTGGGATCCCATAAATACAAAACATTTAAAAACATAACTAACTTTGGCCTCAATTTAAAAATTGTTAGACTACATAAGCGGAAACTAAATTCACTTAAAAATATACTTTCTAAATCATGTGTGCGGAAAATCATTACTTGGTTCCCATGGCTTCTGTAGCGCATCCCCGTCACTCGCCTGGTATGCCCTGGCCTTTACCTGAAAACATTTTTAAAATAGAGAAAACAACACAAAGGTAAAGGGGTGAGTATTATAAAATACCCAGTAAGTGGGGGTCTTGAGAACTGCAAACACATGCAACATGACTTTCCTTTAAACATGACTTTTATACATGATGTATATTCGTGACTTTTGAAATCATAGAACTTTTCTGTTGTGGGACCTAAAACTTCTTTCATAAAATCATGACTTTTCTCTTTGGTTATGCGTGGTCAATTGAGTCTACTGAATCTTTTCATGTTGAGTCCCTCATGCAGACCCTATAGGTTTGAGTCCTCACATGGACCCTATAAGATATGAGTCCATCACATGACCCTATAAGTTTTGAGTCCTCACATGCACCCCTATAAGTTTGAGTCCTCACAGACTCCTATAAGTTTGACCCATAGGTCTCTCGATGCATGTTTTACCATGCATAAATTCTCAGAGACCAATTGCCCTGACCTACATAACATGCCCATAAACACACAATATGCATGAGGTCCCATTCTTCAATCACATAAACATATACATTCAGGATGATGCAACAATCACATAACATAAAATCATGGCATAACTTTCATAACTTTAAACTTAGGTCAATCAGTCATAAGTAATAAATACGTTTATAATTTAAGATACATAGTTAACACAATGGCATAACTGAAAATCTTAATGTGCATAACTATACATAACACAATGGCATAACTGAAAATCTTAATGTGCATAACTATACATAACTGTGTCAAGGCTCGTTTTAAAATACTTTGAAACCATTTCTCAGGATTCTTTAAAACCCTTTAAAATATTACTTTTCTAAATTCATGAGCGTAAGTCTTGGAAATTCGCCTTTTTGAAATAAGTCCTCGAATTTCATGTTTTAAAATAAATCTTTCAAGACATCATATTTACTTCCCTTTTTAAGATCATTTGTAGAAAACCCCTTACCTTAGCCTTAGCTCCAAGATATTCTATAACTAAATTTCTGACTCAGCAATCCATTCAATCATGTTCAGAACTCGAGCCTCCTAAATCAACATCATTAATTTCTTAGTTAATTCGCATAAATAAACTCATAACTTAAAATTTGACCATAACTAGGTCGGATTACCACTAACGGAGGCTTGAAACAGACTCGGGAAATAAAACGGATGCAAACGGGCGAGTTCCGACGGACGGCGCGGCGTGGCGGCGGAAGGCCAACCTATGCGCGCGTGGTGGCGGCACGGCGGCGCGTCTCAGAGCGTAGGAGTCAAATCCAAGAAGCTCGTGAGCCGATCTATTCGAAACCAGTCGAATTTCAACGAAAAATGAATCGAAACGGGGTGAACCGGTCGAACCAAAGTAAAAACCGATCGGCGTGGGCGTGGCTATTGGCGATGGTTCGATTTGGGCTTCACGGCTGCAGACGGCGGCACTCGACGGCTAGTCGCGGCTTCCAGCCTCCGGATCGTGAGACAACGCTACCGTGGACGACAAAGACGACGAAAAATTCCTGCTTAGGGAGGACTGCACGAAGCAGCAGTGACTCTGCGTGGTCTTCGGCTGGGTTCCGACGAAGCTCCAGTGCTCGGGCGAACGGCTGGCTTGACGACTTCGGCTTGGCGAGGACTGCAGAGGCTGCGACTCGATCAAATCCGGCAGTTGGTGGCTCGACTGGCGCTGCAACTCGCAAAGGATCGGCTGGATTGCCAGCTCGCCGGCGGGAGTTCTTACCAGCGACTAAACGTGCGGCTGAGGGGAGAAGGAGAAGGAAGAAGATGCTCCCTCGAATTAAGTGCCAACAAAGTAGCAAACCCTAAATCCATTTTTCTCTTACTTACCAAATTTGCCCCTCCTCTTCATTTTAACCACAAGCATGCCCTTAAACCAAATTAAATGTTCTCCAAAAGTCTTTAATACACAAAATCCTTAATTTACATTACCTTTCAATAAATTACAGAGTCCCAAGGCCCAATTATATTAATTTCCAATACATTAATCCTAATCACAATTTAAAAGGTCCTTGAAGTTCTGGGGCGTTACAATCTTCCCTCCTTAAGAACTTTCGTCCTCGAAAGTTCCTAATCCTGTAATAAATCCGGGAAATAGCTCGCTCGCACTCTTTCCACCTGGTTGCGAAGAGTCATTCGGTCCCTATGCGAGGATGAGCACTAGGTGCTCCTCAAGTAAGTCACACTGGTGTATACTTACTATCCAACGGTCTCATAAGTCTAACTTGAGCTTCTTCCCTTCTATTGGTTCGCTCTAATGAGGTCTAAGTAACTAATATCCTTAACTCGAATCCTAACTTTTGACAGTTCTAAATCCAAACCCTGAAATAGCTCAAAATATTTACCTTGTGTTTCCTTCTAGTGTCTCTAAATAGTCTCTTCTGTCTTGCGATTCTTGGGAGGAATGCTTTACTAAACCATTTTATTTTATTTTATTTTTTTAATCTCAAACCCTCTTAATGCTTACTGTACTGGTTACTAGCATTTACTTCGTGGCATGACTCGATCGTTTCATCTGGTCATTTGCTTCCATAACCTTACACCTTCACCAAATATGTGACTTCGCTAAGGGTAGAGTTAACAACTTCGCTCGGTTGTTCAAGACTCTTCACAATATTGGTTAACCTCTCGCTACTCTCAACGACCTTTTAGTAAACGTTGCAGTGACAATCTCACTCGCGTACTTAATTAACTTTGGGGTTTTCTATTGAAATCGATATCTCGTTGAAAGTTTCAAGTCATGGTAGGAGTAACTCCAACTTTGTTCTCATTGGGTTGTCGCGATACGTGACATGTTCCATAAAACTTTACCAATCTTATTATAAAATTGCTTCGAAAATTTCGGCAGCATAACGGCATAACTACAACAATGCCAAAATTTTCTCTAACACCTGTTTGATAGAAATTGCACTTCTAAAATCAGACAACCAACCAATCATGCCTCCAAACTTCATTTCAAGATTACTCGGGGTTTAGAAACATACAATACATAGGAATGTTAAAGAATCAAATGTAGGTGAAACTAAATTTCTTTAATTGTAAACAATGATTCTTCGAAGACAAGAAAATCTAACAATCGGGTTGCGACCTTAAATTTTTTTTTTATTATTATTTTTTTAAAAAAAAAAACAAACTTTCAGAGGGTGTAACAAAATCCTCTTGACTTACCTTGATTTAAAGCCTAATCAATTATAGATTATCACATTAAGTGCCAAAATTTTCATTGCAAGTTCTAGGAATTAGAATGAACCTTTTAAAGCAAGTTATTCATGAAACAACTCGTACTCTATCTCTTTTAATCTTTCCTCAGCCTATGGCACAACGCGACAGTCATTCATATCACTCCCCTTTAAAATAATTCAACTGATAACAACTTCGATACTAAGCGATCTCGCGAAAATGAATTTAGTCTTTTAAGACTCATTCTCCCTTTACCTTCCAACTCCTTAAATATCATGTTTAGGTGATCACTCAAATGTAATGAATTTTTCTTATCACCCATAGGGTTGGACACTTTAGAATGGCATTCACTACATCCTTTAACTTTTTCGTCTCTCTTGTCGTGAAACCCTAACGTTCAGACCTTGAATACGAATACTTCACTTAACACCTCTAGACTTTGACTTTTCAAGAAATTATAGTATTCTTCTGTCAAGGCTCTACTTACGGAGCTTAGTTGTTCAAAGTTTCATGGAAGACTTTCACATCGTAATGTCCACTCTTTCCCTCTTTTGTCCAAACTGGCTCTTTTAATAACGTGCAGGTGAGTGTCTAATCTTGACAAAATTTCTCTTAAGCCTTACATCTTCAACTCAGACATTTCCTTTCTAACACCAAACACCTAAGGTCACCTATTCGTCTCTTCTTAGCTCAACAAATTTCGTTATGCTTATCTTTTGAAATTTACTTGGACACATAACTCCTTGGTGACTTTTCAACTACTTTCACCTCTTAGAACTTACTCTTCCCTCCTTTTGTCTAAAGCAATCCTTCCAAATTGTCCTTTCTGCCCCTTCTTAGACTTGGTTTAACTAGAATACCTCCGACAACTTAATCACAACAATGATTTACCCTCTTCTTGAGCACTAAATCCATCAAGTCTATAAACGTTGTGGGTGCTTTAGTCAAGTCTCCGTGACTTCATAATGTTCATAACGTGATTTGAGAGTTATCTTGGGAGATCTTAACCCTGATTCTTGACTGGTGATAACTTGATCTCATATTCATCTTAACGAGCATTGTGTTCCTTGTAGCGGGTGGAATAGGTTGTTCATTCAAGGGTGAAGATATTTATTCTTAGCAACAAGTTTCTTCCACTTCCCATTCCCTACGCACAAACGTAAGGATACATCTTTCTCCTTTATGCACCACACTAATACTCCTTAGGGCGGTATACTACCATTAACTCTTATATAAAAGGTGTTGTACCTATAACTTGAGTCCTTTTAACCTCACTGGAGCATTCTAATAGGAGTATTAAAAACTACCGCTGCTTTCACTTTAGCTTCATGGTTAAGTCTATCTTTTGTGTTAAGGATAACCTTAAAATATATAACTTATTTTATCTAACGCCAATGATTTGTTCCTCGTGCTTACTTTCTTTAAACTCAACTTTCTCCTTTTAGTCAAAATGAGGACTTTCTCAACTACTTGTACCATTGTAGTTCTAATTTCAATTTCTCTAAAATCTCACTTAAGAACCATTAGCTTAACCTTTACTAAATGAACCTTACAGCTTCATATTTCTAATGATCGCTCGACCACTACCATTGTACACTTTACTAATTGAAAGGAGTTCCTCAGCTTGACTTCTACATAACAAAGAAGAGATTCAAAGCACTTTCCTCTATTAACCAAATCCTCTCTCCTTAGTCCTCTGGTCGGGGAAAAGGGAACTTTACTACATAAGAACTTAAGGTTAACACCTCAAATTAGCTCTTCCAAGTTATTCATATATACCATGATGAAAAGGTGGAAATTAGTGGCGAGGTTCCTTATACACATTCCAAAAGCTAGAACACACAGGTGACCATGTCACAGTCGAAATGTGCACAAGGTTCTGAAGTCCAGACCATCAATTCTCTTATGTTCTCAAACTAAAACTCTAACTATTTACTTTTATTTTTCATACATGTCCTTATGAGGTTCATTACGCTTATGGTATCACTTTCCAAACTCCACACCATGTCTATCTTCAGTAACACATAAATGTCTCGTATTTATAAAACTTCCTTTTGGTATCGACTTTTTTTGACTCAACTCTTTCTTTTCTATCACTAAGTAGGAATGTCATGCATATCCTTTTCTCTCAACGCAGGAACACATCACTTTCGTAACATATATACGTTTAGCTTCACATATATGCATTTTCTTTCTGAAAACAAACAGTCTAAATCATACATTTTCATTCTTCATAGCTTAGAAACACATCTTGCTCACATCTCATACGCATATAACTTTACATATAAAACATACATCATTTTTCTTTTCATAAACAAAACATAACTTTATTTCAAAGGCATACCTGGCGATGAATGGAAGTTGCTACTTAGCCATGGGATTACTAGTGCTTACGATGTAAGCGAGTCTACAGAACCCTAACCTAGGGCTTTGATACCAACTGTAACGCCCCTACTTTTAAAACATAAGTTCCTAGGGACATTACTACTCATGCATGCATTTGAGGCACTAAATAACTTTAAATAGAATAAAATTGATAATTAAAATCGATTTAATTTGGGATCCCATAAATACAAAACATTTAAAAACATAACTAACTTTGGCCTCAATTTAAAAATTGTTAGACTACATAAGCGGAAACTAAATTCACTTAAAAATATACTTTCTAAATCATGTGTGCGGAAAACCATGACTTGGTTCCCATGGCTTCTGTAGCGCATCCCCGTCACTCGCCTGGTATGCCCTGGCCTTTACCTGAAAACATTTTTAAAATAGAGAAAACAACACAAAGGTAAAGGGGTGAGTATTATAAAATACCCAGTAAGTGGGGGTCGGGAACTGCAAACACATGCAACATGACTTTCCTTTAAACATGACTTTTATACATGACTGTTATTCGTGACTTTTGAAATCATAGAACTTTCTGTTGTGGGACCTAAAACTTCTTTCATAAAATCATGACTTTTCTCTTTGGCTATGCGTGGTCAATTGAGTCTACCTGAGTCTTTTCATGTTGAGTCCCTCACAGACCCCTATAGGTTTGAGTCCTCATGCACTCCCTATAAGATATGAGTCCCTCACAGACCCCTATAAGTTTTGAGTCCCTCACAGACCCCTATAAGTTTGAGTCCCTCACAGACTCCTATAAGTTTGACCCATAGGGTCTCTGATGCATGTTTTACCATGCATAAATTCTCAGGAGACCAATTGCCACAGCCTACATAACATGCCCATAGACACACAATATGCATGAGGTCCCATTCTTCAATCACATAAACATATACATTCAGGATGATGCAACAATCACATAACATAAAATCATGGCATAACTTTCATAACTTTAAACTTAGGTCAATCAGTCATAAGTAATAAATACGTTTATAATTTAAGATACATAGTTAACACAATGGCATAACTGAAAATCTTAATGTGCATAACTATACATAACACAATGGCATAACTGAAAATCTTAATGTGCATAACTATACATAACTGTGTCAAGGCTCGTTTTAAAATACTTTGAAACCATTTCTCAGGATTCTTTAAAACCCTTTAAAATATTACTTTTCTAAATTCATGAGCGTAAGTCTTGGAAATTCGCCTTTTTGAAATAAGTCCTCGAATTTCATGTTTTAAAATAAATCTTTCAAGACATCATATTTACTTCCCTTTTTAAGATCATTTGTAGAAAACCCTTACCTTAGCCTTAGCTCCAAGATATTCTATAACTAAATTTCGACTCAAAGAATCCATTCAATCATGTTCGTAACTCGAGCCTCCTAAATCAACATCATTAATTTCTTAGTTAATTCGCATAAATAAACTCATAACTTAAAATTTGACCATAACTAGGTCGGATTACCACTAACGAGAGGCTTGAAAGCAGACTGGGAAACAAAATGGATGCAAGCGGGCGAGTTCCGGACGGACGGCGACGGCGCGTGGCGCGGCGGAATGACGCAACGATCGCGCGCGTCTCGGAGCGTAGGAGTCAAATCCAAGAAGCTCGTGAGCCGATCTATTCGAAACCAGTCGAATTTTAACGAAAAATGAATCGAAACGGGGTGAACCGGTCGAACCAAAGTAAAAACCGATCGGCGTGGGCGTGGCTACTGGCGATGGTTCGACGGCTTCACGGGTGTGCAGACGGCGGCACTCGACGGCTAGTCGCGGCTTCCAGCCTCCGGATCGTGAGACAACGCTACCGTGGACGACAAAGACGGCGAAAAATTCCTGCTTAGGAAGGACTGCAGAAACGACGGTGACTCTGCGTGGTCTTTGGCTGGGTTCCGACGAAGCTCGAAGGTTTCAAGGCGAGCGGTGGCTTGATGACCGGCTTGGCAAGGATCGCAGCAGGTCGCGACTCGATCAAATCCGGCAGTTGGTGGCTCGACTGGCGCTGCAACTCGCAAAGGATCGGCTGGATTGCCAGCTCGCCGGTGGGAGTTCTTACCAGCGACTAAACGTGCGGCTGAGGGGAGAAGGAGAAGGAAGAAGATGCTCCCTCGAATTAAGTGCCAACAAAGTAGCAAACCCTAAATCCATTTTTCTCTTAATTACCAAATTTGCCCATCCTCTTCATTTTAACCACAAGCATGCCCTTAAACCAAATTAAATGTTCTCAAAATGTCTTTAATTACACAAAATCCTTAATTTACATTACCTTTCAATAAATTACAGAGTCCCAAGGCCCAATCATATTAATTTCCAATACATTAATCCTAATCACAATTTAAAAGGTCCTTGAAGTTCTGGGGCGTTACAACAACATTAACACGATTTTGGTAATTGACGACATAAAGTTCGTGCTGTCTGAGGAGTGTCCTCAGATGTCGGGCTCGACCGTGTCGCGAAGTGTTTCCGATGCGTACGATCGGTAGATCAGGGCCAACGAAAAGGCCAAGGTCTACATAATTGCCAGCATGTCTGATGTCTTGGCAAAGAAGCATGAGCTGATGGTCACCGCCAAGGAGATCATGGAGTCCTTGCAGGAAATGTTTGGACAATGATCCTTTCGCCGGCATGACTCGCTCAAATACGTCTTCAACGCGACGGATAAAGGAGGGTCGTCTGTCCGTGAACATGTTCTAGACATGATGACCCACTTTAATCTAGCTGAGATGAATGAGGCTTCGATCGACGAGTCAAGCAGTCGATTTTATTCTCGAGACTCTTAGAAGAGTTTCCTTGGCCAGAGCAATCTTTGTTATGAACAAAATTAGCTACACTCTGACAACCCTCCTCAATATGCTACAGAATTTCCAATCCTTGGACAAGGTCAAGGAATCTGAGGTAAATGTTGCCTATAGGTCTTATCACAGGGGTTCGACCTATGGGATGAAACATGTTGCTCCTTCACGCCCGAAAGGGAAGAAGAGGATGAAGAGGGGTAAAACTGACCGAGCTGCCGCCCACAAGGGCAAGAAGGTCAAGGACGTTGCAGAGAAAGAAAAGTGTTTCCACTGCAATGGGGTCGGACACTTTGGAAGAGGAGGCGCCCCAAATTCTCGGCCGAGAGGAAGAATCAAGGTAAATGTGATTTACTTGTGACTGAAACATGTTTAGTGGAGAGTAGTGACTCTGCCTTGATATTGGATTCGGGCGCTACTAACCACGTTTGTTCTTCTTTTCAGGAGATTGATTCCTAGCAGCCACTGCGAGAGGGTGAGGTGACTTTACGGGTTGGATCCGGGGAGCTTGTCTCTGCTGCAGCGATCGGCACGATGAAGCTACACTTTGGCGGGAAGTACTTATTGTTGGACAATTTGTACATAATTTCAGGGTTTACTAGAAACCTTGTTTCCATTTCCTGCTTAATTGAACATTGTATATATGTTTCCTTTGAATCAAGTAAAGCGTTTATTTCTTTCAAAGGCAATCTTATTTGTTCAGCTTCACTCGAGCATAATCTGTATGTTTTGAAACCTAATTCGGTCAAAAGTGTTTTGAATACTGAATTGTTTAAAACTGTAGAAACACGAACTAAGAAAGCGAAAGTTTCTCCAAAGGAAAATGCCCATCTTTGGCATCTACGGTTAGGCAACATTAATCTCAATAGGATTGAGAAACTAGTGAAGAGTGAACTTCTAAACGAGTTGGAAGAAAACTCCTTACCGGTGTGTGAGTCATGACTTGAGGGAAAAATGACCAAACGTCCTTTTAGTGGAAAAGGATATAGAGCCAAAGAGCCTCTTGAGTTAGTACATTGTGACCTCGTGGTCCGATGAATGTTAAAGCTCTGGGGCGGTTATGAGTATTTCGTGTCTTTCATGGCGACGATTACTCCGGATATGGGTATATTTACCTAATGCACAAGAAGTCTGAAACTCTTGAAAAGTTCAAGGAGTACAAGACTGAGGTTGAGAACCTCTTAGGTAAATCGCTTAAAACACTTCGATCGGATCGAGGTGGAGAGTACATGGACACTGAATTTCAGGACTATATGATAGAACACGGAATTACGTCCCAACTCTCAGCGCCTGGTATGCCACAGCAGAATGGTGTATCGCAAAGGAGAAACAGAACCTTGTTGGACATGGTTCGGTTGATGATGAGCTATGTTCGTCTCCCTGATTCTTTTTGGGGGTACGCAGTGGAGACTGCGGTTTATATTTTGAACAACGTTTTGTCGAAGAGTGTTTGTGAAACACCTTTCGAGCTCTGGAGTGGACGTAAAGGCAGTTTACATCACTTCAGAATTTTGGGATGTCCGACCTACGTGTTGGTGTCAAACCCAAAAAAGTTGGAATCCCGTTCGAAATTGTGCCTATTTGTAGGTTACCCAAAAGAGACTAGGGGTGGTCTGATTTACGATCCTAAGGAAAATAGGGTGTCTGTGTCGACAAACGCCACTTTTCTAGAGGAAGACCACGTCAGGGATCATTTACCAAGGAGTAAAATTGTGTTAAATGAAATGGATAAAACATCGCCAGAAGAGTTCCGATGGGGCTAGTACGTCAACAAGTGTTGTTGATCCTAGCACGTCTAGTCAAATCCGTTCCCAAGAGTTGGGAATGCCTCGACGTAGTGGGAGGGTTGTGAGACAACCTGATCGCTACATGGGTTTATTGAAACCCTCGCTTGTCGCCTCCCGATGATGACTGTGAGGATCCATTGACCTATGATCAGGCAATGGTTGATGTTGACAAAGACGAGTGGATTAAAGCTTTGGACCAGGAAATGGAGTCTATGTACTTCAATTCTGTATGGGAGCTTGTGGATCAACCGAATGGGGTAAAACCTATTGGTTGCAAATGGATCTACAAGCGTAAACGTGGCGTAGATGGGAAGATGCAGACCTTCAAAGTCCGACTAGTAGCAAATGGTTTTACCTAGGTTGAAGGGGTTGACTATGAGGAGACCTTTTCACCTGTTGCCATGGTAAAGTCGATCAGGATCCTTCTGGCCATTGCCGTTTATTATGACTACGAGGTATGGCAGATGGACGTCAAGACAGTCTTTCTAAATGGCAAACTTGATGAGACTATCTACATGGACCAGCCCAAAGGGTTCATTGCCCAAGGCCTAGAGTAAAAGGTTTGTCGGCTTCATAGGTTCATTTATGGGCTAAAACAAGCTTCGAGGTCTTGGAATATAAGGTTTGATGAGGCGATCAAATCTTATGGCTTTGATCAAAATGTCGACGAGCCTTGTGTTTACAAGAAAATCGTTGACAAAACTGTCGCATTTTTGGTGTTGTATGTGGACGATATTCTTCTCATTGGGAATGAGGTAGAATTTCTTACTGACGTTAAGAAGTGGCTAGCTTCGCAATTCCAAATGAAAGATTTGGGAGAAGCTCAGTATGTACTAGGTATCCAGATTGTCCGAAACCGGAAAAATAGAACGCTAGCCTTGTCTCAGGCGTCTTATATAGACAAGATGTTGTCTAGATATAAGATGCGAGAACTCCAAGAAGGTTTTCTTGCCGCCTTTCGTGCATGGGGTTCACTTGTTCAAGGATCAAGTGTCCTAAGACTCCTCAAGATGTTGAGGATATGAGACGGATTCCATATGCTTGGTGTGGGAGCCCGATGTATGCCATGTTGTGTACTAGGCCCGACATCCGTTATGCAAGAGGAATTGTCGGAGATATCAATCTAATCCGAGATTAGATCATTTGGACGATCGTAAAGGCAATCCTCAAGTATCTTAGGAGAACGAGGAACTACGACTTAGTGTATGGCGGTGAGGATTTGATCTTACAGGATACACGCAATTCGACTTTCGGATCGATAAGGATTCTAGGAAATCCACTTCGTGGTCGACCTTCATTCGAATGGAGGAGTTGTAGTATGGTGAAGCATCAAGCGGGGATGCATCGATTCCACTATGGAAGCGGAGTATGTTGCAGCTTGTGAAGCTGCAAAGGAAACTGTTTGGCTTAGGAAGTTCATGACAGATTTGGAAGTTGTTCCAAATATGAACTTGCCAATCACACTGTTCTTCGATAACAGTGGTGCAGTGATGCGAAAATATCGAGTGCCCTAAACTAATACAAATTAGAATAAGACTCTGACACTTTTATGACGTGCAAGTATACACGGTCGAGTGCAGCAAATGATAAGTTAAGAATCGATCCCACGAAGACTAGCTGAATCTAAATGATTGAGTGTCCTAACAAATTTTCCTTATTTTAGTGCAATGCATGAGTGTGCAATTTACTATTTAAAATAAATAAGTTGATACGATAAGTAAGAAAGATAAGATAAGATGCAAGAAAATAACTAAATTTAAATAAGGGGAGAGGAGAATACAAGCAAGAGGGTAGATACAAGAGATGAGATTTGTAATGAAAAATAGGCTCGGGTTAGGTTAGAGTTCTAATGTTCAATTGGAATAAATTTTTAAGTGATGCCTTGAATTTACCTACACATGCATTCAAATGATTATTTCCAAAATCACTAAGTTTTAAAACCTACAATTTCCCAATTGTGATCTAAATTATGCCCATGATTTTAGGTTCTAGGTGGGTTAATTATCCCTAATTAACTCAAGATCCTAGAATGAAATTTTAATTTCCTAACTCACTAGCTTTCCCAAGTTCGTGAATTTTTAGAGAAGTTAAAGTGGCCAAATTTTAATCCTCATGCATTGTTAAAAACATTAAAAATCTCATAAATCCAACCATGGGATCAACCACTAATTTATTACAATTTATACATTGAAGAACAACTTAACCCGTGCCTAGAAGAATTTAGCTCATGCTTGGAGTCAAATTACACATCTTTAAGTTAAGCATGCTTTCACTAATCAATGGAATTGTATAAAAATAACAGTCCAAAAACAGTCACACAATTCGTCTAAACAGTGGGAAAATCAACTCCCAATTAAGTAAAGCATCCAACAAAAGCAGTGTTAATTTAGCAAAAATAGTGAACAAGAGCACTTCAAGATAGGAAAACGTTACACAGCAGGTGGCCTTGTTTTTCTAGTTCAGGTTGATAGCAATATCTGATGACCTAAGGCTTCAAACGACGATCCCACCGTTCAAGTGAGCTCCAAACAAGCTGACAAAATTTCAGCTAAATCCAACGGTGAAAACTCTGGACAACGGCAACTTTGTGAGCATCGTCTGTGAAAAACCGAACTGCACTGATGCTTTCGGGTTTTGCTACAGCAATGGAGCCTTGATGTCTCGGTTTTGCTATAGCAATGGCACACCGATGCTCCTGGTTTTGCTACAGCAATGGTAGCTCTCGATAGCAAAGAAGGACAACCCCGTGTTTGTTTTTCAAAGAAACAAAGAAAGCCAAGCAATTGCTTCAGCAAACCTCTCGGTAAATCCTTTTTTCTTCCAACAATTGCTTCAGCAACTCTTGGCAATCAGCAACCTCACGCCTATTGTTGTAGCAAATCGCTCCTTTGACCTTCCTTCGCAATTGTTTCAGCAAATTGATGGGCCAGCTCTCTCGATGTTGCCCCTCAAATTGCTACAGCAAATCGAAGTGCCTCGTCTTCCAAATGCTTCAGCGCCTCTATCCTCCAAATGCTTCAGCAAACCGAAGCCCTTCACGAATCCTCTCTTGGCTTTGCTGTAGCAATTCTCACCAAGCCGACCTCAATTGCTTCAACAATGGATGGACCACACGATTGCTACAGCAAATACACCTTCATGATTTGTCTCTCCAATGCACGCATTTGCTATAGCAATAGCTCGGTTCTCCTTCTCTTCTCGGTCTCTTTCTCTTGTCGCCAATTCTCTCCTCTTTCCACTTGTAAACCCTAGCCTCCTTATACAAGATGGTGTTGTCCTAACTCCACAAATTACAAAAATACCCTTAAGAGTAAAAAGACCATATAACCCTTCGGGTAAAAATGTCTAAAATACCCTTAGGGACTCTTGTAATTTTTAAACATCTCCTGCACACAGAAAAATCCCAAATAAATTTCTGAAGTCAATTATAAATCAAACTAAATACACGAGGATTTTTGGAGTTAAGAAAAATCTCAAATTTCGGTATTTAATTAACCGTTAGCTTATTTTCCTAAATTTCTTGAATTAAAGCACAAAAACATCAAAATTAATTCTTTTTGCACATAATGCTTAAATTCAAGATTTTAAAGCTAACACACATAATTTAGAGATAAAATAACATGAGGATCACTAAATTAAATGCAATTCAAGTGGATTAAATACTAAAATTCTAGTAAATAACTCCCTTATGGTGAGTTATCAAACCCCCAAACTTGAACTACTCATTGTCCTCAATGAGTTCTATTCCCTAAAGACATTAAAGTCTTTTAAAGACTAAAATCATTTGGGTAACTAAACAAGGGTTGAATACTTATGCTCTAAGCTACAAGTCACCATTCAATCAATGTTATCTAAGTGGCTCACCTGGGGTTTCTTAGCTACACTTATGCATCAATAACCAAGAGCAAACCAACTAGGATTCAACATCTACCCTCAAGCTCAACCACTAGAATCTTAATCATTCAAATCAAGCAACCCATAGTTAAAAATAAGTCATACTCCAAAACTCGCATGGCTACAATTTAATGATCATTCATTTTTATTTTTTTATATATATTCTTTTTTTTTAAAAAAATGGATATGTGTATTATTCCCCTCAATTTCCATAAAACTCACTGCTAAGGGCAAGGTTTTTTTTTTTACTTTCCTTTTTTTTTGTTTTATTTTTATTTATTTTTTTACTCTCCCGTAGTTCTTAGAATGGCACACGTGTTTAGCGCAACACACCTAAGCAATGGGACTTCCCGTAGTTCTTAGAATGGCACACGTGGTTAGCACAACGCACCTAAGCAATGAGAATAGGCTTCTTGCTTGATACCTTCGCTCCAAGAGGCCAACATGGTTAGTGCCCAGACCCCCTGACATCGAGCACCAAGTTGCCTGAAATAACAAAATAAATAGCACATTTTTTGTCTAGCCCAATGGAGTTTTAGGGAAATGAAAGGTTTGCACACTCTTTCTTTCTTTCATTTTTTTTTTTTTTAAAAAAACACCGAAGAATTTACTTTTCCCCCAAACTTAGAGTACTCAATGTCCTCATTGAGTTAGGGAGGTCGGGTAACTCCCCCAAACTTGAAATAATCATAAATTTGAAGTTTACTAATTTTGGAGTGCTCTAAAAAAAATATATGGGTTACCTAACTTGTTATGGCTTCTAGTTTTTGAAATTTTTGGCCTAGGAGTTGAATCCTAACTACTTTGATTGACATACTAACCATAAGCGCACTAAAGAACCCTAATGACAAGCTTGACCTTGAGAAACACCAAACGAGATAGCATACTCTTGCCTCAAACACAAGCAACAACTCTTATTTTCATTAACCCTGAGATTTGACCTTAACTTTTTATTTTCAAGGAGATGCATACCAAGTTTCTACAAAAGACATAACACTTTTTACCATTAAAAACACATGAGAAACTTAATTTTTAAACAAGGGACAACAACCATTTTTTCCATTTTTACTTGCTTAAACGTAATGAATCAACTACCTACATCATGCATATCAAAGACCATGAAAACCAACAACTAAACATGGAACCTGGTAGTCAAAATAGATCATTTTGTAGTCCTAAAGCAAGTAAATAACTTTATAAACACAAAGGCATGCAACACCCTATAAACTCTAGCAGCACACAGTCTCATCAACAGAAAAATTTTCAATTAAGCCCAAACTCAGATTCAGAACAACACATCTCCCCCTCATGGTTAAAACACACATTGCCCTTAATGTATAATCTACTCACTTAAGCATGCTTAAGGACAATTAATAAAGATGGAAGGAAGAACAATACTGCCCTGAATCGAGGAGACCTCCACTGCAGCGCATATCAACAAACCCTAAGGGAGCTGCAAGATAGGCAAGGGTTATTTATTTAAAAACAAAAACAACTAAAAATGAAACAAAAGAAAAAATTAAAAACAAAATTAAAAACAAAACAAACGAAATAAACTTTGGGTTGCCTCCCAAGAAGCGCTTGTTTAACGTCATTAGCTTGACGTAATATACGTGGGCTTGTCAAGGTACGTAAAAATTCTCTCATTTCTTTGGGCCTCTCTTCCTCGAATTTACAAAAGAAATCAATGCTAGCAAGAATACTAGCTCCTCCTGAGAGCCCAAGTCAAATATATTTTTTGATTTTTCATATAATAAAAGAAAAGAAGGAAAAATAACAAAATAAACATTTTTTGGATTTTTATTTGATAATAAAAAAGAAGGAAAAACAGGAAAATAAACTGATTCAAACAAAGACACTGACTCGAGAGAATAGAAAGAAAAACATTCACCAATAAGAGAAAAATAATAAGATAGAACTGACATAGACTCGAAAGCCTCACACTCTACCTCCTGGCCTAACTCAACAGGCTCGACTTCTTCCACACTCTCACTAACTCTATCCTGGTGTGCGCTAAGAGGTTCTAGTTCTTTTACAACTAAAGCACAATCCTCTAAATGCCCATACTCAGAAAAATGTGAAGGACTAGGATCCAGAAGGTCTATCAGCGGGTCAGTGATCAAGTAACTCACCGAACTATCTAAGGGTGTGGGTCCTCTTTCACTCTCTTCCCTAGGGTGCTCAACCTCAGACGAGTCTAAGTACATTTTTCTCTAAGGGAGGTAAGTGTATCTGTTAGGTGTTGAATTGACTCCCCTATTTGTCTATTCATCTCATCTATTTGCCTATTCCTCTCCTCTGTAGTTCTCATATATTCTAATAACAACATTTTAAGGGAAGATTCGTCTTCTACCTGAGTTTCTTGAATATAGGAAGGATATGGTTCATAGCCCCACTTGCTCTGATTATTATCATACATATGGTTCCCATAAGTCATAGGGTTAGTATGATAGTAATTAGGCATTTCGAAGCCATAAGATTCATACCCCTCACTAGAAGATGCTAAATTGGCATAGGGATTATCATAAGAAGAAGAACTATATTGTGGTTGCTCATTGGGCACAGAAGATCACCCAAAGTTATCATAAGCCATAATAAAGTAATGAATCAATTATAACAGGATCAACAAACATAATTTGCACCAACACAACAAGAAAGAATAACGAAGACGCAACAAAGATAAACACTAAAAAAAACGAGAACAAGACACACCCAATAAGAAAAACAAAGATAAAATGTTAAAATCAACTCAAGCAAAATAAGAATCAAAACTAGTCCCCGGCAACGGCGCCAAAAACTTGATGCGAAAATATCGAGTGCTCTAAACTAATACAAATTAGAATAAGACTCTGACACTTTTATGACGTGCAAGTATACACGGTCGAGTGTAGCAAATGATAAGTTAAGAATCGATCCCACGAAGACTAGCTGAATCTAAATGATTGAGTGTCCTAACAAATTTTTCTTATTTTAGTGCAATGCATGAGTGTGCAATTTACTGTTTAAAATAAATAAGTTGATACGATAAGTAAGAAAGATAAGATAAGATGCAAGAAAATAACTAAATTTAAATAAGGGGAGAGGAGAATGCAAGCAAGATGGTAGATACAAGAGATGAGATTTGTAATGAAACATAGGCTCGGGTTAGGTTAGAGTTCTAATGTTCAATTGGAATAAATTTTTAAGTGATGCCTTGAATTTACCTACACATGCATTCAAATGATTATTTCCAAAATCACTAAGTTTTAAAACCTACAATTTCCCAATTGTGATCTAAATTATGCCCATGATTTTAGGTTCTAGGTGAGTTAATTATCTCTAATTAACTCAAGATCCTAGAATGAAATTTTAATTTCCTAACTCACTAGCTTTCCCAAGTTCGTGAATTTTTAGAGAAGTTAAAGTGGCCAAATTTTAATCCTCATGCATTGTTAAAAACATTAAAAATCTCATAAATCCAACCATGGGATCAACCACTAATTTATTACAATTTATACATTGAAGAACAACTTAACCCGTGCCTAGAAGAATTTAGCTCATGCTTGGAGTCAAATTACACATCTTTAAGTTAAGCATGCTTTCACTAATCAATGGAATTGTATAAAAATAACAGTCCAAAAACAGTCACACAATTCGTCTAAACAGTGGGAAAATCAACTCCCAATTAAGGTAAAGCATCCAACAAAAGCAGTGTTAATTTAGCAAAAATAGTGAACAAGAGCACTTCAAGATAGGAAAACGTTATACGGCATGGGTGGCCTTGTTTTTCTAGTTCAAAGTTGATAGCAATATCCGATGACCTAAGGCTTCAAACGACGATCCCACCGCTCAAGTGAGCTCCAAACAAGTCGACAAAATTTCAGCTAAATCCAACGGTGAAAACTCCGGACAACGGCAACTTTGTGAGCATCGTGCGTGAAAAACCGAATCTGACCGATGCTTTGGGTTTTGCTACAAAGAATGGAGCCTTGATGTCTCGGTTTTGCTATAGCAATGGCACACCGATGCTCCTGGTTTTGCTACCGCAATGGTAGCTCTCGATAGCAGCAAGGACAACCCCCAAGGTTTGCTTCAGCAAACAGCAGCCAAGCAATTGCTTCAGCAAACCTCTCGGTAAATCCTTTTTTCTTCCAACAATTGCTTCAAAGAACTCTTGGCAATCAAAGAACCTCACGCCTATTATTGTCTGTAGCAAATCGCTCCTTTGACCTTTCCTTCGCAATTTCTTCAAGAAATTGATGGGTCGACTCTCTCGATGTCGCCTCAAATTGCTACAGCAAATCGAAGTGCCTCGTCTTCCAAATGCTTCAGCGCCTCTATCCTCCAAATGCTTCAGCAAACCGAAGCCCTTCACGAATCCTCTCTTGGCTTTGTTGTAGCAATTCTCACCAAGCCGACCTCAATTGCTTCAACAATGGATGGACCACACGATTGCTACAACAAATACACCTTCATGATTTGTCTCTCCAATGCACGCATTTGCTATAGCAATAGCTCGGTTCTCCTTCTCTTCTCGGTCTCTTTCTCTTGTCGCCAATTCTCTCCCCTTTCCACTTGTAAACCCTAGCCTCCTTATACAAGATGGTGTTGTCCTAACTCCACAAATTACAAAAATACCCTTAAGAGTAAAAAGACCATATAACCCTTCGGGTAAAAATGTCTAAAGTACCCTTAGGGACTCTTGTAATTTTTAAACATCTCCGCATTACGTAAAAATCCCAAATAAATTTCTCAAGTCAATTATAAATCAAACTAAATACACGAGAGATTTTTGGAGTTAAGAAAATCTCAAATTTTTGGTATTTAATTAACCGTTAGCTTATTTTCCTAAATTTCTTGAATTAAAGCACAAAAACATCAAAATTAATTCTTTTTGCACCTAATGCTTAAATTCAAGATTTTAATGCTAACACACATAATTTAGGGATAAAATAACATGAGGATCACTAAATTAAATGCAATTCAAGTGGATTAAATACTAAAATTCTAGTAAAATAACTCCCTTATGGTGAGTTATCATGCAGTAGCCAATTCACGTGAGCTTCAGAGCCATAAGAGAGGCAAACACATTGAGCGCAAGTATCATCTGACACGGGAGATTGTGCACCGCGAGACGTGCGGTGGCCACGCAGATAAGCGTCGAGCACAACGCACACGATCCATTTACAAAAGCCCCTCACGGCTAAGGTGTTTGAGCGCCACCTAGAGAGTCCAGGTCTTCTGAGAGCTTCCGACTAGGGCAAGTGGGAGATGTGTAAACGGGTATTCAATGCCCTAGTTTATTGTATTACTTCATTGTAATCTATGTACATTTTAGAAATGTATTTTCTCCACTAGCTTAGTCCAAGTGGGAGTTTGTTGGGATTTTTGTCCTAATCTCGTGTTTGTAATATATTGTTTGAAATTAATAAGAGTTATTCATTTCATCACTTTGTGTCTCATAATATTTATAAACTTTTCCAATAAACTAAGCTCCGGGGTCATTGAATTTATGAGAGAACTAAAACTTGAAGCGGTGTGTAGTAGACACACAGAGAGGATCACATTCGAGTTAATGACCCGAATGGTCTATAGTATATGGATAGGGTTGGAGACCTAATCCTCGGATACATCGTGGATGCGACCCGCTTTGTATTAGATACAAACGAGGTGATCCGACTCGTTCATGTGGTTGACAAGCGAGTGGGGGCATCTGTGCAATGAGATTGTACAAGACCGGACCGTGATTTATTAGACTCACATCGATGTAACACCGCTGTGATGAGGGACTAATAACTTCGTAGATGACCATTAGTGACTCGACCGAATCCCGAGCGTGTTATGGACTCCCGTCATGCGGGGTCCGCTTTTTTGACTAGTATGCAGGTGAGGGTGGTCACGATTACTCGCCCAATATGCCTATCTTCTCGTGGACGTAACCAAGTAGGAGGCGGGAACTTAACTACGCGAGATGGAATTCACTGCTCCCGCCTTTAGGAAAATTAGAGGGGTTGTTCCTTAAGTCTCGTCTCTCGGGACTTGGACAACGGCGCCACCTTCTCACTTGGCCCGAGAAGGGTGTTGTGTATGGTTGGACCATCACAATATGTTGTTCATTAGAGGAGCAAAGTGGGGACTTAAGGAACAAGAGGTGAGACACGGGGTAAAAGCGGTAATTTGACCAGTAGTGTCACGAACAACCTTTGAATGGTCGACTCATGGGCATTGGTTATATCAGTGGACACGTAATATTCTGCACTGACGGGAGTGCAGCTACGGCCTATAGTGGAGTGTTATCGTAGCTAATGAATGTTGGTCAACGGGTCAAAGAGTTTGTGAGTTAATCTCGGATCATTGAGCCCGCCACCAGAGAGGTCCATTAGGTCCCTCGGTTGGCTCAATCTGGTTAAAAGAAGGGTTAATGTTTTGGTATGAAATTGAAGTGTTCAATTTCACTTTAAGGGCATTTATGTCATTTATATGAGATATGAATGATATAATATATAGTTTAATGTGAATGAGATTCATAATAAACTATAGGTTAGCCTAATTGTTGAATTAGGGCTAATTGGAGAATTTAATTGAGAGAAATTAAATTAGATGTGATTCAATTTAATTAATCCACAATTAATGCAAATGAGATTTGCAATATGAGATATCTTATATTATGTGGTTATGCAAATGAGATTTGCATAACCTATGGTTGTGGTAAAGTGGTAATAATGTGGAGATTTTAACTCCATCATTCCACTATATAATCCCTTCTTGCAAGAAGGAATGTAACTTTTCTCTCATTTTTTTGATTTTCATCAAGTAAGAGAAGAAGAATTCTCTCTACTCTCTCTCAATTCTCCTCCCTCTCCAAAACACCAAAGTTCCCACAAACTTTCCTTTTCCAAAAGAGAACAACCGAGACTCCAAGTGGTGGTGTTCGGGTTCCGTTCGTGGGAAGCGTTCGTTGAGATCGAGAAGCACGAAGAGTTCGTGATCTGAGGAAGAAATCTTGAAGAGTGTCTTCAACAAGTAGGTACCTTTAATCTTACTGTTTTTTTCTTCCTTTTCCAGCATGTTTAGCCTAGATCTTTAGTAGATCGTTTTAACAAAACCGAGTTGCGTAATGATACCTTGACGATTCGATAGTCTTCCGCTGCGCGAGGATTCTCATTCCCTTCAGTATTAACATACTATTAGGTACAATCAAATGAATGTCACGACTTTTGATTAATATGATGGTTTTTCATCTTTTCGTCTTCTTCTATTTTTCTAATTATTATTGAAGAAAATTATATGAAATTGTTTTAATTCTTAATTTGATAGGATAGTGAGAGAAATATAATTTTATTGAAGCGTTTTTTGACTAATTTGAAATGAAATCAAGTGAAAAACAATTATAAATCACTAACGGGAGGGTCTAAATTGATGAAAGTTAAAAATTGATACAATTATTAACTTGATGTTTTAATTAATGCACCCAAAAAGTTTAGGAACTCTTTTCCATATAATTTTTATGAACTTTTTGGTTCATAGGATTAAGAATATATACCAATATTGATATATCCATCAGTATACCTGTAAAAAGATTTTAATATTTCATCGATGGGCATTGATATTTATACTTTTA
The DNA here is from genome assembly GCA_036507285.1 of Trichosanthes cucumerina. NCBI lineage: Eukaryota > Viridiplantae > Streptophyta > Magnoliopsida > Cucurbitales > Cucurbitaceae > Trichosanthes > Trichosanthes cucumerina. Next base: position 98,348,839 of record CM071835.1, on the reverse strand, counting down.
GGGGGTGTTTGGATTGAGGAGTTGGGGGAGTGAAGTTGGGAGGAGTTAATAACTCCCCTAACTCCTTGTTTGGCCCAAGGAGTTATTAATTCCTTCTTGTAGGCCCCACAACTTTATTAACTCTTTCTTCAACTCTTTTTATGGGCCCCACAGATTTTTAACTCTTTTTTTTGTGGGCCCCACAAACTTCTTTACTCCTACTCCCTACAACTCCTACTCCCCTAACTCCTAATCCAAACAGCCCCTTAGGCGCAACCTCTACACTGTTGACGCACACGTCTTTATATTAGTCGTTTCCCTAAAGTCTGCCCTACGATTGAAAGGATCTTCATGTCATAATATATGTCCAATTATTGCTTCCAGCTTCGACTTGATTTCAAACAAGTTTAAACCAAGTCTATTTCACGATCAAGCTCCATAACTTAACAAAACAACTCCTAAACGGGACAAACTACTTTCTCTAAAATTCAGATCTTCTCATATATGCATCAATAACCAAATTCATCTTATTTCTAAAGAAAACCAAGACAAAGCTTCAAAGAAACAAGGAGTCTATAAATCATAATTAAAAAAAAAATCAAACCTTTTTAATACCAATTTGTTTTTTATTTTAAATTTTCTACATTCAAATTTTGCTAGATTGAGCATTACTGGATTAATTAACACATATAACTCGACTATAAAGTAAGAGATTCAAATCTTTCACTTCCAAATATTATTCAACTAAAAAAACACTTAAGGGGTGTTTGGTTTATGGGGTTGGGTTGAGTTGAGTTAGGTTAATAACCCAACTTCTTGTTTGTTTCACCAACAATTATAACCGGTGACTTAATAACCCAACCTCATGGAGTTGAGTTATTAACTCAACCGTACAGTACTTTCTGGCGGCGATCCGACAACTTTCCGACGACGGTCCGGCGAGTCTCCGTCGACGATTCGACGAGTCTCCGATGATGGTCCGGCAAGTCTCCGACGATGGTCCGGCGGTGGTCCGGCGACTCCCCGACAACTGTTCGGCGAGATGAAGAAAGTGGAGAAAAGAAGAAGATGAGGAGAGTTTTGAAATGTGTCTTTAAGTTGCTAATACTCTAGTTTAAATAGACACCAAAAAGTCTTAATCATTTTAAAACAAGAAATTCTAATCCTTTTAGAAAAAGAAATCCTAAACAAACAAAAATCCTAATCCTTTTTTAAACTTTGAAACACCATTTTCTAATCCTGTTCTGACTATCCAAAGATTCAAATTTAAAACAAATACAATTAAAGCATCTAATTTTACGGGGCGCCACAATATACCCATCTAAGAAAAACTTTTGTCATCGAAAGTTGCTAGAACTTTACAACGGTCACATCTTCGAGTCATAATCTAAACTTAAACTCTAAACTACATTTGCACAAGAACAAAGAAGTCAAAAACATAGCATAACAAGTGTCAACACACAAACAACTCAAATAACTTTAACTAGACTTCCTGCAAGAGGATATAAGGATCGCTGCCTACGATGTAGGCGAGTATATAGAATCTAAGACCCATGCTCACGATACCAATCAGTAATAACCCTAATTTTTCAAACTCAAAATTTCCTAGGGACGTTACTAAGCAACATTGCCTACACCGAAAATTTTCTGGTAGCATAACGACATTTACTAGGACCTTGATGACATATCTAATATTTTGTAGATATGCAACTTCAATATGACATAAAATATTTAAGTATGTTGACATATTTTTAACATCTTCACAAGGTAAACTATTTATTCCATTCTAAAAATGTTCATAGACAATGCATGTGTTTAGACAAATTTAAATAAACACTCTTCATATGTAAAATATTAATATTAAATTAAGACATACCTAAATTAAAATAAAAAAGTAGTGATGAACATGTGCATAAAAAAAGGAATAAAGTTCATATTGAAGAATAAAAGTTCTAAATAATGAATTTTATTTGAAAAGAAATATTGATATCAAATCCAATATCCATTACTTTTGCAAATACCCCTAACATACATTTGGTAAATGGAAATATATATTGTAATTTTATAATTGATCACATAATTGAGTTTTAAATTTGTAGACAAATGTGTTTGTATTTGATTTGTTGTGAAAACAAAGTAAGGAAAAAAAGTCACAAAAAAATCAGACCTTTCACTTTACATGAGATAAAAATGATTTTTATGAGAGAAGAAAAATTGATATCAATCTCAATATTAGTACTGTTCTAAATATCCCATATATCTTGCAAATGGTAATATACATTGTAAATTTGTAATTGATCTCATAATGAAGTTTTGAAATTGTAGACAAATATGTTTGCAATTGATTTGGTGGAAACAAAAAAAGTATAAAAAAAAATCACAAAAAATCAGAGTTATTCACTTTACAAAAAACTGCATCAGATACCCCTAACATAATAACTCAACTCTACAAACCAAACACTGACTTTCTCACTCAACTCAACTCAACTCTGCAAACCAAACACTGATTTCCAGAACTCACTGACAAAACAACTCTGCACAACTCAACCCAATTCAACCTAACTCAACTCAACTAACGTCCCTAAATTTCATATCATCTTTTGATATTTTTAGTGACTAAGTTTTTTTTTTTTTTTGACCGACTGAAGTGATATATGGTCAAAGAAAGTTCAACCTAAATTTGGTACATGGGAAACCAGGGTGGTGCAGTCAAAACTGAAAAAAGATCTAAAAAGTTCCTGTAGCAGCAGGTAGAAGGAGAAATAAGACCAGACTTTTGAATATATTTTATTTATTTATTTCCGTTTTTTTAATAATTCAAATTTATTATTATCCAATCTTTTTTATTTTATATCTTTTTCTCCATTAATTTTATGGATTTTAATATTATTATTTGGTATCTTCTTAAATTCAAATCATTTTCGAAGACGGACGTGAACCATTTTATTAACCAAAATCTATACTTTCAATTTCCCAAATATAATATTAATTATCTATTAAACTTTTCCACCTTAATTTTCTCCCTTTTCCCTGATTTAATTTTATTTAATTTTTTCCCTTCCTTTTTCTACTTTATTTATTTCTCCTCATTTCCCTCTGCAAAACCCTAATTTTCTACCTCTCGAAAAAATTTCTGTGATCGTTCTGATTTTTTTGGATTTTTTTCTTGTATTTCTACAATTTTTTTTTTACTGTTTTTTTTTACGATTTTTGGTGTTGGTGATTTTTTTGGATTTTTCCATTACTGAAGCTCTGTGTAGTAGTCTGTAATGGCGGAAATTTAGGTTAGTGAGAAGAAACTGAGTTGAAGTTGTAGTACTATAGCTCTGGTTCTTGATCTAGAAGCAGTTCTACTGAAGGTTTTGGGTTTAAGGGTTTAGTGATAGGTTCTGGATTTCATCTCACTTCATTGGTTCTGTTTTTGTGTTCTCATTTCATTGTCTTCTTCATTGAGGGCTTCTTTGTTGGTGTGTTAGGTTTGTAAAATATTATCTCTGAAATTTGTAGCGAAGAATGGAGGTTTAGGGTTTAAGCGGTCGGTTTATGTAGTTTTATTTTTGAACCAAAATCTTTTTTCTCTCGACTGTAAAAATGGAGGAGACAGAGGGAGTTGATTTTGGGTTTGCTGTAAAAGTGAGCCAAGCTCCAGAGAGCTTCGGGATGATGGATTCGAGACCTGAAAATACAACAGATAGCGAGCCGGCGGAGGCGGCCACAGCGGAAGTGGGTCTGACGCCGGCGGCGGCTACAAATGGAAAGAAGAAAAGAGGGAGGCCGAGAAAGTACGGACCCGATGGGACTGTAGCGCCAACATTGTCGCCAATGCCGATTTCATCGTCAATTCCGCTGACCGGAGAGTTTCCCGGTTGGAAACGGGGAAGAGGGCGATCAGTAGAGTCGATTAAGAAGTCGCGGAAGTTCGAATATGAGATTCCAGGTAAAATCTAAATGTCAGTGGTTATATATTTGGAATCATTTGATAATTTGAAATTCTGTTATGGTGGTTTTTTGTTGGTCTACTGTTACATATGGATTCCAATCCATTTGGGAGCAATAACTAATATGGATATAAGGAAGTTGTAAAACTTTGATATATGTATATCTTTCTCTCTCTCTCTTTAATAGAGAGAATCTCTGTACTTAACAGAAAAAGAAGATAAGAGGGGTCGGCCTAGTTATTTGGCGTAGAAAGCGATGGTTTTAAACAAACGTATATTTTTGGTTTTTGTACAGTAGAGTTATGAGGGAATGTTTGTTGGGGTTTGATGTGATAGTGGCCTGCATCCTTGATTTCACTTCAGATCTGCTGTAAATAGTAATTTATGGATCAAAAGTGATTTTGGAGCCTTCTGAAAAATGGAGGCAGCTTTTTTCCATAGGATAGGTAGGATAGCCTTTGAGATAATAGCCATTGTTTGGACATAAGTGACTGGCCGTTTACAACTTATTTCTCTCTGGGTCTGGAGAATCTGGCCTGAGCGCAATCAATTGAAAATGGAAGGAAAATTCAGAGAGGAAGCAGCATTAAAAGAAAACTTTTTGGAAATTTCAAATGAAGAAACTGTAATTGGGTAATGAAATGATTCAGAGGCATTTGGTGATTGCAATTAGTGCCTTTTTTTTCCTTACAGATGAATTTGCAGAATATTCTTATATGATCTGAAATCTATAGCATCTTGATTAAGACTTTCTGAAGTGTTAGTTTTACTTGTAAGTGGATGAAGTGAAATGAATGGAATATTCATTTATTGAAAGTAAATAGTTATGAAACAACACCGGGTAGTTTTGTGACTTTGTCCTTCATCTTTTTTCCCTTTTTCTGTTTCCTTTAATAGAAAACTGAAGTCTAATATCTTAAAAACAGAGTATGGAGCAACAGAGGATTAGATATCCACTTTAAAGACGCTAAAAGTCATAGGCTAATAGTAGTGAGAATATTTACAGTTATGAAGTCCAGCTAAAAGTTTAAACTTTTAACCATTTTTTATTTCAAGCTAGATGAATGGATGTATTCAGGATTTAGGAGATCGGTGTTGCTTGCCCTTTGTATTAAACTGTAGGGTGGGTTATTAGAGTTGCGGAGAAGGATTTGTGGCTATAAATATTAAATTCTGATATGAGAAGTTATGGGGATTGGATTTGTTGCATTTTTTTATTGACAATTTAAAATGATAATTTCAGGTAATATGTTCTGGGTTGCTTGAAATTTACGCTGATTTCCTTTGTGGTAAAAGATAGAATTATTTTTGTCCCTCATCATTCAAAAGAATAGCCTCTCCTAGTTAAACAACATTAGGGATGAGAGGATTCGAACTTCTAACCTCTTGGTTGAACGTACATGCCAGTATGGTCATTCAATTTCATTGTGAAAGGAGATATTTTAATTAATTTCTATGTGATTCTTACATAATGCTTCTGTTACACAGGTAACAAGGTTGCCTTCTTTGCTGGAGCAGATTTTACACCTCACGTGATCACTGTTAATATTGGTGAGGTAAGTCTTGGAATCCCTTGCCAAGGGGCATTCATTCTGCCATCAGTGAATAAGTCTTGGATCAAATAATATGGGTAGCAACATGATTGTTCGTATTCTATTCAATTTGGCATTGTGTGTTTTTTTTGGGGGGGGGGGGTGGAGGATAACAGTAGCTGTCATGAGTTACTGTACAATACTGCATGGACATGCTTATGTTGATCTTTATTGCTTCTCTAATGAATTTGTACAATACTGCAACTTTGAGTATGCTTGTGATTTGAAATATGAATTACTGTCAACCTGATTAATCATCAATAATCATTCAAATAAACTTGGAAGAACTAATTACATAAGTTTTCAGTGATTTACCATTGCGATGATCTCATAAGTTCTGTTCATTCTTGATGCATAGTTGTCACTTACCCTTTTCCTGCTGTTTTAGGATGTTAACTTGAAAGTCATGTCATTTTCTCAACAAGGATGTCGGGCAATTTGTATACTCTCTGCTAATGGTATGGTTTCAAATGTTACACTTCGACAGTCAACATCTTCTGGGGGTACTCTAACATATGAGGTAGACCACTTTCCTTGATATATATATCATCTAAGATTCGTATTGATGAATTTTAAAATCTATAGGTCCATGCATACATCATCTATAAGATAAAAGCATGTTTGATCTAATAGCTTCTTCGTACTCTGTTTTCTTTCAAATATCTGACTGCTGCGGGATCTGGTGCTTACTTGGATTACTCTCTGTTTTCTTTTCCATGTTTCATTTTATTTGTTATACCTGTTATGAACACTTTAGGATAGTATACTCTATTGCTTTTACTAATTAACTCTCAAATACAACCTATGAATTATGAAATAAGGAGTGATGTTCAGAACTTGATTCTCTCCCATAACAGAACCTCACTCGATTTTATTCTGCTCCTCTAACTCTCTTGTCCACCTCAGCAGGACATATAGGTGCTTCCCTTTATTTATCTAACGTTTATATATCCGACTGTAATAAGAATCTTCATGCTTATCTAGACGTCCTTTTCTTAAGAGAATAGAGATTTCTGAAGGAGTTGCTAGAAGAATTAAGTTTCAGAACTGCTTTCACTTATACATTGTTCTTAAAAAAGTTGTTTTCTTTCATTTTTTCATGTGTTGTATAGAAAATTAGAGTTAGATTGACTAATATATTTCAATATTGGTCTCTTTCTATATTCAAGAAAGAGACTATCATATGTATTTTGATGTTTCATGAATTTAAATAATTATTTTAGAAATAGACTTGAGAGAAGTTAAGATCTTTTTTGAGAATGATTTCATCTTTAGTTTTATTATTATTATTTCAATTAAAACTAAGTTTGTTTACTAAATTTATTTGTATTTTTCATTTTAAAAAAATACTTCCCATTCCCAGCTAAATTTGAAAAATAACCCAAATTTTAAAAATGTTTTGAAGGAACAGGTAACAAAACAATTAAACTATATGTAAATGAGCTTCTTCTTTATAAACAGAACCAAAAACAGATTATTACAATGAAAAAAGGTCCTTCGTGTTTTTTTTTTACAATTCTTTTAGGAGACAACTATCACCTGTTCTCAAGCCTTTCTAATGAGAGAGAAAAAACGTTTAAAGAAATACATAAGCCCTTATATTTCAGGTATTTTCTTGAGAGGGCAGCAATATATATAAACATAACCTACGGTTGACGATTGAAAATTTTTATTTATCTTCTGGAATAAGGCCTCAACGTTTGAAATGATCTTGATGCAAGTTGTCTTGCAATCCATGATTACTCAAAGCAATTGTGAACTCTTTTACCGCTGGGATTGATGTATTGGTTGCTTCCATTTCCACCCTTACCGTTTTATGGCAACAAATTTCACTGAGTGAAATGATAGTTTTCCAGAGTCAGTTTCACATTTTATTAGAATTTCAAACCAAGTTTTTCACTGAGGTCTTTTTCACTTAACTTAGAGGCAATTTGATAAACAGCAACTGAAGTTTTGTTCATCTCCGTACCGGAAAAAATCACTGACAATCACAAAAATTTAATTTTCCTTGATATTGTGTACCCATTTCCATTTAATCAACTAAGATTGTACATCACATGCTTCTTGTTACTGTTAACCCACTCTATGAAAATTTATCCCTGCATTTTATCTTCAACTCTCATGGTAAGCATTATTTATTAAGAAACATTATGAACTGCTCTGATCATCAGGGTCGATTTGAGATACTTTCATTGTCTGGATCGTATATGCCTTCTGAGATTGGTGGAACAAAAAGCCGATCTGGAGGGATGAGTGTCTCTTTGGCTGGCCCAGATGGCCGAGTGATGGGTGGAGGACTTGCTGGCATGCTGATCGCAGCTGGTCCAGTGCAGGTATTATTTTCTCGAAATGAGTCAAATTATAAAGGCTTAAGGTCTGTCAGAGAGGCACAAATTCAGTAGTTTATTTAGTTGAAATAAACTACATAAATACAAAATAAAGTTGGTTATGCTTCTGTTTTGTTCAATAGTTGTATCCTGGTAAAATAGAATTGTATGCTTTCCATTGTCACCAGGTGGTGGTGGGCAGTTTCTTACCACCAGGTCTCCAGGAGGAAAATAAACCAAAGAAGAGTAGGATGGAACCTACATCAAATGCAGTTTCACCTCCAGCCATGAAGCCCATAGTCACATCCACTCTGATAGGAGATAAAGCAGCTTCTTTAGACCCAACTCCAGCTTTTAGAATTCCACCAGTCAATGAAAAATCACCTTTTCCAGATGAATCAAGAGGTGTCTTCCACCATTCAAACCATGAGGTTTCTTGTTGATCATCATCTTCGCCTGTACCTTGAATTTTTCATGCAGATTTGCTGGTGCAGTTAACCTCAATCATTAGCGGTATGAGCTTATTGATTCTTTAAAGGGCTAACTAAGAGACGTTTAAACCACTGACGTATTTGTCGTCATCAGGTAACATCTCTAAATAGGAGTTTAAGCCTAATAGATAGGAGTTTGATCTTTAGGCTTATTCGTTGTTTGTTCTCAGCATGTAGGATCTTGTCTGTTGTATCCCACTTAACGTTATAGTAGTTTAGGTGCAAGAATTTGTGTAAATTATTCATGTTCAAGAATTCTCTGTATCTGAATAATAGCATTTTAGTTGAATTTCAAAGACTGTTTTCTAATGTTCTATTCTTGTACGCTAATTTTTATAGGTTACGTGGAGAATCTAACTTTACCAATATAAAGTTGTAGCTCACTATGCATTCAATGTAACTTTCTTCAGTAAAATAGTTGGTCATATTTTAGATTTTAGATCATCATAACTACTAAGATATGCAAGAGGTTTTGATTCACTGCTCTGGAGTGTTCTTATTTGGAAATAATGAATTCGATGTTGTTTGGCACCCCTAGTAAACAAAATTGCACGTAGGAAAATATGTAGCCAAGTCGAGATAGCAATCAACCAACCCTGTGTATGTAGCATAAATATGTGATGAATGGATGTATGTTTAAATGAATAGAAGTATTATAGGTTGGAAGAACAATTTGGATTGATCACTAACGCTTTGTTTCAATATTAGCAATTTGATTTTCTTTCTAATGAAATCATAAAGTTACATCGAATGCTAGAGAATTAAATCTTTATGAAATTGTTCTGATTAAGTCCACTTGATTCTTATATGCCCTTATCCATATCTTCTTCAAGATTCTGATATCAAAAGAGAGAGAGATAGAACTTAACCCTCAGGTAAAAGTGATGGAGATTCTTGTTTGGCTAGGAGGGAGCAGAGTATGTTGGAACAAATGGAAATCGATTCAATCGATCAATCTCGAGGTTGTTTGGTGTTCTTGTCTCCACCCCTTATTAACCTTTTCAATAAAGTCTTCCACTCTTCTTCTGAAATCCTCCTCGTCCTCGTCCTCGTCCTCATTCTCATGATCATCATCACTCTCTTTAAAATTATTATCACTGCAGTTGAAACTCATGCATTTATCTGGTTCATTTAGGGTCTTTGTCAGTTGAACAGTGACATTTTTGTGAAGCATGAAATTTTGTTGTGTATTTGTGTTGCTGTCAATGACAATTGAAAGTGGGACATCATAATCATCATCATTTTGGTGATGAAAACTAGAGAAGAGAATGATGAGTATGATGAAATTGAAGAAGCAGAAGATGAACAGAGTGCTGGAAGCTGCCTCGGTAGCAAGTTTCAAAATGAAAGAATCAACCATGGCTGCTTGGGTTTGGGTGGAAATTTTGTTATTTGAACGGTATAGAGAATTGAAGTGAGAGAGAGAGGGATGAATGGGAAGTGTGAGTTTTTTTGGGTATTTAAAGGATTTGGTAATGTGGGAAGTGTATTAAGGAAGCTTTTTGTTGGGGAAGGAAGCAGACATTTATGTGTTGTGAAATCAACTTCTTCTTTTCTTTTTAAGTCAAAGTCAAACATTATCATGTGTTCATCATTTCAAATTTAGATGCTGAATGTTATATGGAGCTGCTCTGCTTGTCTACCACTATTCATTTGGGGATTTGCAAAATTTTTTAGCAATTACATAATATTTAATTTGACACATAATTTATTAAGTGATATATTTATCGTGATTAATTACTCTATAATGCATTCTCAAAAAAAAAAAAAAACTCTATAATCCTATGGAATATGATTTTTTTTTAACCCGTTGAATATGATATGTTTGCTCACATAGTTTCACATGAATGATTTGGATAAGGTTAAATTATACAAAATATTTTTGAATTTTGAGATAAGTTTCAATTATACCCTTAAACTTTTAAAATTTTCATCTAGCCCTTGAACGTTGAAATTGTTTCAAAACATACTTTTGGAGAGTTTTTTTTTTCGTTTAAATGATTGGTAAATTTGATGTGATAGTTGATATGTAAATTGGAATGTATGCACTACATTATTTACAACATCTTCATGTAAATTTACATGATAGTTGGACCTTAAAAGGGTTTGAGAACTTAGGACCTTTTGCTTTGATACCATCTTAAATCATCAATCAACCCAAAAGCTTAAACTGATAGGTGGAGTAAATTTAATTATATCAACATAGTTTGACAAAAACAAATTTAAGCTATTAATAACTCAAATGCAGAGTAAAAAAACCCCATTTTAATGGCTGGCAAAATTGATTGTCATACTTGCAAATATGCCACACAAATAAAACCTTGTCAAAAAAGAAAAAGTGTCATGCAAATAAACAAATTTTCAAATATAGCAATTTTTTTTTTAAATTTTCAGGTCTATTACTTATCTATCACTTTGACAGTCTACCAGTGATAGACCTTTATCATTGGTAAACTATTTTTTATATTCTGACCTTTATCATTGGTAAACTATTTTTATATTCTATCAATGATTGACTTTTATTATTGATAGACCATTTTATGTCTATCATTGATAAACAATTTTATATGTATTACAAATAGACCGTTAATATTGTTGGATTTTATGTCCTAAAACTCGTGGTTTTGTAAGTTGAATGTACATTCTATTTTGTAATAAAGATGTTATTGAGGTTTATTCAGTAAAGATGTTATTGAGTAATGTGAATTGTGTATTTTTGTAACCTTAATCCAATAAAGAACCCTTGGCTATAGGATGTATACTTGAATTTTATGTGTGACATAAAAGTGGATCAAGTTCAAGTTATAGCCAAAACGATCTATAGTATAAAGATAGGGTTGGGTACCTTATCCTGGGGACACTATGGACACGACCCACTTTATAAACTACAAACGATATGATCCTGAATTGTTTATATGGAGACATGCGAGTGGGGGCGTCCTATGCAATGAGTTTGCATAAGACTGGACTGAGAAATAGTCACTTAGACTTTATAACTCCGTTTACTGTCTTAACTAACTATATTCATATGATGACCTAGGTAACTCGATCTTAATCCTGAGCGTGCTATGAACTCCTATTTATTTGGGATTATCCTTAGATTTTCATGGGTGATAGTAGCTCGAGATTTCCGAATAAATAAGCCTCCAATTTCAGGGATAACATGTTGGGATTTGTGCCCTAAAACTCGTAGTTTGTAATTATGTTCTAATTAATGTAATAAAGTGTTATTATTTCAATAAAGTGTTATTGTTCGTTATCTACGAGTTTGCCTTCATTTAAACCCTAAATCCAATAAACTAGGGCATCCAAGTCTGTTAAATGAATCTTTAACTGAATGTAATGTACATAAAAAGGATCTCGGTTCGAGATACAACCTAAAGGGTCTATAGTTAGGGGATAAGGTTTGGGTACCTTATCTTGGTAAAACTATGGATGTGGCCCACTTTGTATTTGATGCAAACATTGTGATCCTAACGTGTTCGTGTAGATGACATGTGAGTGGGGATATCCTATGTAATGAGATTACATAAGACCGGACCACGAAATAGCAACCTCTAGCTGTAACTCCGTTGACTAGTTAGGTTTCTATTTCACTAGGATGACCTAGGCAACTTGATCTCAATCTCGAAAGGTGAGTTACGAACTCCTGTTCGCGAGGGATTGTCCTTTGACTAGTATGGGTGAGAGTGGCCAGATTCGTCGACTCAATATGCCTACCTTCTTGGGGACAAGACCAAGTGAGCGACTGGGAACTTAACTTAGCAAGATGGAATTCACTCCTTCCCGGCTACTAGGGTAAGTAGAGGAATGTTCCCTTAAGTGGTGTCTCCGGGACTTGAACAAAGGGTTCGACCCTCTCATTGGCCTGAGAGGGACTCTGTTTGTTGGTAGGACCACAAACAAATTGTTCATTAGAGGAGCACTGGTACTTAAGACACAAGATGTAACCCAGGGGTAAAACGATAATTTGACCCAGCTGGTGTTACGAACATTCGTGAAGGATTGACTTGCTGTTATTGGTCAATATCCATGGCACAGAAATATATCTGCAGTGAGAAGAGTGCAGCTGTGAGACTTTAGTGGAGTGTTCCCGCAGTTAACGAATGTTGATTAGGAGGTTAATGAGATTAACCGAGCAATCTCGTATCGTTGGAGCTTCTGATCTGTAGGTTCATTAGGTCCACCTTTTAGCTCGTAAAGGGTTCTTAGATCATTTGAATTTGAAATGTTCAAATTCATTAGGGAATATATTTAATGTATATAGATACGGTATAATATATAGTTTTGGAACTATATATTATAAATTTAATGTAAATATGATTCATATTAAATTATATGAGAGAATTGAATATTTGAAAGAGTTCAAATATTATATTAAATGTGAATGTGATTCACATTTTCAAACTATAGGATAAAATTTAATGTGCATTGGTTGTACATTAAAACTATAGGTTAAAGGGGTAATGTGATTAAATGAGATTTAATCCAAATTAAATATATGATATTTAATTTGTATTATTTAAATATGATTTAAATGAATAATTAAATTTGATTTAATTATATTATTATTATTATTATTATTTTAATAATAAATGAGGGAACGTGTTATCCAGACACGTTCCCCACTACCCTTCCCCTTCTCCCTATCGACAGTTTAACAGGGAGAAGGGGATTGCTCAGTGATTGATCGATTTTTTTGTAATTGAGGAATTGCAACTTCCTGGAATTCTCTCTCTCACTCTCTAATTCCTAAAACCTCCAATTGTTGGATCCTTCCCACCAAAGAAGATCTAAGAACTCAGAGATATAGAAGGTGATCTCTGGTGGTTGTGTTCTTGCTGGAAGAAAACAGAGAAGTCACTGTACAATTGATTTGCTGTACAACCTTTGGAGCAACAAGTTGCTGGAGAAAGTATACAAAGGTATTGCTCTCTTTTATTAGTTTAATCGTTAAACTTGTAGCATGTTTGTATGCATTTAATCCATGTCTAATAGGATTAGAATCCATGCCTGTTCTGTATTTTTGATCAATGTTTTTTATTTTTAAGCAAAACAATCAAGTAATTAAGATCCCAAACACGTTTTCGCTGCTCAAGGAGATCAGATCTCCATCAATTGGTATCAGAGAAATGCTTGATTTGTTTTGTTTTGAAACAAAATTGCATTGATATGGTGGGAAATGCATTTGGTTTGCTGTAAAACTTGTTTAGGAATGTTTTGGCCTTAGTTTACTTTGATTTTTATTCAAATTGGATGTAAAGGCTCCTGCGTTTTTGGAAAAAAAGTACAAAATTGAGTCTGTAATTGAGTTACGAGTCGTTCGGGACCAATTTCATGCATTTCAGTTGAGAATCGAAGGAGAAATTGAAGTTTGAAGCTGTTGTGTTCGTGGAAGAAAGTTGCTGCCGAAGCAGCAACGTTGCAACGTTGAAGTACAGCGTCGCAACGCCAACATTCCCTATCGACGCAGGCGATCAAGGGATCAGCAGCGTTGCAACGCTGTCCCTCAACGTTGCAATACTACCCCGATACCAGGCGCGCAAGATGACGAAGCTGGCGTTGCAACGCTGGCCTCAGTGTTGCAACGCTGTGGGGCATTCCAGCAGCTGCAGACCGGTTCGGTTGGTTCAATTGTTTTGGTTCGGTTCGAGCGGTTCAAGGCCGGTTCAGGGTGTTTTTGGACCGGTTTCATGAAATAAATTAATGTAATTTATTTTTCTTTGCACTTTAGGGACCAAATTATTCCAGTTTTACAGCTATTTATCTTTATGAATGTCATTTAGATTATTTCCACCTTAGGATAAGCATGTTCATGCATTTTATTTATATAAATGTTATATGAATATGGTTGAATGCATGATTAATTTATTTTTTCATGAGTAATTAATTATAAGTGTTATAATTAGATTATATGGAAAATAAATTGCATGGAACATGAAATTACTTAGTTTAAAATAAATGTTATTTTGTTTAAGTAATTTTATAATTCAATTAGTTGAATTCCTTTTATAATTCCAATTTGAATATTGATTGTTGGATTTATAATATAGTTTCTTTATCATAGGTTAATTATTAAAATTTATAAAAGTTATAAATTAAAGGGGTTTTAGAAACCATAACCTATAATAAAGAAATGCATGCAAACATAGGAACTTGGGTTAAGATTTAATTAGTTTTAAATTGTTTAAAATTAATTTAGACCTAAGTTTCAATTTCTAATAGGATTAGAAATAAGTCTTACGTAGTATTTTAAATAGTTTAAAATATAGTAGGACTTTAGGACTTTGGTTATAAGGGAAACTCTACGGTGAAGTTCTCGCTTCAAGGTGGGGTACTTAAGTCGACAAGGTTAGAACACCTCCTACTGGGAACCGAATCTTAACTGAGTTGAATTAACCTTAGTTCTGTTTTATCTCTAGGTAATTAAAATGTTTATTCACCTAGACATAAGGTTTTAAGACCTAGTTATAATAGTTATAATAGGCATAGACTTAGATAGATTCTTTTAGCCAGAATCCAGCTAAGTTAAAACTATACCCTAATTTTAGGAACTTCAGTGGGAGAAAACGAGATGTTCGCATCGAGTTTACTCTCACGTCCTCAAGAGTTCACACCGTGAGTTCCATGCTCGGCTACGTGGCGTCAATAGGGCGTCTCCCTACGGTATGTGTTTGCATGGTTCAATACCAAGGTGAATGAGGGAAGTATCCATAGTAAATGGGAGCAGGACGCATGTCAACGTATCCTACGGTCTCCTCCATTAGGTCGCACAGTGAGATTTCTATAGTCCACTTTGCTAGGTTGTCTGGGAATGTACCAAACCCTACGGAGGGCCCGACTATAGGGATCGGAACACCACGAACTCTAGAAATGGATAGGGTCTCTTAGATTGTTTGCCAGCAGTTGTCTTTCTTAATAGTAGCCTGTTGGCTCGGGCCTATTGGATCTGAAAATGGTAGGGTCACATTTACGAGATGAGTTAAGTTAGTTAACAAATCCTTGACCAAACAAACGGTAGCTAAGGACCATTGGGACATGAGATGTTCTGGTAGTGATAATTAGCTGAGGAAGTCTCAATTCAAGGGAGGAATGTCTGACCGCCCGACGGAGGCTTTTGTTCTAAACCCTTGAAGTATCATTGCAAAATTAAAGGTTTAACTTAAACAGTGGATTTAGTTTAAACACTAGGGTTCTTTAATAATTTTGCTAAATTAGATTGATTTTTACAATGGGTTAAAAGACATAACTAATTAGAACTATTTTGGATTTTCAGCATGTCGTCCTCTATAATAGCCTTACTCAAAAGCGACCGTTTAACTGGTGAGAATTTTACTACGTGGAAGTCCAACTTGAATACGATTTCGTTGTTGACGACTTTACGGTTCGTCATCGTTCGAGGAATGTCCTCGGATCCTCGCTCGTAACGCGCTCCTCAATCATTGGAGGCGCGCGACCAATGCTGGATCAAGGCCAATGATAAGGCTAAGGTCTACATTTTGGCTAGTGTTTACGAAGTTCTCGCCAAAAGCACGAGGCATGGTCTCACTCGTGAGATCATGAGTTCGCTGCAGGAAATGTTTGGACAACCGTCTGGACAGATTCGACACGAATCCCTCAAATATGTTTATAACTCCCGTATGAAGGAGGGATCATCGGTGAGAGAACACGTTCTTGATCATATGGTCCACTTCAACGTGACTGAGATGAACGGAGCGGTCATTGACGAGCAAAGTCAGGTATCGTTCATCCCGAAATCTCTTCCGAAGAGTTTCCTGCAATTCCGCAGCAATGCGGTGATGAACAAGATAGAGTATAACCTGACTACTCTCCTTAATGAACTACAGACTTTCCAGTCTCTTATGAAGAATAAGGGACATGCTGATGAAGAGGCAAATCTGTTTGCCCATTCCAGAAGATTCCAGAAGGGTTCATCCTCTGGGACTAAGTCCTATAGCTCATCTTCTGGGCTTAAGAAGACCCAAAAGAAGAAAATAGGAGGGAAAGGGAAGGCACCTGCTGCTGACAAAGGCAAGGAAAAAGCCAAGGTTGCAGATAAAGGAAAATGTTTCCACTGCAACGTGGATGGGCACTGGAAGCGAAACTATCCAAAATACCTTGCTGAGCTCAAAGAGAAGAAAGGTAAATTAGTTTTACTTGTTCTTGAAACTTGTTTAGTGGAAAATAAAGATTTTACCTGGATACTTGATTCAGGAGCCACTAATCACGTTTCCTCTTCATTTCAGGAAACTAGTTCCTTCAAGGAGCTCGAAGAGGGTGAGATGACGCCAGTGGTCTGAGTCCGGAGAGACGTCGTCTCAACTCGTGCAGTGGGAGATGCTAAGCTATTTTTCGGAGATAGATTTCTTTCTTTAAAAAATCTGTATATAGTTCCTAAGCTTAAAAGGAACTTAATTTCTATTTCTTGTTTAATAGAACTTGGATATTGTATTTCCTTTTCAATTAATGAAGTGTTCATTTTGAAAGAAGGTGTCAATATTTGTTCTGCTAAATTGAAAAATGGCTTGTATGTACTGAAACCGAACAAAACGAAAGCAATTTTAAATCATCAGATGTTTAAAAATGCTAACACTCAAAATAAAAGACAAAGAATTTCTCCAAATAATAATACCTATCTATGGCATCTTAGGCTTGGTCATATTAATCTCAACCGGATTGAGAGACTCTCTAAGAATGGACTTTTAAACAAGTTAGAAGATGATTCTTTACTGTAAGCCCTAAACTCTATTTTCTTTTATCATTTAACACTCATTCATGATGTTTTGAAATAAGCAAAATCGTATAGGTTGCACTAAAGGATGTCGTGATCGAATTTTGAAATCTATTGAATTTGGAGCTACAATGTGTCTAAACTTCATAAGGGGATAGGTAAACCATTGAAATAAGCATATTAAAAGTTGCATTGAAGTAAGTTCAAATCATTAGCAAATTGGAGAAGTTTTAGGTGCATCATGTATTGAATGGAAGATCATATGTCTCACACACTTGGGATAAGTTGGCTAAATGCTTAGGGTTTCTTTATACACTTATTTTGGTGTTTTAAAAAGAAAAGAAAGAAAGGGATAAAGGAAAGGAAAAAGAAAAGGAAAAAGAAAAGAAAAAGCAAAAGGGAAAAAGACAAACTTTGCCTCCTTGTTTTTTAAAATGACTTTATCTTCTCCATTTTCTTCTTCATTTATCAAAACCAAGCTGAAATTTCGTGGGATAAGGAGAAAGGAAGAAGAAGGAAGCCATTTTTCATAAACTTGGAGTTGTTGTTGCAGAAGAAAGGAGAAGAACTCAAGAGGATTCTTTATTGCAGCAAGGAGATCAACTCAGACCAGTTCTGATGTTTTGGTCTTTTCTGAGCTCAAAAGAAGAGGTAAGAGTTGAGTTTTGATACATGAAAGTTAACTCAATTTGGAACAAAGTTTGTGAAGGAAGCTCGAACTAATACTGAAGTTAACTTACTGTTTTTGAAGAGGAAGACAGAAGACAGAATTTGCTGTCAAATCTGGGAAGTCTCTGATGTTTTGGTTGTTCTGATCTGTATACTTTGAGTTAGAAGCTCTAATTGGTATGGTTAGAAAGCTTATTCAATTTCCTACAAGTTTCGTGAAGGAATCGTGAGAAGCAAATGATTGGAAGATGTTGTAATCTTCAGATTAAGTTTCGGGTTGCAGCAGGAAGTGAAATCTGGAACAGCAGCAGATTCATTTTAGGGGTTAAGCTACTGAGGTAATTTCTAACCAATACGTTAGGAATCTCATTTTCATGTCTTCATAAGAGTTTTAGAGGGTTCAAAAAGGAAGAGTTTGGTATAAAGTACATTCTTTTTGGATAAGTAATGAAGAAGTTATGGCTGTCTGAAAACAGGGCAGAAAATCTGAAAATGCTGGAATTTTGAAAGTGTATTTTCTTGCAAGTTTTAAGGTCAAAAATCATGAGCTCAAGGTTCTAATGATTGATTTGGCTTGTTTGACAGGCCAAGAGCAAATAGGTCAAGTTTACAAGCCAAGGTTCCAATTCTAATCTGTGAGTGACTCTATCTTAGAACTATGCTTGACCTATATTTTTTTCTTCATGAACATAAGTGTTGATAATTACATCCTGTTTGAACTAGTTATGAATTGCTTCATAGAGTTTTCTAACATAAAGTTCATGATGGAACCTAAGCAAGCTTGAAGTTAGTTGTAACTATAAATCCAAGTATGGAAACTAAATTATGAAAGTATGCTTTCCTTTAGAGAATGTTTTGTGTAAATCCACTTGGGAACATGTTTAGATGATAATGTGAAAATGTCAAGAAACTGTTGTATGTGTTATAAAGACATGATTTCCATGGTACACAAATTATGCCCTTGTTTGGGGTTCACCCCTAATACTGAAGGACATTCGAGAAGGTACTTAGGGGGGGAATGAATCATGATATCCCGATACTGAAGGACAATGAGAAGGTATCCGGGAAGTAAATGGTTTTACCTAAATACTGAAGGACAATGAGAAGGTATTCGGGTAGTAAATAGTTTTACCTTAATACTGAAGGACATAGAGAAGGTATTAGGGAAAACCAAACGACCAAAGGTAATCCACGTGCACGTGAGAGAGAGAGAGAGAGGTATGAACCTTATTGGAATAAATGTAACTCTACCACCTCTATGGTTTGATGTGGAGTCATGTCATGTGCTTTATTGTTATGAGCTTTTATATTATTGATTTATCTACCCTCGAAAAGTTAGTACATTTCGAGTTGTGTGCTATGCACAAGTGGTGACTTAAAACCTGTAAATTGGAAGCATGGTTTGTTAATGTTTACAAACAGATGTTAAGCTATTTTGTACTTATAATCTGCCATTATTATGATTCACCCGTGAGCTTATAATGTTTTAAAGGTAGACACTCACCGAGCTTTTTAGCTCATTCTTTCAATGTTTTCAAACCTTTCGTGCAGTAGATCGAGCTCTCGGTACCGACATCCCGCCATAGTCTGCCTGGAAGTTTCATAGGTTGTTAGTTTGTACGTGGTCGGTGTTGTATAGCAAGTCGTTAAATAGTTATAAAAGTTTTGTACATTAGTGGTTGTATAAGCAATGAGTTGTCTTGTGTTGTTTTGATGCACTTGACTTTTAGTTTCCAAGAGAGACTTATGAAGGGTTTCTCCTTGTGTATGTTTAATAGTTGTCCGTTTACATTTGTGTTATGTTAAAATGTTCTATATGCGAACATAGTATGTTTATCAGGAGAAACAGGATCGTGAGATATTGTTAAGAGGTAAACAATGTCTGTTGGTTTCACGCCGCCTTTCGGGCTAAGTAGCGGGTAGTTCGGGAGGGGGTGTGACATTTACCACCTTGCGAATCTTGCTTGGAAGGTAAAATGACCAATCGACCTTTTACTGGAAAAGGTTACAGAGCTATAGAGCCCCTAGAACTTGTGCATTCGGATCTTTGTGGTCCAGTGAATGTCAAAGCTCGAGGAGGGTACGAATATTTCATCTCTTTCATAGATGATTATTCGAGGTATGGTTATCTATACCTAATGCATCACAAGTCTGAAGCTCTTTAAAAGTTCAAAAAGTATAAGGCAGAAGTAGAGAATGCATTAGGAAAAACCATTAAAAAACTTCGATCCGATCAAGGTGGAGAGTATATGGATTTGAGATTTTATGACTATATGATAGAACATGGAATCAAATCTCAACTCTCAGCACCAAATACACCACAATAAAATGGTGTGTCAGAAAGGAGAAATAGAACCTTGTTAGACATGGTTCGTTCTATGATGAGCTATGCTCAATTGCATGCCTCGTTTTGGGGATACGCAGTAGAGACTGCAGTTCAAATCTTGAACAGTGTTCCATCAAAAAGTGTTTCAGAAACACCTTTTGAACTTTGGAAGGGGCGTAAACCTAGTTTACAACACTTCAGGATTTGGGGCTGTCCGACACCCGTGCTCGTGACAAACCCAAAGAAACTGGAACCTCGTTCAAGATTGTGCCAATTTGTTGGCTATCCCAAAGAAACGAGAGGTGGTCTTTTCTACGACCCACAAGAAAACAAGGTGATTGTATCGACAAACGCCACATTCTTGGAGGAAGATCACATGAGGAACCACAAACCGCGTAGTAAATTAGTACTAAATGAAGCTATACATGAACCAACAAGAGTTGTTGATCAAGCTAAACCTTCTTCAAGAGTTGATGGAAGAGCCAACACCTCAAGTTAGTCTCGTCCTTCTCAATCGTTGGGAATGCCTCGATGCAGTGGGAGGGTTGTTTCCCAACCTGACCGCTACTTGGGTTTAGCTGAAACTCAAGTTGTCATACCTGATGATGGCGTAGAAGATCCATTGTCTTATAAACAGCCAATGAATGACGTAGACAAGGACTAATGGATCAAAGCCATGGACCTTGAAATTGAGTCAATGAACTTCAATTCAGTATGGGAACTTGTAGACCAACCTGAAGGGGTTAGACCCATAGAGTGTAAATGGATCTATAAGAGAAAGAGAGATGCAGCCGGAAAGGTACAAACCTTTAAGGCTAGGCTTGTAGCAAAGGATTTTACCCAAAGGGAAGGAATTGACTATGAAGAAACTTTTTCCCTTGTTGCTATGCTGAAGTCTATAAGGATACTCTTGTCCATAGCCGCGTTTTATGATTATGAAATTTGGCGGATGGACGCCAAGATCGCTTTTTGAATGGTAATCTTGACGAGAGCATTTATATGTCTCTCACTGAAGGGTTCATAGCCCAAGGTCGAGAGCAAAAGTTTGCAAGCTTAATCGATCCATTTATGGATTGAAACAAGCGTCAAGATCTTGGAATATAAGATTTGATACTGCGATCAAGTCTTACGGCTTTGACCAAAACGTTGATGAGCCTTGTGTTTACAAAAGGATCGTCAACGACAAAGTAGCTTTGTTAGTACTTTATGTGGATGATATCCTACTCATTGGGAATGATGTAGGATACCTAACTGACATAAAGAATTGGCTGGCGACCCAATTCCAAATGAAAGATTTGGGAGAGGCGCAATATGTTCTTGGGATTCAGATCTTCAGGAATCGCAAGAACAGAACGCTAGCACTGTCTCAAGCGTCTTATATCGACAAAATGTTGTCCAGATATTCGATGCAGAATTCCAAGAGGGGCTTATTACCCTTCAGGCACGGAGTTCATCTGTCTAGGGAACAGTGTCCCAAGACACCTCAAGAAGTTGAGGATATGAGACATATTCCCTATGCCTCTCGCAGCAGGGTAGCTTAATGTATGCTATGCTGTGCACGAGGCCGAACATTTGTTATGCAGTGGGAATAGTCGGTGAGGTACCACCCAATCCAGGTTAGACCATCTGGACAACGATTAAAAATATCCTCAAGTATCTAAGGAGAATGAGGACTATATGCTTGTGTATGGGTTCAAGGATCTCGATCTCACCGGATACACCGATTTCGATTTTGGACCGATAAGGATTCTCGTAAATCCACATCGCGATCGAGCTTTTCACTCTTAACGGGGAGCTATAGTATGGCGAAGCATCGACATAAGGATGTATATCGACTCCACAATGGAGGTCGAGTATGTCGCCGCTTATGAAAACAAATAAAGAGGTTGTTTGGCTAAGAAAATTCCTTACTGATTTGGAAGTTGTTCCAAATATGAAATCTCCCATCACCTTATACTGGACAACAGTGGTGCGGTAGCAAATTCGAAGGAACCTCGCAACCATAAGCGAGGAAAGCACATCGAGATGAAGTATAACCTGATACGAGAAATAGTGCCACGAGGAGATGTGACAGTCACGAAGATCGCTTCGGAGCATAATATTGCTGATCCGTTTACAAAGATTCTCATGGCTAAAGTGTTCGAGGGTCATCTGGAAAGTCTTGGTCTACGAGATATGTACATAGGCTAATCTAGGGCAAGTGGGAGATATATAATGGGGTATATGGATGCCCTAGTTTATTGTATTTATATCTCTGTAACCACTGTTTTAGATTATGTTGTACCCCACTAGAGTTTTAGTGCAAGTGGGAGTTTGTTGGGATTTGTGCCCTAAAACTCGTAGTTTGTAATTATGTTCTAATTAATGTAATAAAGTGTATTGTTCGTTATCTACGAGTTTGCCTTCATTTAAACCCTAAATCCAATAAACTAGGGCATCCAAGGCTGTTAAATGAATCTTTAACTGAATGTAATGTACATAAAAAGGATCTCGGTTCGAGATACTGACCTAAAAGTGGTCTATAGTTGGGGATAAGGTTTGGGTACCTTATCTTGGTAAAACTATGGATGTGGCCCACTTTGTATTTGATGCAAACATTGTGATCCTAACGTGTTCGTGTAGATGACATGTGAGTGGGGATATCCTATGTAATGAGATTACATAAGATCAGGACCACGAAATAGCAACCTCTAGTCAGAACTCCGTTGACTAGTTAGGTTTCTATTTCACTAGGATGACCTAGGCAACTTGATCTCAATCTCGAGCGGAGTTACGAACTCCTGTTCGCGAGGGATTGTCCTTTGACTAGTATGGGTGAGAGTGGCGATTTCGCGACTCAATATGCCTACCTTCTTGGGGACAAGACCAAGTGAGCGACTGGGAACTTAACTTAGCAAGATGGAATTCACTCCTTCCCGGCTACTAGGGTAAGTAGAGGAATGTTCTCTTAAGTGGTGTCTCCGGGACTTGAACAAAGGGTTCGACCCTCTCATTGGCCCGAGAGGGACTCTGTTTGTTGGTAGGACCACAAACAAATTGTTCATTAGATGAGCACTGGTACTTAAGGCACAAGATGTAACCCAGGGGTAAAACGGTAATTTGACCTACCTGGTGTTACGAACATTCGTGAAGGATTGACTTGCTGTTATTGGTCAATATCCATGGACACAAAAATATATCTGCAGTGAGAAGAGTGTAGCTGTGGGACTTTAGTGGAGTGTTCCCGCAGTTAACGAATGTTGATTAGGAGGTTAATGAGATTAACCGAGCAATCTCGTATCGTTGGAGCTTCTGATCTGTAGGTCCATTAGGTCCACCTTCTAGCTCGTAAAGGGTTCTTAGATCATTTGAATTTGAAATGTTCAAATTCATTAGGGAATATATTTAATGTATTTAGATACGGTATAATATATAGTTTTGGAACTATATATTATAAATTTAATGTGAATATGATTCATATTAAATTATATGAGAGAATTGAATATCTGAAAGAGTTCAAATATTATATTAAATGTGAATGTGATTCACATTTGCAAACTATATGATAAAATTTAATGTGCACTGGTTGTACATTAAAACTATAGGTTAAAGGGGTAATGTGATTAAATGAGATTTAATCCAAATTAAATATATGATATTTAATTTGTATTATTTAAATATGATTTAAATGAATAATTAAATTTGATTTAATTATATTATTATTATTATTTTAATAATAAATGAGGGAACGTGTCATCCAGACACGTTCCCCACTACCCTTCCCTTTCTCCCTATCGACAGTTTAACAGGGAGAAGGGGGTTGCTCAGTGATTGATCGATTTTTTTGCAATTGAGGAATTGCAACTTCCTGGAATTCTCTCTCTCACTCTCTAATTTCTAAAACCTCCAATTGTTGGGTCCTTCCCACCAAGGAAGATCTAAGAACTCAGAGATATAAAAGGTGATCTCTGGTGGTTGTGTTCTTGCTGGAAGAAAACAGAGAAGTCACTGTACAATTGATTTGCTGTACAACCTTTGGAGCAACAAGCTGCTAGAGAAAGTCTACAAAGGTATTGCTCTCTTTTATTAGTTTAATCGTTAAACTTGTAGCATGTTTGTATGCATTTAATCCATGTCTAATAGGATTAGAATCCATGCTTGTTCTGTATTTTTTATCAATGTGCTGTTTTTTGTTTTTAAGCAAAACAATCAAGTAATTAAGATCCCAAACACGTTTTCGCTGCTCAAGGAGATCGGATCTCCATCATAACACTAGGTAGATTGCTGGAAACATAGTTCTGCAAGATGGAATTCACACCTACCCGCTTTAGAATTAATAAAGAGGTTGTTTCCCTTAAATGTTGACTCCGAGTCTTTAACAAATTGCCCACCCCTTTCATTGCCCCGAGAGGGATTCAGTGTTGGGGTTGTTGGGATGTATGTCCTAATCTCGTATAACACTACTACAAATTTGGCTTTTATTGACAGCTAAAAACTGTCAACATTCACTTTAGTTGACATTTTTTGACCGTCATTGAAAGCGGTGTCAATAAATCTAAGCGTCAATAAAAAGTTGATAGTTGACGGTCGTTAAACGTCAACGATTATGTCTTTATTGACGAATTTTAACTGTCAATAATATTAATGTTGACACTTATTAGCCATCAACTATGACGTAAATCTGTCAACAAAGACCTATTTATGGACACTTATTTGCTTTCAACATAGGGTATAATTGATAGTTTTTAGCCGTCAATATTTAGGTGAAAGCGTCAATAAAAACCTTTTTATTGACACGTATGTGACGTCAACATAGAGTATAGTTGATGGTTCTTAGCCGTCAATATTTAGATCAAAACGTCAATAATAACCACTTTATTGACATCTGTGAGCCGTCAACATTATGTATAGTTGATATTTTTTAACCGTCAACATTTTTAGCGAACCGTCAATAATACCCCTTTTATTGACACTTGTTGCCTGTCAATTAAATATATCTTGACACTTTTTAGTTGTCATCTATAACTATACTTGACGTTTGACATTGTTGACTATGACATATATATTGACAGTTTTAAACCATCAATACTGCCGGTTTTAATGTCGTTTTTTAGCCGTCAACTATAACTATTTATAAAAAATAAAAAAAATGGATATTATTCACCCATCCTCTACCACCTGTATCTGTATGAACAAGTCTATCAGAGACTCAACGATTTGTCAAACTATATAAGACAAATTTTATCAAAATAAACAATAATTGCAAATGAACTAAAATAGTTATAGTTAAAATTACTAACTAATAAGTTAAAATTACTAAATATCTTTCTAAGCAAACTGTTAAAGAACATAACACTAACTCCTGAAAATCAAATAAATGAAGTTTGATAACAAAAATGTTCATAAGTACTGATTTACAAATTCACATAACTCAACTCGTATCTCGTCCAACTCATCTTGGGTGTACTTATCGTTTCTCGTCAACTGAAACACAAAGAAGTGTACATGCATTAAAAAATTGAATAAATGAAGAAACTGTGAAACACATAGAATAAGATCAAAGTATTACTAATCTGTTATCACTTGACTTCTCTGTGTTACTATATCTCGAATAAACTTCATTGTATAGTACCCACACTCTGTACTCCCCGGTTGCTTAGCACACTATATAAATAGATTAAAACAAACAGTAAGCAAGACTCGAATAAATAAACAAAATGGTGAAAAAAATGGTAGATTTGAAACGATTACGAATAAACTATCCAATTAAAAATTGGACTTCTAGCGTTTGCTTGAGCATAGAACATCCTAATAGCCCTATACAAGTACAAATACATAAAAGTATGTGAATAACGCTACCCATGTCAAAAATATATCAATGGTAGAAGTTTCATAATACTTACGTATTAACTATATTTTTCACGTAATCTCGAATGCCATGTCCTATGGAGTCAACCGACCAAATTGTAGATGTTTTCAATGATATAACCACCAACAACCAATGGTGTCTAAATACTGTAATTACCAACAAATAAGAGTTAGGAATATATACAAAATACAAGTAAATTAATAAGCACATGGTTTACGATTCCTCGAATTACAAGGACAGATCAATAGTTTATTCTTGGTCTCTTGTAACCTATTACATAGGAATCGACAACGTTGCTCTTCAGGTCCAGAGGCATATGAAATCAAGGATGGTTGAAGGAATGCATATTGTTCTAATATGATAGGTTGAGATTGGCACAAGTACCTAACAATAAATAAAAAAATATTAAAGTTTAAAATATTACAATAAAAATTAATAATATATGATACAATGTACCTTTCTAAAACAAAAACATACTTCTAAACTCAACATCCAAATAACTCAATCAAACTCCAATTCACTAATCATTTTAACGATTCAATAACGCTAGACCACCAAAAATGATACAAAACATACACTCAAAAACTTCAAAGCAAGTATAACTCACATGTCACAATTGCTAAGCAGTACTCAAAACTAACAAACTAGTTAATGTCTATCCTAAAGTGGAGTTTGCTCTTAATTAAGTCTCGAAAATTTTGGCAGCATAACAACATAATTACAACAATACCAAAATGTTACATGTACCTGTCTGAAAAAAAAAACACTTCTAACCTCAACATCCAGATAACTCAATCAAACTCCAATTCACTAATCATTTTAACGATTCAAGAATACCCCTAAATTTGAGCAGCATAACAACACAATTACAACAATACAAAAATTTAACATGTACCTGTGCTTAACAAAAACACACTTCTATACTCAACATCCAGATAACTCAATCAAACTTCAATTCACTTCCATTTTAATGATTCAAGAATACTCAACCACCATAAACGAAACAAAACATACACTCAACAACTTCAAAACAAGAATAACTCACATTTCACAATTTTTAAGCATAACTCAAAACTAACAAACCAGCTACTATGTATATCCTAAAGTGGTAAATAACGAGAATATCAAAGTCTACATAATTAAATAATACTTACACGATATAAGCTGATATAACCGAGATTGCAAGTTCCTCCATCATGCAGAGCTGCTGCATGTTGTCTTTCATTAAATGAAAGTTGAATTGATATCCGAACACATGAACAGATATTGGGATGTCTATATACTCAGTCCTCATGCCTTCAAGAATTTTGATCATGTATTTAACTACAAGTGGCATATGCACTCGTGGCACATCATTTCTACCTCTCTTCTCCCTTAATGCCGCTAGCTCACGGTGAGGTTTCTTACGTTCCTACGAACACGATGTTATATATTAAAAATCATAGACATTAAGTTAAACAAGAACGAGCGTTTTCAAATAAATTTACCTTTTCTATTTTATCTACTATTACAAGATTCTTTGGCCATGGAACGTGAGAACCAATCGCATTTGAAACTGTCCCAATACTCCCAGCTATCGGTATAGGCAATGCAGCATTGAAATCAGATACAAGAGTGATAAGTACTCTTACATCGTTCGATCTGAGAGGCACACCGTACACAACTTCATGCGGACTTAACCTCTCATAAACCATTCCTGATGCCACAATATTGTTTATATTTTCAACAGCTAAATCACAAGATTTTTCCTACATAGTATATTAAAAATTATGACTTAGTATTTATATACATTTTCTTAAAATTCAATTAACGAATATTTAGAAAAAGAGTTACCTGATCAAGATTTTCAGTAGATGTCGAAGCAATTGGTGGTTGTGCTTGGCAACTACCCCTATCTGGCAAGAGAGTGACACCCCCACACCGTTTCTCTCCATCTTTTTCACGTGTTTGTTTTGTCGTCATTTGACTGTATCGAGTCATCAGTTCTTTCTTTTCTTTCTTCCAACTCGTTTCTTCATCAGTCATGACGTTACTTTTCTGAGTCGAAGGTGTGGGTTTATGAAAGAAGAATGAGGGTTTGATTAAACCTCCCACACCTCTTACACGTCCTGAGTGTTCAGGAGTGCCTAATGCCTCTCGCTGCGAATATCATCATGCGCATTCTCTGGATCTTTTGCTAGCTGATCCTACAATTTAATAAAAATAAAAATATATATTTACTACTCTAGTATAATGTCAATAAAGTATAAAAATATATGAACATTATTGCTTACAATTCTGACTGCAACGTCTGCAATCTCTTCATTCAAGAATTTGCCATCCTTTCTTTGTCGCGCTTGTATCCATAGCTTAGCTCGATCTGCATCCAAATCTACTTGTCCTTTTTTATTCTACAAACATATGTAGTCATCTAATTAATAAATGAGCAGACATAACATACTAATGTATAAATTCAGAAATCAAAACATACCAACTCTTCCACAAAATTTGCGTATCCCTTACGAGCAAGCCTATGATTGTATTTATTTTTGGAACGTCTATCCTTTTGCAAACTGCTTACTTTCTACATCACACAATTATAGCACAACACAAGGTTAATTAGTATCTTTGTGTAAACATGTATAAACAAAAAATAATTCATTTTTCAATACTTACTTGAAACTCTTCAGATAGAACTTTACCAACGAATTCATCCCAATGAACTTGCTCGATGTGGTTATATATGTCGTGGTGGAGACTTCAAACATTCAGGCATATCTTGAAATGGAATAATATATTTAGTCCTCAAATGCTCTTAAAATTTAGGAACGAAATTCCAAACTTTCATCAATATGTCCTTCTTTGATTTACGATCTACTACGAAGGAATGCTGACAAAAAGAATATAATATATATAAGTAATTTTCATTGAAACTAGTAGCACATGATATTTAATGAGTTAGTGAAATAATAGATTACCTCAATGCAAGAATAAATCTTTTCTTTCAATTCTCTTGGTACTTGTGCCACGAGTCATATGTAATTGGAATGTGGTGTCGCACACACGCTCCAATATAGCTTATCATTTTCGTTGCATTCCTACCAATCCATCGTCCATGAGTATTGTATTCGATCACTCTTCGATCAACTTCATTTTAATTTCGCAAGCTCGAAAGCATCGCAGAGAGCGCCTCGAGTAGAGAGCGCACATTAGGAGGTTGCACCATATCATCATTCTCGCCTCATCTTCAAGTGGCATGCGGTCATCATCACTAGAGTATTGATCCATAAGAGTATCCTGCTAAATACCTGTAGTACATTAGTTGAGTTAAATATAAATAATAAAAACATCAAATTGTATCAACATCTAAATTCAGCAGTGAAAAATTATACCATATAATTTATGCTTCATTTTCATTTTCGATCCAAATGCCATCACAATCAGTGCGAACATATGTTGAACTATCATCATCTATTTCATCAGATTCATTAGTAGTAAGAACGTAGTTAGAGTTATTGTAGTTTAAAATTAAGTCCCCGAGCTCGTCTTCGTTAATATGATCTTCGTACTCTCTATTTGGAGGATGCAACACAATAGACCATCGGGAGTCACTTGGATTTTCTATATAGAACACTTGTTTAGCTTGTGAAGCTAAAATGAAAGAATCAGATTTGTATCCAATACGTCTAAGATCAACTAGTTTAAATCCAAGTTCATCTGTTTTAACACCCCCATTACTTTAAACCCACTTACATTTGAACATTACAATCTTAAATTTATGGTAATTTAATTCCCATATCTCTTGAATCACACCATAAAAAGACATGTTTGTGGTTATTGGATTTTTATCTTTTGCACTAGATACTTGCATCGTACTGGCTACTAAACATACTCCACTATTTTGAACATTTCGAGTACCATCATGAAGCTCAGATTGTAGCTTAACACCATTCACTACGTAGCTTAAATAGGTTATCACAGTGGGTGAAGGACCATGTGATACCCACCTCAATGTGTTAGATATAGTATGGTTTGGTACTTCAAGATCAGTAGCAACCTATATACATAAACCCCGTTAATATTTGAGTATAAGTCGTTAAAAACTAAAATGAAAAAAAGAAAAAATTAGCAGAATTGTTAAAACCATACTTGATCACGTATCCAAGAAATGAAGGTTCTATTGTGTTGATCTTGTAACCACTTCTGATTTCTTGATCTTGATGGATAGATACGTTTCAAATAGTTCATATGTTTTCTATAATATACATAGAATCATTAGTGTTAGTATATTAAATTTAAGGATTAACTTTAAATTAGTATAAGAAGTGAACGTACTCTATGAAAGGTTGAACGTCATCTGTATTTTCTAAGACATATAGATGAGCCTGCTTGAGTTGTTCCTTATCAGACTTCATATGAGAAGCTGCTGATGCAGGTCTCCCAAATTCATCATCCTGAGCTCGTTCACTTGCCTTTCCGAGTCCAATAGGTTTTACATCATGCAAAAATTCGGTGCAAAACTCTATAGCTTCCTCGACAATATAACCTTCAGTAATACAACCTTCAGGTCGATTCCTATTTCTCACATATCCTTTAAGAACTTTCATGTATCTTTCAAAAGGATACATCCATCGAAGATACACAGGACCACAAAGTCGCACTTCTCCGACGGATGTCTTGTTAGTGCATCATTATCGTGAAGAACGATGGAGGGAAGTATTTTTCAAACAGATACGCGATTACTACTACGATCTCGTGCTCCAACTCACTTAATTGTGAAACATCCACCACTTTATTGCATATTGCATTGAAAAACAAGCAGAATCGTGTGATAGCAATTCTCACATGCTTAGGTAGTGTAGATCGAATTGCAATCGATAACAATTGTTGCATGAGCACGTGACAATCATGTGACTTCAATCCATTAACTTTTAGATTATCGAGTGATACAAGGTTCTTTATATTGGAAGAATAACCTTCAGGAACTTTCATTTTTGACAATGATTGACAAACCACACGTTTCTCATTTTTCGATAATGTGTAGCAGGCTGGCGGTATAAATGTCCTTCTTCCTATAACTTTTGGGGTCAACTCGGGACGAATACCTAATCGTTCTAAATCACGTCGAGTTTGTAATCCATCCTTTGTCTTACGGGGATGTCGAGTAAAGTGCCTATTAAATTCATACAAACATTTTTTCGATATGCATTACATCTAAGCAATGTCGAACATAAAGCTTCTTCCAATATTCAATTTCAAAAATATAGATTTTTTTCTTCCAACACGAACGTAAGACACCTATTGGTTTTTCTCTTTTAACATATCTTCATTGGAACGCTCGTTGTTGGTGAATTTTTCAATAATTTCTTCTCCGACAATGGTTGTGGAGCCTTTCCAAATTCTTTTTCATTATTGAATGCTTTCATCTGTCTTCTAAATGAATGAGCTAGTGGCAAAAATTTTCTGTGTCCAAGATAAGCCATCTTCTTTCCAAATTTTAAATGTATAGCTGATGTGTGTTCTCCACATATGGGGCATGCACAATATCCTTTGACACTACAACCGGCTAAATTATCATATGCAGGAAAATCGTTAATTGTCCACAAAAACATTGCTTTTAATGTGAATACTTCATCTCGATATGCATCATAACAGGGTACTCCATCATTCCAAAGAATTTTTAAATCATCTATTAAAGGAGTCAAATACACATCTATGTTGTACCCCAGTTGCTTTGGCCCAGATATTATCATGGTTAGCATAAAAAATTTACGTCTCATACATAACCAAGGTGGGAGATTGTATGTTGTCAATATTACAGAGCCAACAAGCTGTATTTTGCTATTCATTTCACTATGAGGATTTATTCCATCAGTTGATAGAGCAAGACGAAGGTTTCTCTCTTCACTTCCAAATTCAGGCCACAAATGATCGATCAATTTCCAAGATGGAGTATCAACAGGATGTCGTAACTTGCCATCAACTAATCTCTCATTAGCATGCCAAGTTAAATCCTTGGAAATTAACGTGCTATTGAACATCCTTTGAAATCGTGGAATTGGGAGAAAGTACCATATAACTTTAGCAGGGACTCCCTCTTTCACTTCCAACGAATTCTTATGTTTCATCCATCTTGACTCGTTACAGTGAGGACAATTAGATGCATCAGCGTATTCTTTCCTATATAAGCAACAATCATAGGGACATGCATGAATTTTTTCATACGTCATTCCCAAAGTGACTAACGTCTTCTTTGCTTCATACGTAGATGTCGGCAATTCATTCTTTTCAGGTAATATATCTTTCAATAAGGTCAACAACTCTGTAAAGCTAGTATCACTCCACTCAAATTTGGCTTTCAGGTGATACAATCTAACTAATGTACCTAACTTAGTTAATCTACTACATCCCCGGATATAGAGGGTTTTCGCAGATCTGCAAGCAACTTCTTAAATTTTTTTGGATCTTCTTCAAAATGTTGTTGTGCAGTTTCAACCATCTCCACAATGTTGTCATCAGAGTTCTCTTCATATACATGCTCATTAGTGGTGTAGTTTAAATTTGACTCTACATTGTTTCTAGAATGTCTATCAAGGGTTTCTCGTGCCAAATTGTGACGCCTTGAGGAAGAGGGTACATGAATGAGCCGAGCCCACATCCGAATGAGAGGATCCCGAGGATATGAAAGTATGGTGCAGAGAGTAAAAGGGGTACTGCGAGTGACCATGAGGATATGAAAGTATAATTGAGAAAGGCTTAAAAGATTTGATAGCTACTACCTATACCAACAAGGTGCACCTTCCTTTTGGTGGCTCAATCATAGGAACTCCACGATTAAGCGTGCTTGGCTTGGAGCAATCCTATGTTGGGTGACCTCTGAGGAATTTTTCTAGGAGCATGTGAGTGAGGACAAAACATGCCGAAAAGACCCCCGTGTTGGTTTGTGGGGATAGTGTCTTCACTCTTACAAGTAGTCATGGATGATAAGTGACGCAGCCAGGTCGCAGGAGATCCTGGGCCTGGGGCGTTACACAAATCCAATTATCATATCTTTGATCGATACCATACGCAATTAAGTGGTTCCTGACTACATTAATGTTGAGAATCTTCAGATTTACACACTTAACACACGGGCATCGTATAAAAGGTTTACCACTCGCATGTTCTTGTGCAAACTGAATAAAAGTGTCTACACCTTCTTCATACTCTTTAGAGAATCTATCTTTTGACATCCATAATTTGTCCATTATGTTATAACCTAATTAAATGAAGTCAATAGATATTTTTCAATTAATAAAATCAATCTAAGTCCTAAAAAAAGTAGAATAAACTACATATTTTTTCATGTTAACCATAACCAACTATAAGAACCCTAAAACTTAGGATGAACCTAATTAAGAAGGTTACTCAGCCATGCCGTCTACGCTGAAATTTCGGTAGCATAACGACATAACTAGGAGATAACCAAAATTTTTCCAAAACTTTTAAATCCAAACAAGCACTCCTTAAGGTACAATAAATGCCCAACCTCCAACAGACTTCAACAAACATTAGGTTGGGCTTCAAAAAAATAGAAACTCAACATGCTTTACACTTGCAAATAGACAGAAAATTTGTAAGTTACACTATTTCATGAACTCATTACAAGCACTATAACCATATTCTAGAAGAACATTCCTACAAGAAAATTTTAATTCATAACTTGACATTTTAATCAAGCCAATCATATCTTATGAGCAGTATGTGAAAATCAGATAATTGTTTCAGCCAATACCAAAAACAAAGAGATGCTCGTTTACAAATTTAGAGCAATTGTTAATGTTTCTTCTTAACATAATTGGTTTCAACACTAATGGATATCCACTTACGAAATTTAAATAGAAAGAGATGCTCATCTACTTAATAATAAAAGTAGAAAAGATGCACATATATGAATTTCACATTTACGAAATTTAAACTCTATGAATTACACATTTTTTAAAATTTTGCATATTCTTAATCTATCCTTAATCTATCATACTTAAAGTATTGATTTGAGGATATTGGAGAGTAGCTGAAAATAGAAATTCAAATAACCTACCAGATAACAAACCTGAGGGAGAGAGAACGGGGCTGAGAAACCTGAGAGACCGTGGCTGATTAGAAACTCGATAGAGAGAGACCCCAGTGATTTTCTTTTCAATTTGAAAAAGAGGAGAAGCAACTTTCGACAAGGGGTTGTGAGATCCGACGAGGGGCTGCGAGATTCGGCTCAAGTCCGACAGTGATTTCCGGTGAGGGTATGCGACTGTGATATCGAACGACTTCGTAAGTGGACTGTGATATGCGACAGTAAATTCGACTGTGATATGCGAGAGTGATATCCGGCGAGGGTATGCAACAACTCAACTTCAAACGACGACGACTTCACAGGTCAGCAACTTCAGGCGACTTCGAACGGCGGTGACAGCTCGACCTTCAGGTGAATCGGACGGCGACTTTGAACGGCAGAGACAGCTCGAGAGAGAGAGCTCGACGGAGACGAGGGAGAGAGCTCGACGGAAAGGGAGACGAGGGTCAGAACCTTCTGCCTTCCAAGTGATTCAGACGACGACGACAACTTTGAGAGAGAGAGCTTGACGGAGACGAGGGAGATGTGAGAGAGAGAGCTCGACGGAAAGGGAGAGTTCGATGGAGAGGGTGAGCTTCTGTTAATGGGAAAAGGGTTTAGGGTTCCTTTTTTTTTTAATAATAGGAAAGGTAAAACGGCGTCGTTTTACCTTTCCTAATTTTCGTTATTTTTTTTTAATTTTAAAAAAGCTAAACGACGTCGTTTAGCTTCAACACGACGTCGTTTAGCATGTTTCATTGACGGGCATTAACCGTCAATGAAAGAGCGATATATTGACGCTTTTTAACCGTCAATGAAAGGTGCATTTTTTTTAAAAAAATTATGAAAGCTAAACGACGTCGTTTAGCTTGAAAACGACGTCGTTTTGAAGGTTTAGTTGACGGGCATTACCCGGCAATGAAACGTACATATAATGACGGTTTCTAACCGTCAATGAAAGCTTCCACTATGCGTCAATAAAACAACCATTTATTGACGGATTTTAACAGTCAATAAAGCTAAAACAAGGGATTTTATTAATTTTGACGCAAAATTTTCGTAATTAACGTCAATAAAACTATATTTATTGACAGTTAATTGCAAAAATTTAAATTTATACATTTAATGACGCTTTATAACCATCAATATAAATGTTTTAAAATTAATAATGATTTTTAAAATGAATTTTGTCCTTTTGTTGACACTTTTTTTAGTCAAGCGTCAACAATTTGAAAAAGGAACGCGTCAATAAAGGCCTAATTTGTAGTAGTGTAAGTTTGTAATATACCAAGTTGAAATAAATAAAAGTTATTTTTCATCATTTTATGTCTCGCATATTTATAAACTTAATCCAATAAACTAAGCTCCAGGGTCATTGAAATATGAGAGAACTAGAACTTGATCGATGTGTAGTGAACACACGGGGAGGATCACGTTCGAGTTAATGACCCGAACGATCTACAATATATGGATAGGGTTCGAGACCTAATCCTGGATACGATGTGGATGTGACCCGCTTTGTATTAGATACAAACGAGGTGATCCAACTCGTTCATGTGGTTGACATGCGAGTGGGGGCATCCTGTGTAATGAGATTGTACAAGACCGGACCGTGAATTATTAGACTTACTGATGTAACACCGTTAAAAGTATAGGACTAATAACTTCGTAGATGACCAATAGTGACTCGACCTTAATCCTGAGCGTGTTACGGACTCCTGTCTACGGGGGTTTGTCCTTTGGCTAGTACGGGTGAGGGTGGTCATAGTTACTCATCCAATATGCCTATCTTCTCAGTGATAGGACCACGTAGGGAGCTCGAAAATTGACTACGCGAGATGGAATTCACTTGTTCATGATTTAAGGAAACTAGAGGGGTTGTTCCCTTAAGTGTTGTCTTCAGGGCTTGGACAACCGGTGCCCTGAAGGGAATGAGAATCCCAACGGAGCGGAAGACGATCGAATCGTCGTGGTATCGTTATGCTACTCGATTTCACTAAAATTAACTATCTATTAGTTTAGGCTAAACATATAAAAAGGGAAGGAAAAACAACAAGTACTAGAACACTTACTTGTTGTAGACGTGCTTCGATTTTTCCTTTCTGGTCACGAACTCTTCGTGTTCTCCCAACGATCTCGAACTTCTCGAACTCTTCTCTCGATCAAGAACAAACACTACCCTTTGGAATCTCGGTTGTTCTTCTTTTGGAAGAAGGAAAGTTGTGGGACTCTGGTGTTTTGGAGAAAGGAGGAGAAATTGAGAGAATTTTGAGAGAAAATTAAATCTCTTCTCTTTGGTGAAATCTAAAAAATGAGAGAATCCATTAAGAAACTCTTCTTGCAAAGGGTTTAAATAGTGGAAAATGATGGAGTTAAAATCTCCACATTATTACTATTTTACCACAACTATAGTTTATGCAAATCATATTTGCATAACCATATAATATAAGATATCTCATATCTCATCTTACAAATCATATTTGTATAATTGTGGATTTACTAAATTGAATCACATTCAATTTAATTTCTCTCAATTAATTTCTCCAATTAGCCCTAATTCAACAATTAGGTTAACCTATAGTTTATTGTGAATCTCATTCACATTAAACTATATATTATATCATTCATATCTCATATAAATGACATAAATGCCCTATAAGTGAAATTGAACACTTCAATTCACACCAAAACATTAACCCTTCTTTTAACCCAGTTTGAGCCAACCGAGGGACTTAATGGACCTACGTGACGAGCTCCAATGATCCGAGATTAACCTATCAAACTCTTTGACCCGGTTAATCAACCTTCATTAGCTACGATAACACCACCACTAAAGCCCGTGAATGCACTCCGTCGATGCGAATATTACGTGTCCACTGATATAACCAAATCCCATGAGTCGACCATTCACAGGTTGTTCGTAGACACTGCTGGGTCAAATTACCGTTTGACCACTGCGTCTACTTCTTGCTCCTTAAGTCCTCACTACTCCTCTAATGAACAACAACGTTGTAATGGTCCGACCATACACAACAACTCTCTCGTGCCAGTGAGAGAGTGTGCGCCCGTTGTCCAAGCCCTGGAGACAGCACTTAAGGGAACAACCCCTCTAGTTTCCCTAAAGGCGGAAGCGAGTGAATTCCATCTCGCGTAGTTAAGTTCCCAACTCCCTACTTGGTCCTGTCCCTGAGAAGATAGGCATATTGGGCGAGTAAATCGTGACCACCCTCACCCGTACTAGTCAAAAGGACGGACCCGCATGTGAGTCCGTAACACGCTCAGGATTCAGGTCGAGTCACTAATGGTCATCTATGAAGTTATTAGTCTTTACTGACAATGGTGTTACATCAGTAGGTCTAATAATTCACGGTCTGGTCTTGTACAATCTCATTGTACTGAATGCCCTCACTCGCATATCAACCACATGAACGAGTCAGATCACCTCGTTTATATCTTAATACAAAGCGGGTCGTATCCACAACGTATCCAGGATTAGGTCTCCAACCCTATCCATATACTGTAGACCGTTCAGGTCATTTACTTGAACGTGATCCTCCCTGTGTGTCCACTACACACCGTTCAAGTTCTATTTCTCTCATATATTCAATGACCCTGGAGCTTAGTTTATTGTCAAAGTTGTATAAAATGTGAGACACAGAAATGATGAAATGAATAACACTTTATTAATTTCAAATGTATATTTACAAACACGAGATTAGGACAATAATCCCAACACGCCCACCCTCTCACTGGCCCGAGAGGGATGTTGTTTATGGTTGAACCATGCAATGTAGTTTTTCATTAGAGGAGCAGTGGGACTTAAGAAGCAAGAGATAGACACAGGAGTAAAACGGTAATTTTACCCAACAGTGTCTACGAACAACCTGTGAAGGGTCGACTCACAAGCATTGGTTATATCGATGGACACAACTTGTCCTACAGTGATGGGAGTGCAGCTACAGGCTTTAGTGGAGTGTTACCGTAGCTAATGAATGTTGAATAACCGGGTCAAAGAGTTTGACAGGTTAATCTTGAATCATTGGAGCTCGTCATCTGTAGGTCCATTAGGTCCCTCAGTTGGCTCAAACTGGATAAATTGAGGGTTTACAGTTTGGTGTGAATTTGGAGTGTTCAAATTCATTATTTGGGTATTTATGTCATTTATATGTGATATAGGTTACATAACATATTATTTGATGTGAATGAGATTCATAATAAACTATAGGTTAGCCTAATTGATTAATTAGTGCTAATTTGGAGAAATTGAATTGAGAGAAATTAAATTGAATGTGGTTTAAGGTATCAGATTCCTTATTATATGTAATATGAAAATATGATTTGCATATTATAAGGTTGTGGTAAAATGGTGATTTGGTGGAGATTTCAACTCCACCACTCACCATTATATAAAGGCTTGGTGAGAAGCCTTTTGTAGTTCACTTGTTCAATTTTGGATTTGCTCTTGCAAGATCAAAGAACTCTCTCTCAAACTCTCTCTTCTCTCTCAAATTCTCTCCACTCAAAATCCAAAGGGAGTGCCATCACTCTCCCTCAACCGATCGAGAACAACAGAGAAGACCTTTTGGAGGTGTCACTTTTCTTCGTACGAGAGATCGTGATTGTAGAGATCGTAGTTGCGAAGAGGTTCGTGACCGAAGAAGAAAACTTTGAAGAAGTGTTCTTCAACAAGTAAGTACCTATTTACTTTATGTTTTCTTCTTAAATCAACATGTTTAGCCTAGGATTAAAGTTGTTTAATTCGATTTTAAGAAAGGAATTGCATAATGAACACCACGACGTTTCATGTCGTTTCTGCTGCGGGAGTTTCATTCCTTTCAATTGGTATCAGAGCCAAGTTGGCTATTTTGTTGTCCATTATGTATTTCTTAAAATTAGGTGGGTATGCTTTAATTCATGAGATGAATTTTAGTTTGCATGTTGGATGTTTCGGTTTTGGCACTTAAATTTTAGATTTACATTTTCGTTGATGTGATCAATGTAAGGGCCCGTTGTTTTGGGCAAATTGTATGTAAATCGAGTCTATAAATCCGTGTCGATCGTGGCAAGAGTTGTTGTGAAGAAATCATAGCGGAAACGAGCAAAATTCTGTGAAAAATAGCAAAGGAGTTATTGTACAATCGATGGCGTTGAGACGCTGTTCTTCGACGTCTCAACGCCATCCGCGTGGAAGATGGCTGTGTTGCAGAGCAACGTTGCGGCGCAAGGCGTTGCGTTTGCAACGCTGGGGCGTTGGGCGAGTGAAGCTTGATGCTGGATGCTGCAGCGTTGCAACACTGCGAGCGTAGTGGAGATGTGCACGAGATCTTTTCGCGCGTAGGGGGCAGATGGGAGTTATTGGTCGTTTTTTTATTTATTTTATTTTATTTTATTTGTAAAATGTGTTTATTAATTAATTTTATTAATTAATATTAATATAATTGTTATATTGATATTAATTAATTTAATTAAAGTCCCTAGGCTGCCAAAATCAGTCCAATATTGCTGTTTAATTAATTTTGTGCATGTGATGTATAAAATTTATTTTTCTATATGCATAGTGTATGTCATATAGATTAAAATCCCACCTTAGGTTAAACATTTCATGCATCATATTTATATTATAAGAGTTATAATACATAGTATGCATGATATGATTAGATTATAAGTGTTATAATATAATGTATGTTTTTAATTGAATTAATATAAGTGTTATATTTCTTAGATTAAAAGCATTCACATGCATTTTATACATGTGATGTATGTATATTATATAGTTTATTATTCATGTGATGAATGATCAAGCATTATTGTTGGGATTTATGCTCTAAACTTGTGTAATCTTGATCAATTAAATAAAGTGTTATTTGTTTTGATAAGATTACGATCTTGCTTTTATAAATCCAATAAACTAAGCTCCAAGGTTATAACGTTTATCTTGAAATCGGCAAATGGACACTACTATTTTGTGTTGAATTCAAGATTATAACCTAAATAGTCTATGGTATAAGAATAAGGTTGGAAACCTCATTTCGTAACACCATGGATGCGACCCACTTTGTAATTAATACAAATGAGGTAATCCAACTCATTCATGTAGTTGACATGCGAGTGGGGCATCCTGTATGAAGAGTTCATACAAGATGGATCGTGAAATTATTAGTCTAACCAAAGATAACACCAATTAATGAGGATAAGACTAGTAATTTATAGATGGTCATTAGTGGCTTGACTCGAATCTGAGCAAGTTAAGAACTCCGCTTATAGGGTTTGTCCTTAGACTAGTATGGTGAGAGTGGCCACATGGCCGACTCAATAAGCCTACCTTCTCGTGTGACGAGAACCTCGTAGGTAGTCTGCGAACTTAAGCTGTGCAAGATGGAATTCACTCATTCCTCATCGAGGAATTAGATAGGTTGTTCCCTTAAGAACCGACTCCAAGTCTTGAACAACGGGCCCCGCCTCTCATGAGGGTATGAGTCAAGGTACGACCTTAGACTTGTTGTTCATAGAGGATCGGTGGTGCTTAAGGATAAAAGAGGTAATCACGGGGTAAAACGGTAATTTGACCCAGCTATGATTACGAACAACCTGTGAAGGGTCGACTCATGGGTAATGACTATATCAATGGACACAATAATATCTACAGTGAGGAGAGTGCAACTGCAAGTCTATAGTGGAGGGACTTGTAGTTAATGAATATTGATTAGATGGATCAAAGAGTTTGATCAGTTAATCTCACATCATTGGAGCTCATGATCTATAGGTCCATTAGATCCCTCCGTTGGCTCAATATGGTAATATTGAGGGTATAAAGTTAGGAGTGAAATTGAAGTGTTCAATTTCATGCATGAGGAGTTATATCAATTATATATGATATACTTGATATAATATATAGTTTTAATGTGAATTAGATTCATATATAAACTATATACTAAAGAGAGATTAATTGAGGGGTAGGATGGTCATTTCCATCCTATTTCTCTATATATATGGTTGCATGAGATGCAACTAGGTTAAGGTTTTTGGAAAAGCTCTTTTGTTGTTGTTGGAAGAGTTCCAAGACAACAAAAACATCTCTCTCTCAAAAATACCTCACATCTCCTAAAGGGAACCCACCTTCCTCCCTCACCTAGAGAACAACGGAGAAGATCCGGTGGTCGTGTCTTCGCACGTTGGAGTTCTTGTTGCTGAGATCGTGAACGTGGAGAGAGGAGCACTTGAAGAAAGGTTCTTCAAAGGAAAATACTTGCTGCCCAAACTCTTATTATATGCTTAATCCATGTTTTACATTCTTGAATTTTCCGTTGTAACTAAATCAAGAGCGCGCGATTCGCAATCCCTTCCGTTGCGGGGACTTCGATTCCCTTCAATTGGTATCAGAGACCAATTGTTTTCTTGATTTATGTTCTGGAATTTTCAAGAAGAAGGTGGGATTTACTGTTTTTTGCATGAGATGTATGAACGGTTTTTGCAAAATTAGATGTTTTCAATTTTGTCACTTAGATTTACAATTTCCATTGAAATGTTCAATGTGCGGTCCGGTGTTTTGGGCAAATTTAATTGTAAATCGAGTCCGTAAGTCCGTGGTCGATCGAGGCAAAGCGATTCTTTGAGAAGATCGGAGCGAAACGAGCAAGGAATAGTGATTCCATGTGTTGTTCTCGCGGAATGGCGTTGTAACGCGCCTCAGCGTTAACGCCATCGCGCAGCGCGCGGTGGAGAGAAGATGACGGTGTTGCAACGCCGCCTCGATGTGTTGCAACGCCGGCGAAAATGACAAAAGCGTTACAGTAACGCCGAATACGTTTCACGCGAGGAGCAACAAAAGTAAAACGAAAATTTTAATATATTTAATTATAAAAACGTTTTATATTTAATATATTTAATATATTTAATTTTAATTAATATAATTAGATTATATTAATTAAAATTATTTATAGGGTGCAAAAATTGGTCTAATTTTTGCTATTTTAATTATGCAATTGTTGTGTAATTATTGCCATGCATAGTGTATGCTTGAATTTTAGAAATCTCACCTTAGGTTAAGCATTTTCATGCATCATTTATAATATAAGGAGTTATATTATATAGTTTGCATGATTAATTAATATAAGGTTGTTATATTAATTTTGGACAGCATTGACATGCATTATTTTTCATGAGATGAATATGCTATGAATGTTTTATTATTCATGTGATGAATGATCAAGCACTATAACATAGTATGCATATCACCTAAGGTTAATTATTAGTTTTAAAGTGTTTAGAACTTGGAAATAATAGACCTTAGGTTATCTAGTTCTAATTAGATTAGAATTAGGAACCAAGTAATTTATAAGCTATGATTAAAAGAGGAACTCGTCTAAGGAAAGTTTCATGTCTAGGTTTGGGTATTTAAGTCGACGGAAACGGAACACCCCTACCGAAATCGACTGGGAGTGAAATTTAATCAGAGAGTCTTATAAATTACAGTAGCGTCAGCAGGTTTATTAAGGGGTTAATAAACTAGAAATCCTAGGTTTAATATAAAGAGTTATATTAACAAACTTAGGATAAAATCAATATAAGAGTTATATTGATCATCAACATAAGAGTTATGTTGATAGAGTTAGGTAAAACCATTAGCCGGGTTTTAGCCTAAGAAAGATTCCTATAGATTTAAAGTATTCAGTGGGAGGAAAAAGTGTATGAGATACATATTTTTCCACCTACGCTATCTCCGGGAAGTTCACACCATGAGACTCATACTTGGCCTCGTGGCGCAAACGGGAGCGTCCCCCTTCGGATGGTGTTTGTATGAGTCAATACCAAGGTGAATGGA
The DNA here is from genome assembly GCA_036507285.1 of Trichosanthes cucumerina. Lineage (NCBI taxonomy): Eukaryota > Viridiplantae > Streptophyta > Magnoliopsida > Cucurbitales > Cucurbitaceae > Trichosanthes > Trichosanthes cucumerina. Next base: position 98,306,049 of record CM071835.1, on the reverse strand, counting down.
TAGGGTACTTATAGTGAGTGGGAGTAGGTTTAGTGAAAACAAAACCTACGGTCTCTTTTGTCGGTTTACACCGTTAGACCACTATGGTCAGCCTGCTTGTTTGGCTGGACTGCACAATCCCTCTCGGAGGAGGGCTTGATCATAGGGGATCTAACATAGTAGACACCCAAAAAGGATAAAGATTTCCTTAGACTATTTTCCAATCTAGTCCTCCCTTCGGCGGATTCTATTGGATCGAGACTCTGGGATCTAAAGACAAAGGGTTACACTCACGGGGTACATAAGTTGTGTATGTATTCAGACCGAAAAAATGGTAACTAAAACCTATAGGAATAAGAGTTATTCTGGTGTTAGGTTTTGGTCAAGAGTGTCTTGATCCAGAGGAGGAGTGTTTTTGATTACCCTTCGGTGTCATACATTCTAAACCTTTGGAGTATCATTGCAAATTATAAATGGCCTAGGAATCATTTGATAATTAGCTAAAACATGATTGGATTAGAGTTATAGCAAGAAACTCATACAAGTTTGTTTGTAATTTTTTCAAACAAAAATGTCTAGCTCTATAATTTCCTTATTGGGTGCGAAAAAGTTAACCGGAGAGAATATGATGACATGGAAAAACAAACTCAACACTATTTTGGTAGTGCATGATCTCGAAGTTTGTGCTAACCGAGGAGTGTCCTCGGTGCTGTGCTCGAATGCGTCACTTAAATGTTCGTGATGCATATGATCGATGGATCAAGGCCAATGATAAGGCCAAGGTCTACATCCGCAAGTATATCTCGACATATTAGCCAAGAAGCATGAGGCATGATTACCGCCAAGGAAATAATGGATTCTGTGCAGGGTATGTTTGGACAACAGTCCACACAAGCCCGACATAATGCCCTAAAGTACATATTCAACTCGAGGATGCCAGAGGGTACATTTGTTCGGGATCATGTCCTGGATATGATGGTACACTTTAACATCGCGGAGTCGAATGGTGCTTCCATCAATGAGTCGAGCCAGGTCAACTTCATTCTGGAAACCCTTCCAGATAGTTTCCTGCAGTTTAGAAGTAATGCTGTTATGAACAAGCTTACTTTTAATCTTACCTCCCTTCTGAATGACTCCATACCTTTCAATCTTTGATGAAAATTCATGGATCGAAAGGTGAGGCAAATGTTGCCAGTAGGAGTTATCACAGAGGTTCGACCTCTGGGACAAAAACAGTGGCTTCATCTTCTTCTAACTTGAGAGGTAAGAAGAAGAACATGAAGAAGGTTGGTAAAGGGAAACAGGCTGACAAAGCTGCCGCCCAGAAGGGCAAGAAAGTCAAAGACGTTGCTGACAAAGGAAAGTGTTGCCACTGCAACGAAGACGGGCATTGGAAACGAAATTGTCCGAAGTACATTGCATAAAAGAAGAAGGAAGGTAAATATGATTTACTTTGCCTAGAAGCTTGTTTAGTGGATAATGATAAACCAGTTTGGATACTTGATTCAAGCGCCACTAATCATGTTTGCTCTTCTTTTCAGGGAATTGATTCCTGGCAACAGCAACAACAAGGAGAGATAACGCTCCGGGTTGGAAATGGAGAAGTCGTCTCAGATGTAGCAGTAGGCACAATGAAGCTTTATTTTGGCAAGAAATATATATTGTTGGACAATATATTAGTGATACTAGGGTTTACTAGAAACCTTATTTTCATTTCTTGCCTTATTGAACAATGTATTTCTGTTTCCTTTTCTATGAATAAAGTGTTTATTTTAAAGAAAAGTTTAGAAATATGTTCAGCTTCATTAGAAAATCGATTGTATGTTTTAAGGCCTAATTCAGTCAAAATGGTTTTGAACACTGAATTATTTAAAACTGCACACACACAAACTAAGAAACGAAAAATTTCTCATAAAGAAAATGCTCATTTTTGGCATCTAAGATTAGGTCACATTAATCTCAATAGGATTGAGAGATTGGTAAAGAACAGACTTCTAAACGAGTTAGAAAAAAAATTCCTTACCAGTATGTGAATCCTGCCTAGAAGGCAAAATAACTAAAAGACCTTTTAGTGGAAAATGTTATAGAGCCAAAGATACTCTAGAGCTTATACATTCAGACCTTTGTGGTCTGATGAATGTTAAAGCCAGGGGAGGATATGAATATTTCATCTCTTTTATAGATGATTATTCCAGATATGGGCATATTTACCTAATGCACCACAAGTCTGAAACACTTGAAAAGTTCAAGGAATTCAAGACTGAGGTTGAAAATCAATTAGGTAAAAGAGTTAAAACACTTCGATCGGATCGAGGTGGAGAGTACATGGATTTAAAATTCGTAACTATATGATAGAACATGGAATTACATCCCAACTCTCGGCTCCCAACACACCACAAAGAAAAGCGGTGTATCGGAAAGGGGAAATAGAACCTTGTTCGACATGGTTCGATCAATGATGAGTTATGCTCATCTTCCTAGTTCCTTTTGGGGTTATGCAGTGGAGACTGCAGTATACATTTTGAATAGTGTGCCCTCCAAAAGTGTTTCTGAAACACCTTTTGAACTTTGGAAAGGACGTAAAGGTAGTTTATGTCACTTCAGAATATGGGGTTGTCCAACACATGTGCTTGTGACAAATCCAAAGAAGTTGGATTCACGTTCAAAGTTGTGCCTATTTGTAGGATACCCAAAAGAAACAAGAGGTGGTTTATTCTATGATCCTAAGGAAGATAAGGTCTTTGTGTCGACAAATGCCACTTTCTTGGAGGAGGACCACAAACCAAAAAGTAAGGTAGTGTTGAGTGAGTTAGACGAAACAATAGCAAAGGTTGCTAATAAGAACACTAATACGTCAACAAGAGTTGTTGATACTAGTTTGTCTAGTCAAGAGGGTCCATCTCAAGAGTTGAGTATGCCTCGACGTAGTGGGAGGGTTGTGATGCAGCCTGACCGTTACATGGGTTTAGCTGAAACCCAAGTTGTTATACCAGATGACAACTGCGAGGATGCATTGACTTATAATCAAGCAATGGTTGACATTGACAAAGACAAATGGGTCATAGCCATGGACCAAGAAATGGAGTCTATACACTTCAATTTTGTTTGGGATCTTGTAGATAAGCCTGATGGGGTGAAACCTATAGGTTGTAAATGGATCTACAAGAGAAAACGTGGTGTAGATGGGAAAGTGCAAACCTTTAAAGCTAGACTAGTAGCAAAGGGTTATACCCAGGTTGAAGGAGTTGACTTTGAGGAAACCTTTTCACCTGTTGCTATGGTAAAGTCTATCTGTATCCTTCTTGCCATTGGCACATATTATGACTATGAGGTATGGCAAATGGATGTCAAGACAGCCTTTTTGAATGGCAATCTTGAGGAAACCATCTACATGGACCAACCCAAAAGGTTCATTAAACCAGGACAAGAGCAAAAGGTTTGCAGGCTTAAAAGGTCGATTTATGGACTGAAACAAGCCTCTAGGTCCTGGAATATAAGATTTGATGAGGCTATCAGATCTTATGGTTTTGACCAGAATGATGATGAACCTTGTGTCTACAAGAAAATCATCAATAGTTCTGTCGCTTTCCTAATGTGTGGATAATATTCTACTCATTGGAAATGATGTAGGTTATCTTACTGACATCAAGGAATGGCTAGCAACGCAATTCCAAATGAAAGATTTGGGTGATGCGCAGTTTGTTCTTGGGATCCAGATTGTCCGGAACCGCAAGAATAAAACACTAGCCTTGTCTCAAGCATCATACATAGACAAAGTGTTGTCAAGGTTTAAGATGCAAGATTCCAAAAAGGGCTTGTTGCCTTTTAGACGTGGAATCCATTTATCTAAGGAACAGTGTCCTAAGACACCTCAAGGAGTTGAGGATATGAGACGGATTCCTTACGCATCAGCTGTTGGGAGCCTGATGTACGCCATGTTGTGTACTAGGCCCGACATCTATTTTGCGATTGGGATGGTGAGAGGTATCAATCCAATCCAGACTTGAACCTTTGGACAATGGTTAAAATGATCCTTAAGTATCTTTGAGAACAAGGAACTACATGCTTGTGTATGGGGCTAAGGATTTGATCCTTACAGGATACACGAATTCTAACTTTCAGACTGATAAAGATTCTCGGAAATCTACATTAGGGTCAGTTTTCACTCTTAACGGAGGAGCTGTAGTATGGCGAAGCGTCATGAAAGGATGCATCGCTGATTCCACCATGGATGTCGAATATGTAGCAGCTTGTGAAGCAGCTAAGGAGGCCGTTTGGTTAAGGAAATTTATGCTAAATTTGGAAATTGTTCCAAATATGACTTTGCCCGTCACACTATATTGTGATAACAGTGGTGCAGTGGAAAATTCGAGGGAACCCCGAAGTCACAAGAGGGGAAAGCACATAGAGCGGAAGTATCATCTCATCTGGGAGATCGTGCATAGAGGAGACGTGATTGTCACGAAGATAGCCTCAGAGCACAACATTGCTGATCCTTTTACAAAGGCTCTCACGACTAAAGTATTTGAGAGTCACCTAGAAGGTCTAGGTTTACAAGTCTTCCCCAACTAAGGCAAGAGGGAGTATTTTGTACAAAAGGGTTTAAATGCCCTAGTTTATTGTATTTACATTAATGTAATATTTAATACTCCACAAGCTTTAGGTCAAGTGGGAGATTGTTGGGATTTATGCCCTAAACTTGTGTAATCTTGATCAAAAGTGTTATTTGTTTTGATAAGATTACAGTCTTGCTTTTATAAATCTAATAAACTAAGCTCCAAGGTTATAACGTTTATCTTGAAATCAGTGTAGTGGACACTATTTGGGTTGAATTCAAGATTATAACCTAAATAGTCTATGGTATAAGAATAAGGTTGGAAACCTCATTCTGGTAACACCATGGATGCGACCCACTTTGTAATTAGTACAAATGAGGTAATCCAACTCATTCATGTAGTTGACATGCGAGTGGGGCATCCCTGTATGAAGAGTTCATACAAGATGGATCGCGAAATTATTAGTCTAACGAAGATAACACCGTTAATGAGGATAAGACTAGTAATTTATAGATGGTCATTAGTGACTTGACCTGAATCCTGAGCAAGTTAAGAACTCCTGCTTATAGGGGTTTGTCCTTAGACTAGTATGGGTGAGAGTGGCCTGTAGTCGACTCAATAAGCCTACCTTCTCAGGGACAGAACCTCGTAGGTAGCTGGGAACTTAACTGTGCAAGATGGAATTCACTCATTCCTCTACTGAGGAATTAGATAGGTTGTTCCCTTAAGAACTGTTAATCTCACATCATTGGAGCTCATGATCTGTAGGTCCATTAGATCCCTCCGTTGGCTCAATATGGTAATATTGAGGGTATAAAGTTAGGAGTGAAATTGAAGTGTTCAATTTCATGCATGAGGAGTTATATCAATTATATATGATATAATTGATATAATATATAGTTTTAATGTGAATTAGATTCATATATAAACTATATACTAAAGAGAGATTAAATGAGGGGTAGGATGGTCATTTCCATCCTATTTCTCTATATATATGGTTGCATGAGATGAAACTAGGTTAAGGTTTTTGGAAAAGCTCTTTTGTTATTGTTGGAAGAGTTCCAAGACAACAAAAACATCTCTCTCTCAAAAATACCTCACATCTCCTAAAGGGAACCCACCTTCCTCCCTCACCTAGAGAACAACGGAGAAGATTCGGTGGTCGTGTCTTCGCACGTTGGAGTTCTTGTTGCTGAGATCGTGACCGTGGAGAGAGGAGCACTTGAAGAAAGGTTCTTCAAAGGTAAATACTTGCTGTCCAAACTCTTATTATATGCTTAATCCATGTTTTACATTATTGAATTTTCTGTTGTAACTAAATCAAGAGCGCGCGATTCGCAATCGCTTCCGCTGCAGGGACTTCGATTCCCTTCAATTATAGTATAGCAATGCATGTAACCTAAGTTAATTATTAGTTTAAAGGTTTAGAACTTGAATAATTAGACTTAGGTTTTCTGGTTCTAATAAGATTAGAATTAGGAAATCAAATATGACTTATGAATAGTGACTAGTTAGTAATTCTGTCTAAGCAAGGTTCTGTCTAGGCTGGGGTATTTAAGCTGACGCTTTGCGGAACACCCCTACTTGGGAACTGACCTGGGAGTGAATTTGGTCCGGAGATTCATAGGTTATATTCTCGTGAGTGGCGTTTAATTAAAAGTTGATTAAATCACTCACATAGACCTAAGTTATAATGTGATTATAAACTTAGGCTAATCCAATATAAGTGTTATATTGGTAGACTTAAGTAAATATTAACCGATTTATCTAGGTCAATCCCGATTAACTTAAAATGTTGAGTGGGAGAAAATAAAGTGTATAAGGTACATTTAATTTTCCATCCACAAATCTCCGTTAAGTTCACACCGTGAGATCCATACTCGACCTCGTGGCGCAAATGGGAGCGTCTCCCTGCGGATGGTATTTGTATGGGTCAATATCAACGTGAATGTAGAGAGTACTTATAGTGAGTGGGAGCGGGATCTGTGAAAATGAGACCCACGATTTCTATTATCGATTCACACCGTGAGACGCCTATGATCAACCTGCTAGTTTGTCCTGGACCAGACAATCCCTTCGGAGGTCCTTGATCATGGGAGTCAGAACACTTTGAATTCCCGAAAGGGATACAATTTCCTTGTTGGTTTTCCTTCGTAGTTCTCCCTTCGGTGGCTATTGTTTGGACGGATACATGAAAATTTAAAGATAGAGGGTGACACTCACAGAATTCTTTAAGAGTTAATGGATTCAGATCGAATAATGGTAACTGGATGCCTAATGAAATAAGAGTTATTCTGGTATTAGGGTTTGGTCGAGAAAGTCTTGTCCCAGAGGAGGAGTGTTTTTGTCTACCCTTCGGTGGCAGTCATTCTAAACCTTTGGGGCATCATTGCAATTTTTTAATGACCTAGGGATCATAGAATAAAAATTTGCTAAAACTTGATTGGATTTCCAAAGTTTTTGCGAGACTGATTCAAAGTTTTTCTTATTTCAGCAAACATGTCTAGTTCAATTATCGCCCTATTAGCTTCTAATAAACTCGTAGGCGATAATTTTCAAACGTGGAAAAACAATATTAACACAATATTAGTAACTGAAGACCTTAAGTTCGTGCTCACTGAGTAGTGTCCTCAGTTGCCAGGCTCGACCGCATCGCGAAGCGTTCGTGATGCGTACGATCGGTGGATCAGGGCCAATGAAAAGCCCAAGGTCTACATAATTGCAAGCTTATCTGAAGTTTTGGCAAAGAAGCATGAGGTGATGATCACCGCTAAGGAGATCATGGAATCATTGCAGGATATGCTTGGACAACAGTCCTTTCAGGTCCGCCATGATTCCCTCAAACACGTCTTCAATGCAAGGATGAAGGAGGGGACGTCTGCCCGTGAACATGTTTTGGACATGATGACCCATTTCAACCTGGCAGAGATGAATGGGGTTTCGATCGAAGAGTCGAGCTAGGTAAACTTTATCATGGAGAGTCTTTCGAAGAGTTTCCTGCAGTTTCGTAACAATGTTGTTATGAACAAAATTAGCTACAATCTGACCTCCTTACTCAATGAACTGCAGAACTTCCAGTCCTTGATGCGAGTTAGTGTTGGGATGTTTGTCCTAATCTAGTTCTGTTTGTAAATTAACATTTGAAATTAATAAAGGTTATTTATTTCATCATTTTGTGTCTCACATTTATTACAAACTTTGTCCAATAAACTAAGCTCCAGGGTCTTTGAATATATGAGAGAACTAAAACTTGAACAGTGTGTAGTGGACACACATGGAGGATCACGTTCGAGTAAATGACCCGAACGATCTACTGTATATGGATGAGGTTGGAGACCTAATCCTGGATACGCTATGGATGCGACCCGGTTTGTATTAAGATACAAACGAGGTGATCTGACTCGTTCATGTGGTTGACATGCGAGTGGGGGCATCCTATACAATGAGATTGTACAAGACCGGATCGTGAATTATTAGACCTACTGATGTAACATCGTTAACAGTATGGACTAATAGCTTCGTAGATGACCATTAGTGACTCGACCTGAATCCTGAGCGTGTTACAGACTCCTGTCTGCTGGTGAGGGTGGTCACAGTTACTCATCCAATATGCTTATCTTCTCAGGGACAGGACCAAGTAGGGAGCTGGGAACTTAACTACGCGAGATGGAATTCACTCGTTCCCGCCTTTAAGAAAACTAGAGGGGTTGTTCTCTTAAGTGTTGTCTCCAGGGCTTGGACAACGGGCGCCCACCCTCTCACTGGCCCGAGAGGGGTGTTGTATATGGTTGGACTATTACAACGTTGTTGTTCATTAGAGGAGTAGTTGGGACTTAAGAAGCAAGAAGTACACACAGGGGTAAAATGGTAATTTGACCCAGCAGTGTCTACGAACAACCTGTGAAAGGTCGACTCATGGGCATTGGTTATATCAATGGACACATCATGTCTTACACTGAGGGGAGTGCAGCTACGGGCTTTAGTGGAGTGTTACCGTAGCTAATGAATGTTGATTAACCGGGTCAAAGAGTTTGATAGGTTAATATCGGATCATTGGAGCTCGTCACTGTAGGTCCATTAGGTCACTCGGTTGGCTCAAACTGGATTAAAAGAAGGTTTACTATTTTGATATGAATTGAAGTGTTCAAGTTCATTATAGGGTATTTATGTCATTTATATGAGATATGAATGATATAATATATAGTTTAATGTGAATGAGATTCATAATAAACTATAGGTTAGCCTAATTGTTGAATTATGGCTAATTTGGAGAAATTAGGTTGAGAGATATTAAATTGGATGTGATTCAATTTAAAAATTCACAATATTGCAAATGTGATTTGTAAAATGAGATATTAGATATCTTATAACATATTTGCATAACCTATAATTGTGGTAAAATGGTAAATAGGTGGAGATTTCAACTCCACCTATCACCATTATATAAACCTCTTTGCAAGAAGATGAGGCTTAAGCTCATTTTTGGAATTCTCACCAAAAGAAACTCTAACTTCTCTCTCAAACTCTCTCTAAATTTCTCCTCCCAAACCAAAAGGAAAGGATCCCACTATCCTCCTTCTTCCTAAAGTAGAACAACCGTGTAGCCTAGTGGAGGTATTCGATCGGTGTTCGTGTGAAGAGATCGAGGTCGTTGAGATCGAAGAGACCACGAAGAGTTCGTGAACGGAAAGGAAACTTTGAAGAACGTCTTCAACAAGTAAGTACTTGTTATTTTTCCTTTCATAGGTTGTATGTTTAGCCTAAATTATATGATAATTAGTTTTTACGAAATTAAGTTACAGAACATCATCACGACGATTCGATCGTCTTCCGCTGCGCTGGGACTTTTATTCCCTTCAGTAAGGGGACCGGAGGTTGAGGCAAATGTTGCCTACAGGTCCTATCACAGGGGTCTGACCTCTAGGACTAAGTCTGCAGGTTCTTGAGGCCTGAAAGGGAAGAAGAAGAAATTGAGAAAGGGTAAAGCTGACCGCGCTGCCGCCTAGAAGGGCAAAAAGGTCAAGGAAGTTGTGGAGAAAGAAAAGTATTTCCACTGCAACGGGGATGGTCACTGGAAGATAAACTGTCTCAAGTTCCTTACCGATAGGAAGAAAGAAGGTAAATGTGATTTACTGGTTACAAAAATCTATTTAGTGGAGAGTAATGACTCTGTTTGGATACTGGATTCAGGCGCCACTAACCATGTTTGTTCTTCTTTTCAGGGAATTAGTTCCTGGCAGCGGCTGCGAGAGGGTAAGATAACACTACGGGTTGGATCTTGGGAGGTTGTCTCTGCTGCAGCGGTCGACAAAGTGAAGCTATTTTTTGGCGGGAAGTACTTATTATTAGATCATTTGTACATAGTACCAGGATTTACTAGAAACCTAGTTTTCATTTCCTGCCTTATTGAACATTGTATTTCAGTTTCTTTTGAATTAAATAAAGCGTTTATTTCTTTCAAAGGCAACTTATTATGTTCTGCTTCACTTGAGAGTAATCTTTATGTTTTAAAGCCTAATTCGGTCAAAAGTGTTTTGAATACTGAATTCTTTAAACGGCTGAAACACGAACTAAAACAATAAAAGTTTCTCCAAAAGAAAATGCCCATCTTTGGCATCTAAGGTTAGACCACATAAACCTCAATAGGATTGAGAGACTAGTGAAGAGTGGACTTCTAAGCGAGTTGGAAGAAAACTCTTTACTGATTTGTGAGTCATGCCTTGAAGGCAAAATGAACAAACGTCCTTTTAGTGGAAAAGGATATAAAGCCAAAGAGCCTCTTGAGCTTATACATTCTGACCTATATAGTCCGATGCGTGTTAAAGCACGAGGAGGTTACGAATACTTTGTATCTTTCATAGATGATTATTCAAAGTATGGGTACATTTACCTAATGCATAGGAAGTCTGAAACTCTTGAAAAGTTCAAGGAGTACAAGACTGAGGTTGAGAACCTGTTAGGTAAAACGATTAAAACACTTCGATCGGATCGAGGTGGAGAGTACATGGACACTGAATTCCGGGACTATATGATAGAACATGGAATTACGTCTCAACTCTTAGCACCTGGTATGCCACAAAAGAATGATGTATCGGAGAGGAGAAACAAAACCCTGTTGGATATGGTTCGGTCGTTGATGAGCTATGCTCGTCTCCCTGATTCTTTTTGGGGTTACACAGTGGAGACTGCGGTTTACATTTTGAACAACGTTCCATCGAAGAGTGTTTCAGAAACACCTTTCGAACTCTGGAATTGACGTAAAGGTAGTTTACACCATTTCAGGATTTGGGGATGCACGACCCATGTGTTGGTGTCAAACCCGAAGAAGTCGGAACTCCGTTCAAAGTTGCCTCTTTGTAGGTTACCCTAAAGAGACCAGAGGTGGTCTGTTTTTTTATCCTAAGGAAAAAAGGGTGCTTGTGTCGACAAACACCACTTTCCTTGAGGAAGACCACGTCAGGGATCACTTACCAAGGAGTAAGATTGTGTTAAATGAAATGGACAGTACATCAACAAGAGTTGATGATGGGGCTAGTACATCAACAAGTTTTGTTGATCCTAGCTTGTCTAGTCAAGTCCGTTCTCAAGAGTTGAGAATGCCTCGACGTAGTGAGAGGGTTGTGAGACAGCCTGAATGTTACATGGGTTTAGCTGAAACCCAAGTCGTCACCCCTGATGATGACTGAGAGGATCCATTGACCTATGATCAGGCAATGGCAAACGTTGACAAAGACGAATGGATTAAAGCTATGAACCAGGAAATGGAGTCGATGTACTTCAATTCCGTCTGGGAGCTTGTGGACCAACCGGATCGGGTCAAACCTATTGGTTGCAAGTGGATCTACAAGTGTAAACGTGGCAAAGGGGTTTACCTAGGTTGAAGAGGTTGACTATAAGGAAACCTTTTCTCCTGTTGCCATGGTAAAGTCTATCAAGATCCTGTTGGCCATTGTCGCATATTATGACTATGAGGTATGGTAGATGGATGTCAAGACGACCTTTCTGAATGGCAATCTTGATGAGACCATCTACATGGACCAACCGAAGGGGTTCATTGCCCAAGGCCAAGAGCAAAAGGTTTGTCGGCTTCACAGGTCTATTTATGGACCGAAACAAGTCTCGAGGTCTTGGAATATAAGGATTGATGAGGCAATCAAATCTTATGGCTTTGATTAGAATGTTGATGAGTCTTGTGTTTACAAGAAAATCGTAAACAACACTGTCACATTTCTGATATTGTATGTGGATGATATCTTGCTCATTGAGAATGAGGTAGGATTTCTTACTGACATTAAGGAATGACTGGCTTCACAATTCCAAATGAATTAAGATTTGGGAGAGGCCCAGTATGTTTTAGTTATCCAGATAGTCTGAAACAGGAAGAACAGAACGCTAGCCATGTCTTAGGCATCTTATATTGACAAAATGTTGTCTAGATATAAGATGTAGAACTCCAAGAAGGGCTTGTTGCCTTTCAGGCATGAGGTTCACCTATCTAAGGATCAATGTCCTAAGACGCCTCAAGAGGTTGAGGATATGAAACGAATCTCCTATGCTTCAAATTTGTGGGGGAGCCTCATGTATATGTCTTGCCGTACTAGGCCCGACATCTGTTATGGCGTTGGGATTGTCAGTAGGTATCAATCCAATCCAGGGTTAGATCACTGGACAACCGTTAAGGCAACCCTCAAGTATCTTAGGAGAACGAGGAACTACAACGTTGTGTATGGAACTAGGGGTTTGATCCTTACAGGATACACATACTCTGACTTTCAGACCGATAAGGATTCTAGAAAATCTACTTCGGGGTCAGCATTCATTCTAAACGGAGGAGCTATAGTGTGGCGAAGCATCAAGCAGGGATGCATCGTGATTCCATGATGGAAGCCGAGTATGTTGCGGCTTGTGAAACTACAAAGGAAGCTATTTGGCTTTGGAAGTTCATGATGGATTTGGAAGTTGTTCCAAATATGAACTTGTCAATTACCCTGTTTTGTGACAACAGTGGTGCAGTAGCCAACTCGAGTGAACCTCAGAGTCATAAAAGGTGCAAGCATATTGAGCGCAAGTATCACCTGATACGGGAGATTGTGCACCGCAGAGACGTGACAGTCACGCAGATAGCGTCGGAGCACAACGTTACTGATCCATTTACAAAGGTCCTCACGGCTAAGGTTTCTTAGGGTCACCTAGAGAATCTAGGTCTTTGAATGCTTCCTGACTATGGCAAGTGGGAGTATTGTAAAAGGGTATTCAATGCTCTAGTTTATTGTATTATTATCGTACGTTTGAGAAATGTATTTTTTACTCACTCCACTAGCTTAGTCCAAGTGGGAGTTTGTGGGGATGTATGTCCTAATCTCGTATAAGTTTGTAATATACCAAGTTGAAATAAATAATAGTTATTTTTCATCAATTTGTGTCTCGCGTATTTATAGACTTAATCCAATAAACTAAGCTCCAGGGTCATTGAAATATGAGAGAACCATAACTTGAACGGTATGTAGTGGACACACGGGGAGGATCACGTTCGAGATAATGACCCGAACGGTCTACAGTATATGGATAAGGTTCGAGACCTAATCCTGGATACGCTGTGGTTGCGACTCGCTTTGTATTAGATACAAACGAGGTGATCTGACTCGTTCATGTGGTTGACATGCGAGTGGGGGCATCCTGTGCAATGAGATTGTACAAGACTGGACCGTGAATTATAAGACCTACTGATGTAACACCGTTAACAATATGGGACTAATAACTTCGTAAATGACCATTAGTGACTCGACCTGAATCCTGAGCGTGTTACGGACTCCTGTCTGCGGGGTCTATCCTTTGACTAGTATGGGTGAGGGTGGTCACAGTCACTTGCCCAATATGCCTATCTTCTAAGGGACAGGACTAAGTAGAGAGCTGGGATCTTAACTACGCGAGATGGAATTCACTCGTTCCCGCCTTTATGGAAACTAGAGGGGTTGTTCCCTTAAGTGTTGTCTCTAGGGCTTGGACAACGGGCGCTCACCCTCTCACTGGCACGTGAGGGGTGTTGTGTATGGTTGGACCATTACAACGTTGTTGTTCATTAGAGTAGCAGTGGGGACTTAAGGAGCAAGAAGTAGACACAGGGGTAAAACGATAATATTGACCCGACAATGTCTAAAAACAACCTGTGAAGGGTCGACTCATGGGCATTAGTTATATCAGTGGACACAACTTGTCTTACACTGCAGGAGTGCAAGTACGAGCTTTAGTGGAGTGTTACCGTAGCTAATGAATGTTGATTAACCGGGTCAAAGAGTTTGACAGGTTAGTTTCGGATCATTGGAGCTCGTCATTGTAGGTCCATAAGGTCCCTATTGGCTCAAACTGGACTAATAGAAGGTTTACATTTTTTGTGTGAATTTTAAGTGTTCAAGTTCACTAAAGGGCAATTATGTCATTTATATGTGATATGAATGACATATTATATAGTTTAATGTGAATGAGATTCATAATAAACTATAGGTTAGGCTAATTGTTGAATTAGGGCTAATTAGGAGTAATTAGATTGAGAGAAAGTAAATTGAATGTGTTTCAATTTAAAAATTCATAATTATACAAATGTGATTTGTAAAATGAGATATGAGACTTCTTATTATATGTGGTTATGCAAATATGGTTTGCATAACCTATGGTTGTGGTAAAATGGTAAATAGGTGGAGATTTCAACTCCACCTATCACCATTATATAAACTCCTTTGCAAGAAGGGTTGGTAAGGCAATTTGCTCATTTTTGGATTTTCTCTCCAAAAGCAATTGACATTCTCTCTTAAACACATATCTCTCAAAAACTCTCCTCCCTACACCAAAGAAGAGAATCCCATCATTCTCCTTCTACCAAATGTAGAACAACCGAGTAATCGAGTGGAAGTATCCAGTTCGTTGGATTATTCGAGGAGTTCGAGATCGTTGAGAAGAACACGAAGAGTTCGTGATCGGAGGAAGAAATCGTGGAGAAAGGTTCTTCAACAAGTAAGTAACTTACTGTTTTTCCTTCTTTAATAAGCATGTTTAACCTAATTCTATATGATAGTTTGATTTTAAGAAAACGAATTGCACAACGATAGAACGACGATTCGATCGTCTTCCGCTGCGTGGAGATTCTCATTCCCTTCAATTGGTATAAGAGCAAGGTTGGCTTCTCGTTGTGCATTTGTTTTTTCTTAAAATTAGGTGAGTAAGTGCTTTAATTCTTGTGATGAATTCTGGTTTTGCGAAATGGACATTTTCGGTTTTGGCATTTTTATTAGATTTACATTTATGTTGATGAGATCAATGTAAGGGCCCGTGTTTTGGGCAATTTTTAATGTAAATCGAGTTTGTAAGTCCGTGTCGTTCGTGGCATGAGTGCTGTGAGGAAATCGAAGCGGAAACGACGAAGAACAACAAGAGGAGCTTGTTGTTTTGTCGACGACGTTGAGACGTTGTTCATCGGCGTCTCAACGCTTGCATCGTGGGAGCGCGCTGCAGGACAACATTGCAACGCTACGCCTAGCGTTGCAACATCGTTGGCATTGGGAACAATGGCATGACGACGCCGCAACGTTGTAACGCCGCGCAGCGTTACAGTGCGTGAACGTTAGTGGGACGATTCATGAGGTAGTTAGCACAACGTGGGCGGTTGAAGGAAATTCACAAATGTGGGGCATTTTTCTTTTAGTATTTTATTCAAATTTATATTATAAAATGTATTTTTATTTAATTAAATTTATTTAATTAATTAATATTAATATAAATGTTATATTAATGTTAATTAATAAAATAAATGCCCCTAAGTGCCAAAACTGATCCATTTTTGCTATTTAATTATTTTATGCATGAGATGTATGATTTAATTATTTCTATGTGCATAATGTATGTCATATAGATTTAAAATCCCACCTTAGGTTAAAAATTTCATGCATCATTTTATTTTATAATTGTTATAATCTATAGTATGCATGATAGGTTATATTATAAGTGTTATAATAGAATTAAAAACATGTTTTAATTTATTTAGTATAAGAGTTATATTTCTTAGATTAAAAGTATGCTCATGCATTTAATTTCATGTGATGAATATTTGTTATAGACTATAGTTATTCATGTGATGAATGACCAAACACTATAACATAGAAATGCATGTAACCTAAGTTAATTATTAGTTTTAAAGTGTTTAGAACTTGAATAATTAGACTTAGGTTTTCTAGTTCTAATAAGATTAGAATTAGGAAATCAAAATATGACCTTTGAATGGTGACTGATAAGTAACTCTGTCTAAGGAAGATTTTGTCTAAGGCTGGGGTATTTAAGCCGACGCTTTGCGGAACACCCAAACCTGAAAACTGACCTGGGAGTGAATTCGGTCTGGAGATTCTTAGGTTATATTATCGTGAGTGCCGTTAATTAAAAGTTGATTAATTTACTCACATAGACCTAAGTTAATAATGTGATTATAAACTTAGGCCTAATTCAATCTAAGAGTTATATTGGTAGACTTAGATAAATTTTAGCCAGTTTATCTAGGTCAATCTCGATTAATATAAAGTGTTGAGTGGGAGGAAATAAAGTGTATGAGATACATTTAATTTTTCAACCAATAATCTCCGCAAAGTCTGCACTGTGAGATCCATACTCGGCCTTGTGGCGCAAATGAGAGTGTTCCCCTTCGAATGGTATTTGTATGGATCAATATCATAGTGGATGGAGAGAGTACTTATAGTGAGTGAGAGCAAGACCTATAAAAATGGGATCCACGATCTCTTCTTTCGATTCACACCGTGAGACCCCTATGATCCGCCTGCTAGTTTGGCCTAGACCAGACAATCCCTTCGGAGGACCTTGATCATGGGAGTCGGAACACCGTGAATTCTCGAAAGGGATACACTTTCCTTGTTGGTTTTCCTTCTTAGTTCACCCTTCGGTGGCTATTGTTTAGACGGATCCTTGGAAACTTAAAGATTGAGGGTGACACTCACGAGATTCATTAAGAGTTAATAGATTCGACCAAAAAACGGTAACTGAAAGCCTAATGGAATAAGAGTTATTCTGGTATTAGGGTCTGGTCGAGAAAGTCACGTCCTAGAGGAGGAGTGTTTCTGTTTACCCTTCGGTGGCGGTCATTCTAAACCTTTGGGATATCATTGCAAATTTTTAAATGACCTAGAGATCATAGGATAATTTTTGCTAAAGCTTGATTGGATTTCAAAAAAAATTTTGCGAGACTGACACAAAACTTTTATTTGATTTTTTCAGCAAAAATGTCTAGCTCAATTATAGCGTTACTAGCATCCAACAAACTAGTGGGAGATAATTTTCAAACTTGAAAAACCAATATAAACACGATACTAGTAACCGACGACCTTAAGTTCGTGCTTGAGGGTGTCCTCAGTTACCGAGCTCGACTGCGTCACGAAGTGTTCGTGATGCATACGATCGCTGGATCAGGCCCAATGAAAAGGCCAAGGTCTACATTATTGCCATCTTGTCTGAAGTTTTGGCAAAGAAGCATGAGTTGTGGTCACTGCTAAGGAGATCATGGAGTCATTGCAGGACATGTTTGGACAACAGTTCTTTCAGGTCCGGCATGACTCGCTCAAACACGTCTTCAACGCCCGGATGAAAGAAGGGACGTTTGTCCGAGAACATGTTCTAGACATGATGACCCACTTTAATCTGGCGGAGATGAACGGGGCTTCGTTCGATGAGTCGATCCAGGTCAGCTTCATCTTGAAGACTTTTCCGAATAGTTTCCTTCAGTTTCGTAGCAATGTTGTTATGAACAAAATTAGCTACACTCTGACCACCCTTCTAAACGAGTAACAGAACTTCCAGTCCTTGATGAGGATTAGGACACCGGAAGCTGAGGCAAATGTTGTCTTCAGGTCCTATCACAGGGGGTCGACCTCTGGGACAAAACCTGTAGCTCCTTCTCACCCGAAAGGGAAGAAGAAGAAAATGAAGAAGGGTAAAGCTGACTGCGCTTCCCCCTAAAAGGGCAAAAAGGTCAAGGAAGTTGAAGAGAAAGGAAAGTGTTTCCACTACAATGGGGACGACTACTGGAAGCGAAACTGTCCTAAGCTCCTTGCCGAGAGAAAGAATCAAGGTAAATGTGATTTACTAGTAACTGAAACTTGTTTAGTGGAGAGTAATGACTCTTCTTGGATATTGGATTCAGGCACCACTAACCACGTTTGTTCTTCTTTTCAGGGAATTAGTTCCTACCAGTAGCTGCGAGAGGGTGAGGTGACTCTACAGGTTGGATCCGGGGAGATTGTCACTACTGCAGCGATCGACAAAGTGAACCTTGACGAAACCATCTACATGGACCAACCCAAGGGGTTCATAACCCAAGGCCAAGAGCAAAAGGTTTGCTGGCTTCATAGGTCCATTTATGGACTGAAACAAGCCTCGAGGTCTTGGAATATAAGGTTTGATGAGGCGATCAAATCTTATGGCTTTGATCAAAATGTTGACGAGCCTTGTGTCTACAAGAAAATCGTCGATAAAACTGTCACATTTTTGGTATTGTACGTGGATGATATCCTTCTCATTGGGAATGAGGTAGGATTTCTTACTGACGTAAAGAAATGGTTGGCTTCACAATTCCAAATGAAAGATTTGGGAGAAGCACGGTATGTTCTAGATATCCAGATTGTCTGAAACCGGAAGAACAAAACGTTGGCCATGTCTCAAGCGTCTTATTAACAAGATGTTGTCCAGATATAAGATGCAGAACTCCAAGAAGGGCTTGCTGCCTTTCGGGCTTGGGGTTCACCTGTCTAAGGATCAATGTCCTAAGACTTCTCAAGAGGTTGAGGATATGAGACGGATCCCCTATGCTTCAGTTGTAGGGAGCCCGATGTATGTCATGTTGTGTACTAGGCCCGACATCTGTTATGCAGTAGGGATTGTCAGTAGGTATCAATCCAATCAAAGATTAGATCACTGGA
Source organism: Trichosanthes cucumerina (assembly GCA_036507285.1). Classification (NCBI taxonomy): domain Eukaryota; kingdom Viridiplantae; phylum Streptophyta; class Magnoliopsida; order Cucurbitales; family Cucurbitaceae; genus Trichosanthes; species Trichosanthes cucumerina. The sequence continues at coordinate 98,287,547 of CM071835.1, read as the reverse complement.
CAACCGTAAAGGCAATCCTCAAGTATCTTAGGAGAACGAGGAACTACACCTTAGTGTATGGGAGTGGAGATTTGATCCTTACGGGATACACAAATTCTGACATTCAAACCGATAAGGATTCTAGGAAATCCACTTCAGGGCCAACCTTCATTCTTAATGGAGGAGCTGTAGTATGGTGAAGCATCAAGCAGGGATGCATCGCTGATTCCACTATGGAAACTGAGTACATTGCAGCTTGTGAAGCTGCAAAGGGAGTTTTTTGACTTTGGAAGTTCATGACAGATTTGGAAGTTGTTCCAAATATGAACTTGTCGATCACGCTATTTTGCGACAACAGTGGTGTTTTAGCCAACTCCAGAGAGCCTCAGAGTCATAAGAGAGGCAAGCACATTGAGCGGAAGATTGTGCACCGCGGCGATGTGACAGTCAGGCAGATAGCGTCGAAGCACAATGTTGCTGATCCATTTACAAAGGCCCTCACGACTAAGGTATTTGAGGGTCAAATAGAGAGTCTAGGTTTTCGAGTGCTTCGTGACTAGGGCAAGTGTGAGTATTGTAAAGGGTATTTAATGCCCTAGTTTATTGTATTACTTTATTGTAATCTATTGTACATTTGAGAAATGTATGTATGCTCCACTAGCTTAGTCCAAGTTGGAGTTTGTTGGGATGTATGTTCTAATCTCGTTTTGTTTGTAATTTTACCATTTAAAATTAATAAGAGTTATTTATTTCATCACTTTGTGTCTCGCAAATTTTACAAACTTTGTCCAATAAACTATGCTCCAAGGTCATTGAATTTATGAGAGAACTAGAACTTGAACGGTGTGTAGTGGACACACAGGGAGGATCACGTTCGAGTTAATGACCCGAACGGTCTACAGTATATGGATGGGGTGGGAGACTTAATCCTGGATACGTTGTGGATGTCGCTCGCTTTGTATTAGATACAAACGAGGTTATCTGACTCGTTCATGTGGTTGACATGCAAGTGGGGGCATCCTGTGCAATGAGATTGTACAAGACCGGACTGTGAATTATTAGACTTCATCGATGTAACACCGCTAATGTGTATGGGACTAATAACTTCGTAGATGACCATTAGTGACTCGACCTAAATCCTGAGCGTGTTACGGATTCCTGTCTGCGGGGGTCTGTCCTTTGACTAGTACGGGTGAGGGTGGTCACAATTACTCACCCAATATTCCTATCTTCTCAGGCACAGGACCACGTGGGGAGCTGTGAACTTAACTACGCAAGATGAAATTCACTCGTTCCCGCCTTTAGGAAAACTAGAGGGGTTGTTCCCTTAAGTGTTGTCTCCAGGGCTTGGACAACGGGCGCCCACCCTCTCACTGGCCCGAGAGGGGTGTTGTGTTGGACCATTACAACATTGTTGTTTATTAGAGGAGTAGTGGGGACTTAAGGAATAAAAAGTAGACACAGGGGTAAAACGGTTATTTGACCTAGCAGTGTCTACGAACAACTTGTGAAAGGTCGACTCATGGGCATTGGTTATATCAGTGGACACAACTTGTCTTACACTTACGAGAGTGCAGCTACGGGCTTTAGTGGAGTGTTACCGTAGCTAATGAATGTTGATTAACCGAGTCAAAGAGTTTGATAGGTTAATCTCGGATCATTGGAGCTCGTCACTGTAGGTCCATTAGGTCACTCGGTTGGCTCAAACTGGATTAATAGAAGGTTTATAGTTTTGGTGTGAATTTGAAGTGTTCAAGTTCACTAAAGGGTAATTATGTCATTTAATGAGATATGAATGACATATTATATAGTTTAATGTGAATGAGATTCATAATAAACTAGGTTAGCCTAATTGTCTAATTAGGGCTAATTTGGAGAAATTAGATTGAGAGAAATTAAATTGAATGTGATTCAATTTAAATATCCACAATTATACAAATGTTATTTGTATAATGAGATATAAGATATGTTATTATATGTGGTTATGCAAATATGATTTGCATAACCTAAGGTTGTGGTAAAATGGTAAATAGGTGGAGATTTAAACTCTACCTATCAACATTATATAAACCCTTTGCAAGAAGAATTTCTTAAGTTTTGGTTTCATTTTTTGGATTTCACACCAAAAGAAATAAGCATTCTCTCTCAAATCTCTTCTCTCAATCTCTCTTTTCCTCACCAAAAAGGAGTTCCACCACTCTTCTTCTACCAAATGTAGAACAACCAAGAAACTGTGGAAGTGTCCGATTACTCACTGTTCGAGGAGATCGAGGACGTTGAGATCGTGATCACGAAGAGTTCATGAACAGGAAAGGAAAATTTGAAGACGGTTCTTCAACAAGTAAGTGTTCTTACTAGTTTTTCTTCTTAATTTGCATGTTTAACCCAGTTTCTATAAGATAGAAATAGTTTTAAAAATGGATTTCGCAACAATACCACGACGATTCGATCGTCCTTCCGCTGCACGGGATTTATTCCATTCAAACGCAAGATGCATGTCTACGAAATTTGGAGATCCAGTTGGAACAATTTGCAAATGAGTCGAAGGATAGGTCACAAGGAATCTTACTCAACAATATAGAGACTTTCAAACAAAAAGAATAGCAACAATGCGAGGCGGTGACACTTCGAGCTGAATTGGAACATGAAAACCTTAAACTCCCACTAGAAGCACAATACACTCCAACACTTGAAAGCACTGAGGAGTCAAAAGGGAAAAAGGAGATTGAAGATGAACTACCTCTAGAAGAGAATGAGTCACCCAAGGAAGTTGCAGTGAGCTATGCAGTTGCAATTTCAAAGAAAATGACATCCAAAGAGCTCCCGATGCCAGAATGTCCAACTTTCACTTATTGCAGCTTGTAGGAAAGGCTAAATAAAGAAGAATGTAAAAAGGAAAGCATGGCGGATGACAAATTGCAGGATGTCATACAAATTGCAGCTACAATTTCTACTTTCAAAGGCTTACGTAAATCTCTTGAGCAGGAATGTAAGTTGTGATGAAAGCACCTCAACTAAGGCTGAAATCTCGTCCATCATCAAAACCAAGGTGCAAAATGAAGGAACATGGTTACGGTCTCCCTACTGGAATAGGATAAGTTATCTTTAGTTAATTTTATTTTTACTTTTTTTAAAAAAAACAAAACACAAAAAAAATTAAAAAATTAAAAAAATCCTTATTTCTATCAATTGAGAATAATTGGACAAATTCTGTCTTAGGAGAGATCCTGTCTAGGCCGAGGTACTTAAGCTGACCGTAGGGAACACCTCTACTTAGGGATTTAACTGGAAAATTGTCTGAAAACTTCAAAAATTCGAAAAAAGAATAAGGAGAGAAAAAAAATTGTGTTTAAGAGAGAAGTATGATTTTGAAAAAATCAAATCAAATCAAGGAGTTTGATTTAAAGATCTTTATCTAGGAAAATCCTGTCTGGGCCAAGGTACTTAAGTTGACCGTCTAGGGAACACTTCTACCTGGAGATTTACCTGAGAGTTCAATAAATAAACTCTAAATGTTGAATTTAGATTTTCAATAATCATCAAGACCCAAGGGAGGGATTGTGTGAACTTTTTAATGAGTTACTCTTGAGTTTCAGGTGGAAGAACAATGCAAAGGACCCACTCTTTCCAACTTTCCAGAAAATTATTCTTCTACAACCAAAGACTCCATAGGCTAGTGATGAGAATAATGACACATTCTTCTCCATAGGGGAGTAGTTGTTTTATCTTTTTACTTGTTTTCTTAGTTGTTTACCTTAAGTCATTTTTGTTGGTTTGTTGTTTCTTTGTTTTTCCTTTGGTTTAGATAGGTTGTTTTTCTCGTTTTTTAGTTTATTTGTTTCTTTTTGTGAACTCTGGAATATTTTTTTATGATGGACTCTTTAATATATTCTTTGAGTATTTTTCTAATTTTAATACTCTTTAATGATGACATTAGAGTTTGCTCAGATCATTAAACACTAGATCATTATTTAAGTGCTTCCTGAACAAACACTTTCATGATTTCTTGTCTCTATGAAATATCCAAGTCTAAGACTCACCTAAGTTTATGCACCTTACTCTTTAGGAGAGAATAGCTTAAATGTTTTTGCAAGTCATCCCTTCCTTTCACCCCTATTTGCTACATTTTCGACCAATGGGGGCATTGATCCATTTAAGTTTTTTTTTTTTTTTGGGGGGGAGGTGAGTCATCTAATATATGTAAGACTATGTTGTAATAGTATGTTGTTGTAATACCACTATTGTAACACTATGTTGTTATAATATTATTGTTGTAATATTATTGTAACCACTGCTTGGATTAAAAAAAAGGAAAAGAAAAAAAAAAGAAAAGAGGATACTCTTCCTTCCAGAGTTAGCTTAGTAACCAGGGGCATTCATGACACCCATGATTTCCTTTGCATGAAAAGTTAACTTAGGAAGCGAGTATGCAAATGATCTTGATGTGATGAGTGCTTGTGGTTAGATACTTTCACCAAAAAGCATTAGTAAGCTAAATTGAAGGCACAAATGACAAAAATGTTCTCTCTTGAAATATATATATATATTGAAGGGAATGGATTTCCTGCAGCGAAAGGCGTTGTGAAACGTCGTTGATTCATTGTGAAATGTATTTCTTAAAATCGAACATATCACATACATTCTAAGTTAAACATGTTGTAAAGAAAAGGAAAAAACAGAAAGTAAATGTTACTAACTTGTTGAAGAACACTTCTTCGATGTTTTCTCCTCCGGTCAGGATTTCTCTCAAACTAACGATCTCTACAAAATCGATCCGCAAACCAAACAATAAGACACTTCCAAAGGGTCTTCTCGGTTGTTCTCGGAAGGTTGAGGGAGAGTAGTGGGACTCCCTTTGGTTTTGGGTTTGGAGAGGAAATTAGAGAGAATTGAGAGAGCTTTTTCTCTTGAAAGTGAAAATCCAAAAAATGAATGAATTGCTCACCAAAGGCTTATTGCAAGGCTTTTATATAATGATGTGTGGTGAGATTACAATCTCCACCAATTCACCATTTTACCACACCCATATGATATGCAAATCATATTTGCATATCATATACTATAAGGTATCTCATACCTTATTATACAAATCTCATTTGCATAATTGTAGAATTTTAAATTGAATCACATTCAATTTAATTTCTCTCAATTCAATTTCTCCAATTAACTTTAATTAATCAATTAAGCTATACTATAGTTTATTATGAATCTCATTCACATCAAGCTATATATTATATCAATTATATCACATATAAATGACATAAATACCCCGTGATCCTAACATGTTCGTCTAGACGACATGTGAGTGGGGATATCCTATGTGATGAGATAGCATAAAACCAAACCACGAAATAGTAACCACTAGGTGTAACTCCGTTGACTAGTTAGGTTTCTATTTCACTAGGATGACCTAGGCAACTTGATCTCAATCCTGAGCAGGTTACGAACTCATTTTTGTGAGGGATTGTCCTTTAACTAGTATGGGTGAGAGTGGCCCGATTCGCTGACTCAATAAACCTACCTTCTTGGAGACAAGACCCAACATGCAGCTGGAGACTTAACCTAGCAAGATGACATTCACTCCTTCCCACCTATTAGGGTAAGTAGATGAATGTTCCCTTAAGTGGTGTCTCCGGAACTTGAACAAAGGGCCCGCCCCTCTCATTGGCCCGAGAGGGACTTCTGTTTGTTGGTAGGACCACAAACAAATTGTTCATTAGAGAAGCACTGGGACTTAAGATAAAAGATGTAACCCAGGGGTAAAACGGTAATTTGACCCAACTGGTGTTACGAACGTTCGTGAAGGATTGACTTGCTATTATTGGTCAATATTCGTGGACAGAAAAATATATCTGCAGTGAGAAGAGTACAGTGTCAGGACTTTAGTGGAGTGTTCCCGCAGTTAACGAATGTTGATTATGAGGTTAATGAGATCAACCGAATAATCTCGTATCGTTGGAGCTTCTGATCCGTAGGTCCATTAGGTCAACCTTCTAGCTCGTAAAGGGTTCTTACATTATTTGACTTTGAATTGTTCAAATTTAATTAGGAAATAATCATTTATGTATATAGATACATTATAATATAAAGTTTTGGAACTTTATATTATAAATTTAATGTGAATATGATTTATATTAAATTATGTGAGAGAATTAAATATTTGAAAGAGTTCAAATATTAATTTAAATGTGAATGTGATTCATATTTAAACTATAGGTTAAGATTTAATGTGCATGAGATGTGCATTAAAACCATAGGTTAGAGGGAAAATTGATTAAATATGATTTAATCCAAATTAAATACATGATATTTAATTTATGATTAATTAAATATGATTTAATTAATTAATTATATTAATTAATTCATAATTTGATTATTTAATTAATAATATAATAGAAAATAATAATAAAAAAGGAGAACGTGTCAAACTGGCACGTTCCCCACTTCTATCCCAACTCTCCATCGATAGGGAGTGGGGAAGGAGTTCTCTCCCTCTTTTATCTTCTCGATTGTGAGAAGGATAGAGGGTTGATCGACCAATTCTTCCATCTGGCAATTGTGAATTGCTGTAGAAACTCACTCAAATTCCCATTCCAAAATTTCCAATTGTTGGAGTTCCTTCCCACCAAGGATTAGATCTAAGTGGAGCTCAGAGCCATAGGAGGTTTGCTGAGTGGTGTTGTCCAGCTGTACAGAGAAGAAAACCAGTTTGTTGTTGCTATGTTTTTGGAGCAAGGAGTTGCCAAATTTGATCTACAAAGGTAAATGTATCTTTTCTTTTAGATTAGGGAATGTTCAACATGTGTAAATATGTATAAAATCCATGCTTTATTTAATTAGATCGCTTATCTCTATTTAACTTTTCCCAATGTACTGGTATTTGAAGTAAACCAAAACAAATAAGTAAATCGATCTTTAAATCACGTTTCTGCTGCTCACGGGGATTCGATTCCCTTCCATTGGTATCAGAGCAATGCTTGTTTTGTTTTGATTGAAACACATTTGCATTGGTTAGGTGGGAATTTCATTTAGTTTGTTGTAAATCTATTTAGGAAAATTTTGGCCTTAGTTTTAATTTTGATTTGATCAAATTAAATGTAAAGGCCCCTGCGTTTTGATCAATTAAGTGCATAATCGAGTCTGTTTTATTGTTATGAGTCGTTCGTGACAAGTTTCAAGTAATTCGATTGAAGTTCGGGTGAGAATTTGCCATTGGAAGCTGCTATTTTTTGAAGGAAAAGCTATTGGCAGAAGCAGTAGCGTTGCGACGCTCCCAGCGACATTGCAACGTCGTTCATCAGCGTTGCAATGCTAGACAACGACGTCGCAACGCCAGTGATGCCGATCGATAAGGAATCTGAAGGGTTGGGAGCATTGGAACGTCGCCTTATGGCGTTGCAACGCTACCCCGATGCTTGACGCGATCACGAATGCAGGCGGCGTTGCAACACTCCCTTCAGCGTTGCAACGCCATGGCAACAACTGGATGAAGTAGACCGGTTCTGCGGCAGTTTGAGCGGTTCGGGTCGTGGACGGTTCGGTTCGAACGGTTTGACTCTGGTTCAATGGGTTTTGGACCGGTTTTGTAATAAAATTAGTGTAATTTTATTAGTTTCTTGCACTTTAGGGGCCAAATTTTTTCGGTTTTACGATTATTTCTTTATGAATGTCATTTAGAATTTTTTCCACTTTAGGATAAGCATGTTCATGCATTTTATCAGTATAATTGTTATATGAGATTGATAAATATGCATGCCAATTTTTCATAAGTAATTAGTTATAAGTGTTATAATTTAATTATATGAAAAATGAAAAACATGGAGATGAAATTACTTAGTTTAAAATAAAATGTTGTTTTATTTAAGTAATTTGCATGATTCAAATAGTTGAATGTAATTCCAATTAGAAATCCTTTGTTGGAGTTATCATATAGTTCCTTGTCATAGGGTAATTAATTAAAATTTATAAAAGTTATAAAGGGGTTTTAGAAACCATAACCTATAACAAAGAACTGCATGCAAACATAGGAGCTTGAGTTAAATAAAATTAGTTTTAAATTGTTTAAAATTAATTTAGACCTAAATTTAATTTCTAATAGGATTAAAGATTAGTCTTACATAGTATTTTAAATAGTTTAAAATATAGTAGGACAATAGGATATTGGTTATAAGGGAACTCTACTAGTGATGTTCTGTCTAAGGTTGGGGGTACTTAAGCTGACGGTTAACGAAACACCTCCTACTTGGGAACTGACCTGGAGCTTTAGTTGAATTAACCATAGTCTTATGTTATATCTAAGTAATTAAAATGTTTATTCACCTAGACATAAGTTTAAAAGACCTAGTTATAACAGTTATAATAGGCATAGACTTAGATATATTCTTTTAGCCGGAATTCGACTAAGTTAAACCTATACCCTAACCTTAGGAACTTCAGTGGGAGAAAACGAGATGTTTGCATCAAGTTTACTCTCACGTCTTCAAGAGTTCACACCGTGAGTTCCATGCTCGGCTACGTGGTGTCAATACGGCGTCTCCCTACGGTAAGTGTTTGCATGGTTCAATACCAAGATGAATAAGGGAAGTATCCATAGTAAATGGGAGAAGAACACGTGTCAACGTATTCTACGGTCTCCTCCATTAGGTTGCACCGTGAGATTTCTATAGTCCGCATGCTAGGTTGCCCTAGAGCAGCTAAACCCTACGGAGGACCTAGCTATAGGGATCGGAACACCGCAAACTCCCGAAATGGATAGGGTCTCTTAGGTAATTTGCCAACAGTTGTCTTTCTTAATAATAACATGTTCGCTCGGACCTATTGGATCTGAAAATGGTAGGGTCACATTTACGGGATGAGTTAAGCTAGTTAACAAGTCCTTGACAAAACAAACAGTAGCTAAGAATCATTGGGACATGGGATGTTCTGGTAGTGAGAATAAGCTGAGATAGTCTCAATTCAGGGAAGGAGTGGTTGACCACCCGACGATGGGTTTTATTCTAAACCCTTGAAGTATCGTTGCACAATTAAAGGTTTAATTTAAACACTAGGGTTCTTTAATAATTTTGATAAAATTTGATTGGTTTGTAATGGGTTAAAGACAAAACTAATTAGAACTATTTTTGAAATTTTAGCATGTCGTCCTCAATAATAGCCTTACTCAAAAGTGAACGTTTAGTTGGCGAAAATTACACTACGTGGAAGTCCAACCTGAATACGTGACGACTTACGGTTTGTACTGACTGAGGAATGTCCTCAGGTCCCTGCTCGAAATGCTCCTCAAGCTGTTAAGGATGCGTATGATCGCTAGATCAAGGTCAATGACAAGGCCAAGGTCTACATTTTGGCTAGTGTTTTTGAAGTTCTGGCCAAAAAGCACGAGGGCATGGTCTCAGCTCGTGAGATCATGAGTTCGTTGCAGAATATGTTTAGACAACCGTCTGGACAACTTCGACACGAAACCCTCAAGTACGTTTATGACTCCCGTATGAAAGAGGTGTTGGGATGTATGTCCTAATCTCATTTTGTTTGTAATATTACCAATTGAAATAAATAAGAGTTATTTCTTTCATCACTTTGTCTCTCGCAAATTTACAAATTTTGTCCAATAAACTAAGCTCCAGGGTCATTGAATTTATGAGAGAACTAGAACTTGAACGGTGTGTAGTGGACACACAGGGAGGATCACGTTCGAGTTAATGACTCGAACGGTCTACAGTATATGGATAGGATTGGAGACCTAATCCTGGATACGTTGTGGATGCGACCTGCCTTGGTTAATCAACAAACGAGGTGATCTGACTCGTTCATGTGGTTGACATGCGAGTGGGGGCATCCTGTGCAATGAGATTGACCGTGAATTATTAGACCTACTGATGTAACACCGTTGAAAGTAGGACTAATAACTTCGTAGATGACCATTAGTGACTCGACCTTAATCTTGAGTGTGTTATGGACTCCTGTCTGCGGGGGTCTGTCCTTTGACTAGTACGGGTGAGGGTGGTCACAGTTACTCGCCCAATATGTCTATCTTCTCAAGGACAGAACCACGTGGGGAGCTGGAAACTTAACTACGCGAGATGGAATTCACTCGTTCCCGACTTCAGGAAAACTAGAGGGGTTGTTCCCTTAAGTGTTGTCTCCAGGGCTTGGACAACGGGCGCCCACCCTTTCACTGGCCCGAGAGGGGTGTTGTATATGGTTGGACCATTACAACGTTGTTGTTCATTATAGGAGCAGTGGGGACTTAAGGAGCAAGAAGTAGACACATGGGTAAAACGGTAATTTGACCCAGCAGTGTCTACGAAGAACCTGTGAAGGAACGACACACGAGCATTGGTTATATCAGTGGACACAACTTGTCCTACAGTGATGGGAGTGCAGCTACATGCTTTAGTGGAGTGTTACCGTAGCTAATGAATGTTGATTAACCGGGTCAAAGAGTTTGAAAGGTTAGTCTCGGATCATTGGAGCTCGTCACCTGTAGGTTCATTAGGTCGCTCGGTTGGCTCAAACTGGATTATTAGAGTGTTTACAGTTTGGTGTGGATTTGAAGTGTTCAAATTCATTAAAATAGCATTTATGTCATTTATATGAGATATGATTGACATATTATATAGTTTAATGTGAATGAGATTCATAATAAACTATAGGTTAGCCTGATTGTTTAATTAAGGCTAATTTGGAGAAATTTGATTGAGAGAAATTAAATTGAATGTGATTCAATTTAAAATCCACAATTATACAAATGTGATTTGTATAATGAGATATGATATATATTATTATATGTGGTTATGCAAATATGATTTGCATAATCTATGGTTGTGGTTAAATGGTAAATAGGTGGAGATTTCAACTCCACCTATCACCATTATATAAACCCTTTGCAAGAAGGATTTTGTAGGTTTAGTTTCATTTTTTGGATTTCTCAGCAAAAATAACTCACTAATTTTCTCAACCATCTCTCAAATCTTCTCCTCCCTTTCACTAAAAGGAGTCCTACCACTCTCCTTCTACTTAAGGAGAACAACCGAGAAGACTTTTGGAAGTGTCCGAATCGTTATTTGTTCGGTGAGATCGAGTTCGTTGAGATCGTGTACGCGAAGAGTTCGTGACCGGAGAAGGAAAACACGAAGAACGGTTCTTCAACAAGTAAGTTTCTCTTGCTGTTTTTCCTTCTAAAAGCATGTTTAACCTAGTTTCTATAGGATAAAATCAATTTTAAGAAAACGTTTTTCACAATGAATCCACGACGATTCAATCATACTTCCGCTGCGTGGGATTCTCATTCCCTTCAGGAGGGAACTTTAGTGAGAGAAAATGTTTTCAATCTGATGGTCCACTTCAACGTGGCAGAAATGAACGACGCGGTAATCGACGAGCAAAGTCAGGTTTCCTTCATCCTGGAATCTCTTCTGAAGAGTTTTCTGCAATTCCACAGCAATGTAGTGATGAATAAGATAAAGTACAACCTGACTACTCTTCTCAAGGAACTGCAGACTTTCCAGTCCCTTATGAAGAATAAAGCACAAATTGATGGAGAGGCAAATATGTTTGCCAATTCTAGAAGGTTTCAAAGGGTTCATCCTTTGGGACTAAGTCTTGCGGTCCATCTTCTAGGCTTAAGAAGACCCAAAAGAATAAGAAAGGAGGGAAAGGGAAGGCACCCGCCACTGTGGACAAAGGCAAGGGAAAAGCCAAAGTTGAAGATAAAGGAAAATGTTTCCACTACAACATGGATGGGCACTAGAAGCGAAACTGCCCAAAGTACCTTGCTGAGCTCAAAGAGAAGAAAGGTAAATGCGATTTACTTGTTCTTGAAACTTGTTTAGTGGAAAGTAATGACTTTACCTGGATACTTGATTCAGGGACCACTAAACATGTTTGCTCTTCTTTACAGGAAACTAGTTCCTTCAAGGAACTCGAAGAGGGTGAGATGACACTCAGGGTCAGAACGGGTGACGTCGTCTCAGCTCGTGCAGTGGAAGATGCTAAGCTATTTTTTAGAGATAGATTTTTATTTTTGGAAAATCTATACATAGTTCCCAGAATAAAGAGGAACTTAATTTCTATCTCTTGCTTAATTGAACACGGTTATTGTATTACCTTTTCTATTAATGAAGTGTTCATTTCGAAAAAGGGTATCAATGTTTGTTCAGCTAAGTTACAAAACGGCTTATACGTACTTAAATCGAACCAAACCGAAGCAATTTTAAATCATGAGATTTTTAAAACTGCAAATACTTAAAGTAAAAGGCAAAAAATTTCTCCTAATAACAATACCTATCTTTCGCATCTAAGACTTGGTCATATAAATCTCAACCGGATTAAGAGATTATCTAAGAATGGACTTCTAAACAAGTTAGAAGATGATTTTCTACCTCCTTGTGAATCATGCTTGGAAGGTAAAATGACTAAGCGACCTTTTACTGGAAAAAGGTTATAGAGCCAAAGAGCCCTTAGAGCTTATACATTCGGATCTTTGTGGTCTGGTGAATGTTAAAGCTCGATGAGGGTACGAATATTTCATCTCCTTCATAGATGAATATTCAAGGTATGGTTATCTATACCTAATGCATCATAAGTCTGAGGCTCTTGAAAAGTTCAAAGAGTATAAGGCCGAGGTAAAAAATGCATTAGGGAAAACCATTAAGTCACTTCGATCTGATCGAGGTGGAGAGTATATGGATTTGAGATTCCAGGACTATTTGATAGAACATGGAATCCAATCTCAACTCTCGGCACCTAATACACCACAACAGAATGGTGTATCAGAAAGGAGAAATAGAACCTTGTTAGACATGGTTCCATCTATGATGAGCTATGCTCAATTGCCTGCCTCGTTTTGGGATTACACAGTAGAGATTGCAGTTCAAATGTTGAACATTGTTCCATCAAAGAGTGTTTCAAAAACACCTTTTGAGTTATGGAAGGGGCGCAAACCTAGTTTACAACACTTCAGGATTTGGGGTTGTCCGACACACGTGCTGGTGACAGACCCAAAGAAATTGGAACCTCGTTCAAGATTATGTCAATTTGTTGGCTATCCCAAAGAAACGAGAGGTGGTCTTTTCTACGACCCACAAGAAAACAAGGTGATTGTATCGACAAACGCCACTTTCTTGGAGGAAGATCACATGAGGAACCATAAACCGCGTAGTAAGTTGGTATTAAATGAATCTAAAGATGAGTTAACAAGAGTTGTTGATCAAGCTGGACCTTCATCAAGAGTTGATGAAGAAGCCGACACATCGAGTCATTCTCGTCCTTCTCAATGTTGGGAATGCCTCAACGTAGTGGGAGGGTTGTTTCTCAATCTGACTGCTACTTGGGTTTAGCTGAAACTCAAGTTGTCATACCTAATGATAGTGTAGAAGATTCATTGTCTTATAAACAGGCAATGAATGACGTAGATAAGAACCAATGGATCAAAGCCATGGACCTTGAAATAGAGTCAATGTACTTCAATTCAGTTTTGGAACTTGTAGACCAGCCTGAAGGGGTAAGACCCATAGGGTGCAAATGGATCTATAAGAGAAAGAGAGATGCAACCGGAAAGGTACAAACCTTTAAGGCTAGACTTGTAGCAAAGGGTTTTACCCAAAGGGAAGGAGTTGACTATGAGAAACTTTTTCTCCTGTTGCTATGCTTAAGTCAATTAGGATACTCTTGTCCATAGTCGCATTTTATGACTATGAGATCTGGCAAATGGACGCCAAAACTGCCTTTTTGAATGGTAATCTTGACGAGAGCATCTATATGTCTCAACCCGGAGGGTTCATAGCCCAAGGTCAGGAGCAAGAAGTTTGCAAGCTCAATCGATCCATTTATGGGTTGAAACAAACATCCAGATCTTGGAACATAAGATTTGATACTGCGATCAAGTCATATGGCTTTGATCAAAACGTTGATGAGCCTTGTGTTTACAAGAGGATCATCAACGACAAAGTAGCTTTCTTAGTAATTTATGTGGATGATATTCTACTCATTGAGAATGATGTAGGATACCTAATTGACATAAAGAAATGGCTAGCGACCCAATTCCAAATGAAAGATTTGGGAGAGGCACAATATGTTCTTGGGATTCAAATTTTCAAGAATCCCAAGAACAGAACGCTAGCTCTGGCTCAAGCATCTTATATCGACAAAATGTTGGCCCAACATTCGATGCAGAATTCCAAGAGAGGATTATTACCTTTCAGGCATGGAAATCATCTGTCTAAGGAACAATGTCCTAAGACACCTCATGAAGTTGAGGATATGAGACGTATTCCCAATGCCTCGGCAGTAGGTAGCTTAATGTATGTTATGTTGTGCACGAGGCCAAACATTTGTTATGCAGTGGGAATAGTCAGTAAGTACCAGTCCAATCCAGGGTTAGACCATTGGACCGCAGTTAAAAATATCCTCAAGTATCTTTAGAGAACGAGGAACTATACGTTTGTGTATGGGACTAAAGATTTGATCCTTACAAGATATACTGATTCTGATTTTTAGATCGATAAGGATTCTAGAAATTCCACATTGGGATCAGTTTTCACCCTTAACGGGGGAGCTATAGTGTGGTGAAGCATCAAGCAAGGATGCATCACTGACTCCACCATGGAGGCAGAGTATGTCGCTGCTTGTGAAGCAGCTAAAGAGGTTGTTATGCTAAGGAACTTCCTTACTGATTTGGAAGTTGTTCAAAATATGAAATTTTCCATCACCTTATACTGTGACAACAGTGGTGCGGTGGCCAATTCAAATGAACCTCGCAACCATAAGCGAGGCAAGCACATCGAGAGGAAGTATCCCCTGATACGGGACATAGTGCAACGTGGAGATGTGATGGTCACGGAGATCGTTTCGGAGCACAACATTGTTGATCCGTTTACAAAGACTCTCACGGCTAAAGTGTTCGAGGGTCATCTGGAAAGTCTAGGTCTACGACACATGTACATAGGATAATCTAGGGCAAGTGGGAGATATATAATGGGTATATGGATGACCTAGTTTATTGTATTTTGTATCTCTGTAACCACTGTTTTAGATTGTAATGTACCCCACTAGAGTTTTAGTTCAAGTGGGAGTTTGTTGGGGTTTGTGCCCTAAAACTCGTAGTTTGTAAATATTGTTCTAATTAATGTAATAAAGAGTTATTATTTTTAATAAAGAGTTATTGTTCATCGTTTACAATATTGCCCTTTTTATTAACCCTAAATTCAATAAACTAACATCCAAGGTTGTAACATGTTTCTTGAACTGATGAAATGTACATATAAAGAATCTCAGTTCGAGATACAACCTAAAGGGTCAATAATAAAGGGATAAGGCTTGACAACCTTACTCTGGTAATGCTATGGATATGGTCCACTTTGTATATGATACAAACTAGTGATCCTAACATGTTTGTGTAGACGACATGTGAGTGGGGATATCCTATGTGATGAGATTGCATAAGACCGGACCACGAAACAGTAACCACTAGGTGTAACTCCATTGACTAGTTAGGTTTCTATTTCACTAGGATGACCTAGGCAACTTGATCTCAATCTTGAGCATGTTACGAACTCCTGTTTGTGAGGGATTGTCCTTTGACTAGTATGGGTAAAAGTGGCAAGATTCGCCGACTCAATAAGCCTACCTTCTTGGGGACAAGACCAAGCAGGCAGCTGGGGACTTAACCTAGTAAGATGGAATTCACTCCTTCCCGACTATTAGGGTAAGTTGATGAATGTTCCCTTAAGTGGTGTCTCCGGGACTTGAACAAAGGGCTCGACCCTCTCATTAGCCCGAGAGGGACTTCTGTTTGTTGGTAGGACCACAAACAAATTACTCATTAGATGAGCACAGAGACCTAAGGTAAAAGATGTAACCCAGGGGTAAAACGGTAATTTGACACAGCTTGTGTTACGAACATTCGTGAAAGATTAACTTGTTGTTATTGGTCAATATCTGTGGACACAAAAATATATCTACAGGTGAGAAGAGTGTAGCTGCGGGACTTTAGTGGAGTGTTCCTACAGTTAACGAATGTTGATTAGGAGGTTAATGAGATTAACCGAACAATCTTGTATCGTTGGAGCTTCAGATCCGTAGGTCCATTAGGTCCACCTTCTAGCTCGTAAAGGGTTCTTAGATCGTTTGAATTTGAATTGTTCAAATTTAATTAGGGAATAATCATTTATGTATATAGATACAGTATAATATAAAGTTTTGGAACTTTATATTATAAATTTAATGTGAATATGATTCATATTAAATTATGTGAGAGAATTAAATATTTGAAAGAGATCAAATATTAATTTAAATGTGAATGTGATTCATATTTAAACTATAGGTTAAAATTTAATGTGCATGAGATGTGCATTAAAACCATAGGTTAGAGGGAAAATTGATTAAATGTGATTTAATCCAAATTAAATATATGATATTTAATTTATGATATGATTTAATTAATAATTTATATTATTTAATTAATAATATAATAAAATAAAAATAATAAAAAAGGGAAACGTGTCAAAGTGACACGTTCCCCACTTCTATCCCAACTCCCCATCGATAGGGAGTGGGTAAGGAGTTCTCTCCCTCTTTTATCTTCTTGATTGTGAGAAGGATGGAGGGTTGATCGACCAATTCTTCCATTTGGCAATTGTGAATTGCTGTAAAAACTCACTGAAATTCCCTTTCCAAAATTTTCAATTGTTGGAGTTCCTTCCCACTAAGGATTAGATCTAAGTGGAACTCAGAGCCATAGGAGGTTTGTTGAGTGGTGTTGTCCTGTTGTACAGAGAAGAAAACCAGTTTGCTGTTGTTGTGCTTTTGGAGCTAGGAGTTGCCAAATTTGATCTACAAAGGTAAATGCATCTTTCCTTTTAGATTAGGGAATGTACAACATGTGTAAATATGTTTAATCCATGCTTTATTTAATAAGATTGCTTATCTCTGTTTAACTCTTCCCAATGTACTGGAATTTGAAGTAAACCAAAACAAACAAGCAAATTGATCTTTAAATCACGTTTCCGCTGCTCATAGGGATTCAATTCCCTTCAACAGTAACACTCCATTAAAGCCCGTAGCTGCACTCCCATCACTGTAGGAAAAGTTGTGTCCATCGATATAACCAATGCCCATGAGTCGTCCCTTCACAAGTTGTTGTAGTCACTGTTGGGTCAAATTACCGATTTACCCCTGTGTCTACCTCTTGCTCCTTAAGCCTCACTGCTCCTCTAATGAACAACTACGTTGCATGGTCCAACCATAAACAACATCCCTATCGTGCCAGTGAGAGGGTGGGCGCCCGTTGTCCAAGCCCTAGAGACAACACTTAAGGGAACAACCCCTCTAGTTTCTCTAGTTCAGGAACGAGTGAATTCCATCTTGCGTAGTTAAGTTCCCAACTCCCCACGTGGTCCTGTCCCCAAGAAGGTAGGCATATTGGGCGAGCAACTGTGGTCACCCTCACCCGTACTAGTCAAAGGACAGATCCCCATAGACAGGAGTCTGTAACATGCTCAGGATTAAGGACGAGTCACTAATGGTCATCTACGAAGTTATTAGTCCTATACTGTTAACGGTGTTACATCAGTAGGTCTAATAATTCACGGTCCGGTCTTGTATAATCTCATTGCACATGATGCCCCCACTCGCATGTCAACCACATGAACGAGCTTGATCACCTCATTTGTATCTAATACAATGTGGGTCGCATCCACAGTGTAACCAAGATAAGATTTCCAACCCTATCCATATACTATAGACCGTTCGGGTCATTAACTCGAGCATGATACTCCCCGTGTGTCTACTACACACCGTTCAAGTTCTAGTTCTCTCATAATACAATGACCCTGGAGCTTAGTTTATTGGATTAAGTTTATAAAAATACGAGACACAAAGTTTGAATAATAAACAACCTTTATTTATTAAAACATCGAATATTACAAACTACACGAGATTAGGGCATACACCCCAACACACACACACACACACACACACATATATATATGTACCTTAGCAGTGAAGAAAAGTTTGGGGGGATGTTGTTAAAGAAATCAAAAAAAGAAATTAGCTTGTGAGCAATTTAGTGAAACTTGACTCAAGGTACTAGGTAGTATAAGCCTATGGTGTAATTGTAGGATGAAGGTATTTTGTTTAGACAAGGGAGGCATAGAAGTTGCATGTAGCGGAAGCATTAGAATTTTGTAAGTGTTATGAGCATGAGACCTCCCCTGAAAGACATACTTTTATCAGAATCACTCAGAATCAATCTTGGTTCGTTATGTGTTTATATGTTTCAATGTTTGTTATGATATTGCTTGAGGACAAACAATGACTCAAGTTTGCGGGTGTGATAATCCTCATTTATGAGGATTATTATCTCTTACTTAGTCATTTTTTGTCTAATTTATTCAATTTTTCATGATATGACAAGCTAAAATAATCATTTGAGAGTAAAATTTCTAAAACTTGCTAAAATATGAGAAAAATGAGAAATGATGAAAAAATGAGTGAAAATAAACTAATATGATTTGTTTTTTTTAGGAAAAGAAGAATAAAAGAAATGCCAGAGAAATTGCAGTTGCATTTCCACCAGTAAAGTTAAACAAAAATGCCAGACACAATGCTAGACAAAGTTGCTGGCAAAATTTCAAGACTTAAGGAGCACACCTCAAATTTCGGGATTTCAAGATTCTTGGAGATTTTCACTCACTTTTGGAAAGAATTTGGACTAGAGTTATACCCAATCAATCTCTCACGATTCAAGGATGGATTTTTGGAGAAACCCCCTTACTTGCTTCATCTATAAAAGGCTACAAATCGAGGGTTTTGAGAGAGGCGAAAAGGAGACTCACAAGCTTGGATTCTCTCCAATTTTATTCTCGTTTTCCTACTATTTTTCTGCAAGTTTTTTTTTATTCTTTACAGCAGCTTATTTCAAGCTTTTTCCAGCAGTTTGTATTCTTTTTATTTAGTTGTAATAAACCCTAGTTAATCCTTCCTTGCGAAAGTATTGGAGGTGAAAATTTCGAACCCAAGTATGGGTAGAATCGATTAACAAAGGGAGATTATAAGTTGTTATTCAAGTTCTGTTTTTCCTTCCTGTCACACACTTTAAGTCTTCAATAAAGTTCTGTTTTTCTCTTTACCAGTTCTTGTATTCAATTTAAAAACCCATTTTTTGGAACAAAGAAAATAAGAGAAACTCAAGAGCTTCTTTTAACTCGAGCTACTGTTTTCCTTTGCAGTTGGCCTTGTTCTTCTCTTTTTGTGTTTCCCTTCCATTCGGTTAATGCAGCAACTCGATTTCCTCGCTTTTTCGTGAATAAATAGGAAGAAAACTGAGCCCTTGCATATTTTCTCTTGTTTTCGGTTTCATCGTTTCTTTTTACTTTATTTTCGTTTCGGTTTTTCTTTTATTTTTCAGCATCTAAAATTATGTTTCCTTTAGTTTTCATCATGAGCTAATTTCCTCTTTAGGGGTTCAAGTGTGAATGCCTTAGAAGAGAGATGCCTAGCTTAAAGTAGCAAAGTAGTTGTGTTGGCAACCGAATTGAAGTTTGTTTTTAGTGAATTAATTTGGACAACCTTAGCTAACTGAAAGGTCATGTTCAACAAGCTCGAACTTGATACCGAGAGGGTCAAGGAACATTAGATCTCCTAAAAACAACGGAGGAAAGAACTTAGACATAAGATCCGAAACTTCAACGCTAAACATAGGGCGAGACTCCGAGATCGAGAGGGTTGTGTGCGAGACCATATAAGCTCAATTAGTCACATACATGTAGGTTTAATTTCTTAGTTTTCCTAAAGGATTTGGGAGCAAAATCAAATAGGAATTGAACCCGACTTACTTAGATTTAGAATTGCTGACACAATTGTTGCAGCATTTTCTCCGAAGGGGCAAGAGCACTTGAATTCTCTTCTTTTAATTCAATGATTTTTCCCTTCATTTACAACAACTTAAAAACTCCAAATTCAACCTTTTATAGCTTGGTTACCCTACTTGCATTTTTACTAGCATTTCTTATTTTTCTGACTTAACTTGTAAATTCATTCCCTGTCGATACTCTGGAATGTATCGAACCCACATATTTTGCATTTGAGAAATGTATATTGTACTCCACTGGCATTAGTTCAAGTGGGAGTTTGTTGGGGTGTATGCCCAAAGCCCGTGTCGTTTGTAACAGTTCTTGAATTAATGAAGAAAAGTTATTTATTCTACAAACCTTGTATCTCACATTTTTAAACTTAATCCAATAAACTAAGCTCCAGGTCATACTTATGAGAACTTGAACGGTGTGTAGTGGACACACAGGTAGGATCACTTTCGAGTTAGTGAGCCAAATGGTCTACAGTATATGGATAGGGTTGGGAACCTCATCCTAGTAATACTGTTGATACGACCCACTTTGTATTGGATACAAATGAGGCGATCCAGCTCGTTCATGTAGTTGACATGCGAGTGGGGGCATCCTGTGCAGTGAGATTGTACAAGACTAGACCGTGAATTATTAGACCAACTGATGTAACATCGTTAACAGTTTAGAACTAATAAATTCGTAGATGAGCATTAGTGACTCGATCTTAATCTTGAGCGTGTTACAGACTCCTGTCTGCGGGGGTCTGTCCTTTGACTAGTATGGGTGAGAGGGGTCTGTGTTGCTCGCTCAATATGTCTACCTTCTCAGGGGCAGAACCACGTGGGGAGCTGGGAACTTGACTACGGAAGATGGAATTCACTCGTTCCCAAGCTAGGAAAACTAGAGGGGTTGTTCCATTAAGTGTTGACTCCAGGGCTTGAACAACGGGGCCTCACCCTCTCACTAGCCCGAAACGGACGTTGTTTATGGTAGGACCATACAACAAAATTGTTCATTAGAGGAGCAGTGAGACTTAAGGAGCAAGAGGTAGACACAAGAGTAAAATTGTAAGTTGACCCAACTGTGACTACGAACAACCTGTCAAGGATCGACTCATGGGCATTGGTTATATCGATGAACACAACTTGTCCTACAGTGAAGAGAGTGCAGCTACGAGGGTATAGTGGAGTGCCCCCGTAGTTAATGAATGTTGATTAACGGGATCAAAGAGTTTAATGTGAATGAGATTCATATTAAACTATAGATAGCCTAATTATAGAATTAAGGTTTAGATTGAAGAAATTGATTTGAGAGAAATAAAATTGAATGTGATTTAATTTTAATTCCATATTATGCAAATGGGATTTGTATAATAAGGTATGTGATACATTATACTATATAATTATGCAAATATGATTTTTATACTATATGGTTGTGATAAAGTCACCACATACCACTATTTAAAGGTGCTTTGTGAAGCACTTGGAAAGTGATTCACATTCCCATTTTTTGGAAATCCACCACAGAAAATCATCTCATTCTCGCTCAAATTTCATCTCAATTCTCCAAACTCATATTCTAAAGGGAGTCCCACAACACTCCTATTGGGGTTGGTGCCCTAAAACTCGTAGTTTGTATTTTTATTCTAATTAATGTAATAAAGTGTTATTATTTCAATAAAGAGTTATTGTTCGTTATCTACGAGTTTGCCTTTATCTAAACCCTAAATCTAATAAACTAAACATCCAAGGCTGTTAAATGAATCTTTAACTGAATGTAGTGTACATATAAAAGATCTCGGTTCGAGATACAACCTAAAGGGTCTATAGTTAGGGGATGAGGTTTGGGTACCTTACCCTGGTAACACTATGGATGTGGCCCACTTCGTATTTGATACAAACACTGTGATCCTAACGTGTTCGTGTAGATGACATGTGAGTGGGGATATCCTATGTAATGAGATTACATAAGACCGGACCGCGAAATAGTAACCATTAGATGTAACTCCGTTGACTAGTTAGGTTTCTATTTCACTAGGATGACCTAGGCAACTTGATCTCAATCTGCAAAGTTACACGAACTCTGCATTCGCGAGGGATTGTCCTTTGACTAGTATGGGTGAGAGTGGCCAGATTCGCCAACTCAATATGCCTACCTTCTTGGGGATTGTCCTTTGACTAGTATGGGTGAGAATCCCCGCGCAGCGGAAGACGATCGAATCGTCATGGTATCATCATGCAATGTACTTATTAAAATCGATCTACCTATTAGATCTAGGCTAAACATGCTGAAAAGATTACAACGATGAGAGTAACTTACTTGTTGTAGATCGATTCAGCAACCTCTCCTTGCAGATCACGAACTCTTCGCGTTCCTCGATCTCCACGAACTCTTCCCACGAATGGATCTCAAACACTACCAAAATAGATATTCTTGGTTGTTCTCTTTTGGAGAAGGGAAGTTGGTGGGAACTTCTTTTGTGTTTTGGAAAAGGAGGAGAAATGAGAGAATGGAGAGAAAATCACTTAGCCTCCAAAGCTTAGTGTAGCTTAGGTTAACCTAAAACCCATCTATCAAAGGGTTTAAATAGTGGAATGATGAAGTTCACAACTTCACATAATTACCACTTTACCACAACCGTATGTTATGTAAATCTCATTCACATAATTATATAATATAAGATATCTCATATCTTATGTTGCAAATCTCATTTGCAATAATTGTGGATTTAATCAAATTGAATCACATTCAATTTATTTTCTCTCTATCAATTTCTCCAATTAGCCTTTAATTCAACAATTAGGCTAACATATAGTTTATTATGAATCTCATTCATATTAAATTATATATTATATCATCTATATGATATGATTACTCTTACAGTGAAATTGAACACTTCAATTTCATACCAAAACATTAACCCTTCTTTTATTATCGCATTGAGCCAACCAAGGGACCTAATGGACCTACTGTGGCGGGCTCCAATGATCTCGAGGTTAATCCAGTCAAACTCTTTGACTGGTCAACCAATATTCATTAGCTACAATAACACTCCACTAAAGCCTGTAGCTATACTCCCATCAGTGTAGAATATTACGTGTCCACTGATATAACCAATGCTTATGAGTCGACCCTTCACGGGTTGTTCATAGACACTACTGGGTCAAATTACCGTTTTACCCTCGTGTCTATATCTTGTTCCTTAAGTCCCACCTGCTCCTCTAATGAACAACATATTGTGATGGTCCAACCATACATAACACACCCTTCTCGGCCGGTGAGAAGGTGGGCGCCCGTTGTCCAAGCCCCGGAGACAAAGACTTAAGGGAACAACCCTCTAGTTTCCCTATGGCGGAACGCAGTGAATTCCATCTCGCGTAATTAGGTTTCCAGCTCTCTACTTGGTTCTCGTCACGAGAAGATAGGCATATTGGGCGAGTGATCGAGACCACCCTCACCCGTACTAATCAAAGGACGGACCACGCGCATGCGAGTCCGTAATACGCTCGTGGATTCGTGTCGAGTCACTAATGGTCATCTACGAATTTATTAGTCTTTTATCGTTAGCGGTGTTATATCAAGTAAGTCTAATAATTCACGATGCAGTATTGTACAATCTCATTGTACTGGGATGCCCCCACTCGCATGTCAACCACATGAACGAGTCGGATCACCTCGTTTGTATCTAATACAAAGCGGGCGCATCCACGGTGTATCCGAGGATTAGGTCTCCAACCCCATCCTTATCATGAGACTGCCGTTGGGTCATTAACTCGAACGTGATCCTCCTTGTGTGTCAACTACACACCGTTCAAGTTCTAGTTTTCTCATATATTCAATGACCACGGAGCTTAGTTTATTGGAAATGTTTAAAATATTTGCGAGACACAAAGTGAAGAAAATAATAACTCTTATTAATTTCAAAACAATATTTTACAAACACGAGATTAGGACAAAAATCCCAACAAACTCCTACTTGGACTAAGCTAGTGGAGAAGGTACATTTCCAAAATGTATTTGAATTACAATAAAAATTACAATAAACAAGCAGGCAGATCATAGGAGTCTCACGGTGTGAATCGAAAGAAGAGACGTGGGTCTCGAATTCACAAGTCCCGCTCCCACTCACTATAAGTACTCTCTCCATCCACGATGATATTGATCTATACAAATGCCATCCGAAGGGGGACGCTCCCATTTGCGCCACGAGGCCGAGTATAGATCTCACGGTGCGGACTTAACGGAGATTTGTGGTTGGAAATTCAAATGTATCTTATACACTATATTTCCTCCCACTCAGTACTTTAATTTTAATAGGGATTGACCTAGATAATCGGCTAAAAATTACCTAAGTCTTCCAATATAACTCTTATATGGTATTTAGCCTAAGTCTATAATCACATTATTAACTTAGGTCTATGTGAGAAAATTAATTAACACTTAATTAACAGCGCTCACATAAATATAATCTAAGAATCTCAGGACCGAATTCACCCCAGTGCCTGGTTTTTCGTGTAGGGTGTGTTGCAAGCGTCAACTTAAATACCCCAGCCTTAGACAAAACCTTCCTTAGACAGAGTTACTAATCAGTCACCATTCAAAGATCATATTTGATTTCCTAAAATTCTAATCTTATTAGAAAATTAGAAAACCTAAGTCTAATTATTCAAGTTCTAAACACTTTAAAACTAATAATTAACTTAGGTTTGCATGCATTTCTATGTTATAGTGCTTGATCATTCATCACATGAATAAGTATATACTATAACATAATTACCATTCATCACATGAATATAAATGCATGAGCATACTTTAATCTAAAAATATAACACTTATATTAATTAAATTAAATATGCATTTAATTACATTATAACTCTTATAATATAACCTATCATGCAAACTATATTATAACTCTTATAATATACATGATGCATGATTATGTTTAACCTAAGGTGGGATTTTAAATCTATATGACATACATTATGCACATAGAATTTAATTAAAATCATACATCTCATGCATAAAATAATTAAATAGCAAAATTGGACCGGTTTTTGGCACCTAGGGGCAATTATTTAATTAAATAAAATTAATATAACATTTATATTAATAATATTTAATAAAATAATTAAATAAATAATTAAAAAACGTTTTGATTAAAAAAAACTGAAAAATTAACTAGAAAACGGAAATAAAACGTTGCCATTAAGGCTTGAACCCACGTCCTCGCGCATTTACTGCTGCAACGTACACAGCGTTGCAACGTTGTGGGCAGCGTTGCAAACGATGTCGCCTACAGCGTTGAGGCGCGTCCTCAACGCCATCGTGCTGCAGCGCTCCGACCGCAAGGACGACGTTGAGACGCCGTTGTGCAGCGTCTCAACGCCATCGGCGTAACAAAGACGGTCTTGTCGTTTGTCGCCCGGTTCGCTTCGTTTGCCGCTCCGATTTCTTCACAACAACTCTTGCCACGAACGACCCAGACTTACAGACCCGATTTACAACAAAATTGCCCAAAAAAATGGGCCCTTACATTGATCTCATCAACATAATTGTAAATCTAATCTAATGCCAAAAACCGAAAACATCCATTTCGCAAACCAAACATTCATCTCATGAAAATATGGTAAAATACCCACTTGAATCTTAATAAAACAGTGCATAGATGAATGACCATCGAAATGGCTCTGATACCATTTGAAGGGAATGAGAATCCCCGCGCAGCGGAAGACAATCGAATCGTCATGGTATCATCATGCAATGTACTTATTAAAATCGATCTACCTATTAGATCTAGGCTAAACATGCTGAAAAGATTACAACGATGAAGGTAACTTACTTGTTGTAGATCGATTCAGCAACCTCTCCTTGCAGATCACGAACTATTCGCGTTCCTCGATCTCCACGAACTCTTCCCACGAACGGATCTCAAACACTACCAAAATAGATCTTCTTGGTTGTTCTCTTTTTGGAGAAGGGAAGTTGGTGGGAACTTCTTTTGTGTTTTGGAAAAGGAGGAGAAATGAGAGAATGGAGAGAAAATCACTTAGCCTCCAAAGCTTAGTGTAGCTTAGGTTAACCTAAAACCCATCTATCAAAGGGTTTAAATAGTGGAATGATGAAGTTCACAACTTCACATAATTACCACTTTACCACAACCATATGTTATGTAAATCTCATTCACATAATTATATAATATAAGATATCTCATATCTTATGTTGCAAATCTCATTTGCAATAATTGTGGATTTAATCAAATTGAAACACATTCAATTTATTTTCTCTCTATCAATTTCTCCAATTAGCCTTTAATTCAACAATTAGGCTAACATATAGTTTATTATGAATCTCATTCATATTAAACTATATATTATATCATCTATATGATATGATTACTCTTACAGTGAAATTGAACACTTCAATTTCATACCAAAACATTAACCCTTCTTTTATCCCAGATTGAGCCAACCAAGGGACCTAATGGACCTACAGTGATGGGCTCCAATGATCTGAGGTTAATCCGTCAAACTCTTTGACCTGGTCAACCAATATTCATTAGCTACAGTAACACTCCACTAAACCACGTAGTCAGCACTCCCATCGATTGTAGAATATTACGTGTCCACCGATATAACCAATGCTTATGAGTCGACCCTTCACGGGTTGTTCATAGACACTACTGGGTCAAATTACGCGTTTACCCCCGTGTCTATATCTTGTTCCTTAAGTCCCCACCGCTCCTCTAATGAATAACATATTGTGATGGTCCAACCATACACAACACCCTTCTCGGCCGGTGAGAAGGTGGGCGCCCGTTGTCCAAGCCCAGAGACAACACTTAAGGGAACAACCCTCTAGTTTCCCTATAAGGCGGGAACGCAGTGAATTCCATCTCGCGTAATTGGGTTCCCACTCTCTACTTGGTTCTCGTCCTTGAGAAGATAGGCATATTGGGCGAGTGGCTGGGACCACCTCACCCGTACTAATCAAAGGCGGACCACTCGCGCATGTGAGTGCATGAATACGCTCGAGATTCGTGTCGAGTCACTAATGGTCATCTACGAATTTATTAGTCTTTTTTTCATTAGCGGTGTTATATCGGTAAGTCTAATAATTCACGCAGTCGGTCTTGTACAATCTCATTTATGCAGGATGCCCCACTCGCATGTCAACCACATTAACGAGTCGATCACCTCGTTTGTATCTAATACAAAGCGGCCGCATCCACAGTGTATATCGAGATTAGGTCTCCAACCCCATCCTGCATGCATCAGACCGTTCGGGTCATTAACTCGAGCGTGATCCTCCTTGTGTGTCAACTACACACCGTTCAAGTTCTAGTTTTCTCATATATTCAATGACCCTGGAGCTTAGTTTATTGGAAAGGTTTAAAATATTTGCGAGACACAAAGTGAAGAAAATAATAACTCTTATTAATTTCAAAACAATATTTTACAAACACGAGATTAGGACAAAAATCCCAACAGTCAGGAGGACACGTTCCCATCTTTCCCACCAACTCCCCATCGATAGGGAGTGGGGGGGAGGGGAAAGAACTCCTCTGATATTCTTCTCGAGGAAGAGAAATCAACTGATCGATGCTGCAATTTTGGAATTGCTCTCACTCAAGAATTCTCTCTCTCTTTCATTCCCAAAAATTCTCCAATTGTTGGATCCTTCCCACCAAGGAAGATATAAGCACTCAGAGACATAAAGGGTTTTCCTCGTGGTGTTGTCCTGCTGAAGAAAATAGAGAAGCTTCTTGGGTGTTGCTGTGTTGCTGTGAACATTGGAGCAAGGAGTTGCTGGTTTGTGGAAAACAACAAAGGTAATTGTTTCTTACTCTTAGTTTAACTTTTTCACAGCATGTTTGCATGTATGTCTTCATGCTTAATTAGATTAGATTTACATGTTTGTTCTGTTTTATCAATGTACTGGTTTTTTTTTCTAACTAAAACAATCAAGCAATTATGATCCCAAACTCGTTTCTGCTGCTCAAGGGGATCAGATCCCCATCAACTCCCTCATCCGTCGGAGAACAATCGAGAAGATCAAGTGGAAGTGTCCAAAAGATCGTGTTTCGGTTCGTGGATCGTTGAGGAGATTAAGAGAGATCGTCGAGATCGTGATCTCGGGAGGAGGAAAACTCGAAGAAAGGTTTTTCAAGAGGTAAGTTTTGTTGCGTAAATTTTGCAATACCGCAAGTGTACGTGTCAAGTTTTAATATAGTGAATTTGAGTACGAGTATCGTCCACAGGATTGGGTATTTAATTCAATCAATTCCTATCAATAACACCACTCAATTTTATCTAGATAATTAGATTTAAAGTGAGGTGAAAACACAAAATCAAAGAGTGAAAGTTGAGAACAATCAGGAGAGATGAATATCTTAGGGATTAGATTTCACCAATTAATTAACTATTTTATTGAGATTATGCTAATGGGTTATTGCACTGCTTTTGTAAACCAAGAAACTAAGATAACAAATAACCTCTCTCGAGGCAAGTGAATCTCATGCAAGACATAGAATTAAACATCTCTGTTTAACCTAAAAATCAAACATGGCACTAAGTTCAATTCTTATGGGTTTCTAATAGCACTTCAATCATTCTCATGTCAAAGTAACTATCAGTCATGCAAAAGAGATCAGATCTAAAGTATCTTTCTCAAGAATAGATTCAGACCTAAGAACAAATAAACCGTGATCAAGAGTCTATAAGCATTAAGGATGCAATTACATGAATAAAAGCATTACAATAAACCAAAGGCAGTCAATTCAACAAAATAACATAATTAAAAGGCTACATCTATCCCTAAGATAACAAGTTTAGCTACTCATGCCCACTATAAAATCCTACTAAACTCAAATATAAAACCATAGTTCAACAATAAAAGTGAAAAGAACGAAGAAAGAACTCTCGTGGCGTGAACGACAACGATCCCGGCACCTATCACGAGCCCCGAGCTCCAAAAAGTCTTCTTCTTGAAATCTCCCGAAAAATCCTCTTACAATCTCTCACAATAGTGTTTAGACAATGGTGTCAAAATCTCTCCAAAAAAGCCTCCTTCTCCAAGATGCATCTTTTCCTTTTTATATCAACAGCACGACGTTGCAACGCTGGGCATAGCGTTGCAACGCCGTGCCCTAGCGAATAAACCATAAATGGAAAATATCAGCGGCGCTGTAACGCGAGGAGCGCGCAACGCGCGCTACCCTCGCGTTTGCTAATCAAAGTAGCGTTGCAACGCTGCTACCCTCGCGTGCCTTTAGCTATCGAAGTAATGTTGCAACACTACAAGGCAACGTTGCAACGCCATCGCCACGGATCTTCAAGGTGTAGTTGCAACGCTGCTGCAGCGTTGCAACGCTATCGGCATGAATTTCTATGGTTGAGTAGCTGCACACAGAGCGTTGCAACGCTCTGAATGGCGTTGCAACACCATCTCCTCGGATTTGATGGCTTGTTTTGACCTTGCTTCTTCCATTTAATGTCAATTTTGGCTCCTTTTTCACCCATAATTCTCCATCCATTCTCATATTGCTCTTTAACCTGAATTTCACAAATTAAATACGTTAAACCCCTGAAATTATCATAAAACTAACACAATTTAAGCCTAAGGATAGCACATTTTGTGTGCTATCAAGTCTTGTTGTACTTTTCCTTCTCTTTTATCATGCTTAGCCTAGATTTACATATGATGTATGTTAATTTTAAGAAAAATGGTAACACAACGGAAGCAATGCGATTCACATCGCTTCCGTTGTGGGATTCAATCCCATCATTCAGATTATTGGTTGAACCACAAACCAATTGTTCATTAGAGTATCAGTGGGACTTAAGGAACAATAAGTAATTACAGGGGTAAAACAGTTTATTTGACCCAACTGTAATTAAGAACGACATGTGAAGGATCGAATTACTAATCATGGTTATATCGAGTGGACAAACATATATCTATAGTGAGGAGAGTGCAACCACTAAGCTTTAGTGGAGTGTCCTGGTGGTAACGAATGTTGATTAGCAATCGGTTAATCTCGTATCATTGGAGCTCATGATTTGTAGGTCCATTAGGTCCCCTTACTAACTCAGACTAAGCCTTGTAACAATTTGAGAGAAAATTATTTGAATTGTTCAAATTCGAGGAGAAAATGTTAATTATATACGATATATTTAACGTGACATAGCTTAATTATGAATTAAACTATGATTAAAAAGAGGTGGACATATTTAAATATGATTTAAATATTGGATCGGTTTATAGCATAAATAGAGATTCATGTTCGAGAAATCGATTTTGGGATCGATATTGGTCAAAATATTTAATTTAATATTTGATATTAAATTAAATTAGAATTAATTAATTAAATTAATTTTATATTAATTTTAAATTAAAATTAAAAGGAATTTCAAGTTTTATCTTGAAAAACAAATTGCCAACTTGCCCAATCTTAGTCATTCTCAAAATTGGCCAAAATTGGTCACCTCCTTCTTCAACCACCTTTATCACTCATGTGTTGGCACATTCAAAAATCTTAATGAAGGTTTATTTGAAGGAGATTTAAGGTGATATGCAAGAATTTTGCAGAAATTTCAAGTGTTCTCGATTTTTTACCATCGATCACTTTTCTTCCAAATTCTCTCAATCTAGAATCCCACAATTCGTTCCAAGACCAAAATGTAACGACTCTAGTTAATTGGAAAAGAGAATGAACAAAAAGGAAATAAAAACAGAGACAACTAGTGAATGGTATATATATATATATATATATATATATATATATATATATATATATATGCGCATTTCCTAAACCCCACTGTTGACATAAAATCAAATTATTCAAGTTAAATGAGTTTATAGAAATTTTTACATTGCCTTTGTTAAAATGAGTGGAAATTTAGAGAGAAATGTATAAAGAAAGTAAAATAAATGAAGTGAAAAAAAAGAATATTCAAAGAAGTGTGGACTGTGGATTAAAATTATTTATTTTTCATCCTAAATCTAAAAGAGCAAACAGAAAAAACATAACATAAAAAATATGGTGAAAATTTGAATGTATTGTTATTATTAGTATCATTCATTAATCTAAATACATTTGATCTGCAACAAAGTGGTTGCACAAAAATCAGAATTACATATTACCTAATTCTTAAAAAAAAAAATAATAATAATAAATGTTCATTCTTCTAATTTGGCTCTACACAAAGGACACGAATTGCTCATCTGAAGCCAAGTGAGAATACAGGATTTGTGATACACATGACCACAGGGGATTCTTGTCACCTCCTTTTCAGCGTTAAGTTCATCGCAACAAACACTGCAATCATCTCCCACTTCTACGAGCTCAAACCCATCGAATTTCTGCTTCTTCAGTCTCTCAATGGCCGACGCCGGCGCCCTATTCGTCACTGCCGGAGAATCTTCTGGGTCCAGGTCCACCCATAGATTTTGAATGAAATCGATAGCGACGTTGATGTGGAAGTTCCGATCGAGGTTTCCGGCAGCCAAGTGGTGGGCGAAGAAGGCGATCTTCTCAAAGATTGCATCGGAAACGGCGATTGGGAGGTTAAAGGAAGTTAGAAAATGAATGACGTAGAAGTGGGAGAGAAACGGTGGGTCTTCAAGCTCGCGCAGAGACAAAGGAAACAGAGCAGTAGCGATTGGAGTTGAGGGACTTCGTTGGAGGATTTGGTGAGAAGATCGAGAGATCAGACGACTCGAATGTCCCAATCGGAGTTCCACAAATTGCATCGGTTGCTCGTCGAAAGCCACGCTGCCGTTGCCGTATCCGCTGATGGAATATCCAAAGGACAGAGCGTGGTCGAACTGGAAAGACATGGCGAAAACAGAGCAACGGGTAGAATGATTAGAATGGCAATGGTAGAAACGGGAGCGAGGTCTGAGTTTGAGTCTGATTTATAGGGAAGGGGAAGAATTAGAAAGAAAGGGGTTTCGAATTTTAAAATGTTTGTGGCCGTTGGGGTCTGATTTACAGACCGTCGAAGGCCTCGTCGGAAGCCCACATCCACCAGGTATTTTCAGATACGACCAACGGCTCTTTTTTTTTTTTTTTTGTTTCCGATACGGCGTCGCATAGACAATAAGAAACGTAACGGCTATTTTGTAGTTTAATAGAATGAGGCTGCCGGAAAATCAATCCAGCAATGACAATTTCGAGTTTTCTGAAACATGGGCCGGGCTTGCTTTCAAATTGCTTTTGGATAATGTCGATTCCCTGTGTTTAGTTCTGTTTCTAATTAATTCAAATCAAACCTTATTTTTGTTGAGATGTCGGTCCGCTTACGGAAAATAGAGATGACCCCCAAATGGGAGAGGACCTGCAAATGAAGCAATGCGATCAAGCTTGTAGAGAGTCTAGCTTCTTCTACAACGTACTTATACTTCTTCTATGAGGTACTTCAGATCTGCTGTAAATAATAATTTATGGATCAAAAGTGATTTTGGAGCCTTCTGAAAAATGGAGGAAACTTTTTTCGATAGGATAGGTATTTGGATAGCCTTTGAGATAATAGCCATTGTTTGGACCTAAGTGACTGGCCGTTTACAACTTATTTCTCTCTGGGTCTGGAGAATCTGGCCTGAGTAAATCTGTAATCAATTGAAAATGGAAGGAAAATGCAGAGAGTGAGCAGCATTAAAAGAAAACTTTTTGGAAATTTCAAATGAAGAAACTGTAATTGGGTGATGAAATAATTCAGAGGCATTTGATGATTGCAATTACTCCTTTTTTTCCTTACAGATGAATTTTCTGAATATTCTTATATGATCTGAAATCTATAGCATCTTGATTAAGACTTTCTGAAGTGTTAGTTTTACTTGTAAGTGGATGAAGTGGAATGAATGGAATATTCATTTATTGAAAGTAAATAATTATGAAACAACGCGGGGTAGTTTTGTCCTTCATCTTTTTTCCCTTTTTCTGTTTCCTTTAATAGAAAACTGAAGTCTAATATAATAAAAACGGAGTATGGAGGATGTATTCAGGATTTAGGCGATCGGTGTTGCTTACCCTTCTGTGTTAAACTGTCGGGTGGGTTATTAGAGTTGAGGAGAAGGATTTGTGGCTTTAAATATTAAATTCTGATATGAGAAGTTGGGGGGATTGGATTTATTGCATTTTTTTTATTGACAATTTAAAATGATATTTTCAGGTAATATGTTCTTGGTTGCTTGAAATTTAGGCTGATTTCCTTTGTGGTAAAAGATAGAATTATATTTTGTCTCTCATCATTCAAAAGAACAACCTCTCCTAGTTAAACAACATTTAAGGGTGGGAGGATTCAAACTTCTAACCTTCTTGATTGAGGGTACATGCTAGTATAGTCATGCAATTTCATTGTGAAAGGAGAAATTTTATTTCGTTTCTATGTGATTCTTACCAAATACTTCTATTACCCAGGTAACAAGGCTGCCTTCTTTGCTGGAGCAGATTTTACACTTCACGTGATCACTGTTAATATTGGTGAGGTAAGTCTTGGAATCCCTTGCCAAGGGGCATTCATTCTGCCATCAGTGAATAAGTATTGGATCAAATAATATGGGTAGCAACATGATTGTTCGTATTCTATTCAATTTGGCATTGTGTGTGTGTGTTTTTATTTTGGGGGCGGGGGCGGGGATAACAGTAGCTGTCATGAGTTACTGTACAATACTGCATGGACATGATTATGTTGATCTTTATTGCTTCTCTAATTAATTTGTTCAATGTTAAACTTTGTACCTGCCTGAGTTTTGGGTAGTACTGAAATTCTGGAGGCTCAAATGAACACTTTTTTCTGACTTGTTGAAATATTCTTTAGTAGGGTTTGCCCTTATACGTGCTTATCGATATTGTAATATGAAACTTCTTGAAGTAAATTATATTCGTTGAATTGTGCAAATAATTACCGAGACCTGCAACTTTAAGTATGCTTGTGATTTGAAATATGAATTACTGTCAACATGATTAATCATCAATAATCATTCAAATAAACTTGGAAGAACTAATTACATAAGTTTTCAGTGATTTACCATTGCAATGATCTCATAAGTTCTGTTCATTCTTGATGCATAGTTGCCACTTACCTTTTTTCTGCTGTTTTAGGATGTTAACTTGAAAGTCATGTCATTTTCTCAACAAGGATGTCGGGCAATTTGTATACTCTCTGCTAATGGTATGGTTTCAAATGTTACACTTCGACAGTCAACATCTTCTGGGGGTACTTTAACATATGAGGTAGACCACTTTCCTTGATATATATATATCATCTAAGATTCGTTGTATTGATGAATTTTGAAGTCTACAGGTCCATGCATATATCATCTATAAGATGAAAGCATGTTTGATCTTATAGCTTCTTCGTATTCTGTTTTCTTTCCAAGTCATTTTCTTTTTGTTCTTTAATTCAATTATCTGACTGCAGCGGGATCTGGTGCTTATTTGGATTATTCTGTTTTCTTTTCCATGCTTCATTTTATTTGTTATACTCGTTATGAACACTTTAGGATAGTATACTCTATTGCTTTTACTAATTAACACTCAAATACAACCTATGAATTATGAAATAAGGAGTGATGTTCAGAACTTGATTCCCTCCCATGACAGAACCTTACTTGATTTTATTCTGCTCCTCTAACTCTCTTGTCCACCTCAGCAGCACGTATAGGTGCTTCCCTTTATTTATCTAACGTTTATATATCCGACTGATAAGAATCTTCATGCTTATCTAGACGTCCTTTTCTTAAGAGAATAGAGATTTCTGAAGCAGTTGCCTAGAAGAATTAAGTTTCAGAACTGCTTTCACTTATACATTGTTCTTAAAAAAGTTGTTTTCTTTCAATTTTTCATGTGTTGTATAGAAAAATTAGAGTTAGATTGACTAATATATTTCAATATTAGTCTCTTTCTATATTCAAGAAAGAGACTATCATGTGTTTTGATGTTTCATGAATTTTAATAATTATTTTAGAAATAGACTTGAGAGAAGTTAAGATCTTATTCGAGAATGATTTCATCTTTAGTTTTATTATTATTATTTCAATTAAAACTAAGTTTGTTTACTCAAAAAATAATTTATTTGTATTTTTCATTTTAAAAAAATACTTCCCATTCCCAGCTAATTTTGAAAAATAACCCAAATTTTAAAAATGTTTTGAAGGAACAGGTAACGAAACAATTAAACTATAGGTAAATGAGCTTCTCTATAAACAGAACCAAAAACAGATTATTACATAAAAAAAAAAAGGTCCTACGTGTTTTTTTTTACAATTTTTTTTAGGAGACAACTATCACCTGTTCTCAAGCCTTTCTAATGAGAGAGAAAAAACGTTTAAAGAAATACATAAGCCCTTATATTTCAGGTATTTTCTTGAGAGGGCAGCAATATCTATAAACATAACCTACGGTTGACGATTGAAAATTTTTATTTATCTTCTGGAATAAGGCCTCAACGTTTGAAATGATCTTGATGCAAGTTGTCTTGCAATCCATGATTACTCAAAGCAATTGTGAACTCTTTTACAGCTGGGATTGATGTATTGGTTGCTTCCATTTCCACCCTTACCGTTTTATGCCAACTAATTTCACTGAGTGAAATGATAGTTTTCCAGAGTCAGTTTCACATTTTATTAGAATTTCAAACCAAGTTTTTCACTGAAGTCTTTTTCACTTAACTTTTAGAGGTAATTTGATAAACAACAACTGAAGTTTTGTTCATCTCCGTACCAGAAAAAATCACTGACAATCACAAAAATTTAATTTTCCTTGATATTGTGTACCCATTTCCATTTAATCAACTAAGATTGTACATCACATGCTTCTTGTTACTGTTAAGTGTTAACCCACTCTATGCAAATTTATCCCTGCATCTTATCTTCAACTCTCATGGTAAGCATTATTTATTAAGAAACATTATGAACTGCTCTGATCATCAGGGTCGATTTGAGATACTTTCATTGTCTGGATCGTATATGCCTTCTGAGATTGGTGGAACAAAGAGCCGATCTGGAGGGATGAGTGTCCCTTTGGCTGGCCCAGATGGCCGAGTGATGGGTGGAGGACTTGCCGGCATGCTGATCGCAGCTGGTCCAGTGCAGGTATTATTTTCTCGAAATGAGTCAAATTATAAAGGCTTAAGGTCTGTCAGAGAGGCACAGATTCAGTAGTTTATTTAGTTGAAATAAACTACATAAATACAAAATAAAGTTTGTTATGCTTCTGTTTTGTTCAATAGTTGTATCCTGGTAAAACAAAATTGTATGCTTTCCATTGTCACCAGGTGGTGGTGGGCAGTTTCTTACCACCAGGTCTCCAGGACGAAAATAAACCAAAGAAGAGTAGGATGGAACCTACATCAAATGCAATTTCACCTCCAGCCATGAAGCCCATAGTCACATCCACTCTGATAGGAGATAAACTTATTGCTTCTTTAGACCCAACTCCAGCTTTTAGAATTCCACCAGTCAATGAAAAATCACCTTTTCCAGATGAATCAAGAGGTGTCTTCCACCATTCAAACCATGAGGTTTCTTGTTGATCATCATCTTCGCCTGTACCTTGAATTTTTCATGCAGATTTGCTGATTTAGGTGCAGGAATTTGTGTAATTGATCACTATATTAGATATTAGATCATCTTAACTACTAAGATCTGCAAG
This sequence comes from Trichosanthes cucumerina, assembly GCA_036507285.1. Taxonomy (NCBI): domain Eukaryota; kingdom Viridiplantae; phylum Streptophyta; class Magnoliopsida; order Cucurbitales; family Cucurbitaceae; genus Trichosanthes; species Trichosanthes cucumerina. The sequence continues at coordinate 98,251,076 of CM071835.1, read as the reverse complement.
AGGATTTGATTCATTGCCCTGAAGTGTTCTTATTTGGAAATAATGAATTTGATGTTGTTTGACACCCCTAGTAAACAAAATTGCACGTAGGAAAATATGTAGCCAAGTCGAGATCGCAGTCAATCGACCCTATTTATGCAACATCAATATGTGATGAATGAATTTATGTTTAAATGAATAGAAGTATTATAGGTTGGAAGAAAAATTTGGATTGAATACTAACGCTTTGTTTCAATATTAGCAATTTGATTCGCTTTCTAATGAAATCATAAAGTTACATCTTTGCGTCCTTGAATCGAACACTAGAGAATTACATCTTTGTAAAATTGTTCCGATTGAATCTACTTGATTCTTGTGCCCTTGTCCATATCTTCTTCAAAAATCTGATATCAAAACAGAGAGAGAGAGGTAGAACTTAACCCAAAGGTAAAAGTGATGGAGATTCTTGTTTGGCTAGGAGGGAGTGGAGTATGCTTGGAACAAATGAAATTCGATTCAACCGATCATCTCGAGGTTGTTTGGCGTTCTTGTCTCCACCCCGTATTAACCTTTTCAATAAAGTCTTCCACTCTTCGTTTGAAATCATCCTTGTCCTCATCCTCTTCCTCATGATCTTCATCACTCTCTTCAACATTATTATCACTGCAGTTGAAACTCACGCATCTGTCTGGTTCATTTAGAGTCTCTGTTAGTTGAACAGTGAAATTTTTGTGAAGCATGAAGTTTTGTTGTGTATTTGTGTTATTGTGAATGACAATTGAAAGTGGGACATCATAATCATCATCATTTTGCTGATGAAAATTGGAGAAGAGAATGATGAGTATGATGAAATTGAAGAAGCAGAAGATGAACAGAGTACTGGAAGTTGCCTCAGCAGCAAATTTCAAAATGAAAGAATCAACCATGGTTGCTTGGGTTGGAGTGGAAATTTTGTTTTGTTTTGTTTGTTTGTTTTTTTTTAGAATTGAAGCAGGAGAGAGAGAAGGATGAATGAGAAGTGTGAAAGTTTTTTTTTGGGTATTTAAAGGATTTGGTAATGTGGGAAGTGTATTAAGGAAGCTTTTGGTTGCGGAAGGAAGCAGACAATTATGTGTTTTGAAAGCAACTTCAATAATTTTTCTTGTTTTTTTTTTAAGTCAAAGTCAAATATTATCATGTGTTCATCATTTTAAATTTAGATACTGAATGTTTTGTGGAGCTGCTCTACCACTATTCATTTGGGGGTTTGTAAAAAATTTTAGCAATTACATAATATTTAGTTTGACACATAATCTAATTTATTAAGTGATATATTTATCGTGATTAATTACTTTATAATACATTCTCAAAAAAAAAAAAAAACTCCATAATCCTATGGAATATGATTTTTTTTTTTTGAAACCCATTGAATATGATAGGTTTGCTCACATATTTTCACTTGAATGATTTCTATAAGGTTAAATTATACAAAATATCTTTGAATTTTGGGATAAATTTTAATTATATCCTTAAACTTTAAAAATTTTCATCTAGCCTCTGAACGTTGAAATTGTTTAAAAACATACTTTTGGAGAGTTTTTTTTTCGTTTAAATGATTGATAAAAATTAAAGAGATAGTTGATATGTAAATTGGAAGGTATGGATTACATTATTTACAACATCATTCATGTAAATTAACTTGATAGTTGATGTATAAAAATTGATTATGGGAATGGTGTTGTAAATGATGTCAATGATATATTTGAAGTTGAAATGAATGGTAAAAACGGTTTTAATCAACTATAAAGTTAAATTTGAGTTGTAAATGATGTCACGTATGTCTTCCAATTTTTACACTAACACGTGTAGAAATGTGAAAAATGATACTTGTCTTATTATGCTTCCACAGAGAGTGATATTTATATACATAGAGTAATGACCGAAGGTAACAATAAGTCAGTAAATAAAACTAACTATCTTAATCCTAATACTCCCCCTCAAGATGGGTTAAAAATATCTATTACACCTATCTTGGACACACTTTGAAAAAAGATGAGAAGCAGGAAGTAGCTTTGTAAACATATCTGCTAGCTGGAGATGGGACCGAACTGACAAAAGCTTTAAAAAACAGTATTGATGTGATCACGGACAAAATGGAAATCCAGTTCTATTTGTTTGGTTCTCTCATGAAAGATTGGATTTGAGGCTATGTGGATTGTTGCTTCATTGTCACAAAATAGCAAAGCTGGAGGACAAAAGGATATTCTGAGATCTTTCAACAAGTAAGACAGTCATAGAAGTTCACATGAGGCTAAGGCCACTGCCCTGTATTTGGCTTCAGCTGAAGACCGTGAGGTTGTAGTTTGTTTCCTAGACTTCCATGACACCAAGGAATCTCCCAAGAATACACAAAAACCAGTGGTCGATTTTCTAGTATCTAAGCAAGAAGCCCAGTCAGAGTCTGCAAATGCCCGAAGTTGGAAAGAGCTAGTTGCTTTGAGAAGAATACCTTGACCTAGAGCAGATTTTAAATATCTCAACAAATGATTAGCTGAAGCCATATGTGTCTTACCTGGTTTTGATACATATTGACTTAGCTTGTTGATTATAAAAGCAATATCAGAATGAGATATGGTGAGGTGTAGTAACCTCTCAATGAGTCGTCTGTAGGAAGAAACATCATCTAATAAGTCACCATCAGACCGTTGCAAACGCAACATGGGATCCATGGGAACGCTCTCAGGTTTTGCTCCAAGTAGGCCAGCATCATCAAGAAGTTGGAGAGTATATTGTCGTTGAGAGAGATAAATTCCTTGAGATGAACAAGCAAGTTCAAGGCCAAGGAAGTAACTCAGATTACCCAAGTCCTTGAGTTTGAACCGGTCATTAAGAAGGACTTTTAATTGAGCAATAATAGAAGCATTAGCACCGGTGATAATAATATCGTCAACATAGACCAATAAGGCTATGAAATCAGATCCAGAACCTCTTACAAACAAAGAGTAATCTTCCTTTGACTGGTTAAACCCAAACGAGAGCAAAGTTTATGAAAATTTGGAGAACCATTGGCGAGAAGCTTGTTTTAAGCCATAGATAGACTTGTGGAGTTTACAGACGAGACACTCCCCCTTTCTATGGACATGTCCTTTAGGCTCATAACCTAAAAGCAAATCCATGTATACTTCTTCAAATAAATCGCCATGGAGAAAGGCGTTATTGACATCAAGTAGTATTAAGGGCCATTGAGAAGATACAACAAGAGTAAAGAGAACACGAACAACGACTAACTTAGCCACAGGGGAAAATGTTTAAAAAAAGTCCAACCCCTCATGTTGATTGTATCCTTTAGCAACTAATCTTGCCTTGTAACGTGCAATGGAGCCATCTGCATTATGCTTAATTTTATAAACCCAACCACACCCAATGGATTGCTTATTGGGGGGAAGAGGGACAACTAACCATGTATGATTAGTCTCCATTGCCTCTAACTCTGCGTTCATGGTTGTTTTCAAATGCTCGTATGGGATAGCTTGGTGATAAAAATGTGGTTCATAGTGGTTAGAAACATTTAGGGAGAAGGCTCGAAAATTGGAAGACAAGCGACTATAAGAAAGGTGATGTTGTAAGGGATATTTTGTGGCGGCTATGGGTGGAGGGGATTGTTTTAGGAGGCTATAATGATAATTTTGAAAGTATGAAGGTGGTTTAGATGGTCGTGTGGATCTTCAGAGGATAGTTGGATGGTCTGGACTTGTGAGAGGAGAGGTTTTTGAGGTAATTTCATTGAAGACTTCTGGTTGGGTTAAAGGGTGAGATGATGTCTCTGTGTGAGGAAAATGGGTATAATGAAGATCAAGGTTGATAGGGACGGGTAAGACGGTCATAGGAAAGGGATCAGGTTGTGTGTTGGCATGAGTGATTTTATGAAAAGAGAAGACGGTTTCATGGAACACCACATCTCTAGATACAAAAAAACTTTGTTTCTCAATGTCAAACAATTTGTAACCTTTCATACCGGGAGGATATCCCATAAAGACTACTGGTATGGCATGAGGAGCGAACTTGGATTTTTTAGAGGCTAAAGTTGAAGCAAAACACAAGCAGCAAAAGACTCTTAGAGAAGAGTAATCAGATATATTACCATGAAGGAGTGAAGGGAATAAAACTCCCGCAGCGGAAAACGATTTTGAATCGTCGTGATTTTTCGTTATGAAAATAAATCTTAAAATTAATTATATCCCATAGAATTAGGCTAAACATGCTTTAAAAAGGAAAAACTAGTAAGAAATTTACTTGTTGAAGAACCGTTCTTCACGAAATCCTCTTCCGGTCACGACCTCTTCGTGCTCTTCGATCTCTACGATCACGAACTCTCTCGAACAAAGAACAATCGGACACCTCCGAAAGATCTTCTCAATTGTTCTCCTTTGGTAAAGGGAGAGTGGTGGGACTCTTTTGGTATAGGGGAAGAGAGAATTTTGAGAGAAGAGTTGAGAGAATTTGTGAATTGCTTTTTGGTGAGAATCCAAAAAATGAGCATTCACTTCACAAATGCCTTCTTGCAAAGGCTTTAAATAATGGTGATAGGTGGAGTTGAAATCTCCACCTATTTACCATGTTACCACAACCTTAGGTTACACAAATCATATTTGTATAACCACATATAATAAGATATCGCATATCTCATTATACATATCTCATTTTTATAATTGTGGATTTTAAATTGAATCACATTTAATTTAATTTCTCTCAATCCAATTTCTCTAAATTAGCCCTAATTAAGCAATTAGGCTAACCTATAGTTTATTATGAATCTCATTCACATTAAACTATACTATATGTCAATCATATCTCATATAAATGACATAAATCCCCTTTAATCAATTTGAACACTTCAAATCCATACCAAACTGTAAACCCTCTATGTATCCAGTTTGAGCCAACCGAGGGACCTAATGGACCTACAAATGACGAGCTCCAATGATCCAAGACTAACCTGTCAAACTCTTTGACCCGGTTAATCAACATTCATTAGCTACGGTAATACTCCACTAAAACTCGTAGCTGCACTCCCATCACTGTAGGACAAGTTGTGTCCATTGATATAACCAATGCCCATGAGTCGACCGTTCACAGGTTGTTCGTAGACACTGCTGGGTCAAATTACCGTTTTACCCCTGTGTTTACTTCTTGCTCCTTAAGTCCCCACTGCTCCTCTAATGAACAACAACGTTGTAATGGTCCAACCATAAACAACATCCCCTCTATTTTCCCGAAAGTCGGGAATGAGTGAATTCCATCTCGCGTAGTCAAGTTCCCACCTCCCCACGTGGACCTGTGTAGGGAATGAAAATCTCATGCAGCGGAAAAGCGATTGAATCGCCGTGGTATCGTGGTGAAAAACGTATTCTTAAAATTGTTTCTATCACATAAGAACTAGATTAAACATGCTTTTAGAAGGAAAAACAGTAAAAATTACTTACTTGTTGAAGAACCGGTCTTCACGAAATCCTTCTCAAGTCACGAATTCTTCGTGTTCACGATCTCAGCGAACTCGATCTCCTCGAACGACGAGTAACCCAGACACCTCCCAAAGGTTTCTCGGTTGTTCTCTTTTAGGTAGAAGGAGAGTAGGTGAGACTCCTTTTTGATGAAAGGGGAGGAGAGAATTGAGAGAAAGTTGAGAGAATTGCAAAGCTCTTTTGGTGAGAAATCCAAAAAATCAGCCAATTGCCTATGAAATCCTTCTTGCAAAGGGTTTATTTATGGTGATAGGTGAATTTGAAATCTCCACCTATTTACTATTTAACCACAACCATAGGTTATGCAAATCATATTTGCATAACCATATATAATAAGATATCTCATATCTCATGATACAAATCACATTTGTATAATTGTAGATTTTAAATTGAATCACATTCAATTTAATTTCTCTCAATCCACTTTCTCCAAATTAGCCCTAATTAGACAATTAGGCCAACCTATAGTTTATTATGAATCTCATTCACATTAAACTATATAATATGTCAATCATATCTCATATAAATAACATAATTACTGAAGGGAATGAAAATCCCCGCGCAGCGGAAGACAATCGAATCGTCAAGGTATCATTATGCTACTTGAATTTTGTTAAAACGATCTAACCCTTAGATCTAAGTTAAACATGCAAAAGAGGAAGAAAAAACAGTAAAAAGATGTTTACTTACTTGTTGTAGACAGATCTTCAAAGTTCCTTCCTCTATCACGAACACTTCGTGCTTCTCGATCTCAACAAAATCTTCTCTCGAACAAAAACCGAACACCACCAACGACCTTCTCGGTTGTTCTTCCTTTGGAAGAAGGAAAGTGGTGGGACTTTTGGTTTCAGAGAGGGAGGAGAATTTGAGAGAATAGTTGAGAGAATTCTCTTCTTCTCTTTGATGAAAATCAAAAAAATGAGAGAATAGCATATCAATGCCTTCTTGCAAAAGGTTTAAATAGTGGAATTGATGGAGTTAAAATCTTCCCATTATTACCACTTTACCACAACCATAGGTTATGCAAATCTCATTTGCATAACCACATAATATAAGATATCTCATATCTCATATTGCAAATCACATTTGCAATAATTGTGGATTAATTAAATTGAATTACATCCAATTTAATTTCTCTCAATTAATTTCTCCAATTAGCCCTAATTCAACAATTAGGCTAACCTATAGTTTATTATGAATCTCATTCACATCAAACTATATATTATATCATTCATATCTCATATAAATGACATAAATGCCCTTTAAGTGAAATTGAACACTTCAATTTCATACCAAAACATTAACCCTTCTTTTAACCCAGATTGAACTACCCGAGGGACCTAATGGACCTACAGTGACGGGCTCCAATGATCCGAGATTAACCTGTCAAACTCTTTGACCCGGTTAATTAACATTCATTAGCTACGGTAACACTCCACTATAGTCCGTAGCTGCACTCCCGTCAGTGCAGAATATTACGTGTCCACTGATATAACCAATACCCATGAGTCGACCCTTCACAGGTTGTTCGTAGACACGACTGGGTCAAATTACTATTTTACCCCTATGTCTACCTCTTGTTCCTTAAGTCCCCACTGCTCCTCTAATGAACAACATATTGTGATGGTCCAACCATACACAACACCCTTCTCGGGCCAGTAAGAAGGTGGGCGTCCGTTGTCCAAGCCACGGAGACAAAGACTTAAGGGAACAACCCTCTAGTTTTCCTAAAGCGGGAACAAGTGAATTCCATCTCGCGTAGTTAAGTTCCCGGCTCCCTACTTGGTCCATCCCGAGAAGATAAGCATATTGGGCGAGTGCGTGACCACCCTCACCTGCGTACTTGTCAAAGGACAAACCTCCGCAGACAGGAGTCCGTAACACGCTCAGGATTCAGGTCGAGTCACTAATGGTCATCTACGAAGTTATTAGTCCTTACTCTCAACGGTGTTACATCAGTAGGTCTAATAATTCACGGTCCGGTCTTGTACAATCTCATTGCACAGGATGCCCCCACTCGCATGTCAACCACATGAACGAGTCAGATCACCTCGTTTGTATCTAATACAAAGCGGGCCGCATCCTGATGTATCCAAGATTAGGTCTCCAACCCTATCCATATATCAGAGACTATTCGGGTCATTAACTCGAACGTGATCCTCCCTGTGTGTCCATTACACACCGTTCAAGTTCTAGTTCTCTCATAAATTCAATGACCCTGGAGCTTAGTTTATTGAAAAAGTTTGTAAATATTGCGAGACACAAAGTAATGAAATAAATAACTCTTATTAATTTCAAACAGTAATTTACAAACCCGAGATTAGGACAAAAATCCCAACAATTACCCTTTAATGAATTTGAACACTTCAAATCCACACCAAAACTGTAAACCCTCTATTTATCCAGTTTGAGCCAACCGAAGGACCTAATGGAGCTACAGGTGACGAGCTCCAATGATCCGAGACTAACCTGTCAAACTCTTTGACCCAGTTAATCAACATTCATTAGCTACGGTAACACACCACTAAAGCCCATAGCTGCACTCCCGTCACCGTAGGACAAATTGTGTCCACTGATATAACCAATGCCCATGAGTCGACTATTCACAGGTTGTTCGTAGACACTGTTGGGTCAAATTACCGTTTTACCCCTGTGTCTACTTCTTGCTCCTTAAGTCCCCACTGCTCCTCTAATGAACAACAATGTTGTAATGGTCCAACTATATACAACACCCCTCTCGAGCCAATGAGAGGGTGGGCACACGTTGTCCAAGCCCTGAAGACAACACTTAAGGGAACAACCCCTCTAGTTTCCTTAAAGGCGGGTACGAGAGAATTCTATCTCGCGTAGTTAAGTTTCCAGCTCCCCACGCGGTTCTGTCCCTAAGAAGATAGGCATATTGGGCGAGTAACTGTGACACCCCTCACCCGTATTAGTCAAAGGACAGACCCTGCAGACAGGAGTCTGTAACACGCTCAGGATGAAGGTCGAGTCACTAATGGTCATCTACGAAGTTATTAGTTCCATACTTTCAACGGTGTTACATTAGTAGGTCTAATAATTCACGGTCCGGTCTTGTACAATCTCATTGCACAGGATGCCCCCACTCGCATGTCAACCACATGAACGAGTCAGATCACCTCGTTTGTATTTAATACAAAGCGGGTCGCATCCACAGCGTATCCAGAATTAGGTCTCCAACCCTATCCGTATACTGTAGATTGTTCAGGTCATTAACACGAACGTGATCATCCCTGTGTGTCCACTACACACCATTCAAGTTCTAGTTCTCTTATAAATTCAATGACCCTAGAGTTTGTAAAAATTGCGAGACACAAAGTGATGAAAGAAATAACTCTTATTTATTTCAATTGGTAATATTACAAACAAAACGAGATTAGGACATACATCCCAACAAACTCCCACTTGGACTAAACAGGTGGAGTACATATACATTTCTCAAATGTACAATACAATAAAGTAATACAATAAACTAGGACATTGAATACCCTTTACAATACTCCCAGTTGCCTTAGTCAGGAAGCACTCGAAGACCTAGACTCTCTAGGTGACCCTCAAACACCTTAGCCGTGAGGGCCTTTGTAAATGGATCAGCAACGTTGTGCTCCGACTCTATCTGCGTGACTGTCACGTCGCCGCGGTGCACAATCTCTCGTATCAGGTGATACTTTCGCTCAATGTGCTTGCCCCTTTTATGACTCGAGGCTCTCTCGAGTTGGCTACAACACCACTGTTGTCACAAAACAGCGTGATCGACAAGTTCATATTTGGAACAACTTCCAAATCTGTCATGAACTTCCTAAGCCAAACAGCTTCCTTTGCAGCTTCACAAGCCGCAACTTACTCAGCTTCAATAGTGGAATCAACGATGCATCCCTGCTTGATGCTTCACCATACTACAACTCCTCCATTAAGAATGAAGGCTGCCCCCAAAGTGGATTTTCTCAAATCCTTATCCGTCTGAAAGTCAGAATTTGTGTATCCCGTAAGGATCAAATCCTCACTCCCATACACTAGGCTGTAGTTCCTCGTTCTCCTAAGATACTTGAGGATTGCCTTTATGGTCGTCCAGTGATCTAATCCTGGATTGCATTGATACCTACTGACAATCCTTACTGCATAACAGATGTCGGGCCTAGTACACAACATGACATACATAAGGCTCCCAACAGCTGAAGCATAAGGGATTCGTCTCATATCCTCAACCTCTTGAGGAGTCTTAGGACATTGATCCTTAGACAGGTGAACCCCATTCCTGAAAGGCAACAAAGCCCTTCTTGGAGTTCTGCATCTTATATTTAGACAACATCTTATCAATATAAGACGCCTAAGACATGGCGGCTTTTTTCTTCTTAGGTTAGGACAATGCGGATACCTAGAACATACTGTGCTTCTCCCAAATCTTTCATTTGGAATTGCGAAGCCAACCATTTCTTTATATCAATAGGAAATCCTACCTCATCCCAATGAGAAGGATATCATCCACATACAATATGAGAAATGCGACAGTGTTGTTAACGATTTTCTTATAGACACAAGGCTCATCAACATTTTGATCAAAGCCATACGATTTGATCGCCTCATCAAACCTTATATTCTAAGGCCTCGAGGCTTGTTTCAGTTGATAAATAGACCTATGAAGCCGGCAAACCTTTTGCTTTTGGCCTTGGGCAATGAACCCTTTGGGTTGGTCCATGTAGATGGTCTCGTCAAGTTTGTCATTCAGAAAGGCGGTCTTGACATCCATCTGCCATACCTCATAGTCATAATATGCGACAATGGACAGAAGTATCCTGATCGACTTTACTATGGCAACAGGTGATAAGGTTTCCTCATAGTCAAACCCTTCAACCTGGGTAAAACCCTTTACCACTAGTCGTGCTTTGAAGGTCTGCACCTTCCCATCTACACCACGTTTACGCTTGTAGATCCATTTGCAACCTATAGGTTTTACCCCATCCGGTTGATCCGCTAGCTCCCAGACGAAATCGAAGTACATCGACTCCATTTCCTTGTCCATAGCTTTAATCCATTCGTCTTTGTCAATGTCTGCTATTGCCTGATCATAGATCAATAGATCCTCACAGTCATCATTAGGAGTGACGACTTGGGTTTCAGCTAAACCCATGTAACATTCAGGCTATCTCACAACCCTCCCTACGTCGAGGCATTCCCAACTCTTGGGAACAGACTTGACTAGACGTGCTAGGATCAACAACACTTGTTGACGTACTAGCCCCATCAGCAACTCTTGCTGATGTACTGTCCATTTCGTTTAATACGATTTTGCTTATAGGTAAATGATCTCTGACGTGGTCTTCCTCAAGGAAAGTGGCGTTTGTCAACACAAGCACCCTATTTTTCTTAGGATCGAAAAATAGACCACCCTTAGTCTATTTTGGGAGGCACAATTTTGAATGGGGTTCCAACTTTTTCGGACTTGACACCAACACGTGGGTCGGGCATCCCTAAATTCTAAAATGGTGTAAACTGCCTTTACATCCATTCAAGAGTTTGAAATGTGTTTCACAATCACTCTTCGACGGAACGTTGTTCAAAATATACACCGCAGTCTCCACTGCATACCCCCAAAAAGAATCAGGGAGACTAGCATAGCTCATCATCAACCGAACCATGTTTAACAAGGTTATGTTTCTCCTCTTCGATACACCATTCTGCTGAGGCATACCAGGTGATGAGAGTTGGGACGTAATTCCATGTTCTATCATATAGTCCTGAAATTCAGTGTCCATATACTCTCCACCTCGATCCGATCGAAGTGTTTTAATGGTTTTACCTAACAGGTTCTCAACTTTAGTCTTGTACTCCTTGAACTTTTCAAGAGTTTTAGACTTCCTATGCATTAGGTAAATATACTCATACCTTGAATAGTCATCTATGAAAGATACAATGTATTCGTAAGCACCTCGTGCTTTAACACTCATCGAGTCACTATTGGTCATCAACGAAATTATTAGTCCTATACTATCAACGACGTTACATCAGAAGGTGTAATAATTCACGGTCCAGTCTTGTACAATCTCTGAGCCTAGGATGCCCCCACTCGCATGTCAACCACATGAACGAGTTGGATCACCTCGTTTGTATCTAATACAAAACGGATTGCATCCACAGTGTATCCAGGATTAGGTCTCCAATCCTATCCATATATTGTAGACCGTTTGGGTCATTTACTCGAACGTGATCCTCCTTGTGTGTCCACTACACACCGTTCAAGTTTCAGTTCTCTCATAATTCAATGACCCTGGAGCTTTGTTTATTGGACAAAGTTTGTAAATATGCAAGACACAAAGTGATGAAAAAATAACTCTTATTTATTTCAATCATGAAGATTACAAACAAATACAAGATTAGGACATACATCCCAACAAGGAGTTCATATGGTGTTTTCCATTAGAAGACTTCAGACGAGGTTCTATTAATCAAATGCACGACAGTGAGTACACATTCACTCCAAAAGTGTAAAGACACAAGAGACTGGAAATATAAGGCTCTTGCAACATTCAGAATGTGCTGGTGTTTCCTTTCTACAACAGAATTTTGTTCCGGTCTAGCAACACAAGAAAACTGATGATTAACTCCTTTCTCATGAAAAAAATGTTCAAATTTTAATTTTGGGCCATTATCAGACCGAAAGATCTTAATATTCTTGCCATGTTGAGTATGAACAAGTTGAAAGAACGAAGGATTATAGTCAAAACATCAGTCTTATATCTCATCATATACAACCAAGTGTATCTTGTACAATCATCAACCAAAGTAAGAAAATATTTGTAACCAACAAAAGAAGAAGTTGCAAAGAGACCCCAAACTTCAGCATGAATCAAATCAAAAGGAGCAACAGACAAATGGTTATTTGATGTAAAGGAAAACCTTCTTTGCTTAACTAAAGGGCAGATATCACAACGATCAAAATGACCTATGTTAGATGACTCAAAATGCAGAATATTTTTCAAAGCATTTACGCGTGAAAAGGAAAGATGTCAAAGCCTGGAGTGCCATATGTTCAAAGGCAACTTGTGGACAGTGGTTGTGCAAATAGAAGGTGTGTCAGTGTTGGTTCAAAGGAGTGCAACTAAAGTTGTGGTGACAACACCTTAACATGCGCAAGTGTACACAACCTTATTGCAACAAGTGATAAGTAATTTAATCGATTCACAGGGATTAGTGTCTAGAAGAATTGCCTGAAGCGATCGAATCCCGCAGCAGAAGCGATTGAGAATCACGTGTTCATGATTTCATTACATAGATCTATAACAACAACTAAATACTAAAGATTAAGCATGCATTACAACTTAGAACAACAAGAATTTTACCTTTGAAGAACACTTTCTTCACGAGCTCCTTCTCCAACGATCACGATCTCAACAATGCGAACCCGACACGTGTGAAGATTCATCACTAGATCTTCTCCGTTGTTCTCTAGGTGAGGGAAGAAGGTGAGTTCCTTTTAGGATGAGATGTGGTGGTCTTTGAGAAGTGTGTTTGGAACTCGTTCCAACACAAAATGAGAGAACTCTAGGGTTGTATGTAATTGTCTTACCCAAAGTTGCATCTTATGCAACTATTTATAGGGAAATAGGATGGAAATTACCATCCTATCCCTCCTTCATTCTCTCATTAGTAATAGTTAATTTGTGAATCTAATTCACATTAAAACTATATATTATATCAATTATATCACATATAATTGATATAACACCTCATATATGAAAATGAACACTTCAATTTCATTCCTAACTTTATACCCTCAATACAACCATGTTGAGCCAACAGAGGGACCTAATGGACCTAAAGTTCATGAGCTCCAATGATGTGAGATTAACTGATCAAACTCTTTGATCAGTTAATCAATATTCATTAACTACAAGTCACTCCACTATAGACTTGTAGCTGCACTCTCCTCACTATAGATTATATTGTGTCCATTGATATAATCATTACCCATGAGTCGACCCTTCACAATTTGTTCATAATCACAGTTGGGTCAAATAACCGTTTTACCTTTGTGATTACCTCTTTGTTCCTTAAGCACCACTGATCTTCTAATGAACAACAAGTCCATGGTACTACCATAAACTCGAACCCTCTTAAGCTAGTTTAGAGGGCGAGGCACCGTTGTTCAAAATCTGGACTCAGTTCTTAAGGGAATAACCTATCTAATTTCTTAGTCTAGGAATGAGTGAATTCCATCATGTAGAGTTAAGTCCCCAGCTACCTACGAGGTTTTGTCCCTGAGAAGGTAGGCTAATTGAGTCGACTACAAGTCACTCTCACCCATACTAGTCTAAGGACAAACCCCTATAAGCAGGAATTCTTTACTTGCACAAGATTTAGGTCGAGTCACTAGTGACCATCTATAAATTATTAGTCGTTGTTGGGATTTATGCTCTAAACTTGTGTAATTTTGATCAAATAAATAAAGGGTTATTTGTTTTGATGAAATTATAATTCTTGCTTTATAAATCCAATAAACTAAGCTCCAAGGTTATACTATATCTTGAACATCAGTGTAGTGGACACTATTTCGATTGTATTCAAGAATAAAACCTAAATGGTCTATGGTATAAGAATAAGGTTGGAAACCTTATTCTGGTAACGCCATGTATGCGACCCACTTTGTAATTAGTACAAATGAGGTAATCCAACTCATTAATGTAGTTGACATGCGAGTGGGGGCATCGTGTATGAAGAGTTCATACAAGACCAGACTGCAAATTATTAGTCTAACCAGTATAACACCGTTAACAGGGTAAGACTGATGATTTATAGATGGTCATTATTGACTCGACCTGAATCCTGAGCAAGTTAAGAACTCCTGCTTATAGGGGTTTGTCCTTAGACTAGTATGGGTGAGAGTGGCGTGTAGTCGACTCAATAAACCTACCTTCTCAGGGACTGAACCTCGTAGGTAGCTAGGGACTTAACTGTGCAAGATGGAATTTACTCATTCCTACACTAAGGAGTTAGATAGGTTGTTCCCTTAAGAACTGACTCCAGATCTTGAACAACGGGGCCCCGCCCTCTAAGAGGGTATGAGTCTATGCTAGGACCTTAGACTTGTTGTTCATTAGTGGATCAGTGGTGTTTAAGGAACAAAAAGGTAATCACAGGGGTAAAACGGTAATTTTACCCAGCCGTGATTACGAACAACCTGTGAAGGGTCGACTTATGGGTAATGATTATATCAGTGGACACAATATAATCTACAGTGAGGAGAGTGCAGTGATAGCACACAAAATGTGCTATCCTTAGGCTTAAATTGTGTTAGTTTTATGATAATTTCAGGGTTTTAACGTATTTAATTTGTGAAATTCAGGTTAAAGAGCAATATGAGAATGGATGGAGAATTATGGGTGAAAAATGAGCCAAAATTGACATTAAATGGAAGAAGAAATGTCAAAACAAGCCATCAAATCCAAGGAGATGGTGTTGCAACGCCATTCAGAGCGTTGCAACGCTCTGTGGGCAACTATTCAACCATAGAAATCCATGCTGATAGCGTTGCGACGCTGTTTTGCAGCATTGCAACGCCCAACACGCAGCAACTACGCCTTGAAGATCCGTGGCGATGGCGTTGTAACGCTGCAGCGCTGCTTGTAGCGTTACTGCGATAGCCGATCGCTAAAAGCGCGCGGTAGCGGCGTTGCAACATCGTCTCGGCGTTGCAACGCTACTTCGATTAGCAACGCGCGCAGCGAGGGTAGCAGCGTTGCAACGCTTCTGCCTGATATTTTCCATTTATGGTTTATTCGCTAGGGCAAGGCGTTGCAACGCCGTGCCCAGCGTTGCAACGCCGTGCTGTTGGTATAAAAAGGAAAAGATGCATCTTGGAGAGGAAGCCTTTTTGGAGAGATTTTGACACCATTGTTTAAACACTATTGTGAGAGATTGTAAGAGGATTTTTTGGAAGATTTCAAGAAGGAGACTTTTTGGAGCTCGGGGTTCGTGATAGGTTCCGGGATCGTTGCCGTTCACGCCACGAGAGTTCTTTCTTCGTTCTTTTCACTTTTATTGTTGAACTATGGTTTTGTATTTGAGTTTAGTAGGATTTATAGTGGACATGAGTAGCTAAACTTGTTATCTTAGGGATAGATGTAGCCTTTTAATTATGTTATTTTGTTGAATTGACTGCCTTTGGTTTATTGTAATGCTTTTATTCATGCAATTGCATCCTTAATGCTTATAGACTCTTGATCACGGTTTATTTGTTCTTAGGTCTGAATTTATTCTTGAGAAAGATACTTTAGATCTGATCTCTTTTGCATGACTGATAGTTACTTTGACATGAGAATGATTGAAATGCTATTAGAAACCCATAAGAATTGAACTTAGTGCCATGTTTGATTTTTAGGTTGAACAAAGATGTTTAATTCTATATCTTGCATGAGATTCACTTGCCTCGAGAGAGGTTATTTGTTATCTTAGTTTCTTGGTTTATAAAAGCAGTGCAATAACCCATTAGCATGATGTCAATAAAATAGTTAATTAATTGGTGAAATCTAGTCCCTAAGATATTCGTCTCTCCTGATTGTTCTCAACTTTCACTCTTTGATTTTGTGTTTTCACCTCACTTTAAATCTAATTTCTAGATAAAATTTAGTGGTGTTATTGATAGGAATTGATTGAATTAAATACCCAATCCTGTGGACGATATTCGTACTCAAATTCACTATATTAAAACTTGACCCGTACACTTGCGGTATTGCAAAATTTACGCAACAAGTTTTTGGCGCCGTTGTCGGGGATTGACGTTTATTTAATTCTTTTGATACTATTAAGAAGTCACTTGGTCTTAATCTAGAGTTTATTTTTTGTTTTTGTTTTTTTGTTTTTGTGTTGAGTTTTGTGTTTCTTTTATTTTTGTATTTTTCTTTTTATTTTAAATTTTCTGTTTTTCTGTGTTGTGTGTTGCATGCGAAGTAACTCAGAAACTAATCTAGTTCCTTGTGATCCCGAAATTGTGAGAACTTTTGGAAGGAAGCTTAAGGAGACTAAGGACAAGGTCGAGAATCATGGAGGAGCAACAGGAGAGTATAAGCCCACTAGGAGCACTTCCAGCCCACTTTTGCTGGAAACCAATATGGAATTATTTATGCTCCAATTCAGGCTAATAATTTTGAGACAAAGACGGGTCTCATCCAGATGGATCGAGAAAATGCCTTCAGAGGACATGCCACTGAGGATCCCAATCTGCATCTGAGATCCTTTGCTGAAATTTGTGGCACAGTAAAAATTAATGGTGTATCTCCGATGCTATTCGCTACGATTGTTTTTCTTTTCTCTCTGAGGATAAGGCAAAATTCTGGTTGGAGTCCTTACCCCCTGGTAGTATTAGCACTTGGGAGGAATTAGCCCAGGCATTCTTGGCTAAATACTTCCCACCTGCCAAGACTACGAGGCTGCGCATTGAGATTGACACTTTCGCATGAAGGATGGAGAAGCAGGATGTTTGAGGCTTGGGAAAGATACAAAGATTTACTTAGAAAATGCCCACAACATGGTTATCCGATCGTTGCAAATTCAATTATTTTATAATGGATTATCTGGAAATAATAAATCTCTTTTGGATGCAGCTGCTGGGGGATCAATATTTTCTAAGTCTGCAGAGGATGCTCGTACTTTGCTTGAGGAGATGGCTGCCACAAGTTATAATTGGCATTCTGAAAGGTCAACTGCCAAACCTGTGGCAGGGATGTACGAGATAGATGAGGTAAGTTCCATCAAGTTCCATATGGCTTCCCTAACTAGTGCGTTGAATAAACTTGTAGAGGTACAGTAATGATGAATCCATAGCTGCGATTGCATTTTGCTAACAAACTTTCGGTGTTGAAGATCTGGAACCTGAGCAGGCTCAATATGTGAACAACAGAGGTTATGGGTACCGTGGAAATCAGAATCAAAATCAGTTGCCCACTCATTATCATCCAGGTTTGCGTAATCATGAAAATTTTTCTTATGCTAATAAGAAAAATGTTTTGCAGCCTCCTCCAGGTTATGCATCTACATCTACAGCTAAGGGTAAACCATTCCTGGAAGACATGATGAGTTCATTCATCACTGAATCCAGGAATCGAACCAACCAGTTGGAAAATGTAGTGCTAAGTCTGAGTAGCACAGTGAACTTACATGGAGCATCCATTAAGAACATAGAGTGCAGATCGATCGGATGGCAACCACCCCTAAACACGCTGCTGCGAAAGTTAAGTTTCCTAGTGACACCGAGGTGAATCCTAGGGAGCAAAGTGCAAAGTCTGTGACCTTAAGAAGTGGTAAGGAGCTTGAAGGCGAAAAGATAAATTACGAAGAAGCGACTCAATTCGATGCCAAAGAGGATCTGAGAGGAAGTGGTTGAGGAAGCAAGCACATCGAAACAAACAGAGAAGCTTTCTGATTTCTCTATTCCTATTGTTCCTAATTCTATTCCCTATCCTCAGCGTTTTCAAAAGAAAAAGATTGATTCTGACTCTGCTAAATTTCTTGATATGTTTAAGACACTGCATATTAATATTCCTTTTGCACATGCCTTGGAACAAATGCCCAAATATGCAAAGTTCATGAAGGAAGTCTTGTCCAGAAAGAAGAAGTTTGACAAATATGAGACAGTCAATCTCACTGAAGAATGCAGTGCTGTACTCTAGAGGAAACTACCACAAAAATTGAAAGATCCAGGGAGTTTTACTATTCCTTGCAATATTGGTAGTATTTTTGTTGATAGAGCTTTATGTGATCTAGGGGCTAGTATTAATTTGATGCCTTTATCTGTTTACAGGAAACTAGGTCTTGGGGAGGTTCAACCTACAACCATCTCACTACAGTTGGCTGACTGTTCTATCAAATATCTCAGAGGTATTGTAGAAGATGTGTTGGTAAAAGTTGAACAATTTATTTTCCCTGCAGATTTTGTGGTCCTGGACATGGAGGAAGATTCTGAGGTCCCAATTATTTTGCAACGACCTTTCCTAGCCACTGGAAGAGCATTGATAGATGTGCAGGATGGTAAGTTAACTCTAAGGGTCGGTGAGGACAAGGTTGTATTTGACATATTTCGATCCTTGAAGTACCCTAATGAGTTAAGTACCTATCACATGATCAATATTTTGGATGCTGTTGTTGATTCATTTAAGGAGTTAGTTTTATCTGTTGATCCCTTAGAAACTTGCATGACAAATTCAATGTTAGATCAGTTAGGGACATTGGACCATGAAATTACTTACTATAATAAATCACTGAATAAATTTCCTACACTCCAATATGAACAATTCTCACAATTGCATGTCAATAATGTGGAAGAAATAAAACCTCATGTTCTAGAATTGAAACAATTACCTGCACACCTTCGTTATGCTTTCTTAGGAGATTCATCTACTTATCCTGTGATTATTTCTGCTGATCTGAATAAAGAAGAGGAAGAAAAGTTGTTGAGAATCCTGAGAAGTCATAAGTCTGCTTTAGGGTGGTCAATGAGTGATATTAAGGGTATCAGTCCATCTGTAGTCATGCATAAAATCTTAATGGAAGATACCTTTAATCCATCAGTTGAACACCAAAAAAGGCTTAACCCAGCAATGAAGGAGGTAGTTAAAGCTGAGGTACTCAAACTGTTAAATGCAGGAATTATTTATGCTATATCTGACAGTTCTTGGGTGAGCCCTGTGCAGGTGGTTCCAAAGAAAGGGGGGATGACTGTAAAAAAAAATGACAAGAATGAGTTCATATCCACCATAACAGTCACTGGATGGCGTGTATGTATTGACTACAGGAAGTTGAATAAGGCTACACGAAAAAATCACTTTCCCCTTCCTTTTATTGATCAGATGCTTGATAGACTTGCTGGTTATCCTTACTATTGTTTTCTTGATGGTTATTCAGGTTATAACCAGATTGCTATTACTCATGAGGACCAAGAGAAGACTACTTTCACATGCCCTTATGGAACATATGCTTTCAGGAGAATGCCATTTGGATTGTGCAATGCACTGCCACTTTCAGCGTTGCATGATGGCAATATTCCATGACATGATTGAGGAGATAATGGAGGTTTTATGGATGATTTTTCTGTCTTTGGTTGTTCATTTGATATCCATTTGCATAATCTCGCTCGTGTTTCTGTGAGGTGCCGAGAAACTAACCTTGTTTTGAATTGGGAAAAATGTCATTTTATGGTCAAGGAAGGTATAGTCCTAGGGCATAAAGTCTACGAAAAGGGACTAGAGGTGGATAGAGCTAAGATTTGACCATTGAACAACTACCACCTCCAATTAATGTTAAGTGAGTCTGTGATTTCTTAGGACATGCGAGGGGGTTTTATAGGCCGGTTCATACAAGATTTTTCAAAAATTGTGAAACCCCTGTGTAACTTGCTAGAAAAAGATTCTCCTTTTGTATTTAGTGATGACTGTTTAGTTGCTTTTAATCTTTTGAAGAAAAAGCTAACTTCTGCTCCCATTATTGTTGTGTCAGATTGGAGTCAACCCTTTGAGATCATGTGTGATGCTAGTCACTCTATTTGTAAGCGTGATTCTAGGCCAACGTCGGAAAAAGATTTTGGGGTCATTTATTATGCAAGAAAAACTTTAGATAGTGCACAACAAAATTACACTACCCTTTGAAAAAGAGATGCTTCTTTGTTGTGTTTTCTTTTGATAAATTTAGGCCTTATCTCATGTTAGGGACTAGAGTAATTGTACACACTGATCATGTTGCACTTAGATATTTATTTGATAAGAAAGATGCTAAACCTCGCCTGATTAGATGGATTCTTTTGTTGCAGGAGTTTGACTTTGATATCAGAGATAGGAAAGGATGTGAAAATGTGGTAGCTGACCACCTATCCAGGATAGAAAAGGAGGACAATTCACCCTCTCTCCCTATCACGGAAGATTTCACGATGAAAGACTTTATCAGTGCAGGATAATTTACCATGGTTTCTTGATTATGTGAATTATCTTTGGGAGGAGTAATAATCCTTGAGATCGACTTCTCAAAGAAAAGAAGAAATTCTTACATGATGTGAAGTCCTATCTATGGGATGATCCACTACTCTTCAATGTTGGTGCAGATCAACTTATCAGAAGGTGTGTGCATCGAGATGAAGTGGGCAAAATCATACATGACTGTCATGCCTCTCCTTATGGAGGACATTTTGGACCCACTCGAATAGCTGCTAAAGTATTACAATCAGGTTTTTATTGGCCTACTCTTTTTAAAGATTGTTATACTTTTGTACGAACTTGTGATCGATGCCAACGCACAGGTAATATTTCACGTCAGCATGAACTTCCTCTTACCCCTATTCTTGAAATTGAATTATTTGATGTCTGGGGAATAGATTTTATGGGGTCTTTTCTATCTTCACATGGTTATCTGTATATCCTGGTTGTAGTAGATTATGTTTCTAAGTGGGTAGAGGCTATTGCCACTAAGAAAAATGATGCTCGTGTTGTCATTAAGTTTTTACACAAAAATATTTTCACGAGATTTGGCACCCCTCGAGCTATTATTAGTGATGAGGGCACTCATTTTTGCAATAAACTTTTCGATTCTATGTTAGCCAGGTATGGAGTTAGGCATAAGGTCTCATTAGCATATCATCCTCAGACAAATGGCCAAGCTGAGATCTCAAATAGGGAGATTAAACTCATTCTGGAGAAAACAATCAAGACCAACAGAAAGGATTGGGCCCACAAATTGGATGAGGCACTATGGGCAAATCGCACGACCTTCAAAACACCGATAGGTGCATCACCGTACCGATTGGTGTTTGGCAAGGCGTGCCATTTACCTGTGGAGCTGGAACATAAAGCCTACTGGGCCATTAGAACTCTTAACTTTGACTTTCAAAAGGCGGGTGAGCAAAGACTGTTGCAAATCAATGAGATGGAGGAGTTCAGAAATCAAGCCTATGAGAACGCCAAGTTATATAAAGAGAGAACAACTCGTTGGCATGATCAACAAATAAAAAATAGAACATTTTCTCCTGGTCAGCAAGTTCTCCTTTTTAACTCACGTTTACGTTTGTTTCCAGGTAAATTGAAATCAAGGTGGTCGGGTCCATTCACTGTGAAGGAAGTATTTCCTTATGGGGCAATTGAGTTGCAAGGCAAGGATGAAACATTGTTCAAAGTCAATGGACAACGTATGAAACATTATTGCGGTGACGAGGAGCGACATCTGGAGAACATTGTCCTTACTGATAGAAATGCCACGTGACCCAACTATAGGTGGTCTAGCTGAAAGACGTTAAAGAGAGCGTTGAACGGGAGGCAACCCGTTGTATTTTAATTCAGTTATTTTAATTTTATTTTATTATATTATTTTATCTTATTTTATTTTACTACTCTATTATTTTATCATCTATTAGTTGGTGGACTTTTATTTTTGTTTTGTTTTCTGTTTTCAGGTTAAAAAAAAAAGGTCTCGAAACGGCGTCGCAACGCTTATCCAAGCGTTGCAACCCTTGCGCTAGCGTTGCAACGCCAGGCGCAGCGTTGCAACGCTGCGCGCTTTATCAGACATGCGACCCGTGAGGACAAACGCTGCCGCGAAATCTGGGATTTTAAAATTCCAGATTTCGCCAAAACAACCCCAAATTTCATCTTCTCCTCTCTTTTTCTCTTCTTTCTTTCAAGATTTTTCCAAGATTGTTCACTTTAACCCTTCACCACTCACTTTTCTTCCTATTTTGTGCTAGATTGGGCATTTTGGGGCAAGATTCATACCCATTTGAAAGCAAATCGTGGGTAACTATTTCTCTACCCTTTTCTTTTCGATGTTTGTGTTGTTTCTGTAATTAGGCCTAAGATTTATTGTGTGTTTTGCTATATTATTGTTTAGGGTGATGAATCTTGGGCTTAAATGAATTTTCATAGCCTATTGTTGAGATTAGGAGATTTGGGTAGTTTAATGGAAGTGCCCTAGATTTGTTTTCATAGTAACTTGATGTTGGGTTTCAATTCTTTTTCCATCTTTGGGCATTATTACTGTTTAAGGCTTGAATCTTAAGTTTGGGGTATTGAAATCATTGATTTTGGTAACATAAGTCTCTTCTCCTTAGTTGTGCATTTTGTTAACTACATGATTTGGTTGTGTGGTTGTATTTTTGCTTATTAATTTTGGTAAGACAAGTTCTTGATTATTAGGTGCATTTTGATTTTGGTAAGACTCATCCTTGCTCTTTAGTTGTGTTTGTGCTTTCTCTTTGGACTACTTTTCCTACATGAATATGAGATGAGTTGATTGACCTTGTAGTTGAATTAGTATGTCAATTTGGTCATTTGGATGTCTTCACTTACTGATTGGGAACTTATTCTTATCGTTGGATGGGGCATGTATAATTGTTTTGCTTGGATTGTCTTTGGGTTTATGCTTATTTTTCCCTTGCTCCTAGTATGCCTATGATGAAATAGTCCACTTTTATATATGGCCCTCTTGTGTTATATTTTCACTTCTTGTTCATGATTGATAGGTGGCGAGAATCATTGGGTTCTTATCTTTCTCCCCCATTTACATCATCCTTGGGTAGAGAACTTCAAAGTTCATTTTCATTTATACTTCATGCACTATCCATATGGCATCTCCTTGTTTTCCCTTTTATTTTGCACTAACTTTGTTACTCGCCCTTGTCTAGTTCTTTCTTTTACACTGATCACATATGGCACCAAAAAGGGCAAGGACAACAGCTGGTTCTAGTTCTGAATATGATGGACAACGGTTCGTGGATGCTGAAACTGTGAGTCGGTACCAGAGTTATGTAGTGCATCGCGCTCCGGTTCTTGAGCGGGTCATTGTTCCTGATGATTTCCATCACCAGGACATCTACACTACCATTCAGCAGCGACATTGGGAGTTGTTGGTGCAACAACCTGAGGCAGGAGTGGTCCCGCTTGTGCGGGAATTTTACGCTAACATGCCTCTGGAGGCTTACCATAACACCGTGCGAGGGAAACGCATCCCGTTTGACGTTGTGTCCATTAACAGGTATTTTCACTTACCTGACTATGAGACTGATGAGTACACTATCTATGCCAGGATACAGTTCGATTCTGCACAGGTACTTGCTACGCTAGCACGACCTGGGGCTCAATGGATAACAAGGAGAGGCGAGGTCTCCAAACTCCGGACAGCGGACCTCACCGTGTCGGTGAGAGTTTGGGCACGCTTTTTCTCGTGCTCGATTCCACCGGTTGCACACATGAGTGGCGTGGCGAAGGAGCGCACCATCCTCTTATGCGCCATTATTATGGCGGCAAGACGATTGATGTAGGCAAAGTCATCGGTCGATACATTAGGCACGTCGCGGCGGGCGAGGCACGCGACCACGGGCGGACTAGGCCATCCCTCTCATCACCGCCCCTCGTGCGTCTTGCCGAGTCACATGGACATCCGAGAAGGAGTGATTCACCCGAGGGGTGATGGATAAAAACTACATCATGAGACTTCGGGATCATGATCAAGGAGTACTTGCGGGGATGCAAGCAGACGAGCCAGAATTGTTCCTTGACGTAGTCGAGGGTGTGATGGGAGAGGAGGGACAACATGAGTCACCACAACACCCTGCCCCACAGGAGTACCAGGATCTGGTTCAGGCCATGGCTAGACTCGAGCAGCGGTTCGACCAGCATGAGACTCAGAGTCGTAGAGAGGAGCGCCGGATCATGAGACATTTGCAATATAGTGAGGCGTCTCACCGCCATCTTTATGACTGTCTCCGGCAAATTCATGGTTCAGATCCTTCATTCCCGAGCCCTATGCCTCCCTACGCCTCTTCTGATGAGGAATGAGACTTTTTCGTGTTCAGGGCAGTGCAGTTCTTTTCTCTCCCCTGTTGTCTCTTTAGCTGATTTGGATGTTATTTTCTTATTTGTATTTGCACATTGAGGGCAATGTTCTTCTCAAGTTTGGGGGTGATTGTATGACTTTTAATTACTGTTTACTGCATGAGATTTATCTGACTCCATTCCATCTTCTATCATATTCTTTTCTGCTGTGTGTTTTTGTTGCATTTGATTGATTTCAGGTTAATGGAATGGATTACTCATTGTAAGTTTTTCCTACTTTGACTATGATAACCACTGATGAAATTTAATTGAGAATTGTGAATAATGTTCATCAGCCTATAGAACTTGATTAAATTCCAATTTTAGGATGTTTAAAATTGATTAGAGAATTCTTTGAACCTAATTGCACTTAGCCAATCCCAGAAAGGTCCTGAATGCTTAGGGCAAGTTTATTTTGTCCAGAAGATCGTTGTCACCTCGATAGGCTTAGGAGCTAATGAAAGAGCAAGTTTGCTTAATTGAAAATTATACTTTTTTAAAGTTTTTTCACTAAAAAAAAAGTGATAAATAAGAGGGTACTCCAACATCCTAAGTATTGTGACCAATACTTGTCTTTTGAAGGATTAAACTTAGGATGCAAGTAGTCTTTGACAATCTGTATGGTATCTGTGCTCGTAGTCAGCTATTTTCACCACAAAATGTTAATATATTGGAGCGAAGGCATAGACGACTGAAGGATTCCCTCTAACAAAAAAAAAAATAATTAATAATAAATATGTTGCTAGTAAAATAAAGTTTAAGTTTAGGGGTGAAAGAAAAACAGTGATAAAAGGTAAAAATTTTCTGATTATGTAAATGAGCTGAAGATTTGGAGCCTAGGTAGAGGGAAAATGAACAGAGGACTCAATAAGGTTATCTTGGGCTTATAAGAACTAAACTGGAAAAGGCTATCACACACCCACTCAAGGAATAATTTGATTTGATTTTAAAATCTTATTATGTAGTTTTTAATCAATGTTACCCTTTTGATGAATTTATTCTTCGATTCATACAATTCCTGAGGTTTGAGTATGTAGTATGAAACTTACTCTGATATGATCCGTCTTTTTCTTATTTTTGCTCGAGGACTAGCAATTGTTTAAGTTTAGGGGTGTTTGATAGCACACAAAATGTGCTATCCTTAGGCTTAAATTGTGTTAGTTTTATGATAATTTTAGGGCTTTAACGTATTTAATTTGTGAAATTCAGGTTAAAGAGCAATATGAGAATGGATGGAGAACTATGGGTGAAAAAGGAGCCAAAATTGACATTAAATGGAAGAAGCAAGGTCAAAACAAGCCATCAAATCCAAGGAGATGGCGTTGCAACGCCATTCAGAGTGTTGCAACGCTCTGTGTGCAACTATTCAACCATAGAAATCCATGCCGATAGCGTTGCAACGCTGCCCAACACGCAGCAACTACGCCTTGAAGATCCGTGGCGATGGCGTTGCAACGCTGCCTTGTAGCGTTGCAACGCTACTTCGATAGCTAAAGGCGCGCGAGGGTAGCAACCAGCGTTGCAACGCTACTTCGATTAGCAAACACGCGCGAGGGTAGCAGCGTTGCAATGCTTCCCTCAGCGTTGCAACGCTGCCTGATATTTTCCATTTATGGTTTATTCGCTAGGGCACGGCGTTGCAACGCCATGCTATTGGTATAAAAAGGAAAAGATGCATCTTGGAGAGGAGGCCTTTTTGGAGAGATTTTGACACCATTGTTTAAACACTATTGTGAGAGATTGTAAGAGGATTTTTTGGGAGATTTCAAGAAGGAGACTTTTTAGAGCTTGGGGTTCGTGATAGGTGTCGGGATCGTTGTCGTTCACGCCACGAGAGTTCTTTCTTCGTTCTTTTCACTTTTATTGTTGAACTATGGTTTTGTATTTGAGTTTAGTAGGATTTATAGTGGACAT
This sequence comes from Trichosanthes cucumerina, assembly GCA_036507285.1. Lineage (NCBI taxonomy): Eukaryota > Viridiplantae > Streptophyta > Magnoliopsida > Cucurbitales > Cucurbitaceae > Trichosanthes > Trichosanthes cucumerina. The sequence continues at coordinate 98,224,822 of CM071835.1, read as the reverse complement.
GAGTAGCTAAACTTGTTATGTTAGGGATAGATGTAGCTTTTTAATTATGTTATTTTGTTGAATTGACTGCCTTTGGTTTATTGTAATGCTTTTATTCATACAATTGCATCCTTAATGCTTATAGACTCTTGATCACGGTTTATTTGTTCTTAGGTCTGAACTTATTCTTGAGAAAGATACTTTAGATCTGATCTCTTTTGCATGATTGATAGTTACTTTGACATGAGAATGATTGAAGTGCTATTTGAAACCCATAAGAATTGAACTTAGTGTCATGTTTGATTTTTAGGTTGAACAAAGATGTTTAATTCTATATCTTGCATGAGATTCACTTGCCTCGAGAGAGGTTATTTGTTATCTTAGTTTCTTGGTTTATAAAAGCAGTGCAATAACCCATTAGCATGATGTCAATAAAATAGTTAATTAATTGGTGAAATCTAGTCCCTAAGATGCAGCTACAAGTCTATAGTGGAGTGAAGTCAAGCAAGTGATTCCATCTCTTGAGAAACCCTAAGAGAATTCTCCCACAAAAGGTGTTGGAAAGTGTTCCAACTTGACTTTTACAAAATACCTCATCTCATCTAAAGGGAGCCCACATTCCTCTCTCACCTAGAGAACAACGGAGAAGATCCAGTGGTCGTGTCTTCATCCGTTCGTGTTCCAGTTGCTGAGATCGTGATCGTGGGAGAAAGGAGCACTAGAAGAAAAGTTCTTCAAAGGTATTAATCTTTCGCTGTTCATATTGTTAATATATGCTTAATCTAGGTAGAATTGTTCTTGAATGTTATCTTTGTAACGAAATTAAGAACGCGCGATTCACCATCGCTTCCGCTGCAAGATCTGATTCCCTTCAATTGGTATCAGACCCAATTGCGTTCTTAGTTTACGTTCTGAATTTTTCAAGAACGAGGTGGGATTTACTGTTATGCATGAGATATATGAACGGTTTGCAATTTAGATGTATTCAATTTTGGCATTTAGATTTACAATTTTAATTGAATTGTTCAATGTAAGGGCTCGGTGTTTTGGGCAATTTTAATTGTAAATCGAGTCTGTAAGTCTGTGTCGATCGAGGCAAGGTGGTTGCTGAGAAAATCGAAGCGAAAACGAGCAAGGAATGAAGATTGCACATGCTGTTCAGTGAATGGCGTTGCAACGCCACTGCTGCAGGCACGCGACTGGGAAGACGGCAGCGTTGCAACGCTGCCCTCAGCGTTGGCGTTGCAACGCTGAGGCGTTATGCAACGCTTCTACTGAGGCGCGCTTCAACGGTCAGAAGAGGACAAAGAGCAGCGTTGCAACGCCACAGACGTTTCACGCGAAGAAGCAATGGGCAGAAATAAATTTTTTATTATATATTAAATATAACAAATGTTTTATATTTAATTTATATTTAATTTATATTTAATTTTAATTAATATAATCTGCCATAATTGGTCTAATATTGCTATTTAAATTATGTAATTGTTGTGTAATTATTGCCATGCATAGTGTATGCTTTTAATTTAGATATCCCACCTTTGGTTAAGCATTTTCATGCATCATTTATAATATAAAGAGTTGTATTATATAGTTTGCATGATTAATTAGTACAAAATGTTTATATTAATTTATGGACAACATTGACATGCATTATATATCATGAGATGATTATGCTATGTATTTCTTATTATTCATGAGATGAATGATCAAACACTATAACATAGTATGCATGTCACCTAAGGTTAATTACTAGTTTTAAAATGTTTAGAACTATGAAATAATATACCTTAGGTTATCTAGTTCTAATTAGATTAGAATTAGGAACCAAGTGATTTATAAACAATGATTAAAAGAGTAACTCTGTCTAAGGAAAGTTCTGTTTAGGCTGGGGTATTTAAGCTGACGGAAACGGAACCCCCCTACCTAGGAACTGACCTGGGAGTGAAATTTAATCAGAGGATTTATAAATCATGGTAGCATCAGCGGGTTTATTAAGGGGTTAATAAACTAGAAATCCTAGGCTTAATATAAAAGTTATATTAGCAAACTTAGGATAAAATCAATATAAGAGTTATATTGATTATCAATATAAGAGTTATATTGATTATCAATATAAGAGTTATATTGATAACTTTAGGTAAAACCATTAGCCGGGTTTAGCCTAAGTAAGATTCCTATAGATCTAAAGTATCTAGTGGGAGGAAAAGTGTATGAGATACATATTTTTCCACCTATGTATCTCCGGGAAGTTCACACTGTGAGACTTATACTTGGTCTCGTAGCGCAAACGGGAGCGTCCCCCTTCGGATGGTGTTTGTATGAGTCAATATCAAGGTGAATGGAGAGGGTACTTATAGTGAGTGGGAGCAGGTTTTTTGAAAACAAAACCTATGGTCTCTTCAGTTGGTTTACACCGTAAGATCACTATGGTCAGCCTGCTAGTTTGGCCTGGACCAGACAATCCCTTCGGAGGGCTTGATCATAGGGGATCGAACACAGTAGACACCCGAAAGGGATAAAGATTTCCTTAGTCTGTTTTTCAATCTAGTCCTCCCTTCGACGAATTTTATTGGATGGAGACTCTGGGATCTAAAGATGATGCGAAAATATCGAGTGCCCTAAACTAATGTAAATTAGAATAAGACTCTGACACTTCTAGGACGTGCAAGTATACACGGACGAGAGCAGCAAGTGATAAGTTAAAGTATCGATCCCACGAGGACTAGCTAAACCTAAATGAATGAGTGTCCTAGCAATTTTTCCTTATTTTATTGCAATGTATGAGTGCGCAAATTACTATTGTAAATAAATAAATTGATGTGATAAGTGTGCAAAGACAAGACTAGACTCAAGAAAATAACTAAATTTAAATGAGGGGAGAGGAGAATGCAAACAAGAGGGGAGATGCAAGAGATGAGATTTTTAATGAAAAATAGGCTCGGGTTGGAGTTCTAATGTTCAATTGGAATAAATTTTGAGTGATGCCTTGAATTTACCTACACATGCATTCAAATGATTCTTTCCAAAATCACTAAGTTTTAAAACCTACAATTTCCCAATTGTGATCTAAATTATGCTCATGATTTTAGGTTATAGGTGGGTTAATTATCCCTAATCAACTCAATAATCCTAGAATGAAATTTTAGTTTTCTAATTCATTAGCTTTCCCAAGTTTATGAATTATAGAGAAGTTAAAAAGGCCAATTTTAATTCTCATGCAACATTAAATTCAATAAAATTTCATAAATTCAATCAATGGCATCACCCATAAATTTAATCAAAAATTACATTAAAACAACCTAACCCTTGCCTAAGATAATTTAGTCCATGATAGGAATCAAATCACACATCTTTAAATTGAACATGTTTTCACTAATCAAGAAGTTCACATATAAAAATAACCCAAAACAACCAAACAAACCGCTTAGAACGTTGAGCAAATTAACCTCTAATTAGTGTATAAACAACCCAACAAAAGCGGTGATAATTGGCAAAAATAATCGGCAAAAGCATTAAAAGAAATGGAACAATTTACACAAAGCCAAGTGGCCTTGTTTTGCTACAAAGCAATTGCCTAGATGCAGGCCTCGTCGATGGTCTGCAGTAGGCAGGGGCACTTTGCTTCAAAGAAAGCCCTTGGGTTGGCTTTCAAGAATAAAGGCGACCAATTGCTTGGCAAAAAAAGGCAACAGCAGACAACCACCCCTTGGATCTACGATTGCTTTGAAGAAAAGCGGCGAGCAACACAAGCTGCGGCAACCTCACGTGATTGCTTCGGCAATCCTTGACAACTCTCAATGTTAGTAACCTCACGTGATTGCCAAAGCAATCGCCAGCGACTCCCAACGACGGTCCCTTCACACGATTGCTTTCGGCCAAACCTCTCGGCAAATCATTTTTCTTCCAATGATTGCTCCGGCAACTCTTGGCAATCGGCAACCTCTCAAAGCAACCTCATGCATATTGGTTCAGCAAATCACTCCTTTGACCTTCCTTCACAATTGCTTGACAAATTGATGGGTCGACTCTCTCGATCGCCCCTCAAAATTGCTACTGAGAAATCGAAGTGCCTCTGTCCTCCAAATGCTTGAGCAAATCGAAGCCCTTCACGAATCCTCTCTTGGCTTTTGTTGTAGCAATTCTCACCATACCAACCACGATTGCTTGTGAATGGATGGACCACACGATTGCTACAACAAATACACCTTCATGATTTGTCTCTCCAATGCACACATTTCTTTGTGAGCAATCGCTCAGTTCTCTTTCTCTCCCGGTCTCTTTCTCTTGTCGCCAATCCTCTCTCCCCTTTCACCGGTAAACCTTAGCCTTCTTATACAAGATGGTGTTGCCCTAATTCCATACATTACAAAAATACCCTTAAGGGTAAAAAGACCATCTTACCCTTCAGGTAAAATGTCTAAAATGCCCTTAAGGACTCTTGTAATTTTTAAACATCTCTCACGCACAGAAAAATCCCAAATAAATTTATAAAGTCAATTATAAAAGAAACTAAATACTGTGAGGATTTTTGGAGTTAAGAAAAATCTCAAATTTCGGTCTTTAATCAACCGTTAGCTTATTTTCCTAAATTTCATAAATTAAAGCACAAAAACATCAAAAATAATTCTTTTTTAACCTAATGCTTAAATTCAAGATTTTAGAGCTAACACACATAATTTAGGGATAAAATAACATGAGGATCACTAAATTAAATGCAATTCAAGTGGATTAAACACTAAGATTCTAGTAAAATAACTCACTTATGGTGAGTTATCAAAAGACAGAGGGTTACACTCACAAGTTAATAAGATGTGTATGTATCCTGGCCGAAAAATGGTAACTAAAGCCTATAGGAATAAGAGTTATTCTGGCATTAGGTTTTGGTCAAGAATGTCTTGATCCAGAGGAGAAGTGTTTTTTATTACCCTTCGGTGTCATACATTCTAAACTTTTGGAGTATCATTGCAAATTATAAATGACCTAGGAACCATTTGATAATTAGCTAAAACATGATTGGATTAGACAATTATAGCAAGAAACTCATAAAAGTTTGTTTGTAAATTTTCAGCAAAAATGTCTTGCTCTATTATTTCCTTATTGGGTGCGGAAAAGTTAACCGGAGAGAATATGATGACGTGGAAAAACAAACTCAACACTATATTGGTAGTGGACGATCTTAAGTTTGTGCTAACTGAGGAGTGTCCTCAGGTGCCAGGCTCGAATGCATCACGAAATGTTCGTGATGCATATGGTCGATGGATCAAGGCCAATGATAAGGCCAAGGTCTACATGCTAGCAAGTATGTCTGACATATTAGCCAAGAAGCATGAGGGCATGATAACCGCCAAGGAAATCATAGATTCTGGGCAGGGTATGTTTGGACAACAGTCCACATAGGCCCGACACAATGCCCTAAAGTACATATTCAACTCAAGGATTGCCAGAGGGCACATCTGTTCGGGATCATGTCCTGGATATGATGGTACACTTTAACATCGCGGAGTCGAATGATGCTTCTATCGATGAATCGAGCCAGGTCAGCTTCATTCTGGAAACCCTTTCGGATAGTTTCCTACAGTTTAGAAGTAATGCTGTTATGAACAAGCTTACTTTTAACCTTACCTCCCTTCTGAATGAACTCCAGACCTTTCAATCTTTGATGAAAATTCAGGGATCGATAGGCGAGACAAATGTTGCCAGTAGGAGTTATCACAGAAGTTCGACCTCTGGGACAAAAATAGTGGCTTCATCTTCTTCTAACCTGAAAAGGAAAGAAGAAGAACATGAAGAAGGTTGGTAAAGGGAAACGAGCTGACAAAGCTGCCACCCAGAAGGGAAAGAAAGTCAAAGAAGTTGTTGACAAAGGTAGGTGTTTCCACTGCAACGAAGACGGACATTGGAAACGGAACTGTCCCAAGTACATTGCAGAAAAGAAAGAGGAAGGTAAATATGATTTACTTTGCCTAGCATCTTGTTTAGTGGATAATGATAAAACTGCTTGGATACTAGATTCAGGCGCCACTAATCATGTTTGCTCTTCTTTTCAGGGAATTGATTCCTGGTAGCAGCTACAGAAAGGAGAGATAGCGCTCCGGGTTGGAAATGGAGAAATCGTCTCAGCTGTAGCAGTAGGCACGATGAAGCTTTATTTTGGCAAGAAATTTATGTTGTTGGACAATATATTAGTGATACCAGGATTTACTAGAAACCTTATTTCAATTTCTTGCCTTATAGAAAATGTATTTCTGTTTCCTTCTCTATGAATAAAGTGTTTATTTTGAAGAAAGGTATGGAAATATGTTCAACTTCATTAGAAAAAGGGTTGTATGTTTTAAGGCCTAATTCAGTAAAAATGGTTTTGAACACTGAATTATTTAAAACTGCAAACGCACAAACTAAGAAACATAAAATTTCTCCTAAAGAAAATGCTCATCTTTGGCATCTTAGATTGTGTCACATTAATCTCAATAGGATTGAGAGATTGGTAAAGAATGGACTTCTAAATGAGTTAGAAGAAAATACTTTACCTGTATGTGAATCCTGCCTAGAAGGCAAAATGACTAAAAGACCTTTTAGTGGAAAAGGTTATAGAGGCAAAAAACCTCTTGAGCTTATAAATTCATACCTTTGTGGTCCGATTTTTGTTAAAGCCAGAGAAGGTTATAAATATTTCATCTCCTTTATAGATGATTATTCCAGATTTGGGCATATTTATCTAATACAACACAAGTCTAAAGCACTTGAAAAGTTCAAGGAATTCAAGACTGAGGTTGAAAATCAGTTGGGTAAAACAATTAAAACGCTTCGATCAGATCGAGGTGGAGAGTATATGGATTTAAAATTCCAGAACTATATGATAGAACATGGAATAACATCCCAACTCTCGGCTCCCGGTAGCCACAACAAAACGGTGTATCGAAAAGGAGAAATAGAACCTTATTGGACATGGTTCGATCAATGATGAGTTATGCTCATCTCCCTAGTTCAATTGGGGTTACGCAGTAGAGACTGCAGTATACATTTTGAATAATGTGCCCTCAAAAAGTGTTTCTGAAACACCTTTTTAACTCTGGAAAGGATGTAAAGGTAGTTTATGTCATTTCAGAATTTGGGGATGTCCAGCACATGTGCTTGTGACAAATCCAAAGATGTTTGATTCACGTTCAAAATTGTGCCTATTCGTGGGCTACCCAAAAGAAACAAGAGGTGGTTTATTCTATGATCCTAAGGAAGATAAGGTTTTTGTGTCGACAAATGCCATTTTCTTAGAGGAGGACCACATAAGGGACCACAAACCAAAAAGTAAAGTTGTGTTGAGTGTGTTAGACGAAACAATAGCAAAGGTTGCTAATAAAACTAGTATGTCAACAAGAGTTGTTGATACTAGCTTGTCTAGTCAAGAGAGTCTATCTCAAGAGTTGAGTATGCCTCGACGTAGTGGGAGGGTTATAACACAACCTGACCGTTACATGGGTTTATCTGAAATCCAAGTTGTTATAACAGATGACAACTGCGAGGATCCATTGACTTATAATAAAGCGATGATTGACAAAGACAAAGACAAATGGGTCATAGCGATGGACCAAGATATGGAGTCTATGAACTTCAATTCTGTTTGGGATCTTGTAGATAAGCCTGATGGGGTAAAACCTATAGTTTGTAAGTAGATCTACAAGAGAAAGCGTGGTGTAGATGGGAAGGTGCAAACCTTTAAAGCTAGACTAGTAGCAAAGGGTTATACCCAGGTTGAAGGGGTTGACTATGAGGAAACCTTTTCACCTGTTGCTATGGTAAAGTCTATCTGTATCCTACTTGCTATTGCCGCATATTATGACTATGAGGTATGGTAAATGGATGTCAAGACAACCTTTTTGAATGACAATCTTGAGGAAAACATCTACATGGACCAACCCAAAGGGTTCATTGAACCAGGACAAGAGCAAAAGGTTTGCAGGCTTAAAAGGTCAATTTATGGACTGAAACAAGCCTCTAGGTCCTGGAATATAAGATTTGATGAGGCAATCAAATCTTATGGTTTTGACCAGAATGATGATAAACCTTGTGTCTACAAGAAAATCATCAATAGTTCTGTGCATTCCTAGTTCTATATGTGGATGATATCCTACTCATTGGGAATGATGTAGGATATCTTACTGACATTAAAAACTGGCTAGCTACGCAATTCGAAATGAAAGATTTGGGTGATGCATGATTTGTTCTTTGGATCAGTTATGCAGAACCGCAAGAAGAAAACACTAGCCTTGTCTCAAACATTTTACATAGACAAAGTGTTGTCAAGGTTTAAGATGCAAGACTCCAAAAGGGGCTTATTGCCTTTTAGACATGGAGCCCATTTGTCTAAGGAACAATGTCCTAAGACACTTCAAGGAGTTGAGGATATGAGACGGATTCCTTATGCATCAACTGTTGGGAGCCTGATGTACGCCATGTTGTGTACTAGGCCTGACATCTGTTTTGCAGTTGGAATGGTCAGTAGGTATCGATCCAATCCAGGACTTGAACACTGGACAACGGTTAAAACAATCCTCAAGTATCTACGAAGAACAAGGAACTACATGCTTGTGTATGGGGCTAAGCATTTGATCCTTACAGGATACACGAATTATGACTTTCAGACTGATAAAGAATCTCGAAAATCTACATCAGGGTCCGTATTCACTCTTAACGGAGGAGCTGTAGTATGACGAAGCGTCAAGCAAGGATGCATCGCTGATTTCACCATGGAGGCCAAATAAATAGCAGCTTGTGAAGCAACTAAAGAGGTCGTTTGGTTAAGGAAATTCATGCTAAATTTGGAAGTTGTTCCAAATATGACTTTGCCCATCACGTTGTATTGCGATAATGATGGTAGTGCGATGGCAAATTCGAGGGAACCAGAAGTCACAAGAGGGAAAGCACATTGAGTGGAAGTATCATCTCATCAGGAGATCGTGCATAGAGGAGACGTGATTGTCACGAAGATAGCCTCAGAGCACAACGTTGCTGATCCTTTTACAAAGGCTCTCACTGTTGGGATTTGTGCCCTAAAACTCGTAGTTTGTAATTATGTTCTAATTAATGTAATAAAGTGTTATTATTTCAATAAAGTGTTATTGTTTGTTATCTACGAGTTTGCCTTCATTTAAACCCTAAATCCAATAAACTAAACATCCAAGGCTGTTAAATGAATCTTTAACTGAATGTAATGTACATAAAAAAGATCTCGGTTCGAGATACAACCTAAAGGGTCTATAGTTAAGGGATAAGGTTTGGGTACCTTACCCTGGTTAAACTATGGATGTGGCCCACTTTGTATTTGATACAAACATTGTGATCCTAACGTGTTCGTGTAGATGACATGTGAGTGGAGATATCCTATGTAATGAGATTACATAAGACCGGACCACGAAATAGTAACCTCTAGCTGTAACTCCGTTGACTAGTTAGGTTTCTATTTCACTAGGATGACCTAGGCAACTTGATCTCAATTCTGAGCAGGTTACGAACTCCTGTTCGTGAGGGATTGTCCTTTGACTAATATGGGTGATAGTGGCCAGATTCGCCGACTCAATATGCCTACCTTCTTGGGGACAAGACCGAGTGAGCGGCTGGGAACTTAACTTAGCAAGACGGAATTCACTCCTTCCCGCCTATTAGGGTAAGTAGAGGAATGTTCCCTTAACTGGTGTCTCCGGGACTTGAACAAAGGGCCCAACCCTCTCATTGGCCCGAGAAGGACTCTGTTTGTTGGTAGGACCACAAACAAATTGTTCAATAGAGGAGCACTGGTACTTAAGGCACAAGATGTAAGCGAGGGGGTAAAAGCGGTAATTTGACCGGTGTGGTTACGAACATTCGTAAAGGATTGACTTGCTGTTATTGGTCAATATTCATAGACACAGAAATATATCTGCAGTGAGAAGAGTGCAGCTGTGGGATTTTAGTGGAGTGTTCCTGCAGTTAACGAATGTTGATTAGGTTAATGAGATTAACCAAGCAATCTCGTATAGTTGGAGCTTCTGATCTGTAGGTCCATTAGGTCCACCTTCTAGCTCGTAAAGGGTTCTTAGATCATTTGAATTTGAAATGTTCAAATTCATTAGGGAATATATTTAATGTATATGGATACGATATAATATATAGTTTTGGAACTATATATTATAAATTTAATTTGAATGTGATTCATATTAAATTGCTTGAAAGAATTGAATATTTGAAAGAGTTCAAATATCAAATTCAAATGTGAATGTGATTCATATTTGAAAACTATAGGTTATAATTTAATGTGCATAAGATGTACATTAAACTATAGGATAAAGGGTAAAATGATTAAATGTGATTTAATCATTTATTTAATATTATATATGAATTAAATATGATTTAATTTAATGTATTTAATTATTAATTAAATATTAATATAATATTAAATAGGAACGTGCCAAGAGGACACGTTCCCACCACTCCCCATCTCCCTCTCGATAGGGAAGTGGGGAGTTACCCACTGAATCCTTCTTCTCTAGTAGAAAAAGGCAATGATCGATCGATCATTAGAGGCAAATGTGGAATTGTTGTCAAAATTCTCTCTTTCTCCATTCCCAAATTTTCTAAAAGTTGGAATCCTTCCCATCAAGGAAGATCTAAAGCTCAGAGACATAGAGGGTTCTCCTGTTGGTAGTGTTCTTGTTGAAAGAAAAACAGGGAACTTTTGGAAGTTCTTGAACTACTGAAATTTGCTTGGAGTAAGGAGTTGCTGTGAATCTACAAAAGTAACTTCTTCTTCCCTTTAGTTTAATTGTTAAACTTAATTTGTTTGCATGTATGCTATTATCCATGTCTAATAGGATTACAGTTAACTATATGCTTGTTCTGTTTTATTTATCAATGTACTGGTTTTTGTTTTAAGCAAAACAATCAAGCACATTAATGATCCCAAACATGTTTCCGCTGCTCAAGGAGAACAGATCTCCATCACTCACGGCTAAAGTATTTGAGAGTCACCTAGAAGGTCTAGGTTTACAAGTCTTCCCCAACTATGGCATGTGGGAGTATTTTGTACAAAGGGTTTAAATGCCCTAGTTTTTGTACTTACATTACTGTAATATTTTAGTACTCCACAAGCTTTAGGTCAAGTGGGAGATTGTTGGGATTTATGCCCTAAACTTGTGTAATTTTGATAAAATAAATAAAGGGTTATTTGTTTTGATGAAATTATAATTCTTGTTTTATAAATCCAATAAACTAAGCTCCAAGGTTATACTATATCTTGAATATCAGTGTAGTGAACACCGGAGAAGTTACGTGTAAGGTGTGAAGGGTAACTTAAAGGTGGCAGTCTGAACACGTCCTACACGAGGAATCGACACTGGAACTGAGTTGAATTAACCTCGATTGCATTTTATCTCTAGGTAATTAAAATGTTTATTCACCTAGACATAAGGTCTTAAGACCTAGTTATAATAGTTATAGCAGGCATAGACTTAGATAGATTCTTTTAGCCAGAATCCGACTAAGTTAAATCCATACCCTAATTTTAGTAACTTCAGTGGGAGAAAACGAGATGTTCGCATCCAGTTTACTCTCACGTCCTCAAGAGTTCATGCTTTGTGAGTTCCATGCTCGGCCACGTGGCGTCAATAGGGCGTCCCCCTACGGTATGTGTTTGCATGGTTCAATACCAAGGTGAATGAGGGAAGTATCCATAGTAAATGGGAGTAGGACGCGTGTCAACGTATCCTACGGTCTCCTTCATTAGGTCACACCGTGAGATTTCTATAGTCCGCCTGCTAGGTTGTCTGGAACAACCAAACTCTACGGAGGGCGACTATAGGGATGAACACCATGAACTCCAAAAATGGATAGGGTCTCTTAGGTTGTTTGCAGCCAGATTGTCTTTCTTAATAGTGCTCTGTTGGCTCGGACCTGTGGATCTAAAAATGGTAGGGTCACATTTACGGGATGAGTTAAGTTAGTTAACAAGTCCTTGACCAAACAAGCGGTAGCTAAGGACAATTGGGACATGAGATGTTACAGTAGTGAGAATTGGTGAGAAAGTCTCAATTTAAGGGGAATGAGTGACCGCCTTGAGCGGAGGCTTTGTTCTAAACCCTTGAAGTATCGTTGCAAAATTAAAGGTTTAACTTAAGCGGTGGGTTTAGTTTAAACACTAGGGTTCTTTAATAATTTTGCTAAATTTGATTTAGTTTTACAATGGGTTTAAAAGGCATAACTAATTAGAACTATTTTGGATTTTTGACATGTTGTCCTCAATAATAGCCTTACTTAAAAGCGACCGTTTAACTGGTGAGAATTTTACTACGTGGAAGTCCAACTTGAATACGATTCTCGTTGTTGATGAACTTTGGTTCGTACTAAGCGAGGAATGTCCTCAGATTCTCGCCGTAACGCTCCTCAATCGATACAGGAGGCGTCGACCACTGGATCAAGGCCAATGATAAGGCCAAGGTCTACATTTTGGCTAGTGTTTCTGAAGTTCTGGCCAAAAAGCACGAGGGCATGGTCTCAGCTCGTGAGATCATGAGTTCACTATAGGAAATGTTTGGACAACCGTCTGGACAGATTCGACACGAATCCCTCAAATACGTTTATAACTCCCGTATGAAGGAGGGGTCATCGGTGAGAGAACACGTTCTTGATCGATGGTCCACTTCAACGTGTTTTGAGATGAGCAGAGTGGTCATTGGCGAGCAAAGTCGGTATCGTTCATCACGGAATCTCTTTCGAAGAGTTTTCTGCAATTCATGACAATGCGGTGATGAACAAGATAGAGTATAACCCGACTACTCTCCTTAATGAACTACTGGACTTTCTAGTCTCTTATGAAGAATAAGGGACAGGCTGATGGAGAGGCAAATCTGTTTGCCCATTCCGGAGAAAGGTTCCGAAGGGTTCATCCTGCAGGACTAAGTCTGTAACTCTTCTTACGGGCTTAAGAAGACCCAAAAGAAGAAAATAAGAGAGGAAAGGGAAGGCACCCTCACGACAAAGGCAAGGGAAAAGTCAAGCTTGCAGATAAAGGAAAGTGTTTCCACTGCAACATGGATGGGCCTTTGGAAGAGAAAGCGCCCAAAATACCTTTACGAGCTCAAAGAGAAGAAAGGTAAATTAGATTTACTTGTTCTTGAAACTTGTTTAGTGAAAAATGATGATTTAACCTGGATACTTGATTCAGGAGCCACTAATCATGTTTTCTCTTCATTTCAGGAAACTAGTTCCTTCAAAAAGCTCGAAGAGGGTGAGATGACGCTCAGGGTCAGAACGGGAGACGTCGTCTCAGCTCGTGCAGTGGGAGATGCCAAGTTATTTTTCGGAGATAGATTTCTTTCTTTAAAAAATCTGTATATAGTTCCTAAGCTTAAAAGGAACTTAATTTCTATCTCTTGTTTAATAGAACTTGGTTATTGTATTTCTTTTTCAATCAATGAAGCGTTCATTTTGAAAGAGGGTGTCAATATTTGTTCTGCTAAATTGAAAAATGGCTTGTACATACTGAAACCGAATAAAACCAAAGCATTTTTAAATCATGAGATGTTTAAGAATGCTAACACACAAAATAAAAGGCAAAGAATTTCTCCAAATAATAATACCTATCTGTGGCATCTTAGACATGGTCATATTAATCTCAACCGGATTGAGAGACTTTCTAAGAATGGACTTCTAAACAAGTTAGAAGATGATTCTTTACTGCACTCATGAGTCTTGCTTGGAAGGTAAAATGACCAAACGACCTTTTACCAGGAAAAGGTTATAGAGTAAGTAGAGCTCCTAGAACTTGTGCATTCGGATCTTTGTGGTCAGGTGAATGTTAAAGCTCGAGGAGAGAATGCGAATATTTCATCTCTTTCATAGATGATTATTAGAGGTATGGTTATCTATACCTAATGCATCACAAGTCTGAAGCTCTTGAAAAGTTCAAAGAGTATAAGGCTGAAGTAGAGAATGCATTTGGGAAAAGCATTAAAACACTTCGATCCGATCGAGGTGGAGAGTATATGGATTTGAGATTCTAGGACTATATGATAGAACATGGAATTAAATCTCAACTCTCAGCACCTAATACACTACAAAAAAATGGTGTGTCAGAAAGGGAAAATAGAACCTTGTTAGACATGGTTCGTTCTATGATGAGCTATGCTCAATTGCCTGCCTCATTTTGGGGATATGCAGTAGAGACTGCAGTTCAAATCTTGAACATTGTTCCATCAAAAAGTGTTTCAGAAACACCTTTTGAACTTTGGAAGGGGCGTAAACCTAGTTTACAACACTTCAGGATTTGGGGTTGTCCGACACACGTGCTCGCGACAAACCCAAAGAAACTGAAACCTCGTTCAAGATTGTGCGAATTTGTTGGCTATCCCAAAGAAACGAGAGGTGGTCTTTTCTACGACCCACAAGAAAACAAGGTGATTGTATCGACAAACACCACGTTCTTGGAGGAAGATCACATGAGGAACCATAAACCGCGTAGTAAATTAGTACTAAATGAAGCTACACATGAACCAACAAGAGTTGTTGATCAAGCTAGACCTTCATCAAGAGTTGATGGAGGAGTCAACACCTCAAGTCAGTCTCGTCCTTCTCAATCGTTGGGAATGCCTGAAGCGCGGTGGGAGGTTGTTTCCCAACCGACCGCTACTTGGATTTAAATTTGAAACTCAAGTTGTCATACCTAATGCGGCGTAGAAGATCCATTGTCTTATAAGCGGGCAATGAAATGGCGTAGACAAGGGACGAATGGATCAAAGCCATGGACCTTGAAATGGAGTCAATAGACTTCAATTCAGTATGGGAACTTGTAGACCAACTTTGAAGGGGTTAGACACATAGGTTGTAAATGGATCTATAAGAGAAAGAGAGATGCAAGCTGGAAAGTCATGGACCTTTAAGGCTAGGCTTGTAGCAAAGGGTTTTACCCAAAGGGAAGGAGTTGACTATGAAGAAACTTTTTCCCTGTTGCTATCTTTGAAGTCTATAAGGATACTCTTGTCCATAGCCGCATTTTATGATTATGAAATTTGGCAAATGGACGTCAAGAGGCTACCTTTTGAATGGTAATCTTGGCGAGAGCATCTATATGTCTCACTCGAAGGGTTCATAGCACAAGGTCGAGAGCAAAAAGTTTGCAAGCTTAATCGATCCATTTATGGATTGAAACAAGCATCAAGATCTTGGAATATAAGATTTGATCTCATGATCAAGTCTTACGGCTTTGACAAAAGCGTTGGCGAGCCTTGTGTTTACAAGAGGATCGTCAGCGACAAAGTAGCTTTGTTAGTACTTTATGTGGATGATATCCTACTCATTAGGAATGATGTAGGATACCTAACTAACATAAAGAATTGGCTGGCGACCCAATTCTAAATGAAAGATTTGAAGAGGCGCCGTATGTTCTTGGGATTCAGATCTTTAGGAATCGCAAGAACAGAACGCTAGCACTGTCTCAAGCATCTTATATCGACAAAATGTTGTCCAGATATTCGATGCAGAATTCCAAGAGGGGTTTATTACCCTTCAGGCATGGAGTTTATCTGTCTAGGAAACAGTGTCCCAAGACACCTTAAGAAGTTGAGGATATGAGACATATTCCCTATGCCTCTGCAGTAGGTAGCTTAATGTATGCTATGCTATGCACGAGGCCAGACATTTGTTATGCAGTGGGAATAGTCAGTAGGTACTAGTCCAATCCAGGGTTAGACCACTGGACAACATTTAAAAATATCCTCAAGTATCTAAGGAGAACGAGGGACTATATGCTTGTGTATGGGTCTAAGGATCGGATCCTTACTGGATACACTGATTCTGATTTTCAAACCGATAAGGATTCTCAAAAATCCACATCGGGATCAGTTTTCACCCTTAACGGGGGAGCTATAGTATGGCGAAGCATCAAGCAAGAATGCATCGCTGACTCCACAATGGAGGTGAGTATGTCGCAGACTAAAGAAATTTGTTTGGCTAAGGAAATTCCTTACCGATTTGGAAGTTGTTCCAAATATAGAATCTCCCATCACCTTATCTTTGTGACAACGGTGGTGTGATGTAATTCGAAGGAACCTCGCATGACCATAAGCGAGGAAAGCACATCGAGAGGAAGTATCACCTGATACGAGAAATAGTGCAACGAGGAGATGTGACATTCACGAAGATCGCTTCGGAGTACAATATTGCTGATCCGTTTACAAAGACTCTCACGGCTAAAGTGTTCGATAGTCATCTGGAAAGTCTGAATCTACGAGATTTGTACATAAGCTAATCTAGGGCAAGTGGGAGATATGTAATGGGGTATATGGATGCCCTAGTTTATTGTATTTCTATCTCTTGTAACCACTGTTTTAGATTATGATGTACCCCAATAGAGTTTTAGTTCATGTGGGAATTTGTTGGGATTTGTGCCCTAAAACTCGTAGGTTGTAATTATGTTCTAATTAATGTAATAAAGTGTTATTATTTCAATAAAGTGTTATTGTTCGTTATCTCTGAGTTTGCCTTCATTTAAACTCTAAATCCAATAAACTAAACATCCAAGGTCATTAAATGAATCTTTAATGAATGTAATGTACATAAAAAGGATCTCTCGTTCGAGATACAACCTAAAGGGTCTATAGTTGGGGATAAGGTTTGGGTATCTTACCCTGGTTAAACTATGGATGTGGCCCACTTTGTATTTGATACAAACACTGTGATCCTAACGTGTTCGTGTAGATGACATGTGAGTGGGGTTATCCTATGTAATGAGATTACATAAGACCGGACCACGAAATAGTAACCTCTAGCTGTAACTCCGTTGACTAGTCCGGTTTCTATTTCACTAGGATGACCTAGGCAACTTGATCTCAATCCTGAGCAGGTTACGAACTCTTGTTCGCGAGGGATTTCCCTTTGACTAGTATGGGTGAGAGTGGCGATTCGCCGACTCAATATGCCTACCTTCTTGGGGACAAGACCAGGAGTGGCGGTGGGAACTTAACTTGGCAAGACGGAATTCACTCCTTCCCGCCTACTAGGGTAAGTAGAGGAATGTTTCCTTAGTGGTGTCTCCGGGACTTGAACAAAGGGCCCGACCTTCTCATTGGCCCGAGAGGGACTCTGTTTGTTGGTAGGACCACAAACAAATTGTTCATTAGAGAGCACTTTGGTACTTAAGGCACAAGATGTAACCCGAGGGGAAAGCGATAATTTGACCCGGTGGTGTTACGAACATTCGTGAAGGATTGACTTCTTTCATTATTGGTAATATCCATGGACACAAAAATATATCTGCGGTAGTGAAGAGTGCGGTTGTGGGACTTTAGTGGAGTGTTCCATGATTAACGAATGTTGATTGGGAGGTTAATGAGATTAACCGAGCAATCTCGTATCGTTGGAGCTTCTGATCTGTAGGTTCATTAGGTCCACCTTCTAGCTCGTAAAGGGTTCTTAGATCATTTGAATTTGAAATGTTCAAATTCATTAGGGAATATATTTAATGTATATGGATACAATATAATATATAGCTTTGGAACTATATATTATAAATTTAATGTGAATATGATTCATATTAAATTACTTGAGAGAATTGAATATTTGAAAGAGTTCAAATATCAAATTCAAATGTGAATGTGATTCATATTTGAAAACTATAGGTTATAATTTAATGTGCATAAGATGTATATTAAACTATAGGATAAAGGGTAAAATGATTAAATGTGATTTAATCATTTATTTAATATTATATATGAATTAAATATGATTTAATTTAATGTAATTAATTATTAATTAAATATTAATATAATATTAAATGGAAACGTGTCAAGAGGACACGTTCCCACCACTCCCCATCTCCCTCTCGATAGGGAAGTGGGGAGTTACCCACTGAATCCTTCTTCTCTGGTAGAAGAAAGCAATGATCGATCGATCATTAGAGGCAAGTGTGGAATTGTTGTCAAAATTCTCTCTTTCTCCATTCCCAAATTTTCCAAAAGTTGGAATCCTTCCCACCAAGAAAGATCTAAAGCTCAGAGACATAGAGGGTTCTCCTGTTGGTAGTGTTCTTGTTGAAAGAAAAACAGGGAACTTTTGGAAGTTCTTGAACTACTGGAATTTGCTTGGAGCAAGGAGTTGCTGTGAATCTACAAAAGTAACTTCTTCTTCCCTTTAGTTTAATTGTTAAACTTAATTTGTTTGCATGTATGCTATTATCCATGTCTAATAGGATTACAGTTAACTATATGCTTGTTCTGTTTTATTTATCAATGTACTGGTTTTTGTTTTAAGCAAAACAATCAAACACATTAACGATCCCAAACATGTTTCCGCTGCTCAAGGAGATCAAATCTCCATCACTCACGGCTAAAGTATTTGAGAGTCACCTAGAAGGTCTAGGTTTACATGTCTTCCCCAACTATGGCAAGTGGGAGTATTTTGTACAAAGGGTTTAAATGCCCTAGTTTTTGTACTTACATTACTGTAATGTTTTAGTACTCCACAAGCTTTAGGTCAAGTGGGAGATTGTTGGAATTTATGCCCTAAACTTGTGTAATTTTGATAAAATAAATAAAGGGTTATTTGTTTTGATGAAATTATAATTCTTGTTTTATAAATCCAATAAACTAAGCTCCAAGGTTATACTATATCTTGAACATCAGTGTAGTGGACACTATTTGGATTGTGTTCAAGAATATAACCTAAATGGTCTATGGTATAAGAATAAGGTTGGAAACCTTATTCTGGTAACACCATGGATGCGACTCACTTTGTAATTAGTACAAATGAGGTAATCCAACTCATTCATGCAGTTGACATGCGAGTGGGGCATCCTGTATGAAGTGTTCATACAAGACTGGACTGCAAATTATTAGTCTAACATGTATAACACCATTAACAGGGTAAGACTGATAATTTATAGACGGTCATTAGTGACTCGACCTGAATCCTAAGCAAGTTAAGAACTCCTGCTTATAGGGGTTTTTCCTTAGACTAGTATGAGTGAGAGTGGCCTGTAGCCGACTCAATAAGCCTGCATTCTCAGGGACAGAACCTCGTAGGTAGCTGAGGACTTAACTGTGCAAGATGGAATTCACTCATTCCTACACTAAGGAGTTAGATAGGTTGTTCCCTTAAAAACTGACTCCAGGTCTTGAACAATGGGGCCCCGCCCTCTAAGAGGGTATGAGTCTATGGTAGGACCTTAGACGTGTTGTTCATTAGAGGATCAGTGGTGTTTAAGGAACAAAGAGGTAATCATAGGGGTAAAACAGTAATTTGACCCAACCATGATTACGAACAACCTGTGAAGGGTCGACTCATGGGTAATGATTATATCAGTGGACACAATATAATCTACAGTGAGGAGAGTGCAACTACAAGTCTATAGTGGAGTGACTTGTAGTTAATGAATATTGATTAACTAGATTAAAGAGTTTGATCAGTTAATCTCACATCATTGGAGCTCATGAACTGTAGGTCCATTAGTTTCCTCCGTTGACTCAACATGGTTATATTGAGGGTATAAAGTTAGGAATGAAATCGAAGTGTTCAATTTCATGCATGAGGTGTTATATCAATTATATTTGATATAATTGATATAATATATGGTTTTAATGTGAATTAGATTCACATATAACCCATATAATAGTGGGAGAATATAAGAGGGATATGATGGTAATTTCCATCCTATTTCCCTATATATATAGTTGCATGAGATGCAACTAGGTTAAGCTAAGTCAAGCAAGTGATTCCATCTCTTGAGAAACCCTAAGAGAATTCTCCCACAAAAGGTGTTGGAAAGTGTTCCAACTTGACTTTTACAAAATACCTCATCTCACCTAAAGGGAACCCACATTCCTCCCTCACCTAGAGAACAACGGAGAAGATCCAGTGGTTGTGTCTTCATCCGTTCGTGTTCTAGTTGTTGAGATCGTGATCGTGGGAGAAAGGAGCACTAGAAGAAAAGTTCTTCAAAGGTATTAATCATTCGCTGTTCTTATTGTTAATATATGCTTAATCAAGGTAGAATTGTTCTTGAATGTTATCTTTGTAACGAAATTAAGAACGCGCGATTCACCATCGCTTCCGCCGCGGGATCTGATTCCCTTCAGTCGTATCCTGTTAACGACATTATACTGGTTAGACTAATAATTAGCAGTCTAGTCTTGTATGAACTCTTCATACAGAATGCCCCCACTCGCATGTCATCCACATGAATGAGTTGGATGACCTCATTTGCACTAATTACAAAGTGGATCGCATCCATGGTGTTACCAGAATAAGGTTTCCAACCTCATTCTTATATCATAGACCATTTAAGTTATTCTCTTGAACACAATCAAATAGTGTCTACTACACTGATGTTCAAGGTTCATTATAACCTTAGAGCTTAGTTTATTGGATTTATAAGGCGAGAAGATAATTTTATAAAATCAAATAACTCTTTATTCATTTGACAAAAATTACACAAGTTTATGGCACATATCCCAACAATCTCCCATTTGACCTAAAGCTTGTGGAGTACATAATTTAAACATTAGAATAATGTAAAATACAATAAACTAGGGCACTTAAACCCTGTGTACAATATACTCCTACTTGCCTTAGTTGAGGAAGGCTTGTAACCCTAGACCTTCTAGGTGACTCTCAAGTACTTTAGCCGTGAGAGCCTTTGTAAAAGGATCAACAATGTTGTGCTCGGAGGCTATCATCATGACGATCACGTCTCCTCGATGCACGATTTCCCGGATGAGATGATATTTTCGCTCAATATGCTTACCCCTCTTGTGACTTTGGGTTCCCTTGAATTTGCCACAACACCACTGTTATCACAATACAACGTGATAGGCAAACTCATATTTGGAACAACTTCCAAATCTAACATGAATTTCCTTAACCAAACGACCTCTTTAGCTGCTTCACAAGCCGCTACATATTCGGCCTCCATGATGGAATCAGCGATGCATCCCTGCTTGACACTTCACCATACTACAACTCCTCTGTTAAGAGTAAATACTGACCCTGATGTAGATTTTCGAGAATCTTTATCAGTTTGAAAGTCAGAATCTGTGTATCCTATAAGGATCAAATCCTTAGCCCCATACACAAGCATGTAGTTCCTTGTTCTCCGAAGATACTTAAGGATCGTTTTAACCGCTGTCCAGTGTTCAGGTCCTGGATGGGATTGATATCTACTGATCATTCCAGCTGCAAAACAGGTGTCTGGTCGAGTACACAACATGGCGTACATCAGGCTCCCAACAACTGATGCATAAGGAATCTGTCTCATGTCCTCAACTCCTTGAAGTGTCTTAGGACACTGTTTCTTAGATAAATGAACTCCATATCTAAAAGACAATAAACATTTCTTGGAGTCTTGCATCTTAAACCTTAACAACACTTTGTCGATGTAAGATGTCTGAGACAATGCTAGGGTTTTATTCTTGCGGTTTCGGACAATCTAGATCCCAAGAACAAACTGTGCTTCTACCAAATCTTTCATTTGGAATTGCGTAGCTAGCAAATTCTTAATGTCAGTAAGATAACCTACATCATTCCTAATGAGTAGGATATCATTGTTGGGATTTTTGTCCTAATCTCGTGTTTGTAACATATTGTTTGAAATTAATAAGAGTTATTCATTTCATCACTTTGTGTCTCGCAGTATTTATAAACTTTTCCAATAAACTAAGCTCCAGAGTCATTGAATTTATGAGAGAACTAGAGCTTGAAGCGATGTGTAGTGGACACACGGGGAGGATCACGTTCGAGTTAATGACCGAAGCGGTCTACGATATGGATAGGGTTGGAGACCTAATCACGGATACACTTGTGGATGCGCCCGCTTTGTATTAGATACAAAGCGAGGTGATCGACTTCGTTCATGTAGTTGACATGCGAGTGGGGGCATCGTGCAATGAGATTGTACAAGGCAGGACCGTGATTTATTAGACCTCACGATGTAACACCGCTTGTGATGAGACTAATAACCGTAGATGATCATTAGTGACTCGACACGAATCTCGAGCGTATTACGAACTCCCATGCGAGGAGTGCATTTCTTTGACTAGTAATGCAGGTGAGGGTGGTCACGATTACTCGCCCAATATGCCTATCTTCTAGGGGATGAGAACCAAGTAGGGGCTGGGAACTTAACTACGCGAGATGGAATTCACTCGTTCCCGCCTTTAGGGAAACTAGAGGGTTGTTCCCTTGAGTGTTGTCTCTGAGGGCTTGGACAACGGCGCGCCACCTTCTCCTTTGGCCCGAGAAGGGTGTTGTGTATGGTTGGACCATCACAATATGTTGTTTATTAGAGGAGCGGTGGGGACTTAAGTAACAAGAGGTAGACACGAGGGGTAAAGCGGTAATTTGACCCAGTAGTGTCTCACGAAAAAACTGTGAAGGGTCGACTCATGGGAATTGGTTATATCGGTGGACACGTAATATTCGCTGACCGGCGGGAGTGCAGCTACGGGCTATAGTGGAGTGTTACAGTAGCTAATGAATGTTGGTTAGTTAGCAAGGGTCAAAGAGTTTGGCGAGTTAATCTCGGATAATTGGGAGCCCGTCTTTGTAGGTCCATTCACGTTCCTCGGTTGGCTCCACAGGTTAAAAGAAGGGTTAATGTTTTGGTATGAAATTGAAGTGTTCAATTTCACATTAAGGGCATTCTGTCATTTATATGAGATATGAATGATATAATATATAGTTTAATGTGAATGAGATTCATAATAAACTATATAGTTAGCCTAATTGTTGAATTAGGGCTAATTGGAGAAATTAAATTGGATGTGATTCAATTTAATTAATCCAATTATTGCAAATGAGATTTGCAATATGAGATATGAGATATCTTATATTATGTGGTTATGCAAATGAGATTTGCATAACCTATGGTTGTGGTAAAGTGGTAATAATGAGGAGATATTAACTCCGTCATTCCACTATTTAAACCCTTTGCAAGAAGGGATTGGTAAGCATTCTTCTCATTTTTTGATTTTCACCAAAGAGAAGAAAAGAGAATTCTCTCTACTCTCTCATTTCTCCTCCCTCTCCAAAACTAAGATCCCACCATCTTCCCTTCTCCAAAAGAGAACAACCGAGAAGATCACTTGGTGGTGTTCGAGAACGTTCTGGTAGAAGTTTTCGTTGAGATCGAGTAGCACGAAAGTTCGTGACCCGAAGAAGAAATTGCTGTAATTGTCTACAACAAGTAAGTAAGAACTCTTCTTGCTGTATTTTTTCTTCTTCTTTAAGCATGTTTAGCCTAGATCTAAGTGTTAGATCAATTTTAATAAATACTAGTTGCATTATGATACCTCGACGATTCAATCTTCTTCCGCTGCGCGGGATTCTCATTCCCTTCAATCATCCACATATAGAACTAGGAATGCAACAGAACTATTGATGATCCTCTTGTAGACACAAGGTTCATCACCAAACCTTATATTCCAAAACCTAGAGGCTTGTTTCAGTCCATAGATTGACCTTTTAAGCCTGCAAACCTTTTGCTCTTGTCTTGGTTCAATGAACCCTTTGGGTTGGTCCATGTAGATGTTCTCGTCAAAATTGTCATTCAAGAATGTTGTCTTGACATCCATTAGCCATACCTCATAGTCATAATATGGGGAAATGGCAAGTAGGGTACGGATAGACTTTCCCATAGCAACAGGCGATAAGGCTTCCTCATAGTCCACCCCTTCAACCTGGGTATAACCCTTTGCTACTAGTCTAGCTTTAAAGGTTTGCACCTTTCCATCTACACCACGCTTTCTCTTGTAGATCCATTTACAACCTATATGTTTTACCCCATCAGGTTTATCTACAAGATCCCAAACAGAATTGAAGTGCATAGACTCCGTTTCTTGGTCCATGGCTATGACCCATTTGTCTTTGTCTTTGTCAACCATTTCTTGATTATAAGTCAATGGATCCTCACAATCGTCATCTGATATGACAACTTGGGTTTTAGATAAACCCATAAAACAGTTAGGTTGTGTTATAACCCTCCCACTACGTCGAGGCACTCTCAACTCTTGAGATGGACACTCTTTACTAGATAATCTAATATCAACATCTCTTGTTGACGTACTAGCATTATTAAAACCTTTGTTGTTGTTCCGTTTAACTCACTCAACACAATTTTACTTCTTGGTTTGTTGTCCCTGATGTGGTCCTCCTCTAAGAAAATGGCATTTATCGACACAATTACCTTGTATTCCTTAGGATCATAGAATAATCCACTTCTTGTTTCTTTTGGGTAGGCAACAAATAGACACAATTTTGAACGTGAATCCAATTTCTTTGGGTTTGTAACAAGCACATGTGTTGGACATCCCTAAATTCTGAAATGACATAAACTACCTTTATGTCATTTCCAGAGTTTAAAAAGTGTTTCAGAAACACTCTTTGATGGCACATTGTTCAAAATGTATACTGTAGTTTCTACTGCATAACCCCAAAAAGAATCAGGGAGATGAGCATAACTCATCATTGATCGAACCATGTCTAACAAGGTTCTATTTCTCCTTTCCGATACACCATTCTGCTGAGGCATACCGGGTGTTGAGAGTTGAGATGTAATTCCATGTTCTATCATATAGCTCTGGAATTTTAAATCCATGTACTCTCCACCTCGATCTGATCGAAGTGTTTTAATTGTTTTACCTAATTGATTATCAACTTCAACCTTGAATTCCTTGAACTTTTCAAGTGCTTCAGACTTATGATGCATTAGGTAAATATGCCCAAATCTTGAATAATCATCTATAAAAGAGATGAAATATTCATAACCCCCTTTGGCTTTAACATTAATCGAACCACAAAGGTCTAAATGTATAAGGTCAACAGGTTCTTTAGCTCTATAACCTTTTCCACTAAAAGGTCTTTTAGTCATTTTTCCTTCTAGGCAGGATTCACATACAGGTAAAGTATTTTCTTCTAACTCATTTAGAAGTCCACTCTTTTCCAATCTCTCAATCCTATTGAGGTTAATATGACCCAATCTAAGATACCAAAGATGAACATTTTCTTTAGGAGAAATTTTACGTTTTTTAGTTTGTGTGTTTGTTGTTTTAAATAATTCAGTGTTCAAAATAGTTTTGACTGAATTTGGTCTCAAAACATACAAACCATTTTCTAATGAAACTGAACATATTTCCACACATTTCTTTGAAATAAACACTTTATTTAAAGAAAATGAAACAGAAATACATTGTGCTATGAGGCAAGAAATTGAAATAAGGTTTCTAGTAAACCCTGATATCACTAATACATTGTCTAAAAACATATATTTCTTGCCGAACAAAAGCTTCATTGTGCCAATTGCTACAGCTGTGACGATATCTCCATTTCCAACCGGAGCGTTATTTCTTCTTTCTGTAGCTGCTGCCAGGAATCAATTCCCTAAAAAGAAGAGCAAACATGATTAGTGGTGTTTGAATCAAGTATCCAAGTAGTTTTATCATTATCCACTAAACATGCTTCTATACAAAGTAAATCATATTTACCTTCTTTCTTCTTCTCGGTCAGGTACTTTGGACAATTCCGTTTCCAGTGTCCATCCTCGTTGCAGTGGAAATATTTTCCTTTGTCAACAACTTCCTTGGCCTTCTTGCCTTTTTGGGCGGCAACTTTATCAACCCGTTTCCCTTTACCAACCTTCTTCATGTTCTTCTTCTTCCCTTTCAGGTTAGAAGAAGATGAAGCCACTGATTGTTATAACTCTTACTGGTAACATTTGCCTCACCTTTCGGTCCCTGAATTTTCATCAAAGGCTGAAAGGCCTGGAGTTCATTCAGAAGGGAAGTGAGATTAAAAGTAACCTTGTTCATAACAACATTACTTCTAAACTGTAAGAAACTATCTGGAAGAGTTTCCAGAATGAAGTTGACTTGGCTCGATTTATCGATGGAAGTACCATTCGACTCCGCGATATTGAAGTGTACCATCATATCCAAGACATGATCCCGAACAGATGAACCCTCTGGCATCCTCGAGTTGAATATATACTTGAGGGCATTGTGTCGGGCCTGTGTAGACTGTTGTCCAAACATGCCCTGCAACGAATCCGTGATTTCCTTAGCGGTCATCATGCCCTCGTGCTTCTTGGCTAGTATGTCAGAGATACTTGCCAACATATAGACTTTGGCCTTACATTGGCCTCGATCCATCGATCATATGCATCACGAACATTTCGTGTTGCATTCGAGCCTGGCACCTGAGGACACTCCCCAGTTAGTACAAACTTAAGATCGTCCACTACCAAAATAGTGTTAAGTTTGTTTTTCCAAGTCATTATGTTCTCTCTGGTTAATTTTTCCGCACCCAGTAAGGAAATAATAGAGCTAGACATTTTGCTGAAATTTACAAAAAAAAAAACTTGTATAAGTTCATCGCTAAAAAACTATATAATCCAATCACGTTTTAGCTAATTATCTAATGATTCCTAGGTCATTAATAATTTGCAATGATACTCCAAAGGTTTAGAGTGTATGACACCGAAGGGTAATAAAAAACACTCTTCCTCTAGATCAAGACATTCTTGACCAAAACCTAATGCCAGAATAACTCTTATTCCTATAGGCTTTAGTTACCATTATTTGGTATGGATACATACACTACTTATGTACCTTGTGAGTGTAACCCTCTGTCTTTAGACTCCAGAGTCCCCATCCAACAAAATCCGCCGAAGGGAGGACTAGGTTGAAAAGATACTAAGGAAATCTTTATCCCTTTCGGGTGTCCACTTTGTTCGATCCCATATGATCAAGTCGTCTGAAGGGATTGTCTGGTCCAGGCCAAACTAGCAGGCTGACCATAGTGATCTTATGGTGTGAACCGACAAAAGAGACCATAGGTTTTTGTTTTCAGTAAACCTACTCTCACTCACTATAAGTACCCTCTCCATTCACCTTGCTATTGACTCATACAAACACCATCCGAAGGGGGACGCTCCCATTTGCATCATGAGGACAAGTATGAGTCTCACGGTGTGAATTTCCCCAGAGAGATGTAGGTGGAATTATATGTATCATATACACTTTTCTTCCCACTAGATACTTTAACTCTATAGGAAATTGACCTAGGTTAAACCCAGCTAATGGTTTTACCTAAACTTATCAATATAACTCTTATACTGATAATCAATATAACTTTTCTATTGATTTTATCCTAAGTTTACTAATATAACTCTTTCTATTAAACCTAGGATTTCTAGTTTATTAACCCCTTAATAAACCCGCTGAGGTTACTATAATTTATAACCTCTCTGATTAAAATTTACTCCCAGGTTAGTTCCCAGGTGGGTGTTCCGTTTCCGTCAGCTTAAATAATCCAGCCTAGACAGAACCTTCCTTAGATAGAATTCCTCTTTTAATCATTGTTTATAAATTACATGGTTCCTAGATCTAATCTAATTAGAACTAGATAACTTAAGGTCTATTAATTTCATGTTCTAAACATTTTAAAACTAATGAATTTAACCTTAGGTGACATGCAATTTCTATGTTATTGTGCTTGATCATTCATCAAATGAATAATAAAACATACATAACACATCCATCTCATGAATAATATGCATGTCAATGTTGTCCAAAAATTAATATAACACCTTATATTAATTATACAAGAAAACTATATAATATAACACTTTATATTATAAATGATGCATGGAAATGCTTAACCTAAGGTGGGATATCTAAATAAAAGCATACATTATGCATGGCAATAATTATACAACAATTGCATAAATTAAATAGCAAAATTAGACCATTTTTGGCACCCCTATAATTTCAATTAATATAATCTAATTTTATTAATTAAAATTAATAATAGTAAATAAAATTAAATATAAAACATTTTTTATATTTAATATATATAATAAAAATGACATTTTCGTCCGTTGGTGCCTTCATGAAACGCCTATGGCGTTGCAACACTGATGTTTGTCCGTTTCTGCCCATTGGAGCGCTTGGCAAAACACCTTAAGCTTCGACGTTACGACGCCCGTGCTAGCGTTGCAATGCTAACGCCTCTTCGTCCTAGCGTTGTGACGCTGATTGGAGCGTTGCAACACTGTGTCTCCTTGCAGCCTGGAATCCGTGTCCACAACGTTGCAACACACAAGCAATGAGTACTTCAACACACAAGAAACCAAAGACTCTTAGAGAAGAGTAATCAAATATATTACCACGAAGGAGTTCATATGGTGTTTTCCATTGGAGCACTTCAGACGAGGTTCTATTAATCAAATGCACGACACTGAGTACACATTCACTCCAAAAGTGTAAAGGCACAAGAGAATGAAAATATAAGGCTCTTGCAACATTCAGAATGTGTTGGTGTTTCCTTTCTACAACAGAATTTTGTTCTGGTCTAGCAACACAAGAAAATTGATGAATAACTCCTTTCTCATGAAAAAAATATTCAAATTTTAATTATGGGCATTATGAAACTTAAAGATCTTAATATTCTTGCCATGCTGAGTATGAACAAGTTGAAAGAACGAGGGATGATAGTCAAAACATCAGTCTTATATCTCATCATATACAACCAAGTGTATCTTGTACAATCATCTACTAAAGTAAGAAAATATTGGTAACCAACAAAAGAAGAAGTTGCAAGGAGACCCCAAACGTCAGCATGAATCAAATCAAATGGAGCAACAGACAAATGGTTATTTGATGTAAAAGAAAACCTTCTTTGCTTAACTAAAGGGTAGATATCACAAGGATCAAAATGACCTATCTTAGATGACTCGAAATGCATAATACTTTTCAAAGCATTTACTCGTGAAAAGGAAAGATGTCAAATCCTGGAGTGTCATATATTCAAAGGCAGCTTGTGGACAGTGGTCACGCAAACAAAAGGTGTGTCAGTGTTGGTTCAAAGGAGTGCAACTAAAGTTGTAGTGATAACACCTTAACATGTGCAAGTGTACACAACCTTATTGCAGCAAATGATAAGTAATTTAATCGATTCAGAAGGATTAGTGTCTAGAAGAATTGCCTGAAGGGATCGAATCCTGCAGCGGAAGCGATTGAGAATTGCGTGTTCATGATTTCATTACATAGATGTATAAGAAGAACTAAATACTAAAGATTAAGCATGCATTACAACTTAGGACAACAAGAATTTTACCTTTGAAGAACACTTTCTTCACGAGCTCCTTCTCCAATGATCACGATCTCAGCAATACGAACTCGACACGTGTGAAGATTCGCCACTAGATATTCTCCGTTGTTCTCTAGGTGAGAAAGGAAGGTGGGCTCCTTTTAGGATGAGATGTGGTGGTCTTTGAGAAGTGTGTTTGGAACTCGTTCCAACACAAAATGAGAGAACTCTAGGGTTGTATGTAATTGCCTTACCCAAAGTTGCATATTATGCAACTATTTATAGGGAAATAAGATGGAAATTACCATCCTATCCCCCCTTCATTCTCTCATTAGTAATAGTTAATTTGTGAATATAATTCACATTAAAACTATATATTATATCAATTATATCACATATAATTGATATAACACCTCATATATGAAATTGAACACTTCAATTTCATTCCTAACTTTATACCATCAATATTACCATGTTGAGCCAACGGAGGGACCTAATGGACCTACAGTTCATGAGCTCCAATGATATGAGATTAATTGATCAAACTCTTTGATCTGGTTAATCAATATTCATTAACTACAAGTCACTCAACTATAGACTTGTAGTTGCACTCTGCTCACTATAGATTATATTGTGTCCATTGATATAATCATTACCCATGAGCCGACCCTTCACAGGTTGTTCATAATCACAGTTGGGTCAAATCACCGTTTTACCCCTGTGATTACCTTTTTGTTCCTTAAGCACCACTGATCCTCTAATGAACAACAAGTCTATGGTCCTACCATAAATTCAAACGCTCTTAAGCTAGTTTAGAGGGCGGAGCCCCATTTTTCAAGACCTGGACTCAGTTCTTAAGGGAACAACCTATCTAATTCCTTAGTCTAGGAATGAGTGAATTCTATCATGTAGAGTTAAGTCCCCAGCTACCTACGGGGCTCTGTCCCTGAGAAGGTAGGCATATTGAGTCAGCTACAGGCCACTCTCACCCATACTAGTCTAAGGACAACCCCTATAAGCAGGAATTCTTAACTTGCTTAGGATTCACGTCGAGTCAGTAATGACCATCTATAAATTATTAGTCGTATCTTGTTAACGACGTTATACTGGTTAGACTAATAATTTGCAATCCGGTCTTGTATGAATTCTTCATACAGAATGTCCCCACTCGCATGTCATCCACATGAAGGAGTTGGATTACCTCATTTGCACTAATTACAAAGTGGGTCGCATCCATGGTGTTACCAGAATAAGGTTTCCAACCTCATTCTTATACCATAGACCATTTAGGTTATTCTCTTGAACACAATCCAAATAGTGTCTACTACACTGATGTTCAAGATTCATTATAACCTTGGAGCTTAGTTTATTCGATTTATAAAGCGAGAAGATAATTTTATCAAATCAAATAAATCTTTATTCATTTGACTAAAATTACACAAGTTTGGGCACATATCCCACTATTGCCAAAATAGAGTTAGTTTCAATGAACCAAGGGTAACCAATCATCAACAAAGTGCATAAGAGCTTAAAAACAAACTTGCTAAATAACTTTGAGCAATCTAAAACTAGAATTACAAGATAAGAGTTAGACTCTATTAAGTGAGACAGGGGTCGAATTAGGGGATCAGTTATGCTCTTAGCAAAGCAATTGTTGCAAGTTTAAGAATACTCCAACACTTAATGCAAGTTCTCCCAGACTCTCCCCAGAGATCTTTGATTACAACAGCTAATTCCCATTAATCTGCTTTCGAATACTCCTCTCCTTGCATTCATTAGGTGAGTTACTATTCCTAGTATCCTCAATTACTCTGGAGCAAGCTCCTAATCAGAACAAATCCTAGTCAATGAAATGAGTTCATTCTTCCTTTTCTCAAATTCAGAAAACAAAACTAAAACTGGTTGGCCAGACGGATCTTAGTTGGGAATAAGCTCACAATGACTAGAAGTGAGGATGTATGTAGCTCATGTTGTGCATTTAACTCAGAATTACATAACCTTCCCTAATTCTCCACCTTAGCTATTTAGTTCATGATTAAGAAAGACAAACAACAACTAATAGAACTAGAATTCATTTTACTAAGCATTACAAGGTCCAAAATACAAACAATGATTTAGAAAAGGAAATAAAACAGTACACTTAAAAGACACTAAAATTAACCAAAACTAAGAATAGATAAGCAAACAATCTGTGTAGCTCTTTGAGAAGAGATCAGCTCCTTTCCCAAGAATCTGCTCTGCTTCCTTCCAGCTCCACGAGGTCCTCCAGGTTCCTTATCGAGAAAATGACCTAACTAAAATTATAAAAAGGGCTCCCTACCAAAAGTGGTAAAAAGAGGCTTAAATAGCTCGTTCCCACATAAGAATCAGGGCTTTTGTGGCAATGGTCATCCAACAAGCAGCTTCTAAATGGTCCAACTTGTCCAAATTGTCAGCTTCATTAATTAAGGTGGCTGCCACGTACTCCAGTTGCTCAGACTTCCCCACAAAATGCTTCTGACACAACTCAAGCTTCAGCATTCCTGCACATCTTTACTCCAGCAATTGGAATGTTGCACCAACATTCAAAATACTCCAGCATTTTCTGCTGTATTTTCATGTTTAACAGATGCTACAACATTCCTCCATTATATAATCAACATTTGTATAAAATGCTACAACAATGGTTCTGCAAAGAGCATAATAACAACCAGTAAGCCTCACATGGCTTAAATTACTAATCAATGAACTTCTATAATGAAAAAGATAATCAAACAACTTAAACAACACACTTCTTAGCTTTAAAATGTGAATGCC
Organism: Trichosanthes cucumerina; assembly: GCA_036507285.1. Taxonomy (NCBI): domain Eukaryota; kingdom Viridiplantae; phylum Streptophyta; class Magnoliopsida; order Cucurbitales; family Cucurbitaceae; genus Trichosanthes; species Trichosanthes cucumerina. The sequence goes on along the minus strand of CM071835.1, from coordinate 98,192,947 downwards.
CACACTAAAAAAAAAAGACTTACATTACACAGAATGATCCACTAAATAGCTCTCTTTTACGGAGCTATCAAGCCCCCAAACTTAAATTATTACTCGTCCCTGAGTAATGAGAACTCAGTCAAAAACACTTCGATGAACATCCTCCAAGATATCATTAAAAGGGGTTTTCAAACACTAACTGTCCGACCTCAACTAAATAGAAAATTGTCCTGCCTAATTCTCTTTATAATGCTTACACTCCTAATCTTTTTCTTCATAAAAATCAACACTCTTTTATTAGCCCCACAACAACACCACTGCCACCATCCTTCATAGACAATACTTTGCATTCCTTAGATTGACTCAACAAAAGAATTAGCATTGCTTCACGGATTACTATAATTTCTGCTTTTATGAAGTTGTCTTCTCTTTGGGAAGCACACATTTCAAGATAACTCTCTCTTAGTTCCTAGCATGGCCACATTTTTTATGCAACTCACCTAGGCTACAAAGAGTTTTCTTGTTTCCCTCTTTTTCTCTTCTGTTTTTTTTAGAGAATATCATTTCTGTCTACAAAGACTTTGATTCAAACAACAACATTGGTGATGAAGCTTGCCTGACAACGAGCTTTGCTACAACATTGGGTTGCACTAGCATATTCATGCACTAACTACTTTTTAGAACAAAGTCAGGCATGGTGTCATGCCTTTCCCTGACTTACTAAGTAATCCGTACAGAGGAATAATTCTCTTTGAACTTCAACCAGAGCTAATCTTCACTTTTATTCACTTCTTTTTTTTTTAATAATAACAAGGGGAAGGCATCTCATAAAGGCAACATTCTCTATTTTATTTAGAATTAACCAGGAAGCCAGCTCATTACCACTTCCCCCAAACTTACTTGACTCATTGTCCTCAATGAGTGAAGAAATGGAATCAACATGCTAACAAAACAAGGTCTGCCAAACTGCAAGGCATCCTTGGAGTAAAATCTCAAGAAGTCACAGTGATAACAAGGGGCAAGTAGGCTTGTTAATTCACTAATCAAAAGGAAAGGTTGTAGGGCAGAATCAACATTATTAGGTAGTGACAATTCAGGAAGGCACAACCACACCAGACAGAAAGAGATATGATATTCATTCATTTCAGTAACCTCTCTACAATTAGATCTACTCTCATCTCTATCCTAATGAAAGAGTAGATGGATAAAAGATAGCTTGACAGATAACAGATAGGACCATCACAAAGCAATAGATAAAAGCAAAAGAAACTAAACCAAGCAGTCAGACATAAACAGAAACAACGAAACTCCATGCAAGCAGACAACAGGATAAGAGCAACATAACTCCCCTCTCTCTAATCTTCATCACCAGGCAGATGTTCTTCTTACTCATCTTCATTCTGATCTCCATCGAGATTGGGAGAATTCCATTGATTGAACACTGCATTTGGAAACTCTGAGAATGGAGGGTACGGGTTGCTAAAGTTAGACATCATGGCTTCTTGAATTGAAGCATCCCTTGCTTTGGCATATGACCAATAGGCTTGGTGTTGCCGTTCAGAGTGGTCTCATTTTTGCATGAGTTGAGATTACTGCTCCAAAAGTATGTTGATCTGCACAGCTAGTCCTTCTACGCCCTTACTTCCTCCTCTAGTTAGCCTTTGAATGCAACCCAGGTCAATTGTAGCTTGCTCTACTATCATGTCTTCATTTGGCTGAAATAGAACTCCAGCTTGCAGGCACAGTTTAGTGATGGTACTGGGAAAGAAAAGCTTGCCCACCTTTTTCTTAGCACAAGATTGGATCTCCCTTGCAATAATGTGACCCACATCATGTTGGGATTTTTGTCCCAATCTCGTGTTTGTAATATATTGTTTGAAATCAATAAGAGTTATTCATTTCATCACTTTGTGTCTCGCAATATTTATAAACTTTTCTAATAAACTAAGCTCCAGGGTCATTGAATTTATGAGAGAACTGGAACTTGAACGGTGTGTAGTGGACACATTGAGTTGGATCACGTTCGAGTTAATGACCCGAGCGGTCACGATGTATGGATAGGGTTGGAGACCTAATCTCGGATACACCGTGGATGCGAACCGCTTTGTATTAGATACAAACGAGGTGATCTGACTCGTTCATGTTGTTGAAATGCGAGTGGGGGCATCCTGTGCAATGAGATTGTACAAGACCAGATCGTGATTTATTAGACCTACTGATGTAACACCGTTGACTGTAAGGACTAATAATTTCGTAGATGACCATTAGTGACTCGACCTGAATCCTGAGCGTGTTACGGACTTCTGTCATGCGAGGGTCAGTGTTCTTTGACTAATGCGGGTGAGGGTTGTCACAAGTTACTCGCCCAATATGCCTATCTTCTCGGGATGAGAACCAAGTAGGGGTCGGGAACTTAACTACGCGAGATGGAATTCACTGCTCCCGCCTTTAGGGAAACTAGAGGGTTGTTCCCTTAAGTGTTGTCTCTAGGGCTTGGACAAGCGGGCACCTTCTCACCGCCCGAGAAGGGTGTTGTGTATGGTTGGACCATCACAATATGTTGTTCATTAGAGGAGCGGTGGGGACTTAAGGAACAAGAGGTAGACACAGGGTAAAGCGGTAATTTGACCCAGTAGTGTCTCTGAACAACCCTGTTAAGGGTCGACTCATGGGCATTGGTTATATCAGTGGACACGTAATATTCTACACTGACGGGAGTGCAGCTACGGGCTATAGTGGAGTGTTACCGTAGCTAATGAATGTTGGTTAATCGGGTCAAAGAGTTTGTGAGTTAATCTCGGATCATTGGGAGCCCATCTTCGTAGGTTCATTAGGTCCTCGGTTGGCTCCATCGGATTTAAGAAAGTATAAAGTTTTGGTATGAAATTGAAGTGTTCAATTTCACATTAAGGGCATTTATGTCATTTATATGAGATATGAATGATAGAATATATAGTTTAATGTGAATGAGATTCATAATAAACTATAGGTTAGCCTAATTGTTGAATTAGGGCTAATTGGAGAAATTGATCGAGAGAAATTAAATTGGATGTGTTTCAATTTAATTAATCCACAATTAATGCAAATGAGATTTGCAATATGAGATATGAGATATCTTATATTATGTGGTTATGCAAATGAGATTTGCATAACCTATGGTTGTGGTAAAGTGGTAATTAAGTGGACATTTTAACTCCACCAATTCCACTATATAAACCCTTCTTGCAAGAAGGATGTAAGTGACTTCTCTCATTTTTTGGATTTTCAAAAAGAAGAGAAGAGAAATTCTCTCAACTCTCTCTCATTTCTCCTCCCTCTCCAAAACCAAAAGGTTTCCACAAACCCCATTTCTCCAAAAGAGAACAATCGAGAAGGCGTTTTGGTGGTGTTCAATCACTTTCGTTGGAGGCGTTCGTTGTGTACGAGGAGCACGAAGAGTTCGTGATTTTTGAAGAAGAAACCTTGAAGAAAGTCTTCAACAAGTAAGTAAAATTCTTCTTGCTGTAAATTTCTTCTTCTTTAAGCATGTTTAGCCTAGATCTAAGTGTTAGATCAATTTTAATAAACACGGTTTGCATAATTGATACATTGACGATTCAATCGTCTTCCGCTGCACGGGATTCTCATTCCCTTCACATCAATGCTTAAGACTTTTAAGATTGCAAAAGTGAGGATAACTCTATCCTTAGATAGAATGCTGTCATGAGTGGTTGGTAGCAGTTGACTCTTCACAAAAGACATCCAAACGTTAGCTTCATTAGTGAGATAGGCAGATTCTAGGCTTCTGATGCCTGTGGTAGAGACTCTCCACTGTGCCCCTCGAACTCCCACTACTTTGATGGCAGAGTTAAGGTATGAGTCTGGAGTGGCTACTTCAATTTGGTTATAGATTGCATTGGGTGTGTCCTGCAAATTAAAAAGTTCATTAATAGTAGATGGAGACCAATATACTAACCTGCCTCTGACCATAGTTTGGAAATGGAGTCTACATCTAAGTTTGCATAGAACTCTTGCACGATTGCTATGATAGTTGGCTCAGGTTGCTGACAAGAATGCTCCCATCCATGGTTGATTATATTGGTCTTAACAAAAATAGGAAGACTTGAGAAAGGCTGAGAAAAGCCTTTCTTAGGAGCATCGCTTTCGTCTTAAACAGTTCAAATCGATTTTTAGCTGTTGCATTCACAAACTTCTCCACAGAAGATCTTTTTGAGGATTTGGCTAGCTGCTTATCTTTCATTTTGGTAGCTCGCGGTGGAGAAGGCAACACTGGTTTTTCTACTTGTTCAGGATCTGTGGAAACATCATAACCAGCTTCACTTTCAACACTTTCCTCAACTACATTCTTATTTCCTTTAGACTTTGATGATTTAGACCTGCTTCTGCCATGAGAATGCCTTGAGTTCTCAGTTTCTTCCAGTGGTTCCTTAATTGGAACCTCCTCTTTAGCTGGTTCCACGAAAAACTTCTTCTTCCCCTTTTGCTTTGATGGAGCCATATCACTTGCCTGTTTCACTCTTCCTTTTTTTTTTTTTTTGTGTCTTCTAGTACTTAGAAGCTTGAAGATGGGATGCCTAAACACCTTACCGAGCTGCCTTATTTAAGAGCCAAACATGCATAAGGTGGTTGAGATATTAATAATATATTAAAGCCTTCTGCATTCGAATCATCCTTTCCAATACATCTCTGCACTACAACTTTTTTTTATTCCCAAATCTTCTTAATAGAGGTGATATTTTTGGAATAGATATGTCATATCATATAATTGCATAGGTTAAATTTATGGTTAATTGTGTTTTTTTTGTTAGTAGAGATGTTGTCTTATATGATTGATAATGACGATATTAATAGCTCTTCTGACGATAGTGACACTGAAGAATTTGACCATTTAGTAGACATTGGATGTGCAATGGTTGTGAGTCATTTCGAAACATATGTTGATAAGGAACCATGCAGGACTTTGCTTCATACAAGTTTCAAGTTTGTTAGAGAGGTTCTAAATGGGCATGATGTTAGGTGTCATCAACAATTTAGGATGGAAAAATATGTGTTTACTCAATTATTGACGATACTTCATCAAAATTATGACCTCAAACGTAGTTCAGATATGTCATTGGGAAGAGGCTTTAGTTATGTTTCTTATCACACTAGGGCATGAGTTAACTAATAGAATGATTCAAGAAAGGTTTCAACACTTAGGTGAAACTGTTTCTAGATGGTTTAGTTTGGTATCAGATATTGTTTGTCATTTAGCTGTGGACATCATCAAGCCATGTGATATGCAATTTAAAGCAACTCCAAGTAAAATTAAAAGTGATAATCGATATTGGCCATACTTTAAAAATTGCATAGGAGCAATTGATGGCACACATATATTTGTTGTTGCTCATAAAAAGATAAGCAAATACTATATATAGGTAGAAAAGGTATTACTACCCAAAATATTATGGTCATTTGTGATTTTAATATGTGTTTCACTTTTACTTGGGTTGGTTGGGAAGGTGTTGCTCATGATTCACGTATCTTCATGGAACCTCTACGAAGGCCTCATTTAAATTTTTCTCATGCACCTAAAGGTTTGTTTTGAAAAATTTAATATTAAACTTTGCATGATTTATAAAAATTTCAAACATTTTTTACTATGTATTTTGCAGGTAAATATTATCTAGTTGAATTTCGTTGTGGGAGTCTGTTGGGTGTTTTCCCTAATCTCATGTAGTTTGTAATACAGTTGTTATAAATGAATAAAAGTTATTGATTTATCAAACTTTTTATTTCGCATTTTATAAAACTTAATCCAATAAACTAATAACTTCGTAGTGACTCGTCCTCAATCCTGAGCGTGTTACGGACTCCTTTCTGCGGGGTCTATCTTTTGACTAGTACGGGTGAAGGTGGCCTGAGTAGGCCCAATATGCCTACCTTCTTGGGGACAGGACCTCGTGGGGAGCTAAGAACTTGACTACGCAAGAAGGAATTCACTCGTTCCCGAACTAGGGAAACCAGAGAGGTTGTTCCCTTAAATGTTGTCTCCAGATTGAACAACGGGCACCCATCCTCTTGCCCGAGAGGGACATTATTTATGGTTGGACCATACAACAAGGTTGTTCATTAGAGGAGCAGTGGGACTTCAGGAACAAGAAGTAGACACAGGGGTAAAACGATAATTTGACCCAACAGTGACTACGAACAACCTGTGAAGGGACGACTCGCGGGGATTGGATATATCGATGGACACAACTTATCCTACAGTGGTGGGAGTTCAGCTACGGGCTTTAGTGGAGTGTTACGGTAGCTAATGAATATTGATTAACCGGAGCAAAGAGTTTGATCGCTTAATCTCATATCATTGGAGCTCATCAGGTCTAGGTCTATTAGGTCCCTCGGTTGACTCAAATTGGACAAATTGAGGGTTTACAATTTGGAGTGGATTTGAATTGTTCAATTTCATTAATTGGGTAGTTATGTCAATTATATGTGATATAGTTGACATAATATATAGTTTGATGTGAATTAGATCCATAATAAACTATAGAATAGCCTGACTGATTAATTAGTGCTAAATTGGAGAAATTGAATTGAGAGAAATTAAATTGAATGTGATTCAATTTATTATTTCACAATTATGCAAATAGGATTTGTATAATAAGGTATGAGATACCTTATATTATGTGATATTGATGGAGATCTTATCCCCTTGAGCAGCTGATGTGTTTGGAATCGTAATTGCAGGTTCATTTTGGTTGAAATACAAAAACCAATACATTGGTGTAAAAATAGAGATAAGCATACATTCAAATCTAATTAGACATGGAATTATCATGCAAACATGTTGTGTAAATTAAACTAAACTAAAAGAGAATTCGTAATTTACCTTTGTAGTTTTAGTCTCCCAGCAACACCTTGCTTCAAAAGAATCCAGCAACTCAGCAACACAGGAACACCAAGCTTCTCTGCTTTCCCAACAACACACTACCAACAGGAAAACCTCCTATTCTCTGGATGTTTTTGATCAATTCCTTTGTGGGAAGGAATCCAACAATTGGAAGTTTAGGGAATTGAGAGAGAGAGAGCAATACCAAAAATTGCAAGATTGATCGATCCTTCATTCCACCTCTCACCAAGAGAAGAGGATTTCTCTGGGTAACTCCTCACTCACTATCGAGAGGGAATTGGGGAGTGGTGGGAACGTATCATCCTGACACGTTCCCAATTTATAAAATAATAATTAATTAATTAACTATTAATTAATTAAATTAAATTAAATCATATTTAATTCAAATATCATATTAATTAATTAAATGATTAAATCACATTTAATCATTTTACCCTTTATCCTATAGTTTAATGTACATCTCATGCACATTAAATTTTAACCTATAGTTTTCAAAGATGAATCACATTCACATATTTAATTCTCTCATTTAATTTAATATGAATCATATTCATATTAAATTTACAATATATAGTTCCAAAACTATATATTATATCGTATCTATATACATTAAATTTATTCCCTTATGAATTTGAACATCTCAAATTCAAAACGATCTAAGAATCCTTTACGAGCTAGAAGGTAGACCTAATGGACCTACAGATCAGAAGCTCCAACGATACGAGATTACTCGGTTAATCTCATTAACCTCCTAATCAACATTCGTTAACTGCAGGAACACTCCACTAAAGTCTCGCAGTTGCACTCTTCTCACTGCATATATATTTCTGTGTCCACGGATATTGACCAATAACAGCAAGTCAATCCTTCACGAATGTTCGTAACTCCAGCTGGGTCAAATTACCGTTTTATCCCAGGGTTACATCTTGTACCTTAAGTACCAGTGCTCCTCTAATGAACATTTGTTTGTGGTCCTACCAACAAACAGAGTCCCTCTCGGGCCAATGAGAGGGTCGGGCCCTTTGTTCAAGTCCTGGAGACACCACTTAAGGGAACATTCCTCTACTTACCCTGGTAGGCGGGAATGAGCTAATTCCATCTTGCTAGGCTAAGTCCTCAGCTGCTCACTCGGTCTTGTCCCCAAGAAGGTAGGCATATTGAGTCGGCAAATCTGGCCACTCTCACCCATACTAGTCAAAGGACAATCCCTTGCAAACTGGAGTTCGTAACCTGCTAAGGATTGAGATCAAGTTGCCTAGGTCATCCTAGTGAAATAGAAACCTAACTAGTCAACGGAGCTACATCTAGAGGTTACTATTTTGTGGTCCGGTCTTATGTAATCTCATTACATAGGATATTCTCACTCACATGTCATCTACACGAACACGTTAGGATCACAGTTTTTGTATCATATACAAAGTGGGCCACATCCATAGTTTTACCAGGGTAAGGTACCCAAACCTTATCCCTTTACTATAGACCCTTTAGGTTGTATCTCGAACTGAGATCCTTTATATGTACACTACATTCAGTTAAAGATACATTTTACGGCCTTGGATGTTTAGTTTATTGGATTTGGGGTTAAAACAATGGCAATCTCGTAAATAACGAACAATAACACTTTATTGAAGTAATAACAATTTATTAAATTAATTAGAACATAATTACAAACTACGAGATTTGTATAATAAGGTATAAGATACCTTATATTATGTGATATAAGGTATCTCATACTTTATATCACATAATATAAGGTATCTCATACCTTATTATACATTGAGGATTGGAGCTCATCAGGTGTAGGTCTATTAGCTCCTCGGTTGGCTCAAATTGGACAAATTGAGGGTTTACAGTTTGGAGTGAATTTGAAGTGTTCAAATTCATTAATTGGGTAGTTATGTCAATTATATGTGATATAGTTGACATAATATATAGTTTGATGTGAATTAGATTCATAATAAACTATAGAATAACCTGATTGATTAATTAGTGCTAAATTGGAGAAATTGAATTCAGAGAAATTAAATTGAATGTGATTCAATTTATTATTCCACAATTATGCAAATAGGATTTGTATAATAAGGTACGAGATATTTTATATTATGTGATATGCAAATATGATTTGCATATCATATGGTTGTGGTAAAATGGTAAATTGGTGGAGATTTTAACTCCAGCACACACCATTATAAATAGGTGCTTTGTGAACCACTTGGTGAAAATGAGTTCTCATTTATGGAATTTCATCCAAAGAACACACCACAATTTCTCTCTAGCCTCTCTTAATTCTCTACAATCTTTCTCCAACCCAGTATTCGAGGATCGTGTTCGTGAGGTTCATTGGATCGAGAGAGATCGAGGAGGAATTGCAAGAAGTTGTCTACAAGAGGTAAATAAAGTGTTTACTCTCTATTTTCCTTCTCGAATCAACATGCTTAACTTAGGAATATATGTCGATATGTTCAATTTTAAGAAATCACACACACAACAAATCAACGACGTTTCACGACGTCTTCCGCTGTGCGAAATCAATTCCCTTCAAAGTCAACCTAGAGATAAAAAAGAAATATTTAATTATAGACATTCATCTTTACGGTGTACAATTGAGAGGATATTTGGTGTTTGGAAAAATAGATGGTGAATGGTACGTCATTTCCTTTTGAAAAACAAGTGAAGATTGTTGTTGCATCAATGACACTTCATATGACGTCCTAGTTAATTCAGGTACTTTAGATTTAATTCTTGGTTTAAATTGTGATTTTTGGTGGTTCGAGTCGGATTTTCTAATTTTTGAGTCTTTGGGGGCAGGTGGGCAATTCCTTTTCTTTTAAGTTAGGGACCTAAATCAAGCGCTAAACGCTTTAAATTCAGGTCATTCACGTTCAGGAAGCTGCAGTCTCATTTCTAGCTATCTCATTTCGTTGGGAGCAGGTTTCGAGAACGAGGCCACTTGAGTAAGTTCTTCTTCCCTTTCTCATTTTCTCTTCCCTAGGTTTTGTAGTTTTTTTAAAAAAAAAAGAATAAAAAGGGAGAAAAATAGAAGTAGCCTCTCGCGCCTCCTCGTCTCTTCTTCCTCTACCGTGCAGACGCCGTTGTCGGCTCATCAGAGGGCATTGCAACACTGTTTCCTAACCAACCGACGACCCCCGACGCCGTCCCCTTCTTCTTCTCCCTTCCCTCTAGTTGGTCGTCGCACCTCGAGCCGCACTGCCGAGGCCAATTTCGCAGCGCGCATGGCTCTCTCCTTACCGTTTCCCATGCGTTTCCTTTCTGAGCCGCCCAACCGTCTTTCCTCATGGAGCCGTCCCCAATCCCCCATCCCTCTTCCTTTGCTCCTTTTGTCGGTCGAACACTCCTAGGGAAGACAACCCGAGACCAGTTTCCCACCTTCTTTTTCTCATTTTTCTCAGACCCAAAAGTGGCTAATTGATCTAGTTGTTTGTGTTTGGCAGGCCGGTGAATTGGTGAAGAGGTTGTCTCTGGAGTTGTCGCTTGGGTTCAACGTTCGCATAGCTTCGAGACGTCGAATTCTTGGTTGTTGGGTAAGCTTGACCTTACTGAAATTTATTCTGTGGTTCAGTCTAAGTATGATTTTTGTTGGATGTTACTGATTTAGCATCTGTCTTTGGGTCACAATTTCTTTTCGATTTGTTTAGGTGAACTCATTCTCAACTCTCGAAGGGTAGTTGTCTTATGGAACCTTCAATCGAAGTAAATAGCCAGTTGGATTTGCTAAGCACGCTCATAAATGGGAGAGCTTGCGTGTGTAGCCTGAAATTTGTAATCTTGATGTTGTGTGGGTTAAGGAGGTCCGTGTTGAGCCTTGAATATATTTCATGCTTGTTGTTGTTGTCGGGATCTTTCCGTGACTCTGAGAATATGCCTATGACTTGATTTGCATGTGTAACTATCGGATTACCCTTGTTTTTTCTTGATACATGTTGTCGGACTGGTTTAGCATGTGTAACCCTTGGTACAACTGTTGGTTTTGGTTAAGGCATGTATCTATTTTATTGAGAATCTGTTGGGTTGTGTGATGGTCGTGATACTTCATCAGGGTGGCCTTTGTGACGATAATGTGGTAGGCTCGAGAATGTAGCCGACTTTGTGGCACTCCAGTTAGGCCTACTGTGTTGATCAGCCTTGGTGGCTAGTTTGGTGAACCGGTCAAGGGAGAGTTAACCTTGTGGTAGAGTGATTAGGCCTAATCTGGGGATGCCCTATCCTATTTGCGAGTCCGTGTAGACCTAGCTTAGGACCTGTAACGCCCCAGGCCCAAGATCCCCTGTGACTTGGCTGCATCACTATATCATGCATGACTGCTTGTAAGAGTGAAAACACTATCCCCACAAACCAACACGAGATCCTTTCAGCATACTTTGTCCTCACTCACATGCTCCCTAGGAAAATTTCCAGGAGGTCATCCAACATAGGATTGCTCCCAGCCAAGCACGCTTAACTGTGGAATTCCTATTATTAAGCCACCGAAAACAAAGGTGCACCTTGTTGGTATAGGTAGTAGTTATCAATTCTTTTAAGCCTTTCTCAACTGTACTGTCATATCCTCATGGTAACTCTCATGTACCCCTCTTCTTCGGGTACCATACTTTCATATCCTCAGGATCCCTCTCATTCAGATGTGGACTCGGTTCATTCATGTACCCCTCTTCCTCGGGCGTCACAGGACCCTTGACCTTCGAATTGAACTAGGACCCGACTCCTTTGTGATGAGAGGTCTTTGTGGCAAGTTAGCCTGGTGGCAAGTCCGAGATAGCATTTGTGGCACCGTAGCCTTTGTAGTGTTGTGACGAGCTCTGGGTAGCCTTTGTGGCATGACTTAGATAGCCTTTGTGGCGTGACTTAGATAACCTTTGTGGCACGAGAGCCTTTGTTGCATGAATTAGGCAACCTTTGTGGCAGACCGAGGGAGCCTTTGTGACAAGCTGACCTTTGTGGTCGTAAGTCGGGGGTTGAGTTTACGAAGTCAGGGTAGTAGAGTGCATGAAGGAAGGCTAGGGTTAGAGGATTTCAACTAGGGACCTGAGTGCTAGTGTGCTCATATGGTTGATACCTGTTGTTTGTTGATGCTTTGATGTATGTTGGATTTGAATGAGTTGCTTACCGAGTATTCCCAATACTCACGCTACTTTCTTTGTTGTTTTGGTTGCAGATAGGGTTTGATCCTGAGCTGGCTGATGACAGTGACCACCTGTGAGGCTATGAAGACTTTTTCTTTTCCCTTTTAGCGTAGTTTGGTACTTAGAGAGTTGTTGGAACTTTTCATGTTTTGAGTACGCTTGTAGGTTGCTTATTTTGTTAAACTTTCTTGGCATGATTTAAGACTTAAGTTGTGCTTTGAGCGTTATGGGTTTATCTTTTTGTTCTACTGTGAATTTCTGATTTGTTGAGCCTCAACCTTGTGTAATTGAATTAGTGGGTGGCTGGGAAGAATGGTTTGTTTTAGAAGTACTTTCGATGCTTAAATAGACATTTGGGAAATTTTGGAAAAGTCCTAGTAACGTTGTTAAGCTGCTGAAATTTTGGCATGTCTTAAATAACACCCTATTTAGGTTTCCCTCAAAATTAGGGTCGTTACACTTCATAATTTTATAAGAACTCATTCTACAACTGAGTTTGAATTCAAGTTTTATGACGATGATGAAAATTTGCTCCCCTCAAGTGATGATCGAAACGAGTTGAGTGTTACTGAGGAAAGTGAGATTTCTTGTCATGGGGAAGGGAGATGGAAGAGGAGCGGGAGAAAATTTCAAAACTTCTTATGTCTCGTTAATGTCTTTAATATATAGTTTATGTTTCAATAGATGATATTTAGTTTAAGTATTTGTAATGATACAAACATTTCTAGAGTAAATGAGATTTTTATTTTTATTTTGATATTTATTGTACGTATTTTCTTACTTAATATATTAATTATGGATAAATTTAGCAATAAAACAAATTAACAAATAAATTAATAAAAAGTGACATGTATCATAACTAGTTAAATAACTTATTAAATAGAAAACGTCCTTTTTAGTAATTTGTTAATTCTAAAATCACTTTTGAAACCAAACATAATTCAAAATCACTTTTAAATATATGAAAATCACTTTTAAAAATTTGGAACCAAACATAGATATAATTGTTTGAAAATCAATTTTATAAAATCAATTGCACATAAATCTCTTTTTTCTAACATCATAATCTAACTATCACTCCCAAACATGTCCTTAGAGTTATCAAGATCTAAATTTGCTTCCTCTTTTTTAATATGGACTTCTTCATAATATGACCATCATTGATAGCTTTTATTACTGATTTTTTGTTTCTTTTTAATGTTTATTAGCAATTATTTCTGCGTATTTGATAGACTATTTTTATGTCTATCACTAATAGAACATTTTCATATTTATCATTGATAGACCCGTCGTCTATCAATGATAGATGTTTATCATTGATATACATATAACGCTAAAATATATTAAAAAAAGGGTACATTAGTGATACATTGTTATAAATAATTTATTGTTGTCAAAGTTAAAAATAGGGTTAGTGATCTATTGGTATTAGTAATTTATTGTTGGCATTTGAATCATTGTTGGCATTGCCTAGCTCTATGAATAATGTTTAGTTTACGATTGCTTAGCTTTTAAATAATTGTTGGCATCACATGATGCAGTAACTATTTGATAGATTTCAATTTCAAACCTGAAAAAGCATATGATAGTATTTGATAAATTCAGATGAAATTGTTATAATTTAGTTATAATGATGAGATGGGATATATTATTTCAATTACTTTTATGGTGATACTCAATATATAAATTATTATAAAGTTATTATAAATTACTATTTTGAATTTATTATTGAAATTAAAAATTTTATTGTTATTCTAAAACCAATCTACTTAACTCAAAAAACAATTGTGATTAAGAAATTTTGGGCAATCCCCAATTGTCACGTTGAATTAATGACAAAATTACAAATAAATAAGTTTGGGATCAATTACAGATTGACACTCGTTCCAAATTTAATTTGAAGAAAAAAATTAGCAAATTCTGAATTAAAATGTCACATGTCATCATTTGACTAAATAATTAAAGTTAAGAGTAAACTACCGAAATGAGCTATTTAAAATAGTGTAACGCCCCAGAATTTCCAAGTACCTTAGGTTGTGTTTGGATTAATTTATTGGAAATTAAATTAATTGGGCATTGAAGGTTTGTAATTTAATTTAAATTTATGCAAGTGGAGAGCTTTATATAATTAAAGCGCCTTTTGAAGCACTTAATTAAGATTAAAGGCATTTTGTAGTTAGGAGTTATTATAGGGGCATTGTTGTAATTTACTAGAAAAAAGGAATTATGGTTTATCTTTTTGTAAGACACGTTTTTCGAGGGCCCTAAGTCTTCTCCTTCCTTGAGTTGTCGTCGACAATCCCTTCAGCTATCACTGTGTAGCCGCCGGAGACCTCACGCAAAATGCCTCGAGTTCGTCCAGTTGAGAACCACGCACCGTCAAACCACCTAACCAGCAGTCGCCAAACGAGTTGTGAGCCTCGTTGTGGACGAAACCCACGCCAGATACCTCCAACCGATCGGACCCACGCTGTTGCCGTCGTCCAGACATTGTAGTGTCATTCGAGTCGTTAGATCCGAACTGTTGTGAGAAGCGGCGTGTCGCTCGTCGACAGCCGGCGTCGTCCGAACCATACGGAGTCGCCGTCGTTAAATGCGGAAGGTGTTGAAGAAGCGATTCTTTGGTTCAACTTTTGGTTCGAGCGATTCGTCTAGTTTTCAGCCGGTTTTTGAGGTTTTAGGACCGGTTTTGGATAGATCAGCTCACGAGCTTCTCAGATCTAACCTTTACTCTCCGAGATGCACCGCCTCGCCGCCGGCCGACCATGGGCCATCGCTCGCCGAGCTTTGTCCGACCCCTTCAGTTTCGCTTCCCCGAATTCGTTTTGAGCCTCCGTTAGTGGTAATTAGGCTAATTTATTGTTGGATTTAAAAAATAAGCTAGTTATGTTGGATTAATTAATAAATTAATGAAATTGGATTTAGGGGTTTGATTGTAGAGCAGATTGCAGGGGAAGTGGAATAGGAACAGAACCTTAGGAGCTTCAAGTTAAAACTAAGGTAAGGGACCTCGTGCCGAACCTTTTTAAAATGAAATAAAAGTCATGGATTTTGTTATGTTTAATTATTTTAAATATTTTGAAAAGTATTATGTTTTAAGGTACTTTAAATGTAAAGTTATGAAAGTTATGTTATGATTCATGATTGATTGATACCTTAAATGTTATGAAAGCTATGAAAGTTATGATATGATTTATGATTGATTGATAGCTTAATTGTTATGAAGTATATTATGATATGTGATTTACTATGATTTATGACATGTGCATCATAGAATATGAAAGGAAGATGGGACCTCATGCATGATTGTATGTACATGATAGAGATATGAATGGTTGTGGTAATTATTCTCCATATGACAATTTGTGTTTGAGAGGACTCCACATATGATAGTGGTCTGCGGACCTAACATGCTCCCGGAGTTTTGAGAGGATCCCAAATGACAAGTGTTTTCAGACTCAACATGATTCAGGAGTCTTCGGACTCAACATGCTCTTGGGGTTTTGAGAGGACCCCATATGATAGGAGTCTTCAGAGTCAACATGCTCTTGGGGTTTTGAGAGGACCCCATTTGATAGTAGTCTTCGGACTCAACATGACTCAAGAGTCTTCGGACTCAACATGCTCTAGGGGTTAGGGAGAACTCCATAATACAGGAGTGTTCAGACTCAACATGCTCTCAGGAGAACTTAATTGACTACTAAAAGGCAAAAAGAAATATCATGATAGTTATGAGAAAGTTAGGTCCACACATGAAAGTTTTATAGTCATGATTGTATGTGTATGCATATCCCAAAACCTCGGTAGTTAGGTCACTTACTGGGTATTATTTTTATAATACTCACCTTTTCTTTTTAAAATGTTTTCAGGTAAAGGAAAGGGCATACATGGCGAGTGACAGGAATGCGTTACGAAGGTCATGCGGACCACACGATCATGTTTTCCGCACTTAAATTAGTAGTCTTTTAAAAGATTTTGTTTTCCGCTGAATTAACATAAAGATTTTGAAACTGAGGCTAGACATTTTTATGTTATTTAAATGTTTTGATTTTCTGCTTTGGGATCCCTAAAAGGGAATTTTAAATCGTGATTTGATTTAATTATTCTTTATTATGTTTAATGGCCTAAAAATGTATGCATGGTTAGTAATGTCCCTAGAGTTTAGTGAAGGGATCGAATCCCGCAGCAGAAGCGATTGTTAATCGCGTGTTCTTAATTATGTTACATGAATATCAATAAAAAATAAATCTAACTAAGATTAAGCATATAAGAACAAGATGGACTACAAGAATTATACCTTTGAAGAACTCTTTCTTCAAGTGTTCCTTCTCCCACGATCACGATCTCAGCAACATGAGCCCGATCGATCACGAACACTACCACCGGATCTTCTCTGTTGTTCTCTAGGTGAGGGAGGAAGGTGGGTTCCTTTTAGGTGAGGTGAGATGATCTTATCAAAATGTAGTTGGAACTCTTTCCAGCACTATGAGAGAATGCACTAGGGTTTCTCCAAAAAGATTAGTGTCTAAGTTGCATCTCATGCAACTATATATATAGGGAAATAGAATGGAAATTACCACCCTATCCTTCTTTTATTCTCCCACTATTATGTGGTTTATATGTGAATCTAATTTACATTAAAACCATATATTATATTAATTATATCATATATAATTGATATAACACCTCATCGATGAAATTGAACACTTCAATTTCATTCCTAACTTTATACCCTAAATATATAACCATATTGGGCCAACGGAGGGACCTAATGGACCTACCGTTCATGAGCTCCAATGATGTGAGATTAACTGACCAAACTCTTTGATCTAGTTAATCAATCCAGTTAATCAATATTCATTAACCATAAGTCACTCCACTATAGACTTGTAGTTGCACTCTCCTCACTGTAGATTATATTGTGTCCATTGATATAATCATTACCCATGAGTCGACCTTTCACAGGTTGTTCGTAATCACTGCTGGATCAAATTATCGTTTTACCCCTGTGATTACCTCTTTGTTCTTTAAGCACCACTGATCCTCTAATGAACAACAAGTCTAAGGTCCTACCATAGACTCATACCCTCATAGAGGGCGGGGCCCCGTTATTCAAGACTTGGAGTTATTTCTTAAGGGAACAACCTATCTAATTCCTCAGTGTAGGAATGAGGGAATTCCATCTTGCACAGTTAAGTCCCCAGCTACCTACGAGGTTTTGTCCCTGAGAAGGTAGACTTATTGAGTTGGCTACAGGCACTCCCACCCATACTAGTCTAAGGACAAACCCCTATAAGCAGGAGTTCTTAACTTTCTCAGGATTCAGGTCGAGTCACTAATGACCATCTATAAATTATCAGTCTAATCCTGTTAACGGCGTTATACTGGTGAGACTAATAATTTGCAGTCCGATCTTATATGAACTCTTCATACAGGATGCCCCCACTCGAATGTCAACTACATGAATGAGTTGGATTACCTCATTTGTACTAATTAAAAAGTTGGTTGCATCCATGGTGTTACCAGAATAAGGTTTCCAACCTTATTTTTATACCATAGACCATTTAGGTTATACTCTTGAACATAATCCCAATAGTGTCTACTACACTGATGTTCAAGATACATTATAACCTTGGAGCTTAGTTTATTGGATTCATAAAGCAAGAATATAATTTTATCAAAACAAATAACTCTTTATTTATTTGATCAAAATTATATAAGTTTAGGGCACAAATCCTAACAATCTCCCTAAAGCTTGTGGAGTATTAAAACATTACAGTAATGTAAATACAATAAACTAGGGCATTTCAAACCCTTTGTACAATATACTTTCACTTGCCCTAGTTAGGGAAGACTTGTAAACCTAGGCCTTCTAGGTGACTCTCAAATACGTTAGCCGTCAGAGGTTTTGTAAAAGGATTAGCAACGTTGTGCTCTGAGGCTATCTTCGTGACAATCACGTCTCCTCGATGCACGATCTCCCGAATGAGATGATATTTTGCACTTAATGTGTTTTTCCCTCTTGTGACTTCGGGATACCTTGAATTTACAACTACACCACTGTTATCGCAATACAACGTGATGGGCAAAGTCATATTTGGAACAACTTTCAAATTTAGCATGAATTTCCTTAACCAAACGACCTCTTTAGCCGCTTCACAAGCTACTACATATTCGACCTCAATGGTGGAATCAGCGATGCATCCTTGCTTGACGCTTCGCCATACTACAACTCCTCCGTTAAGAGTAAATACTGACCCTGATGTTGATTTCCGAGAATCTTTATCATCCCGAAAGTCGAGAATCTGTATCCTCTGTAAGGATCAAATCCTTAGCCCCATACACAAGCATGTAGTTCCTTGTTCTCTGTAGATACTTAAGGATTGTTTTAACCGTTGTCCAGTGTTCAAGTCCTGGATTGGATTTATACCTACTGACCATTCCAACTGCAAAACAGATGTCAGGCCTAGTACAAAACATGGGATACATCATGCTCCCAACAACTGATGCATAAGGAATCCGTCTCATGTCCTCAACTCCTTGAGGTGTCTTAGGGCATTGTTCCTGAGACAAATGAACTCCATATCTGAAAGGCAATAAGCCATTTTTGGAGTCTTGTATCTTAAACCTCGACAACACTTTGTCTATATAAGATGTTTGAGACAAGGCTAGTGTTTTATTCTTGCAGTTTCGGACAAGCTGAATCCCAAGAACAAACTGTGCATCACCCAAATCTTTCGTTTGGAATTTCGTTGCTAGCCAATTCTTAATGTCAGTAAGATATCCTACATAATTTCCAATGAGTAGGATATCATCCACATATAGAACTAGGAATGCGACAAAACTATTGATGATTTTCTTGTAGACACAAAGTTCATCATCATTCTGGTCAAAAGTAAAAGATTTGATTGCCTCATCAAATCTTATATTCCAGGACCCAGAGGCTTGTTTCAGTCCATAGATGGACCTTTTAAGCATGCAAACTTTTTGCTCTTGTCCTGGTTCTATGAACCCTTTGGGTTGGTCCATGTAGATGTGCTCGTCAAGATTGCCATTCAAAAAGGCTGTCTTGACATCTATTTGCCATACCTCATAGTCATAATATGCGGCAATGGCAAGCAGGATACGGATAGACTTTACCATAGCAACAGGTGAAAAGGTTTCCTCATAGTCAGCTCCTTCAACCTAGGTATAACCCTTTGCTACTAGTCTAGCTTTAAAGGTTTGCACCTTCCCATCTACACCACGCTTTCTCTTGTACATCCACTTACAACCTATAGGTTTTACCCCATCAGGTTTATCTACAAGACCCCAAACACAATTGAAGTGCATAGACTCCAATTCTTGGTCCATGGCTATGACCCATTTGTCTTTGTCTTTGTCAACCATCGCTTGATTATAAGTCGATGGATCCTCGCATTTGTCATCTGGTATAACAACTTGGGTTTCAGATAAACCCATATAACGGTCAGGTTGTGTTATAACCCTCCCACTATGTCGAGGCATACTCAACTCTTGAGATGGACTCTCTTGACTAGACAAGCTAGTATCAACAACTTTTGTTGACGTACTAGATTTATTAGCAACTTTTGCTATTGTTCCGTCTAACTCACTCAACACAATTTTACTTCCTTGTTTGTGGTCCTTTATGTGGTCCTCTTATAGGAAGGTGGCATTTGTCGACACAAAAACCTTATCTTCCTTAGGATCATAGAATAAACCACCTCTTGTTTCTTTTGGGTAGCCTATGAATAGGCACAATTTTGAACGTGAATCCAACTTCTTTGAATTTGTCACAAGCACATGTATTGGACAACACCAAATTCTTAAATGACATAAACTACCTTTACGTCCTTTCCAGAGTTCAAAAGGTTTTTTAGAAACACTTTTTTAGGGCACATTGTTCATAATGTGTATACCGCAGTCTCTACTGCGTAACCCGAAAATGAACTAGGGAGATGATCATAACTCATCATTGATCGAACCATGTCCAACAAGGTTCTATTTCTCCTTTCTGATACACCGTTTTGTTGTGGCGTACCGGGAGCCGAGAGTTGGGATGTAATTCCATGTTCTATCATATAGTTTTGGAATTTTAAATCTATGCACTCTCCACCTCGATCTGATCGAAGCGTTTTAATTGTTTTACCAATTGATTTTCAACTTCAGTCTTAAATTCCTTGAACTTTTCAAGTGCTTCAGACTTATGTTGTATTAGGTAAATATGCCCAAATCTAGAATAATCATCTATAAAGGAGATGAAATATTCATAACCTCCTCTGGCTTTAACGCTCATCGGACCACAAAGGTCTGAATGTATAAGCTCAAGAGGTTTTTTGGCTCTATAACCTTTTCCACTAAAAGGTCTTTTAGTCATTTTTCCTTTCAGGCAGGATTCACATACAGGTAAAACATTTTCTTCTAACTCATTTAGAAGTCCATTCTTTACCAATCTCTCAATTCTATTGAGGTTAATGTGACCCAATCTAAGATGCCAAAGATGAGCATTTTCTTTAGAAGAAATTTTACGTTTCTTAGTTTGTGTGTTGGCAGTTTTAAATAATTCAGTGTTCAAAACCATTTTGACTGAATTAGGCCTTAAAACATACAACCCATTTTCTAATGAAGCTGAACATATTTCCACACCTTTCATCAAAATAAACACTTTATTCAATGAGAAAGAGACAGAAATACATTGTTCTATAAGGCAGGAAATTAAAATAAGGTTTCTAGTAAACCCTGGTATCATTAATATATTGTCTAACAACATATATTTTTTGCCAAAATAAAGCTTCATCGTGCCTACTGCTACAGCTGAGACGACTTCTCCATTTCCAATCCGGAGCGTTATCTCTCCTTTCTGTTGCTGCTGCTAGGAATCAATTTCCTGAAAAGAAGAGCAAACATGATTAGTGGCGTCTGAATCAAGTATCCAAGCAGTTTTGTCATTATCCACTAAATAAACTTCTAAGCAAAGTAAATCATATTTACCTTCCTTCTTCTTTTCTGCAATGTACTTCGGACAGTTCCGTTTCCAACACCTGTCTTCGTTGCAGTGGAAACACTTTCCTTTGTCTGAAACTTCTTTGACTTTCTTGCCCTTCTGGGCGATAACTTTGTCGGCTCGTTTCCCTTTACCAACCTTCTTCATGTTCTTCTTCTTCCCTTTCAGGTTAGAAGAAGATAAAGCCATTGTTTTTTATCCAGAGGTCGACCCTCTATGATAACTCCTACTGGCAACATTTTCCTCACCTTTTGATCCCTGAATTTTCATCAAATATTGAAAGGTCTAGAGTTCATTCAGAAGGGAGGTAAGATTAAAAGTAAGCTTGTTCATAACAACATTACTTCTAAACTGTAGGAAACTATTTGGAAGGGTTTCCAGAATGAGGCTGACCTGGCTCAATTCATCGATGGAAGCACCATTCGACTTCGCAATGTTAAAGTGTACCATCATATCCAGGACATGATCCCAAACAGATCTACCCTCTAGCATCCTCGAGTTGAATATGTACTTTAGGGCATTGTGTCGGGCCTGTGTGGACTGTTGTCCAAACATATCCCGCACTGAATCCATGATTTCCTTGGCGGTTATCATGCCCTCATGCTTCTTGGCTAATATGTCAGACATACTTGCCAGCATGTAGACCTTGGCCTCATCATTGGCCTTGATCCATCGATCATATGTATCACGAACATTTCGTGAAGCATTCGAGTCTGGCACCTGAGGACACTCCTCAGTCAGCACAAACTTCAGATCGTCCACTACTAATATAGTGTTGAGTTTGTTTTTCATGTTATCATATTCTCTCCGGTTAACTTTTTCGCACACAATAAGAAAAATATAGAGCTAGACATTTTGCTGAAAATTTACAAACAAAACTCGTATGAGTTTCTTGCTATAATTGTCTAATCCAATCATGTTTTAGCTAATTATTCAATGATTCCTAGGTCATTTATAATTTGCAATGATACTCCAAAGGCTTAGAATGTATGACACCAAAGGGTAATCAAAAAACACTCCTCCTCTGGATCAAGACACTCTTGACCAAAACCCAATGCTAGAATAAGTCTTATTCTTATAGGCTTTGGTTACCATTTTTCGGTCAGGATACATACACTTCTTATGTACCTTGTGAGTGTAACCCTCTGTCTTTAGACCCCAGAGTCCCCATCCAATAAAATCCACTGAAGGGAGGACTAGATTGAAAAATAGACTAAGGAAATCTTTATCCCTTTCGGGTGTCTACTATGTTCGATCCCCTATTATCAAGCCCTCCGAACGGATTGTCTGGTCCAGGCCAAACTAGCAGGCTGACCATAGTGATTTTACGGTGTAAACCGACTGAAGAGACCATAGGTTTTGTTTTCACTAAACCTGCTCTCACTCACTATACGTACCCTTTCCATTCACCTTGATATTAACTCATACAAACAACATCCGAAGGGGGACGCTCCCATTTGCGCCATGAGGCCAAGTATGAGTCTCACGGTGTGAATTTCCCGGAGATACGTAGGTGAAAAAATATGTATCATATACACTTTTCCTCCTACTAGATACTTTAAATCTATAGGAATCTTACTTAGGCTAAACCCGACTAATGGTTTTACCTAAATTTATCAATATAACTCTTACATTGATAATCAATATAACTCTTATATTGATTTCATCTTAAGTTTGCTAATATAACTCTTTATATTAAGCCTAAGATTTCTAGTTTATTAACCCCTTAATAAACCCGTTGACGCTACTATAATTTATAAACTCTCTGATTAAAATTCACTCCCAGGTCAGTTCCCAGGTAAGGGTGTTCTGTTTCCGTCAACTTAAATATCCCAGCCTAGATAAAACTTTCCTTAGACGTTCCTCTTTTAATCTTTGTTTATAAATTACTTGGTTCCTAATTCTAATCTAATTAGAACTAGATACCCTAAGGTATATTAATTCCAAGTTCTAAACATTTTAAAACTAATAATTAACCTTAAGTGACATGAATACTATGTTATAGTGATTGATCATTCATCTCATGAATAATAAGACATACATAGCATAATCATCTCATGAAATATATTGCATGTCAATGTTGTCCATAAATTAATATAACACCTTATATTAATTATTCATGGAAACTATATAATATAACACTTTATATTATAAATGATGCATGAAAATGCTTAACCTAAGGTGGAATATCTAAATTAAAAGTATACATTATGCATGGCAATAATTACACAACAATTGCATAATTTAAATAGCAAAATTAGACCAATTTTGGCACCCTAAAAATTAATTTTAATTAATATAATATAATTATATTAATGAGAATTAATAAAATTAAATATAAAATGTTTTTATATTTATTATATAAAATTAAAAATGTTTCTGCCCGTTGAAGCCTTCTATGAAACGTCTGTGGCGATGCAACGCTATACCAGTGTTGCAACGCTGCTCTTTGTCCTCTTCTGCTTGTTGAAGCGCGCCTCATCTCTTGCGTTGTACAACGCCGAGGACAGCGTTACAACGTTGTTGTCTCCTCAGGCGTGCGCCTGCTGCAGTGGCGTTGCAACGCCATTCACAGAACAACAAAAATCTCTATTGTTTTGGCTCGTTTTTGCTCCGTTCTTCTTGACAACCACCTTGCCTCGATCGACACGGACTTATATACTCGATTTACATAATATAGTGCTCAAAACAATAGGTCCTTACATTGAACAATTCAGCGAAATGATGTAAATCTAAGTGCCAAAATTGAAAATGTCTAAATTGCAAACCGTTCATTCATCACATGAAAAGCAGTAAATCCCACCTTGTTCTTGATAAATCCATAAGGAAAATTAAGAACACAATTTGGCTCTGATACTAATTGAAGGGATCGAATCCCGCAGCGGAAGCGATTGTTAATCGCGTGTTCTTAATTATGTTACATGGATATTAATCAAAAACAAATCTAGCTAAGATTAAGCATATAAGAACAAGATGAACAACAAGAATTATACCTTTGAAGAACTCTTTCTTCAAGTGTTCCTTCTCCCACGATCACGATCTCAGCAACACGAGCCCGAGCGATCACAGACACTACCACCGGATCTTCTCCATTGTTCTCTAGGTGAGGGAGGAGTGTGGGTTCCTTTTAGGTGAGATGAGATGATCTTATCAAGATGTAGTTGGAACTCTTTCCAACACTATGAGAGAATGCACTATGGTTTCTCCAAAAAGATTAGTGTCTAAGTTGCATCTCATGCAACTATATATATAGGGAAATAGTATGAAAATTACCATATTATCCTTCTTTTATTCTCCCACTATTATATGGTTTATATGTGAATCTAATTCACATTAAAACCATACATTATATCAATTATAATTATAACACCTCATGCATGAAATTGAACACTTCAATTTCATTCCTAACTTTAAACCCTAAATATATAACCATATTGAGCCAACAGAGGGATCTAATGGACCTACAGTTCATGAGCTCCAATGATGTGAGATTAACTAACCAAACTCTTTGATCCAGTTAATCAATATTCATTAACCACAAGTCACTCCACTATAGACTTGTAGCTGCACTCTCCTCACTGTAGATTATATTGTGTCCATTGATATAATCATTACCCATGAGTAGACCCTTCACCAGTTGTTCGTATTCACGGCTGGGTCAAATTACCGTTTTACCCTTGTGATTACCTCTTAGTTCCTTAAGCACCACTGACCCTCTAATGAACAACAAGTCTAAGGTCCTACCATAGACTCATACCCTCATAGAGGGCGTGGCCCCGTTGTTCAAGACCTGGAGTCAGTTCTTAAGGGAACAACCTATCTAATTCCTTAGTGTAGGAATGAGTGAATTCCATATTGCACAATTAAGTCCCCAGCTACCTACGAGGTTCTGTCCCTGAGAACGTAAGCTTATTGAGTCGGCTACAGACCACTCTCACCCATACTAGTCTAAGGACAAACCCCTATAAGCAGGAGTTCTTAACTTGCTCGTAATCTGGAGTCGAGTCACTAATGACGATCTATAAATTATCGGTCTTATTCATTAATGGCGTTATCTAATTGGTGAGACTAATAATTTTCTTGATGCAGTCTTGTATGAACTCTTCATACAGGATGCCCCCACTCGCATGTTAACTACATGAATGAGTTGGATTACTTCATTTGTACTAATTACAAAGTGGGTCGCATTCATGGTGTTACCAGAATAAGGTTTCCAACCTTATTTTTATACCATAGACCATTTAGGTTATACTCTTGAACATAATCCAAATAGTGTCTACTACACTGATGTTCAAGATACATTATAACCTTGGAGCTTAGTTTATTGGATTTATAAAGCAAGAATATAATTTTATCAAAACAAATAACTCTTTATTTATTTGATCAAAATTACATAAGTTTAGGGCACAAATCCCAACATTAAGTTCATAAAAGTTAAAGACCTTTGTGAGTCTGTCCAAAAGGTTTAAAAATTGCATTCGTGTCCATTGTGTAATATTGAAACGTATAAAGAGGAGGCCGAGATACAAAACTACCCCTGTTATTATTTGGAATAAAAAAAAAGAATAATGAAATTCCATACAAGGAAAAAACGATATATTAGGTGGTTTCAAATAAATCCCCCAAAACGTAGAAATCAGACCGCGAAAACTACCTTCTTCCAAAAACCAAAAGACGCAGAAACTTCCTCTGCAATCTTTCCTTCGTGAAGGCAGAACGAAGCTAGGGTTTTGCAGAGCATCAACAACAGAAGCTTCGATAAGTTACTTTGTTGTATATACATTGTCTATTTCTACATTAACGACAATATCTTTTGTAAGTTGCTTCGTGTACACTTGTGGGTTTTGTGAATCTGTTGATAGTTGAAAAATGTGAATGCATGCTCTAATCTATGGTGAAGAAGTTTATATTTGGGGGTATTTAGAGCGAACACTGGAAAATACAGAAGATGGTGAAGATTTTTTCGATTTAGGATTTATGGGTAACTTGCAGGTTTGGGAAAAATAACGATTAACAATTTATTATGAAATCTAATGCATGCATTATTTTGGTTTGTTGTTCCATTGATATTGACAATGTATTTTAAATATACAAAAAAATGTGGGCTAGAGAGAATATATAGAGATTTTATCTTGGAAAATCTGTGTTCTTATCTTATTGTTTTTCTTGAACATCTGTTTTAAGAAGCGAAATCGAGAAAAATTTAGTTATTTATAATATTTTTAAGATCATATACATTTAATATTGATCAATGTGTCATTCGTAATAAATACATTGTTAATTCTTATACTAAATAGAACATAATATACTATCATAAAGACAAAATATTAATAAAAATATGCACTACATAAGTACAATATATACATTATCTTTAATGTAACTGATTTGTGCATAACAATGTTGTATGAATTAACAGCAAATGGTGAAGATTACTGAGATAGGAAATACTGAGAGGCGTAGAAAATATCAGTCAAATGAGATGGGCCCTTTAATTCTTAAATTGGTATATTTATTAAATGCAATATTTAAAATGGTGTATATATAATATATCCTATTTGTTATTCGTTTTCTTCACAATTTCAGACAGATAGTTCTAATAGTGGGGAACAGGGAGAACATGAGCAAAAAACACTACAATCGAATCTGTTGAACAAATTGATTGGAAATGTGGGGAGAATGATTAGTGTTATAACTCCCACAAAAAAAAAAACAAGTTGATGGTGATGAGGAAATGAAAGATGCAGATGACAATAAGGTTTCTTAAATATATATGTTTAAATTAATATGATTTGACTAATCAAATACTTATGTTTTAATACTATGTTGCAGGATAATGAGCCTGTTGATGAAGAAGAGGAAATTTAATTTCATAGTGTATATATATTGAATATACACCTAATTTTATTCTTTAATGTAGGATGAAAAACACCAAACTGAAGATCATTATGTTGAAGATAAAAATGATGCTGAAAAAAAAACTAATCCAAATGCAGAGGATAATGATGAGGTATAATAGTTAAATACTGTAATGTAGAATATATTACACGTTTATGGAATGATGTGAGTGTAAATATTTATCTAACCTAATATATGTTGTAATTAAGTAGGATGATAATATCATTTTGTCTGAAAGAATGGAGAGATAAAAAGCAAAAAGAAAGGAATTGGATGAAACTCAAGAAGTGGTATGCATGTATATAAAATTCGTTAATAAATAATAATGAATATTAAATATTATTAGTTTATCAATGTAGGAAACTCCAAAACAGAAGAAAGTGAAAAGGATTTTGAAGAACATGCCAATTGAATCCTCGTCCAAAAGAGTATTGAAATATCATTTCATATTAATATATATATGATATATGTATAACAATTGACTTTGAAAACAGAGACAAGACAACAAAGTGGGACTACAGATGTTACTAAAGCTATTAAGGAGACAAGTTCAAAAGGAAAAAGTATTGAAAAAAAGTCTGTGAAAAAAGATAAAAAGGTAAGAGGACAACTATATATCTTAAGCATTTCATCCACTTGAATATAATATCTTTAAATCTAAGTTACCATATGTCGTAGGTGATAAGAAATGTATAAGGAAAAAAGAAAACAACAAATGCTATAAGATTTGACTCTGATTTATCATTGGAGAAGATAGATTTGATCGTCATCAGGTATGATTTATATAAAACGTTGTGTATAATATTTACTTTGTATATTAATTAAATATATATACACTCACAGGATGCACTCCTCCTACTTCCTAGGGATAAATGGTCTGCCACACAGAAATTGAATATTTATGGAAGTTTGGATGTTCTAATCAAAATCAAACAAAAACTGAAAAGAAAACATCTTAATAGATTTAAGGATAGTTGTTTTGGCATGTTTCTGGATTTAGATATAAATAAATTTCAAAGTCAATTGCTTTACCACATAATTAGAAGGCAATGTAGTCCGACAAAAGGAGATGAATTGTGGTTTAATTTTGAAGGAATAGTTGTCAAGTTTGGAATAAAAGATTTTGGTATTTTCACTAGTTTGAATTGTTGAGAATTCCTGAGGTATATCTGGCTAAATTATCAGGTAGATTTATCCATAAATATTTTGGAAATGATCGTCCTATAAAAAGGTCAAATATACATAAGTTTTTCACAGATAGTAAGGATGTGAAGAAAAAAGACGTGGTCAAACTAGCCAAACTATATTTCTTAACAAACTTTTGGTCGGAAAACAAAAAGGGACATGAGTGGAGATGGAACATTTGATGTTATTAGACGATGAAGAACAATTTGAAAACTACCCATGGGGTCGATTGTCCTATGAAATCACAATTAAGTCAATAAAAAACGCAATCAACAATCCTGAAGCATTAGTGGCAGGAATAACGAGGATTCCCATATGCTCTATTCGTATGGGCGTATGAGTGTATCCCTCTAATATTCGATAAAAAGAATTTCTATGATAGGAGGAAAGCTAATGGATTGCCAAAGATGGTGAATTGGGCATCTGACATACAACCTGAATGGAAGGATCTGACACTCAAGATTTTTGAACATCAGGATGTAAGTAGATGAAATGATATTTTTTTAATATACTTAATCGATATAGCATGAAAGTTATAAAATGTGATATTTTTTATTCATAATGTAGTTTGCCTTTTTCCCAATGACTGATGATGATGGAGGATAGGACAAAAGAGGAGATGACAAAGGAAAAAATGTAATTTTGGAGTTTGATGAACATATTGAGTTTGATGAACGTGTTGATGTTGATGATCAGTTTAAGACAAAACGAAATGAAGACGAAAAGGTAAATGAGGCAACTAAAATTATGACTGTTCTTAGTTAATTCTAGGATGTTGTTATAGCTTTAGTGTGTTAGAGTGTAAGTTATATCTGGTATATGTTGAACTACAATTGATGAAGTTTAAATATGAAAGTGTGGGTGGGGTATCATCTATTGTGAATAACAATGAGAAAGATGATGGAGATGGTAATGGAGGAAATGACATAAATGGAAAAAAAATTAAGAAACAGACAAATCAACTGGACGGGATGTTGAAAAGGAAGGAAAATGTGAAGGAAAAGATACTGATGATGTTCGACCAGAGGAGGGAGGAAATAAAATGACATTGGAAGATGATCTACTGAATACACAAATGCTTAAGGAAGTGGAGGCAATAGAGAAGAAAATTAAATCTGAAAAGGTATCTATTTTAATGAAATACTATGTATGATTTATAAATATTTGGTATGATTTATTTTGTAGATAATGATGGATATTGTTCTTATTTTTATAGGTAGAATATGTACAATGTCAACACCAAAATGATTATGCGAAGATGTACAAAGCAGCGGTATGAAACATTTTATATATTACTTTGATTAATTATGATACAACTCATATGTTAATGTTTAATTTGTAATAATTGTAGCTTAGGGAAAAACGTTGTTCTCAACAAGAAGAGAATCTGCAGGTAATAGGATTTAAAGGAGGACTAGTGGACGACGTGTTATATTGCCATCAAAATTATTGTGATACCGTTCACAACCAAGTTCGGTTCTACTAATGAAGCAAAGAAGAAAGAGAAGAAGATCACTGAAAAAGATTTTGCTTGTCCGAGTTTTAAGATTGTGTCTCAACACTAGGAAATACATATTAGACTAACAAGACTTTTACCGACACTTACTATATGTTTTATGAATGTGGCGTACTCTTATTATAGATAAAGTACGAATTTGTTTTCAGTTAATTATTATATATTTTTACTGTTCTTAATCTTAGTTTGTTTTCTATTCGTTGTTTGAGGGAAACCAATAGTATTGAAACACATGTTATAAATGCTATTTATATTATAACGATATAATATTTGAATTACATGATATAAATGAAACACATTGCTGATAAGGATATGGAAAAAATTTGAACTTGCAAGTCAATTAGTTACTTTCAAAGTCTAGTGTGACTTGTTTGTTTTTCAATTTTATTTTATCAATAATGATATTGTATATACAATAAGTTAACGTGGTATATAAATGTAAAATTATATTATATATGATGTCGTATGATATACCTAAACTAAGTATTTACTATATACTATGTATATGGTATATAAATGTAAAATTAGTTGCGAAAAATGGGACAATGCAAATTCAACGATAAAATATCAATGCAATAACAAAATGTAATGTGTCCATAAAATATTAAAGATGGAAACATTACAAAAGAAACATAAATACTACTGGGATATGAGAAATTTGCAAGTCTTCCTATTGTGACCAAGATGTCCACAACGTCCGCATTTAACTCTCTTTTTAAACTCCATCGACGATCAAATTCTTAGTTTCTTTGGTCTACCAACCGAGCGCTTTATATTTGGTGGAAGAATCTTAATGTTCTTAATGTGTGCTGGAATTACCCAAGTTGCATGATCGCCAACGGGATGAATCAAACCACTATAGATGGAATGCAAAATGTTGTTTGAATAGTAGGGAGAGACAAAATTTTTTGTAGACAATTATTTTCGTGACAACACAACACACACATGTGAGCAAGGAATTTGCAATTGGTCCCACATTCAACATGTACATGACTTGTAGACAAGATTAACTTCATATTGTTTTGATCCATTGACGACTTGATACTGAACATTATCAACATGGTATACCTATTAAAAAAGAATGAATAAATATTGTTCATATATGTGTATGTATTAATTTATCATACAATAATTAATATGTATTGGTATTGTTAGGATGTATGTCTTAATCTCCTTTTGTTTGTAATATTACCATTTGAAATTAATAAGAGTTATTTCTTTCATCACTTTGTGTCTCACAATTTTACAAACTTTGTCCAATAAACTAAGCTCCAGAGTCATTGAATATATGGGAGAACTAGAACTTGAACGGTGTGTAGTGGACACACATGGAGGATCACGTTCGAGTTAATGACCCGAACGGTCTACAGTACATGGATAGGGTTTGTAACGCCCCAGGCCCAGGATCCTCTACGACCTGGCTGCGTCACTATATCATCCATGACTACTTGTAAGAGTGAAGACACTATCCCCACAAACCAATACGGGGTCCTTTCAGCATGCTTTGTCCTCACTCACATGCTCCCTAGGAAAATTCCTAGGAGGTCACCCAACATAGGATTGCTCTAAGCTTAGCACGCTTAACTGTGGAGTTCCTATGATTGAGCCACCGAAAAGGAAGGTGCACCTTGTTGGTATAGGTAGTAGCTATCAATTCTTTTAAGCCTTTCTCAACTATACTTTCATATCCTCATGGTCACTCGCATGTACCCCTTTTCCTCGGGCACCATGCTTCCATATCCTCAGGATCCCTCTCATTCAGATGTGGACTCGGTTCATTCATGTACCCCTCTTCCTCGGGCGTCACATGCCCACCAGCTTCCGCCTTGGTTCGTCCCCAAATCACATATTACTGGGAGAGGTTTTGCTCTGATACCATTTGTAACGCCCCTACTTTTCTGTAACTATAACTCTTAGGGACACTACTACACATGCATGCTTTCTTAGGTCAAAAACACATAAAAGATATTTAAATTGTCATCGTAACAAAATTTCCTTTAGGGATCCCGAAGAAAACGTTAAAGCATTTAAAAGAACAGTTTAAACTTGGCCTTCTCAAAATCCTGTAAATAAAATTTAACTTCGAAATCATAAAACGACAACATCAGTTATTAAGGAAAACAAAATGCGGAAAACATGACTATTCCCATGGTTTGACTACGCGCCTCCGTCACTCGCCCCGTACGTCCTTAGCTTTACCTGAAAAACATTTTAAAATAAAAGGGTGAGTATTGTAATACAATACCCAGTAAGTGACCTCGCTACCGAGGTTTGTGATATGCACACACATACAATCATGACTTTTAAACTTGGTCAAAATGTTCATATGTGGGACCTAAAACCTTCTCGCATCAAACGTGACTGTAATACATGACTTCCTTTTTTCTTTAAATGGTTAATTGGTCATCCTGAGAAGGTACGCTTATTGAGTCGGCTACAGGCCACTCTCACCCATACTAGTCTAAGGACAAACCCCTATAAGCAGGAGTTCTTAACTCGCTCAGGATTCAGGTCGAGTCACTAATGACCATCTATAAATTACTAGTCTTATCCACATTAGCGTGTTACCTTTGGTTAGACTAATAATTTCTTGTCCTGGTCTTGTATGAACTCTTCATACATGATGCCCCCACTCGCATGTCAACTACATGAATGAGTTGGATTACCTCATTTGTACTAATTACAAAGTGGGTCGCATCCATGGTGTTACCAGAATGAGGTTTCCAACCTTATTCTTATACCATAGACCATTTAGGTATATTCTTGAACTCAATCCAAATAGTGTCCACTACACTAATGTTCAAGATATATATTATAACCTTGGAGCTTAGTTTATTGGATTTATAAAGCAAGACTGTAATTTTATCAAAACAAATAACTCTTTATTTCTTTGATTAAAAATACACAAGTTTTAGGGCATACATCCGAACAGGAATCCCGTTCAAAATTGTGCCTATTTGTAGGTTACCCAAAAGAGACTAGGGGTTGTCTATTTTTCGATCCTAAGGAAAATAGGGTGTTTGTGTCGACAAATGCCACTTTCCTCGAGCAAGACCACGTCAGGGATCATTTTCCTAGAAGCAAAATCGTGTCGAACGAAATGGACAGTACATCAGCAGGAGTTGCTGACGAGGCTAGTACGTCAATAAGTGTTGTTGATCCTAGCACGTCTAGTCAAGTCCGTTCCCAAGAGTTGGGAATGCCTCGACGTAGTAGGAGGATTGTGAGACAGCCTGAACGTTACATGGGTTTAGCTGAAACCCAAGTCATCACTCCTGATGATGACTGCGATGATCCATTGACCTATGATCAGTCAATGGCAGACGTTGACAAAGACGAATAGATTAAAGCTATGGACCAGGAAATGGAGTCGATGTACTTCGATTCCGTTTGGGAGCTTGTGGATCAACCTAATGGGGTAAAACCTATAGGTTGCAAATGGATCTACAAGCGTAAACATGGCGTAGATGGGAAGGTGCAGACCTTCAAAGCACGACTAGTGGCAAAGGGTTTTACCTAGGTTGAAGGGGTTAACTATGAGGAAATCTTTTCACCTGTTGCCATGGTAAAATCGATCAGGATCCTTCTGGCCATTGCCGCATATTATGATTATGAGGTATGACATATGGATGTCAAGACCGCCTTTTTGAATGACAACCTTGACGAAACCATCTACATGGACCAACCCAAGGGGTTCATTACCCAAGGCCAAGAGCAAAAGGTTTGTCGGCTTCATAGGTCTATTTATGGACTGAAACAAGTCTCGAGGTCTTGGAATATAAGATTTGATGAGGCGATCAAATCTTATGGCTTTGATCAGAATGTTGACAAGCCTTGTGTCTACAAGAAAATCATTGACAAAACTGTCAAATTTCTTATATTGTACGTGGATGATATCCTTCTCATTGGGAATGGGTAGGATTTCTTACTGACGTAAATAAATTGCTAGCTTCGAATTCCAAATGAAAGATTTAGGAGAAGCACAATATGTTCTAGGTATCCAGATTGTCCAGAACCGGAAGAACATAATGTTGGCCATGTCTCAAGCATCTTATATTGACAAGATGTTGTCTAGATATAAGATGCAGAACTCTAAGAAGGACTTGCTGCCTTTCAGACATGGGGTTCACCTATCTAAGGATCAATGTCCTAAGACTCCTCAAGAGGTTGAGGATATGAGACGAATCCCCTATGCTTCAGCTGTAGGGAGCCTCATGTATGTCATGCTGTGTACTAGGCCCGACATCTGTTATGCAGTTGGGATTGTCAGTAGGTATCAATCCAATACATGATTTGTTGGGATTTATGCCCTAAACTTGTGTAATTTTGATTAATTAAATAAAGTGTTATTTGTTTTGATAAAATTATAGTCTTGCTTTATAAATCCAATAAACTAAGCTCCAAGGTTATAACTTTTATCTTGAACATCAGTGTAGTGGACACTATTTGGGTTGAGTTCAAGAATATAACCTAAATAGTCTATGGTATAAGAATAAGGTTGGAAACCTCATTCTGGTAACACCATAGATGCGGCTCACTTTGTAATTAGTACAAATGTAGTAATCCAACTCATTCATGTAGTTGACATGCGAGTGGGGGCATCCTGTATGAAGAGTTCATACAAGACTGGATCGCAAATTATTAGTCTAACTAGTGTAACACTGTTAACAGGATAAGACTAGTAATTTATATATGGTCATTAGTGACTCGACCTTAATCCTGAGCAAGTTAAGAACTCCTGCTTATAGGGGTTTGTCCTTAGACTAGTATGGGTGAGAGTGGTCTGTAGCCGACTCAATAAGCGTACCTTCTCAGGGACAGAACCTCGTAGGTAGCTGGAAACTTAACTGTGCAAGATGGAATTCACTCATTCCTCTACTAATGAATTAGATAGGTTGTTCCCTTAAGAACTGACTCTAGGTCTTGAACAACGGGGCCCCGCCCTCTATGAGGGTATGAGTCTAAGGTAGGACCTTAGACTTGTTGTTCATTAGAGGATCAGTGGTGCTTAAGGAGCAAAGAGGTAATCACAGGGGTAAAACGGTAATTTGACCCAGCTGTGATTACGAACAACCTGTGAAGGGTCGACTCATGGATAATGACTATATCAGTGGACACAATATTATCTACAGTGAGAAGAGTGCAGCTACAAGTCTATAGTGGAGTGACTTGTAGTTAATGAATATTGAGTAACTGGATCAAAGAGTTTGATCAGTTAATTTCACATCATTGGAGCTCATGAACTGTAGGTCCATTAGATCCCTCCGTTGGCTCAAAATGGTTATATTGGGGGTATAAAGTTAGGAGTGAAATTAAAGTGTTCAATTTCATACATGAGGTGTTATATCAATTATATCTGATATATATATGGTTGCATGAGATGCAACTAGGTTAAGTCATTCTAAGGAATTACAAGCTCTCTCTTGTTGTGTTGTTGGAAGAGTTCCAAAGCACATATCTCTCTCAAAATACCTCACCTCTCCTAAAGGGAAACCACATTCCTCCCTCACCTAGAGAACAACGGAGAAGATCCGGTGGTCGTCTCTTCGTAAGTTGGAGTTCCTGTTGCTGAGATCGTGATCGTGGGAGAGTGGAGCACTTGAAGAAAGGTTCTTCAAAGGTAATTATCTTGTTGTCCATTCTGTTTTACATGCTTAATCTAGTTTTATTTATTCTTGAATTTATCGTTGTAACTAAATCAAGAGCGCGCGATTCGCAATCGCTTCCGCTGCGGGGACTTCGATTCCCTTCAATTGGTATCAGAGCCCAATTGCGTTCTTGATTAATGTTCTGGATTTTTCAAGAACAAGGTGGGATTTACTGTTTTTGCATGAGATGTAAGAACGGTTTTGTAAAATTAGATGTTTTCAATTTTGGCACTTAGATTTACAATTTCCATTGAATCGTTCAATGTAAGGGCCCGGTGTTTTGGGCAAATTTAATTATAAATCGAGTCTGTAAGTCCGTGTTGATCGAGGCAAAGTGGTTGCTGAGAAGATCGGAGCGAAAACGAGCAAGGAATGGGGATTCCTAGTTGCTGTCTGTGTGCAGCGTTGCAACGCTGTTCATTGGTGTTGCAACGCTGCGCTTGCGGTAGAAGGCCCGCACAGGAGGAACCGTTGCAACGCAGCATCTAGCGTTGCAACGCTTGGCAGAAGACGACAAGGAGCAGCATTGCAACGCTGCTATCAGCGTTTCAACGCCAGAGCCGTTTCACGGAAAGGAGCAACGGGCAGAAATTTTTTTTACTATATATTAAATATAAAAACGTTTTATATTTAACTTATATTTAATATATTTAATTTTAATTAATATAATTAGATTATATTAATTAAAATTATTTATAGGGTGCCAAAATTGGTCTAATTTTTTCTATTTTAATTATGCAATTGTTGTGTAATTATTGTCATGCATAATGTATGCTCTTATTTTAGAAATCCCACCTTAGGTTAAGTATTTCCATGCATCATTTATAATATAAGGAGTTATATTATATAGTTTGCATGATTAATTAATATAAAGTTGTTATATTAATTTATGGACAACATTGACATGCATTATATATCATGAGATGAATATGCTATGAATGTCTTATTATTCATGTAATGAATGATCAAACTCTATAACATAGTATGCATGTCACCTAAGGTTAATTATTAGTTTTAAAGTGTTTAGAACTTGGAAATAATAGACCTTAGGTTATCTAGTTCTAATTAGATTAGAATTAGGAACCAAGTAATTTATAAGCTATGATTAAAGAGGAACTGCTGTCTAAGGAAAGTTCTGTCTAGGTTGGGGTATTTAAAGTGTGATAGCAGAACACCCCTACAGGAGGCGACACGACGGGTGAAATTTAATCGAGAGAGTCTTATAAATTACTGAGTAGCGATTAGCGGGTTTATTAAGGGGTTAATAAACTAGAAATCCTAGGTTTAATATAAGAAGTTATATTAACAAACTTAGGATAGAATCAATATAAGAGTTATATTGATTATCAATATAAGAGTTATATTGATAGAGTTAGGTAAAACCATTAGCCGGGTTTTAGCCTAAGTAAGATTCCTATAAACTTTAAAGTATTCAGTTGGAGGAAAAAGTGTATGAGATACATATTTTTCCACCTACGCTATCTCAGGAAGTTCACACCGTGAGATTCATACTTGGCCTCGTGGCGCAAGCAGAGCGTCCCCCCCGGATGGTGTTTGTATGAGTCAATATCAAGGTGAATGGAGAGGGTACTTATAGTGAGTGGGAGCAGGTTTAGTAAAAACAAAACGTACGGTCTCTTTTGTCGGTTTATACCGTTAGACCACTATGGTCAGCCTGCTAGTTTGCCCTGGACCAGACAATCCCTTCGGAGGGCTTGATCATAGGGATCAAACATAGTAGACACCCGAAAGGGATAAAGATTTCCTTAGACTATTTTCCAATCTAGTCCTCCCTTCGACGAATTTTATTGGATCGAGACTCTGGGATCTAAAGACAGAGGGTTACACTCACAGGGTACATAAGTTGTGTATGTATCCAGACCGAATGTGACGATCACAGCCACAGGTACTGACTGTTTATTTTATTTATTGTTCTAACAATCTTTATGTCGAGTCGGATTAGTAAATTTTATCAGGCCCGGTGTGAGTGAACCCTTAATTTCATGTGAGCTTAAGCGAATTGTCTTCTTTGAGATGAAATTTCTCATAGAATTAAAGGAAGAGGAAGTGACAATGGCACTTTAGTTATTAATGCATAAATGAGGGTTATATAGGACTTTTGGGAATTTAACCTAATTTTAAGTATTTAACCTCCTTAATCTTACAACCAAAAGAAAACCCTAACCCTACAATCATCACCCTCTTCTCCTTCCTTGACTCTTTGCCCTAGCCGACCAGCCCTTCCTCCTTGTGTTGTTTCTGCCGCCGGCAAGCCACGAACGGAGACCTCCAGCCGCTCACGTCTACCCCAGCCGACTACGCCTGCTGCTTCGCCGGAGATCACGGACGAGTAGGTGACGCCGTCGAGTGCACGCCGAGGATTCGCCGTCGAAGCCGTGACCTCGCACGCCCAGCTGCTTCAACGACTGGCGCTGCTGCTGCTGTTCCCTGCCGCCGTCGAATACTGCAGCGCCGAGACCCTTACGCACGCCGTTCCCTGTCGCCGTCGAGCTCTGCAACGCCGACCAACACTACTTCACAGCTGCTGAGATTGCAGCCCGGTGAGCGATGTTGTTAAGTTTCGAATTTGAAAGAGAGTTATACGTGACCTATTGGATATTTAGGCGTTAAATTGAGAACTTAAGCCACTGTTTCGAACGCAATTTGTAGGGACCAAGTTGGAGTGGAATTGAAGGTCAAACGTCAAGACGAACTAAGGAATATTAGGTTTTCGCGTTAAACTTGAGGTAAGCGGGGCATGAAACCCTAAGAACTTAAGTTAGGTACCTTTACGTTATGGATTTGGTGTATGCTTGGAGAATAATTTCGGGATTGTTGTGTGAATCAGGTTCTACAAAAGAAGGGTACTCAAAGAACTCGGGTTAGGTTTTGGAGTAGAATCTGAACTAAGGTAAGGGACCTTGTGCCGAACTTTTCTAAATGGGATTAAAGAAAATGAATTTCATGATTTTATGCGAATTTAGTCTGTTATTTTTACATGAAAATATTTCGATATTTTATGTGAGAATACTCGAACCTTTTACGTAAAGATATCTCAATATTTTATGTGAGCATATTTCAGTATTTTATTTGAGAATATCGTTGTATTTTATGTAAGAATATTCCAGTACTTCATGTGAGGATATTACAGTATTTATAAGAGAATATTTCATGATTACATACAGGAGTATTATCTTCAAACTGTTGTGAAAAGTTATGATTTGCATATCAACGATAATGTTTCATGGCGTGTGCATTATAGTCATGTTGAATGATGGGACCTCATGCATGTTATGTGTGCCATAAAGTGATTTGAAGAAAAATGTGGAAAATTGGTCTCCTGAGTGCATTGTATGCATGGTCAAACATGCATTAGAGACCCTATGGGTCAAGTTTCTGAGGGTGCTGTGAGGGACTCAATCCATACAGGGTGTGTGAGGACTCAAATAATTACTGAGAGTGCGTGAGAGGACTCAAACAATTACAGGGGTCTGTGAGGGACTCAAAATGAAATGACTCAGGATGACCAATTAACCATTTAAATAAAAAGGAAGTCATGTATTTCAGTCATGTTGATACGGGAAAGTTTTAGGTCCCACATATGTACATTTTGACCAAGTTTAAAAGTCATGATTGTATGTGTTTGCATATCCCAAACCTCGGTAGCGAGGTCACTTACTGGGTATTGTATTGCAATACTCACCCTTTCGTTTTAAAATGTTTTTCAGGTAAGGCCAAGGACGTGCGGGGCGAGTGACAGAGGCGCGTTGTCAGAACCATGGGAATAGTCATATTTTCCGCATATTTTTCTTAAATAACTAATGTCGTCGTTTTATGATTTCAAAGTTTAAGTTTAAATTTCAGGATTTTAAGTAGGCCAAGTCTAAACTGTTTCTTTTACATGTTTTGAATGTTTTATCGGGATCCCTAAAGATAATTTGGTTACAGTGGAGATTTAAAGATTGTTTTAAACCCTTTTGGCCTAATAATGCATGCATGTGTAGTAATGTCCCTAGGAGTTATAGTCATAGAAAAGTAGGGGCGTTACACCGAAAAATGGTAACTAAAACCTATAGGAATAAGAGTTATTCTAGTATTAGATTTTGGTCAAGAGTGTCTTGATCCAGAGGAGGAGTGTTTTTTATTATACCCTTCGGTGTCATACATTCTAAACCTTTGGAGTATCATTGCAAATTATAAATGGCCTAGGAATCATTTGATAATTAGCTAAAACATGATTGGATTAGAGTTATAGCAAGAAACTCATACAAGTTTATTTGTAAATTTTTCAGCAAAAATGTCTAGCTCTATAATTTCCTTATTGGGTGCGGAAAAGTTAACCAGAGAGAATATGATGACATGGAAAAACAAACTCAACACTATTTTGGTAATGGATGATCTGATGTTTGTGCTAACTGAGGAGTGTCCTCAGGTGCCAGACTCGAATGCGTCACGAAATGTTCGTGATGCATATGATCGATGGATCAAGGCCAATGATAAGGCCAAGGTCTACATCTTTGGCAAGTATGTCCGACATATTAGCCAAGAAGCATGAGGCATGATTACCGCCAAGGAAATCATGGATTACATGCGTGGTATGTTTGGACAACGATCCACACAAGCCCGACATAATGCCCTAAAGTACATATTCAACTCGAGAATGCCAGAGGGTACATCTGTTCGAGATCATGTCCTGGATATGATGGTGCACTTTAACATCGCGGAGTCGAATGGTGCTTCCATCGATGAGTCGAGCCATGTCAGCTTCATTCTGGAAACCCTTCCAGATAGTTTCCTGAAGTTTAGAAGCAATGTTGTTATGAACAAGCTTACTTTTAATCTTACCTCCCTTCTGAATGAACTCCAGACCTTTCAGTCTTTGATGAAAATTCAGGGATTGAAAGGCGAGGCAAATGTTGTCAGTAGGAGTTATCACAGAGGTTCGACCTCTGGGACAAAAATAGTGGCTTCAACTTCTTCTAACCTGAGAGGAAAGAAGAAGAACATGAAAAAGGTTGCTAAAGGGAAACAGGCTGACAAACCTGCCGCCCAGAAGGGCAAGAAAGTCAAAGACGTTGCTGACAAAGGAAAGTGTTTCCACTGCAACGAAGACGGGAATTGGAAACAGAACTATCTGAAGTACATTGCAGAAAAGAAGAAGGAAGGTAAATATGATTTACTTTGCCTAGAAGCTTGTTTAGTGGATAATGATAAAACAACTTGGATACTTGATTCAGGCGCCACTAATCATGTTTGCTCTTCTTTTCAGGAAATTGATTCCTGGCAGCAGCTATAGCAAGGAGAGATGACGCTCCGGGTTGAAAATGGAGAAGTCGTCTCAACTGTAGCAGTAGGACAAATGAAGCTTTATTTTGGCAAGAAATATGTATTGTTGGACAATATATTAGTGATACCAGGGCTTACTAGAAACCTTATTTCCACTTCTTGCTTTATTGAACAATGTATTTCTGTTTCCTTTTCTATGAATAAAGTGTTTATTTTGAAGAAAGGGTTAGAAATATGTTCAGCTTCGTTAGAAAATGGATTATATGTTTTAAGGCCTAATTCAGTCAAAATTGTTTTGAACACTGAATTATTTAAAACTGCAAACGCACAAACTAAGAAACGTAAAATTTCTCCTAAAGAAAATGCTCATCTTTGGCATCTAAGATTGGGTCACATTAATCTCAATAGGTTTGAGAGATTGGTAAAGAACGGACTTCTAAACGAGTTAGAAGAAAATTCTTTGCCAGTATGTGAATCATGCCTAGAAGGCAAAATGACTAAAAGACCTTTTAGTGGAAAAGGTTATAGAACCAAAGACCCTCTAGAGCTTATACATTCAGACCTTTGTGGTCTCATGAATGTTAAAGCCAGGGGAGGATATGAATATTTCATCTCTTTTATAGATGATTATTCTAGATTTGGGAATATTTACCTAATGCACCACAAGTCTGAAGCACTTGAAAAGTTCAAGGAATTCAAGACTGAGGTTGAAAATCAATTAGTTAAAACACTTCGATCGGATCGAGGTGGAGAGTACATGGATTTAAAATTCCATAACTATATGATAGAATATGGAATTACATCCCAACTCTCAGCTCCCGGCACACCACAACAAAACGGTGTATCGAAAAGGAGAAATAGAACCTTGTTGGACATGGTTCGATCAATGATGAGTTATGCTCATCTCCCTAGTTCCTTTTGGGGTTACGCAGTGGAGACTGCAGTATACATTTTGAATAATGTGCCCTCCAAAAGTGTTTCTGAAACACCTTTTGAACTCTGGAAAGGACATAAAGGCAGTTTATGTCACTTTAGAATATGGGGTTGTTCGGCACATGTGCTTGTGACAAATCCAAAGAAGTTGGATTCACGTTCAAAATTATGCCTATTCGTAGGATACCCAAAAGAAACAAGAGCTTGTTTTTTCTATGATCCTAAGGAAGATAAGGTTTTTGTGACGACAAATGCCATTTTCTTGGAGGAGGACCACATAAGGGACCACAAACCAAAAAGTAAAGTAGTGTTGAGTGAGTTGGACGGAACAATAGCAAAGGTTGCTAATAAGAACACTAGTACGTCAACAAGAGTTGTTGATACTAGTTTGTCTAGTCAAGAAAGTCCATCTCAATAGTTGAGTATGCCTCGACGTAGTGGGAGGGTTGTGATACAGCCTGACCGTTACATGGGTTTTGCTAAAACCCAAGTTGTTATACCAGATGACAACTGCGAGGATCCAGTGACTTATAATCAAGCAATGGTTGACAAAAGCAAAGACAAATGGGTCATAGTCAGAGACCAAGAAATGGAGTCTATGTACTTCAATTCTGTTTGGGATCTTGTAGATAAGCCTGATTGGGTAAAACCTATAGGTTGTAAGTGGATCTACAAGAGAAAACGTGGTGTAGATGGGAAGGTGCAAACCTTTAAAGCTAGACTAGTAGCAAAGCGTTATACCCAGGTTGAAGGAGTTGACTATGAGGAGACCTTTTCACCTGTTGCTATGGTAAAGTCTATTCGTATCCTTCTTGCCATTGCCGCATATTATGACTATGAGGTATGACAAATGGATGTCAAGACAACCTTTTTTAATGACAATCTTGAGGAAAACATCTACATGGACCAACCCAAAGGGTTCATTGAACGAGAATATAACAAAAGGTTTGCAGGCTTAAAAGGTCAATTTATGGACTAAAACAAGCCTCTAGGCCTGGAACATAAGATTTGATGAGGCAATCAAATCTTATGGTTTTGACCAAAATGATGATGAACCTTGTGTCTACAAGAAAATCATCAATAGTTCTGTCGCATTCCTAATTCTCTATGTGGATGATATCCTACTCATTGGGAATGATGTAGGTTATCTTACTGACATCAAGGAATGGCTAGCTACGCAGTTCCAAATGAAAGATTTGGGTGATGCACAGTTTGTTCTTGGGATCCAGATTGTCCGGAACCGCAAGAATAAAACACTAGCCTTGTCTCAAGCATCATACATAGACAAAGTGTTGTCAAGGTTAAAAATGCAAGATTCCAAAAGGGGTTTGTTGCCTTTTAGACATGGAATCCATTTGTCTAAGGAACAGTGTCCTAAGACACCTCAAGCAGTTGAGGATATGAGACGGATTCCTTATGCATCGGCTGTTGGGAGCCTGATGTACGCCATGTTGTGTACTAGGCCCGACATCTGTTTTGCAGTTGGGATGGTCAGTAGGTATCAATCCAATCCAGGACTTCAACACTGGACAGCAATTAAAACAATCGTTAAGTATCTTCGGAGAACAAGGAACTACTTGCTTGTGTATGGGGCTAAGGATTTGATCCTTACAGGATACACGGATTCCGACTTTCAGACTGATAAAGATTCTCGAAAATCTACATCAGGGTCAGTATTCACTCTTAACGGAGGAGTTGTAGTATGGCGAAGCGTCAAACAAGGATGCATCGCTGATTCCACCATGGAGGCCGAATATGTAGCAGCTTATGAAGCAGCTAAGGAGGTCGTTTGGTTAAGGAAATTCATGCTAAATTTGGAAGTTGTTCCAAATATGACTTTGCCCATCACGCTGTATTGCAATAACAGTGGTGCAGTGGCAAATTCGAGGGCACCCCGAAGTCACAAGAGGGGAAAGCAC
The DNA here is from genome assembly GCA_036507285.1 of Trichosanthes cucumerina. Lineage (NCBI taxonomy): Eukaryota > Viridiplantae > Streptophyta > Magnoliopsida > Cucurbitales > Cucurbitaceae > Trichosanthes > Trichosanthes cucumerina. Next base: position 98,149,549 of record CM071835.1, on the reverse strand, counting down.
ATAGAGCGAAAGTATCATCTCATCCGGGAGATCGTGCATAGAGGAGACGTGATTGTCACGAAGATAGCCTCAGAGCACAACATTGTTGATCCTTTTACAAAGGCTCTCACGGCTAAAGTATTTGAGATTCACCTCGAAGGTCTAGGTTTACAAATCTTTTCCAACTAGAGCAAGTGGGAGTATTTTGTACAAAGGGGTTTAAATGCCCTAGTTTATTGTATTTACATTACTGTAATATTTTAGTACTCCACAAAGCTCTAGGTCAAGTGGGAGATTGTTGGGATTTATGCCCTAAACTTGTGTAATTTTGATCAATTAAATAAAGTGTTATTTGTTTTGATAGAATTTCAGTCTTGCTTTATAAATCCAATAAACTAAGCTCCAAGGTTATAACTTTTATCTTGAACATCAGTGTAGTGGACACTATTTGGATTGAGTTCAAGAATATAACCTAAATAGTCTATGGTATAAGAATAAGGTTGGAAACCTCATTCTGGTAACACCATGGATGCGGCTCACTTTGTAATTAGTACAAATGAGGTAATCCAACTCATTCATGTAGTTGACATGCGAGTGGGGGCATCTGTATGAAGAGTTTATACAAAGACTGGATCGCAAATTATTAGTCTAACCAATGTAACACCGTTAACAGGATAAGACTAGTAATTTATAGATGGTCATTAGTGACTCGACCTGAATCCTGAGCAAGTTAAGAACTCCTGCTTATAGGGGTTTGTCCTTAGACTAGTATGGGTGAGAGTGGCCTGTAGCCGACTCAATAAGCGTACCTTCTCAGGGACAGAACCTCATAGGTGGTTGGGAACATAACTGTGCAAGATGGAATTCACTCATTCCTCTACTAAAGAATTAGATAGGTTGTTCCCTTAAGAACTGACTCCAGGTCTTGAACAACGGGGCCCCGCCCTCTATGAGGGTATGAGTCTAAGGTAGGACCTTAGACTTGTTGTTCATTAGAGGATCAGTGGTGCTTAAGGAGTAAAGAGGTAATAACAGGGGTAAAACGGTAATTTAACCCAGTTGTGATTACGAACAACATGTGAAGGGTCGACTCATGGGTAATGACTATATCAGTGGACACAATATTATCTACAGTGAGGAGAGTGCAGCTACAAGTCTATAGTGGAGTGACTTGTAGTTAATGAATATTGATTAAGCTGGATCAAAGAGTTTGATCGAGTTAATCTCACATCATTGGAGCTCATGAACTGTAGGTCCATTAGATCCTCCGTTGGCTCAATATGGTAATATTGAGGGTATAAAGTTAGGAGTGAAATTGAAGTGTTCAATTTCATACATGAGGTGTTATATCAATTATATATGATATAATTGATATAATATATAGTTTTAATGTGAATTAGATTCATATATAAACTATCTACTAAAGAGAGAATAAAAGAGGGGTAGGATGGTCATTTCCATCCCATTCCTCTATATTTATGGTTGCATGAGATGCAACTAGGTTAAGTCATTCTAAGGAATTACAAGCTCTCTCTTGTTGTGTTGTTGGAAGAGTTTCAAAGCACACATCTCTCTCAAAATACCTCACCTCTCCTAAAGGGAACCCACCTTCCTCCCTCACCTAGAGAACAACGGAGAAGATCCGGTGGTCGTGTCTTCGTACGTTTGAGTTCCTGTGACGCCTGAGGAAGAGGGGTACATGAATGAACCGAGTCCACATCTGAATGAGAGGGATCCTGAGGATATGGAAGCATGGTGCCCGAGGAAAAAGGGGTACATGCGAGTGACCATGAGGATATAAAAGTACAGTTGAGAAAGGCTTAAAAGAATTGACAGCTACTACCTATACCAACAAGGTGCTCTTTCCTTTTCGGTGGCTCAATCATAGGAACTCCACAGTTAAGCGTGCTTTGCTTGGAGCAATTCTATGTTGGGTGACCTCTTGGGAATTTTCCTAGGAGCATGTGAGTGAGGACAAAGAATGCTAAAAGGACCCGTGTTGGTTTGTGGGAAAAGTCTTCAATCATACAAGCAGTCATGGATGATAGTGACGCAGCCAGGTCGCAGGAGATCCTGGGCCTAGGGCGTTACAAATGGTATCAGAGTGAAACCTCTCCCAGTAAGATGTGGTTCGGGGACGAACCAAGGCGGAAGCTGGTGGGCATGTGACGCCCGAGGAAGAGGGGTACATGAATGAACCGAGTCCACATCTGAATGAGAGGGATCCTGAGGATATGGAAGCATGGTGCCCGAGGAAAAAGGGGTACATGCGAGTTGTAAACCCGATCTCTTCGGAACTTCCTTTTTAACAAACAACAAAAAGAAAGAAGAAATGAAGTGAAAGACAAAAGAAAAACAAGGAAAGAAAGTTTAGACCATTTTGGTTTGTTTTGCTTTTAATGACAAAAGAAGAAAAAGAAATGAAACAAATGTTTTATATTAAGTTATTTTGGTTTTGTTAAGAAAAGAAAAGAAAAGAAAAGAAAAGAAATGGAAGGAAGGGATAAAGGAAAGAAAAAGAAAAGGAAAAGAAAAAGAAAAAGGGAAAAAGACAAAACAACCTCTTTCCACCGATTGTTTTTTGTTTTAAAAAGGTTTCTCTTCAATTTCTTCTCTTTCATCACAAACCAAGCTGAAATTTCGTGGGAGAAGGAGAAAGGAAGAAGAAGGAAGCCATTTTTCATAAATTTGGAGTTGTAGTTGCAGAAGAAAGGAGAAGAACTCAAGAGGATTCTTTATGACAGCAAGGTAATCACTCTGCCATGTTCTGCTATTTTGTTCATCACGAGCTCTACAGAAAGAGGTAAGAGTTGAAATTTTGTTTCATGAAAGTTAACTCATATTGGAACAAAATTCGTGAAGGAAGCTCGAGCAAATTCGGATCTTAAGCTACTGATTTGTGAAGAGGAAGACAGAACACAGAATTTACTGTCAAATCCGAGAAGTCTCTGATGTTTTGGTTGTACTGACCTGTAGAGTTGGAATCAGAAGCTCTATTAGGTATGGTTGGCAAGATTATTGAATTTCCTACAACTTTCGTGAAGAATTCGTGAATAGAAAATGATTGGAAGATGTTGTAAATAGCAGGTCAAGTTTCGGATTGCAGCAGAAAATCGAATCTGGAATAGCAGAAGTTAGTTCCGGGGAAAGGAGCTTTCGAGGTATTTCTGAACCAATCTATTGGGAATCTCATTTTCATGTCTTCATAAGAGTTTTAGAGGATTCAAAAAGGAAGAGTTTGGTATAAAGTACATTCTTTTTGGATAAGTAATGAAGAAGTTATGGCTGTCTGAATACAAGGTATAAAATCTGTTAAATGCTAGAATTTTTGTTGGAGTGTTTTCTTGTAGTTTTAAAGTTAAAACCATGAGCTCGAGGTTCTAAAACATGGTTTTGGTTTGTTTGACAGGCCAAGAACAAAAGGTCGAGTGTACGGGTCAAGACTTTAGTTCTAACACTGTGAGTGACAAAACGAACCTTGAAAATGGTTTATAGGCTTGTATTATGCTTATGAAATGCAAGGTTTTGCTAAAACGAAATGGTTTAGATGTTTATTGTTTTTTTGAACACTTGTTTATGAGCATTCATGATTTCTTAGAAATGTTTTAAAGTGTTCATGATGAGCCTAAAAGTCTTTATGAAATTTATACATGAGCATATGTCTAATGATTGCTAAAACTTAGGGAGATGTTATGATTTCAAGCAAGCATGTACTAGCAAGTATGTTTTAAAGATTTCTAGTTTTATGAACAAGCTAAGTAAGCTTGAGTTTTATGAAAGAAAAAGATAAGTGGCATGTTCAAATGTTTTCATGTGATCTTACGAGATATTGAGCCCGAGGCTATGTAGTACCGCAGTGTGCACACAGGTCTTTATCTCGTTGTCGACGTTGAGTGTACTCCGTGACAAGAGCGCCGTCGTGAGTCTTTGGCGGGCCCCACTACGACAAAGACGATGGGAGTCTTTGGGCGGGCCCCACTACATCGTAGAATAAACGTTAATGTATCTTTGGCGTGCCCTACACAACGTAGATTGTGACATGTTTTAAAAAGAGCTTATATCATTTACATGCCTTACGAGATTTTAACGGTATACTTGCCTGGTTTTCATGAAAAGCTATTATGATTACACGATTACTTTTAACATTTGATTCTGGATGCATATGCTCATAGATGGCGGTGATATGATTTACGAGTTAATAACTTTCTTTAAAACTCAAGTCACTCACCGAGCTTTATAGCTCATTCTTTCGATGTTTTTCCACTTTTCGGGTAGAGATCGAGCTCCGGTGCACGATAACCCGCCATATAATCTGCTTTGGAAGCTTCTCATGTTTGATATGTTGTACGTGGTTGGTGTGGTTTAGCAAATCCATATGTCTGTAAATTATTTTAAGAGAACTATGTAGTTATAGTCGTATGTGCTTTAGAGGTTGTGGTTGCTTAATTAGTGGTTTGATTTGTTTGTGGTTCGATGTTCTAGCTCATCTTAGTTTCCAAGAGAGACTTAAGAAGAGTTTCTCCTGTGTGCGTCTTATAGATGTCCAGATTCATTTGTGTTAAGTTTAAAGTGTTCCATATGCGAACATAGTTTGTTTCCGTGTAAAGTAATGTCAGCAGTATTGTTAAGAGGTAACAATGTCTGTTGGCTTCATGCCGTCTCGGGCTAAGTTAGCATGTGGTTCGGGAGAGGTGTGACAACAGTATCGAGCGATTAGCTCCATGGGAATGAGACAGAGCAAGTTATCTCTGGAAGAAACTCAAAAGTAAATAGCAAGCTATTGAGTTAGTTCAATAGAACTAGCAGAGCATGGTCCAAGTAAGGACAAGAGTAAGTCCAGTCAGGACTAGAATGTGAACACAAGTCTAGAATTGTGCGTTTGAGTTGAGTATTCATTACATGTCTAGTATGTTAATATGTTATAGAAGTCATGCCACCACGCACTAGCGACGATGCAGGCAAGATCGGGGACGGACGCAGGATCCTACCCAAGATCAATCCCGGTGGAGATCTAGTGCCCCGAGAGTTCGGATGGGGGCGAATTAGCGTGACATGCTAATTCCTCACAGGAGGTAGGTAAGCCATAGGGGAGCGGGGCTAAGTAATCCAGATAAGACATATAGAATAGATCACCTAAAAGAATTAGGAGCCACGGTGTTTGAGGGTTCCAAAGATCCGATTGAAGTCGAGTTTTGGGTGAATAAGCTTGATAAATGTTTTGATGTTATGAGTTGCTACGAGGAGCGAAATGTTAAGTTGGCCATATTCTTGCTACTAAGAAAGCGGAAGGATGATGGAGATCGATGTTAGCCGATTGTAGTGATGCACGTACTTCACTAATGGCAAACTTTTAGAAGTATATTTGAAAATAAATATTACCTTAGCACGCATCGAGAGGCAAAAGAGGATGAATTCTTAGAACTAAAACAAGAGACACTTCCAGTGTGGTGAGTATGAGAGAAGATATCTTTGAGTTGTCGCGGTATGTTGATGTGATTGTGGCATCTAAGAGCGGCAGTGTGTCGACATTTAATTGAAAGAGGGTTACGACACGAGATACGTACCCGCCACGGCCATTGCTAAGTGGGTCGACTTCTCTCGGTGGTAGAGAGCGCTTCACGTGTTTAGCAGAGAGTATAGCAGAGGAGAAGTCGATGAGTGAAGCCTAGTTGTGAAGGCTTCGACAACAAGCGATTTCAAGGTCGTGAGCGGCGGAGGTTCACACTTGGAGTAAATGTTTCCAAGTCAATATGACTTTAAGGAGCAAGCTAGTAGCCAAGTAGCCAGGCATCGAGGCAGATGATTGTGGGTAGTGCCTATCGAGCGAGTTAAAGTGAACCTAGTTAGTTTGTTTGATTGGCAGCAAGTTTGCATGGAGGCAAGAGTCTAATGCCAGTATAGCAAGGAAAACTCCATGTGTGATCTGTTGCAAGAATCATCAAGGTCATTGTCTTGTGAGTGTTGGTACATGCTACCGATCTTGACAACCGAGGACATGTCAAGAGGGATTGTCCACACTATGGACAAATGCATGCAGAGGACTAGGGAGTTGAGTTCCAGTTAGTTGAGCAGCCGAGAGTTTCAGTAGCTGTAAGAGAAGGGCACCAGTGGTGTTAGACTAAAGAGAGTTGTAGGGAGGCCTAGACAACACGGAAAGGTCTAGATTATGACTCAGCAAGAAGCTGAGGATGCACCAGATATGATTATTGGTACAATTACTATTTGAAATGTACCTGCACTTGTCTTGATAGAACAAGGTGCTACACATTTCTTTGTTTTTAGTATGTTCTTGACTAAGTTGAATGGGAAGCTAGAACCTTTATGTAAAAGGTTAGTTATATACACTCCAGTTGGTGATGCTTTATTAGTCAATTCAGTGATGCGAGATTGTGAGGTCTTAGTAGAAGGTCTCAATATGTTAGTGGATCTTCTTCCACTAGAGTTGCAGATGTTAGATGCAATCTTAGGAATGGATTTCTTATTCACTCATTATGCTTCCATGGATTGCCATAGAAAGGAAGTTGTTTTTAGAAAATCAGGGTTGGCTGAAGTTGTTTTCAGGGGTGAAAAGAAGATTATTCCTATGAGTTTGATTTCAGCAATCAAAGCTCAGAAGTTGTTGAGAAAAGGTTGCACGGCGTTTCTTGCACACATAGTGGAGGTGCATGAAGAAAAGCTAAAACCAGAAAATGTTCGTGTTGTGAACGAGTTTCTTGATGTTTTTCCAGCAGATCTCATCCGTGGTTGCCACACGATAGGAAGTAGAGTTCACTATTGAATTGCTACCAGGAACAGCACCTATTTCGCAAGCGCCGTATAGAATGGCTCCAAGTGAGCTCAAGGAGTTGAAAATGCAGTTACAAGAACTAGTTGTTAAGGGATACATCAGACCTAGTGTATCACCCTGGGGAGCTCCAGTGTTATTTGTAAAGAAGAAAGATGGTACCCGTAGATTATGCATTGAGTATAGACAGTTAAACAAAGTCACGATACGTAATAAGTATCCTTTACCCTGAATAAATGACTTGTTTGACCAGTTAAGAGGTGCATCGATGTTTTGTAAGATTAATTTAAGATCAGGATATCATAAGTTAAAGGTCGAGAGAATCGAGACATTCACGAGGCGTTATTCATAATGAGTACGAGCATTACGAGTGTTTAGTAATGCCATTCGGTTTAACAAGGTACTAGCGATTTCCATGGACCTCATGGACGGAGTTTTCCACCAAATATTTGGATAACTTTGTAATAGTAATTATTGATGATATACTAGTTTACTCGGTTGACAGAAAGCCTACGAGGAACACATGAGTATTATTCGCAAACACTACGAGATAAGCGGTTATGTACGCTAAATTCACCAAATGTGAGTTTTGGTTGAACGAGTAATGTTATTGGGGCATGTTGCCTCAAAGAAATGGTGTTAGTGTGGATCCAAATAAAGTTAAAGTTGTAGTCAAGCGGGAGAGACCGAGTTAGTACGATGCAGGTACGTAGTTTCCTAGGCTTGGCAGAGATCTGCGGATGATTTGTTGAGAACTTCTCACGATTAGTATTACCCTTTGCCAGCTTATAACAAGAAAGAATGCTAAGATTGAATGGTCGATAAGTGTGAAACGAGTTTTCGGGAGTGAAAAAAGAGTAGTTACAACACCTATTTTGACACTTCCTATAACGGGAAAAGAGTATGTGGTTTCATTGTGATGCCTCGAGGAAAAATTTAGGGTGTGTCTTGATGCAAGAATGAAAAGTAATAACTTATGCGTTAAGGCAATTGAAAAGCACGAATGTAATTACCCTACCCATGATCTTGAGTTAGCAGCAGTTGTTCTGGCATTAAAGATCTGGAGACATTACTGTTTGGTGAAAGGTGTCACATTTACACAGATCATAAGAGTCTGAAGTATATCTTTGATCAAAGGGAGTTGAATATGAGACAGAGAAGATGGTTAGAAACTGATTAAAGATTATGATTGTACTATAGAATACCATCCTGGTAAGGCGAATGTAGTAGCAGATGCATTGAGCAGGAAGTCAAGACTTCCTAGGGATGCCTTGTGTGGTATTCGAGCAACATTTTTAAGAACTCTAAGGGATTCTAAGGCAGTTGTGAATGCAGAGAATTCAGGGAGTCTTTTAGCTCAGTTCCAGGTCAGGTCTTCACTTGTAGCAGAGGTTGTGAGAAGACAACCAGAGGATAGTAACTTGCAGAAAATGTTTAGGAAGTCCAAACAGGGCCCTGAAGCAGAGTTTAAGATGAGATCAGACGGGGCCATAGAAAGGCAAGGAAGACTATGTGTTCCGAATTTTAGTGAGCTTAAAGATGCGATTCTAGAGGAAGCTCACAGTTCAGCTTACGCTATGCATCCGGAAGCACCAAGATGTACAAAACTTTGAAGGAACCTATTGGTGGCCCGGGATGAAACGAGAGATAGGCGATTATGTTGATAGATGTTTGATCCGCCAACAAGTTAAACCAGTTAGACAGAGGCCCAGGAGGACTCCTTAACCCACTGCCAGTGCCGGAGTGGAAATGGGAGCATATTACTATGGATTTTCTGTTTGGATTACCACGCACTTGAGTGGGCATGATGGTATTTGGGTAATAGTGGATAGACTCACTAAGACAAAGACGATTTATCTTGATAAAGCGACGTCTCACGCTTGATCAGCTTGCTAAGATGTATGTCAACAGAATTGTGAGTCAGTACGGAGTACCAGTGTCTATCGTTTCAGATAGAGATCCAAGATTTACTTCTATGTTTTGGCCTAGTTTACAGAAAGCTATGGGAACAAAGCTGAAGTTTAGTACAGCATTCCATCCTCAGACAGATGGGCAGTCAGAGAGGACCATCCAGACCTTAGAGGACAAGTTGAGAGCATGTGTCCTTCAATTTAAAGGGAGTTGGGATACACACCTATCGCTTATGGAATTTGCTTACAATAACAACTACCAGTCGAGTATTGGTATGGCACCATTTGAGGCTCTGTATGGAAGACCATGTAGAAAGCCGATATGTTGGAACAAGTAGGAGAGCGGAAGCTTATCGCCCCCGAGTTGGTACAAGTTACTACTGAGACAAAATTAAGGTAATTAGAGAAAATTTGAAGGTAGCACAAGACCGTCGGAAGAATTATCCGATAAGCGATTTAAATGACTTAGAATTCCAGGTTGGAGATCAAGTTTTCTTGAAGTTATCTCCATGGAGAGGTGTCCTTCGTTTTGGCAAAAAGGGTAAACTAAGCCCTAGATATATTGGTCCTTATCAAGTAACGGACGAGTTGGACCAAAGAGTTGCCTCTGACCTCTGGTGGAGTTGCAGCAGAGAACTATCTCGAGTACATGATGTTTTTCATGTGTCCATGTTAAGGAAGTATATCCCGATCAGATCCGACACATGTGTTGCAAGCACAACCAGATTGAGTGAAAGAAGACATGAGTTACGTAGAGGATGCAATTCAAATCCTCAACGAGGAAAGAGCAAGTTTTAAGGAACAAGACGATCCCACTCGTGAAGGTTCGTTGGAGACATCATGGAGTGGAGGAGGCAACCCGGGAGTTAGAGGATCTAATGAGAAGCAAGTACCGACGATATTCACTAAGGACTACTAAATTTCGAGGACGAAATTTCCTAAGGGGGAGGTAAGTTGTAAACCCGATCTCTTCGGAACTTCCTTTTTAACAAACAACAAAAAGAAAGAAGAAATGAAGTGAAAGACAAAAGAAAAACAAGGAAAGAAAGTTTAGACCATTTTGGTTTGTTTTGCTTTTAATGACAAAAGAAGAAAAAGAAATGAAACAAATGTTTTATATTAAGTTATTTTGGTTTTGTTAAGAAAAGAAAAGAAAAGAAAAGAAAAGAAATGGAAGGAAGGGATAAAGGAAAGAAAAAGAAAAGGAAAAAGAAAAAGAGAAAAAGGGGAAAAAGACAAAACAACCTCTTTCCACCGATTGTTTTGTTTTAAAAAGGGTTTTCTCTTCAATTTCTTCTCTTTCATCACAAACCAAGCTGAAATTTCGTGGGAGAAGGAGAAAGGAAGAAGAAGGAAGCCATTTTTCATAAATTTGGAGCTGTAGTTGCAGAAGAAAGGAGAAGAACTCAAGAGGATTCTTTATGACAGCAAGGTAATCACTCTGCCATGTTCTGCTATTTTGTTCATCACGAGCTCCACAGAAAGAGGTAAGAGTTGAAATTTTGTTTCATGAAAGTTAACTCATATTGGAACAAAATTCGTGAAGGAAGCTCGAGCAAATTCGGATCTTAAGCTACTGATTTGTGAAGAGGAAGACAGAACACAGAATTTACTGTCAAATCCGAGAAGTCTCTGATGTTTTGGTTGTACTGACCTGTAGAGTTGGAATCAGAAGCTCTATTAGGTATGGTTGGAAAGCTTATTGAATTTCCTACAACTTTCGTGAAGAATTCGTGAATAGAAAATGATTGGAAGATGTTGTAAATAGCAGGTCAAGTTTCGGATTGCAGCAGAAAATCGAATCTGGAATAGCAGAAGTTAGTTCCGGGGAAAGGAGCTTTCGAGGTATTTCTGAACCAATCTATTGGGAATCTCATTTTCATGTCTTCATAAGCGTTTTATAGGATTCAAAAAGGAAGAGTTTGGTATAAAGTACATTCTTTTTGGATAAGTAATGAAGAAGTTATGGCTGTCTGAATACAGGGCATAAAATCTGTTAAATGCTGGAATTTTTGTTGGAGTGTTTTCTTGTAGTTTTAAAGTTAAAACCATGAGCTCGAGGTTCTAAAACATGGTTTTGGTTTGTTTGACAGGCCAAGAACAAAAGGTCGAGTGTAATGGTCAAGACTTTAGTTCTAACACTGTGAGTGACAAAACGAACCTTGAAAATGGTTTATAGGCTTGTATTATACTTATGAAATGCAAGGTTTTGCTAAAACGAAATGGTTTAGATGTTTATTGTTTTCTTGAACACTTGTTTATGAGCATTCATGATTTCTTAGAAATGTTTTAAAGTGTTCATGATGAGCCTAAAAGTCTTTATGAAATTTATACATGAGCATATGTCTAATGATTGCCAAAACTTAGGAGATGTTATGATTTCAAGCAAGCATGTACTAGCAAGTATGTTTTAAAGATTTCTAGTTTTATGAACAAGCTAAGTAAGCTTGAGTTTTATGAAAGAAAAAGATAAGCTGGCATGTTCAAATGTTTTCATGTGATCTTCTGAGATATTGAGCCCGAGGCTATGTAGTACCGTGTGCACACAGGTCTTATTCTGTTGTCGACGTTGAGTGTACTCGTGATAACAGCCATTGCTCGTGAGTCTTTGGGTGGGCCCCACTCGACAAAGACGATGGGAGTGCTGGGCGGGCCCCACTACATCGTAGAATAAACGTTGGTGTACTGGGCGTGCCCTACACAACGTAGATTGTGACATGTTTTAAAAAGAGCTTATATCATTTACATGCCTTACGAGATTTTAACGGTATACTTGCTGGTTTTCATGAAAAGCTATTATGATTACACAGTTACTTTTAACATTTGATTACAGATGCATATGCTCATAGATGGCCAGGTGATATGATTTACGAGTTAATAACTTTCTTTAAAACTCAAGTCAATCACTGAGCTTTATAGCTCATTCTTTGAGTGTTTTTCCACTTTTCGGTGTAGAGATCGAGCTCCGGTGCACGATAACTCTGCCATAGTCTCTTTGGAAGCTTCTCATGTTTGATATGTTGTACGTGGTTGGTGTGGTTTAGCAAATCCATATGTCTGTAAATTATTTTAAGAGAACTATGTAGTTATAGTCGTATGTGTTTTAGAGGTTGTGGTTGCTTAATTAGTGGTTTGAATTTGTTTGTGGTTACGATGTTCTAGCTCATCTTAGTTTCCAAGAGAGACTTAAGAAGAGTTTCTCCTCATGTACGTCTTATAGATGTCCAGATTCCATTGTGTTAAGTTTAAAGTGTTCCATATGCGAACATAGTTTGTTTTCGAGTAAAGTAATGTCGTGAGTATTGTTAAGAGGTAACAATGTCTGTTGGCTTCATGCCGTCTCCCGGGCTAAGTTAGCATGTGGTTCGGGAGAGGGTGTGACACGAGTGACCATGAGGATATGAAAGTACAGTTGAGAAAGGCTTAAAAGAATTGACAGCTACTACCTATACCAACAAGGTGCACCTTCCTTTTCGGTGGCTCAATCATAGGAACTCCACAGTTAAGCGTGCTTTGCTTGGAGCAATTCTATGTTGGGTGACCTCCTGAGAATTTTTCTAGGGAGCATGTGAGTGAGGACAAAGCATGCTAAAAGGACCCGTGTTGGTTTGTGGGGAAAGTCTTCAATCATATAAGCAGTCATGGATGATAGTGACGCAGCCAGGTCGCAGGAGATCCTGGGCCTGGGGCGTTACAGTTCCTGTTGCTGAGATCGTGATCGTGGGAGAGTGGAGCACTTTAAGAAAGGTTCTTCAAAGGTAATTATCTTGCTGTCCATTCTGTTTTACATGCTTAATGTAGTTGTATTTGTTCTTGAATTTATCGTTGTAACTAAATCAAGAGCGCGCGATTCGGAATCGCTTCCGCTGCGGGGACTTCGATTCCCTTCAGGATTAGATCACTGGACAACCGTAAAGGCAATCCTCAAGTATCTTAGGAGAATGAGGAACTACAACATAGTGTATGGGAGTGGGGATTTGATCCTTACGGGATACACAGACTCTGACTTTCATACCGATAAGGATTCTAGGAAATCCACTTCGGGGTCAGCCTTCATTCTGAATGTAGGAGTTGTAGTATTGCGAAGCATCAAGCAGGGATGCATCGCTGATTCCACTATGGAAGTTGAGTACATTACGGCTTGTGAAACTACAAAGGAAGTTGTTTGGCTTAGGAAGTTCATGACGGATTTGGATGTTGTTCCAAATATGAACTTGTCGATCACGTTGTTTTGTGACAACAATGGTGCTGTAGCCAACTCCAGAGAGCCTCGAAGTTGTTCCAAATATGAACATTGAGCGGAAGTATCACCTGATACGGGAGATTGTGCACCGCGGCGACGTGACAGTCACGCAGATAGGGTCGGAGCACAACGTTGTTGATCAATTTACAAAGGCCCTCACGACGAAGGTGTATGAGGGTCACCTAGAGAGTCTAGGTCTTCGAGTGCTTCCTGACTAGGGCAAGTGGGAGTATTGTAAAGGGTATTCAATGACCTAGTTTATTGTATTACTTTACTGTAATCTATTGTACATTTGAGAAATGTATGTTTGCTCCACTAGCTTAGTCCAAGTGGGAGTTTGTTGGGATGTATGTCCTAATCTCGTTTTGTTTGTAATATTACCATTTGAAATTAATAAGAGTCATTTCTTTCATCACTTTGTGTCTCGGAATTTGAGAAACTTTGTCCAATAAACTTAGCTCCAGGGTCATTGAATATATGAGAGAACTAGAACTTGAACGGTGTGTAGTGGACACACAGGGAGGATCACGTTCTAGTTAATGACGCGAATGGTCTACAGTATATGGATAGGGTTGGAGACCTAATCTTGGATACGTTGTGGATGCGAGCCACTTTGTATCAGATACAAACGAGGTGATCTGACTCGTTCATGTGGTCGACATGCGAGTGGGGGCATCCTGTGCAATGAGATTGTACAGGACCGAACCGTGAATTATTAGACCTACTGATGTAACACCGTTAACAGTATGAGACTAATAACTTCGTAGATGCCCAATATGAAGGGAATGAAACTCCCACGCAACGGAAGACGATTGAATCGTCATGGTGATGTTGTGCAACTATAGTACGTTAAATTAATCTAACACTTAGATTATAGGCTAAACATGCTTAAATTGGAAATAAATTACCGCAAGTTCAAGTTACTTACTTGTTGAAGACCTTCTTCAAGGATTCCTTTCCAGATTCACGAACTCTTCGTGCTTTCTCGAACTCTACGAACCCAAACACTTCTCACGAACAAGAACACCACCAAAAAGGCTTCTTGGTTGTTCTTCTTTTGGAAGAAGGAAGTTGGTGGGAACTTTGTGTTCTGGAGAAGGGATGAGAAAAATTGAGAGAATTTGAGAGAGAATTGATCTCTTCTTTTGGTGAAAATCTAAAAATGAGAGAATTAACATCAACCCTTCTTGCAATAAGGGTTCAAATAATGGACATAGGTCGCTCCGAGGCTCCCTGGAGTTGGCTACTGCACCACTGTTGTCACAAAATAGCGTGATCGGCAAGTTCATATTTGGAACAACTTCCAAATCTGTTATGAACTTCCTAAGCCAAACAGCTTCCTTTGCAGCTTCACAAGCCGCAACGTATTCTGCTTCCATAGTGGAATCAGCGATACATCCCTACTTGATGCTTCGCCATACTAGATCAACTCTATTTAGAATGAAGGTTGACCCCGAAGTGGATTTCCTAGAATCCTTATCGATCTGAAAGTGAGAATCTATGTATCTTGTAAGGATCAAATCCTCACCGCCATACACTAAGCTATAGTTCCTCGTTCTCCTAAGATACTTGAGGATTGCCTTTACGGCTGTCCAGTGATCTAATCCTAGATTGGATTGATACTTACTAACAATCCCTACTGCATAACAGATGTCGGGCCTAGTACACAGCATGGCATACATCAGGCTCCCTACAGCTGAAGCATAGGGGATTCGTCTCATATCCTAAACCTCTTGAGGAGTCTTAGGGCACTATCCTTAGACAGGTGAACCCCATGCCTGAAAGGCAGCAAGCCCTTCTTGGAGTTCTGCATCTTATATCTAGAAAACATCTTGTCAATATAAGACGCTTGAGACATGGCTAGCATTCAGTTCTTCCGGTTCCGAACAATCTGGATACCTAGAACATATTGAGCTTCTCCCAAATATTTCATTTGGAATTGCGAAGCTAGCCATTTCTTTACGTCAGTAAGAAATTCTACCTCATTCCCAATGAGAAGAATATCATCCACGTATAATATCAGAAATGCGACAGTTTTGTCAACGATTTTCTTGTAGACACAAGGCTTGTCAACATTATGATCAAAGCCATAAGATTTGATTGTCTCATCAAACCTTATATTCCAAGACCTCAAGGCTTGTTTCAGTCCATAAATAGACCTATGAAGCCGGCAAACCTTTTGCTCTTGGCCTTGGGCAATGAACCCTTTGGGTTGGTCCATGTAGATGGTTTCGTCAAGGTTGCCATTCAGAAAGGAGGTCTTGACATCCATCTGCCATACCTCGTAGTCATAATACGCGGCAATGGCAAGATGGATCCTGATCGACTTTACCGTGGCAACATGTGAAAAGGTTTCCTCATAGTCAACCCCTTCGACTTGGGTAAAACCCTTTGCTACTAGTCGTACTTTGAAGGTCTGCACCTTCCCATCTACGCCACGTTTACGCTTGTAGATCCATTTACAACCAATAGGTTTTGCCCCATCCGATTGATACACAAGCTCCCAGACAGAATTGAAGTACATCGACTCCATTTCTTGTCGATAGCTTTAACCCATTCGTCCTTGTCAACATCAGCCATTGCCTGATAGGTCAATGGATCCTTGCAGTCATCATCAGGAGTGACGACTTGGGTTTCAGCTAAACTCATGTAATGTTCAGGCTGTCTCACAACCCTCCCACTACGTCGAGGCATTCCCAACTCTTGGGAACGGACTTGACTTGACGTGCTAGGATCAACAACACTTATTGACGTACTAGCCTCATCAGCGACTCTTGCTGACGTACTGTCCATTTCATTTAACAGGATTTTGCTTTTGGGTAAATGATCCCTGATGTGGTTTTCCTCAAGGAAAGTGGCGTTTGTCGACACAAGCACCCTATTATCCTTAGGAACGTAAAACAGACCACCTCTGGTCTCTTTTGGGTAACCTACGAATGGGCACAATTTTGAACGGGGTTCTAATTTTCTTCAGGTTTGACACCAACATGTGGGTCGGGCATCCTCAAATTCTGAAATGGTGTAAACTACCTTTACGGCCATTCAAGAGTTCGAAAGGTGTTTCACAAACACTCTTCGACGGAACGTTGTTCAAAATGTAAACCGCAGTCTCCACTGCGTAACCCTAAAAAGAATCAGGGAGACGAGCATAGCTCATCATCGACCAAACCATGTCCAACAGGGTTTTATTTCTGCTCTCCGATACACCATTCTGCTATGGCATACCAGGTGCTGAGAGTTGGGACGTAATTCCGTGTTCTATCATATAGTCCTTGAATTCGGTGTCCATATACTCTCCACCTCGATCTGATTGAAGTGTTTTTATTTTTTTACCTAACAGGTTCTCAACCTCAGTCTTGTAGTCTTTGAACTTTTCAAGAGTTTCAGACTTCCTATGCATTAGGTAAATAAACCCATACCTCGAATAATCATCAATGAAAGAAACGAAGTATTTGTAACCACCTCGTGCTTTAACACTTATCGGACCACAGAGGTCAGAATGTATAAGCTCAAGGGGCTCCCTGGCTCTATATCCTTTTCCACTAAAAGAACATTTGGTCATTTTGCCTTGAAGGCATGACTCACACACCGGTAAAGAGTTTTCTTCCAACTGACTTAGAAGTCTACTCTTCACTAGTCTCTCAATCCGATTGAGATTAATGTGGCCTAACCTTAGATGCCAAAGATGGACAGTTTCTTTCGGAGAAACCTTAACTCTCTTAGTTCGTGTTTCTGCAGTTTTAAATAACTCAGTGTTCAAAACGCTTTTGACTGAATTTGGTTTTAAAACATACAAATTAAACTCAAGTGAAGCTGAACAAATCAAATTAACTTTGAAAGAAATAAACGCTTTATTATTATCAAAGGAAATTGAAATACAGTGTTCAATAAGACAGGAAATAGAAACAAGGTTTCTAGTAAACCCTTGGACTATATACATATTGTCAAACAATAAGTAATTTCTGCCAAAATAGAGTTTCACTTTGTCGATCGCTGCAGCAAAGACTATCTCCCCGGATCCAACTCGTAGAGTCACCTCACCCTCTCGCAGCGGCTGCTAGGAATCAATTCCTTGAAAAGAAGAACGTGGTTAGTGACGCCCGAATCCAAAATCCAGGCAGAGTCACTACTCTCCACTAAGCAAGTTTCAGTTACCAGTAAATCACATTTACCTTGATTCTTCCTCTCAGCAAGGAACTTGGGACAGTTTCTCTTCCAGTGGTCGTCTCCATTGCAGTGGATGTTGGGATTAATGCCCTAAACTTGTGTAATTTTGATCAATTAAATAAACGGTTATTTGTTTTGAAAGAATTACGGTCTTGCTTTATAAATCCAATAAACTAAGCTCCAAGGTTATAAAATATATCTTGAACATTAGTGTAGTGGACACTATTTGGATTGTGTTCAAGAATATAACCTAAATGGTTTATGATATAAGAATAAGGTTGGAAACCTCATTCTGGAAACACCATGGATGCGACCCATTTTGTAATTAGTACAAATGAGGTAATCCAACTCATTCATGTAGTTGACATGCAAGTGGGGGCATCCTGTATGAAGAGTTCATACAAGACCAAACCGCAAATTATTAGTCTAACCAGTGTAACACCGTTTACAAGATAAGACTAGTAATTTATAGATGGCATTAGTGACTCGACCTGAATCCTGAGCAAGTTAAGAACTCCTGCTTATAGGGTTTGTCCTTAGACTAGTATGAGTGAGAGTGGCATGTAGCCGACTCAATAAGCCTACCTTCTCAGGGACAGAACCTCGTAGGTATCTGGGAACTTAATTGTGTAAGATGGAATTCACTCATTCCTACACTAAGGAATTAGATAGGTTGTTCCCTTAAGAACTGACTCCAGGTCTTGAACGACGGGGCCCCGCCCTCTATGAGGGTATGAGTCTAAGGTAGGACCTTAGACTTGTTGTTCATTAGAGGATCAGTGGTGCTTAAGGAGTAAAGACGTAATAACAGGGGTAAAACGGTAATTTAACCCAATTGTGATTACGAACAACATGTGAAGGGTCGACTCATGGGTAATGACTATATCAGTGGACACAATATTATCTACAGTGAGGAGAGTGCAGCTACAAGTCTATAGTGGATTGACTTGCAGTTAATGAATATTGATTAACTAGATCAAAGAGTTTGATCAGTTAATCTCATATCATTGGAGCTCATGAACTGTAGGTCCATTAGGTCTCTCCGTTGGCTCAACAAGGTTTTATTGAGGGTATAAAGTTAGGAATGAAATTGAAGTGTTCAATTTCATATATGAGGTGTTATATCAATTATGTACGATATAATGAATATAATATATAGTTTTAATGTGAATTAGATTCACATATAAACTATATACTAAAGAAAGATAAAAGGAGGGGTAGGATGGTCATTTCCATCCTATTTCCTTATATATATGGTTGCATGAGATGCAACTAGGTTAAGTGATTCCAATCTTTTGTTGTGTTGTTGGAAAGGTTCCAAAAACACAAACATCTCTCTCACAAATCTCATATCTCCTAAAGGGAACTCACATTCCTCCCTTACCTAGAGAACAACGGAGAAGATCCAGTGGTGGTGTCTTATTCCGTTCGTGGTTCGTGTTGCTGAGATCTTGATCGTGAGAGAGGAGGAGCACTTGAAGAAAGGTTCTTCAAAGGTAATAATACATGTTGTCCATTATGTTTATATGCTTAATCTATTGCTTTATGTTCTTGAAATAAATCGTTGTAACTAAATCAAGAGCGCGTGATTCACAATCGCTTCCGCTGCGGGACTTCGATTCTCTTAATTTGGTATCAGAGCCCAATTGTGTTCTTAATTTACGTTCTGGATTTTTCAAGACCGAGATGGGATTTACTGTTTTTGCATGAGATGTTGAACGGTTTTTCAAATTAGATGGTTTCGATTTTGGCACTTAGATTTACATAATTTCGTTGAATTATTTAATGTAAAAGCCTATTGTTTTGGACATTTGTTGGGATTTTTGTCCTAATCTCGTGTTTGTAAATTACTGTTTGAAGCTAATAAGAGTTATTTATTTCATTACTTTGTGTCTCGCAATATTTACAAACTTTTTCAATAAACTAAGCTCCGGGGTCATTGAATTTATGAGAGAACTAGAACTTGAGCGGTGTGTAGTGGGACACGGGGGGATCACGTTCGAGTTAATGACCCGAACGGTCTCTGATATATGGATAGGATTGGAGACCTAATCCTGGATACACTGTAGATGCGACCCGCTTTGTATTAGATACAAACGAGGTGATCTGACTCGTTCATGTGGTTGACATGCGAGTGGGGGCATCCTGTGCAATGAGATTGTACAAGACCAGACCGTAAAATTATTAGACCTACTCATGTAACACCGTTGACAATAAGGACTAATAACTTCGTAGATGACCATTAGTGACTCGACCTGAATCCTGAGCGTGTTACGGGCTCCTGTCTGCGGGGGTCTGTCTTTTGACTAGTACGGGTGAGGGTGGTCACAGTTACTCGCCCAATAAGCCTATCTTCTCAGGGACAGGACCAAGTAGGGAGCTGAGAACTTAACTACGCGAGATGGAATTCACTCGTTCCCGCCTTTAGGGAAACTAGAGGGGTTGTTCACTTAAGTGCTGTCTCCAGGGCTTGGACAACGGCCGCCCACCTTCTCACTGGCCCGAGAAGGATGTTGTGTATGGTTGGACCATCACAATATATTGTTCATTAGAGGAGCAGTGGGGACTTAAGGAACAAGAGGTAGACACAGGGGTAAAACGGTAATTTGATCAAGTCGTGTCTACGAACAACCTGTGAAGGGTCGACTCATGGGTATTGGTTATATCAGTGGACACGTAATATTCTGCACTGACGGGAGTGCAACTACGGGCTATAGTGGAGTGTTACCGTAGCTAATGAATGTTGATTAACCGGGTCAAAGAGTTTGACAGGTTAATCTTGGATCGTTGGAGCCCGTCACTGTAGGTCCATTAGGTCCCTCGGTTGGCTCCATCTGGGTTAAAAGAAGGGTTAATGTTTTGGTATGAAATTGAAGTGTTCAATTTAACTTAAAGGGCATTTATGTCATTTATATGAGATATGAATGATATAATATATAGTTTAATGTGAATGAGATTCATAATAAACTATAGGTTAGCCTAATTGTTGAATTAGGGCTAATTGGATAAATTAATTGAGAGAAATTAAATTGGATGTGATTCAATTTAATTAATCCACAATTATTGCAAATGTGATTTGCAATATGAGATATGAGATATCTTATATTATATGGTTATGCAAATGAGATTTGCATAACCTATGGTTGTGGTAAAGTGGTAATAATGTGGAGATGTTAACTCCATCAATTTCAGTATTTAAACCATTTGCAAGAAGGGATTCATAACTCACTTTCTCATTTTTTTGATTTTCATCAAAGAGAAGAAGAGAATTCTCTCAACTATTCTCTCAAATTCTCCTCCCTCTCCAAAACCAAAAGTCCCACCACTTTTCATCTTCCAAAGGAAGAACAACCGAGAAGGTCGTTGGTGGTGTTCAATTTTCGTTCGAGAAAAGCATTCGTTGAGATCGAGAAGCACGAAGCGTTCGTGACCAAGGAAGGAACTTTGAAAAACAGTCTACAACAAGTAAGTATGTTCGTCTCGTTGTTTTTCTTCCTACTTTTATATGTTTAACTTAGAACTAAGTGTTAGATCATTTTGAAAAAATTCTAGTAGCGTAATGATAACTTGACGATTCGATCGTCTTCCGCTGCGCGAGGATTTTCATTCACTTCAATTGGTATCAGAGCCATTTCGATGGTTCTTCATTATGCACTGTTTTTGTTAAAATAGGTGGGTAATATACCTTAAATTCATGAGATGAATGCTGGTTTGCGAATTTGGATGTTTTCGGTTTTGGCATTTTAGATTTACAATTTTTATGTTGATGAGATCAATGTAAGGGCCCGTTGTTTTTGAGCATTTTGTTGTAAATCGAGTCTGTAAAGCCGAGTCTTTAGTAACAAGAGTTGCTGTGAAGAAATCGGAGCGGAAACGGGCAAATTTCGAAAGCAAAAGCAAAGAAAGGAGATTCTTTGTCTGAGGCGGACGACGTTGAGGCGCTATTCATTGGCGTCTCAACGCGTTGTGCCAGCGAGAGCAAGCGCGCGCAGATGCAGACAGCGTTAACGACTTGCCGTGGCGCTGAGAACGCTGGGTCAACGAAGCGAAGCAAAGCGTTACAACGCAGCGCTTGCGGCGTTACAGCACGCGCGCACGCGATAGCAAGGCGATTCGCGGCGATTTTTTGCACGTGGGCAACTTGCTTCTTTAGTGGGCAGTTATTTCGTTTTTTTAATTATTTATTAAATGTAATTTATATTTATTTATTTTATTTAATTATTTTATTAAATAATATTAATATAAGTATTATATTAATGCTATTTAATTAAATAATTGCCCCTAGGTGCTCAAATCGGTCCATTTTTTCTATTTAATTATTTTATGCATGAGATGTATGATTCAATTAAATTCTATGTGCATAATGTATGTCATATAGATTTAAAATCCCACCTTAGGTTAAACATTTTTCATGCATCATTTATATTATAAGAGTTATAATATATAGTTTGCATGATAGGTTATATTATAAGAGTTATAATATAATTAAATGCATGTTAATTTAATTAATATAAGTGTTATATTTTTTAGATTAAAGTATGCTCATGCATTTATATTCATGTGATGAATAATATTATGTTATAGTATATAGTTATTCATGTAATGAATGATCAAGCACTATAACATAGAAATGCATGCAACCTAAGTTAATTATTAGTTTTAAAGAGTTTAGAACTTGAATAATTAGACTTTGGTTTTCTATTTTCTAATGAGATTTGAAATTAGGAAATCAAAGTTTAGTCTATGAATGAAGACTGATTAGTAACTCTGTCTAAGGAAGGTTTTGTCTAAGGCTTGGGTATTTAAGTTGACGCTTGCGGAATACCCCTACTGGGAGTGAATTCGGTTCAGAGATTCTTAGATTATACTTATCGTGAGTGCCGCTAATTAAAAGTGTTTTAATTTACTCACATAGACCTAAGCAATAATGTGATTATAAACTTAGGTTAATACCATATAAGAGTTATATTGGTAGACTTAAGTAAATTTTAGCCGGTTTATCTAGGTCAATCCCTATTAAAATTAAAGTGCTGAGTGGGAGGAAATAAAGTGTATGAGATACATTTGAATTTCCAACCACAAATCTCGGTTAAGTCCGCACCGTGAGATCTATACTCGGCCTCGTGGCGCAAATGGGAGCGTCCCCCTTCGGGTGGCATTTGAGTGGGAGCGGGACTTGTGAAAACGAGACCCACGGTCTCTTCTTTCGATTCACACCGTGAGACGCCTATGATCCGCCTGCTAGTTTGGCCTGGACCAGACAATCCCTTCGGAGGGCCTGATCATGGGAGTCGGAACACCGTGAATTCTCGAAAGGGATACAGTTTCCTAGTTGGTTTTCCTTCTTGGTTCACTCTTCGGTGGCTATTGTTTGGTCAGATGCTTGGAAACTTAAAGATTGAGGGTGACACTCACAGAATTCGTTAAGTATTAATGAATTCGACCGAACAATGGTAATTAGACGCCTAATGGAATAAGAGTTATTCTAGGATTAGGGTCTGATCGAGACAGTCTCGTCCTAAAGGAGGAGTGTTTTGTTCACCCTTCGGTGGCGGTCATTCTAAACCTTTAGGATATCATTGCAAAATATTAAATGACCTAGGGATCATGAAACAATTTTGCTAAAACTTGATTGGATTTCAAAAGTTTTTTGCGAGACTAACACAAAGTTTTCTTAATTTTTCAGCTTAAAACATGTCTAGCGCAATTATAGCTCTACTCGCGTCCGATAAATTAGTGGGAGATAATTACCAAAGTTGGAAAAACAACATAAACACAATTTTGGTAACTGACGATATTAAGTTCGTGCTCTCTGAGGAGTGTCCTCAGATGTCGGGCTCGACTGTGTCGCGAAGTGTTCGCGATGCATACGATCGATGGATCAGGGCCAATGAAAAGGCCAAGGTCTATATCATTGCCAGCATGTCTGATGGTTTGGCAAAGAAGCATGAGTTGATGGTCACCGCCAAGGAGATCATGGAGTCCTTGCAGGAAATGTTTGGACAACAGTCCTTTCAGGTCCGGCATGACTCGTTCAAATACGTCTTCAATGCACGGATGATAGACATGATGACCCACTTTAATCTGGCTGAGATGAACAGAGCTTCGATCGACGAGTCGAGCCAAGTCAGTTTTATTCTGGAGACTCTTTCGAAGAGTTTCCTTCAGAGCAATGTTGTTATGAACAAAATTAGCTACACTCGACTACCCTCCTCAATGAGCTACTGAAATTTTCGGTCCTTGAATAGGGTCAAGGCATCGGAATCTGAGGCAAATGTTGCCTACAGGTCTTATCACAGGGGTTCGACCTCTGGGACGAAACCTGTTGCCCCTTCCGCCCGAAAGGAAAGAAGAGGATGAAGAGGGGTAAAACTGACCGAGCTGCCACCCACAAGGGCAAGAAGGTCAAGGACGTTGCAGAGAAAGGAAAGTGTTTCCACTGCAATGGGGGCGGACACTAGAAGAGGAACTGTCCCAAATTCCTGACCGAGAGGAAGAATCAAGGTAAATGTGATTTACTTGTGTGATGTAAACTTGTTTAGTGGAGAGTAGTGACTCTGCTGGATATTGGATTAGGCGCCACTAACCATGTTTGTTCTTCTTTTCGTGGGATTGATTCTCGCGTGCATTGCGAGAGGGTGAGGTGACTCTACGGGTTGGATCCGGGGAGCTTGTCTCTACTGTAGCGATTGACACGGTGAAGCTACATTTTGGCGGGAAGTACTTATTATTAGATAATTTGTACATTGTACCAGGGTTTACTAGAAACCTTGTTTCCATTTCCTGCCTAATTGAACAATCTATATGTGTTTCTTTTGAATTAAATAAAGCGTTTATTTCTTTCAAAGGCAATGTTATTTGTTCAGTTTAACTTGAGCATAATCTGTATGTTTTGAAACCTAATTCGGTCAAAAGTGTTTTGAATACTGAATTGTTTAAAACTGCAGAAACTCGAACTAAGAGAGCGAAAGCTTCTCCTAAGGAAAATGCCCATCTTTGGCATCTACGGTTATGCCACATTAATCTCAATAGGATTGAGAAACTAGTGAAGAGTGGACTTCTAAACGAGTTGGAAGAAAACTCTTTATCGGTGTGTGAGTCATGCCTTGAGGGCAAGATGACCAAACGTCCTTTTAGTGGAAAAGGATATAGAGCCAAAGAGCCTCTTGAGTTAGTACATTTTGACCTCTGTGGTCCGATGAATGTTAAAGCTCGGGGCGGTTTTGAATACTTCGTGTCTTTCATAGACGATTACTCGAGGTATGGGTATATTTACCTAATGCACAAGAAGTCTGAAACTCTTGAAAAGTTCAATGAGTACAAGACTGAGGTTGAGAACCTCTTAGGTAAATCACTTAAAACACTTTGATCGGATCGAGGTGGTGAGTACATGGACACTGAATTCCAGGACTATATGATAGAACACAGAATTACGTCCCAACTCTAAGCACCTGGTATGCCACAGCAGAATGGTGCATTGGAGAGGAGAAACAGAACCTTGTTGGACATGGTTCGGTCGATGATGAGCTATGCTCGTCTCCCTGATTCTTTTTGGGGTTACGCAGTGGAGACTGCGGTATATATTTTGAACAATGTTCCGTCGAAGACTGTTTGTGAAACACCTTTCGAACTCTGGAGTGGACGTAAAAGCAGTTTACATCACTTTAGAATTTGGGGATGCCCGACCCACATGTTGGTGTCAAACCCGAAAAAGTTGGAACCCCGTTCGAAATTATGCCTATTCGTTGGTTACCCTAAAGAGACTAGGGGTGGTCTATTTTACGATCCTAAGGATAATAGGGTGCTTGTGTCAACAAACGCCACTTTCCTAGAGGAAGACCACGTCAGGGATCATTTACCAAGGAGTAAAATTGTGTTAAATGAAATGGACAATACATTAGCAAGAGTTGTTGATGGGGCTAGTACATCAACAAGTGTTGTTGATCCTAGCACGTCTAGTCAAATCCGTTCCCAAGAGTTGGGAATGCCTCGACGTAGTGGGAGAGCTGTGAGACAACCTGATCGCTACATGGGTTTAGCTGAAACCTCAGTTGTCGCTCATGATGATGACTGTGAGGATCCATTGACCTATGATCAGGCAATGGTTGATGTTGACAAAGACGAATGGATTAAAGCTATGGACCAGGAAATGGAGTCTATGTACTTCAATTCTGTCTGGGAACTTGTGGATCAACCGGATGGGGTAAAACCTATTGGTTGCAAACAGATCTACAAGCGTAAACGTGGCGTAGATGGGAAGATGCAGACCTTCAAAGCCCGACAAATGGCAAAGGGTTTTACCCAGGTTGAAGGGGTTGACTATGAGGAGACCTTTTCACCTGTTGCCATGGTAAAGTCGATCAGGATCCTTTTGGCCATTGTCGCGTATTATGACTACAAGGTATGGCAGATGGACGTCAAGATAGCCTTTTTGAATGGCAAACTTGATGAGACCATCTACATGGACCAGCCCAAAGGGTTCATTGCCCAAGACCAAGAGCAAAAGGTTTGCTGGCTTCATAGGTCCATTTATGGACTGAAACAAGCTTCAAGATCTTGGAATATAACGTTTGATGAGGCGATCAAATCTTATGGCTTTGATCAAAATGTCGACGAGCCTTGTGTCTACAAGAAAATCGTTGACAAAACTGTCGCATTTTTAGTGTTGTATGTGGATGATATTCTTCTCATTGGGAATGTGGTAGAATTTCTTACTGGAGTTAAGAAGTGGCTAGCTTCGCAATTCCAAATGAAAGATTTAGGAGAAGCCCAGTTTGTTCTAGGTATCCGCATTGTCAGGAACCCAGGAAGAGCGTAAGCGCTAGCCTTGTCTCAAAGCGCCTTATATTGACAAGATGTTGTCTAGATATAAGATGCGAGAACTCAAGAAGGGTTTGTCGCCTTTCGGGCATGGGGTTCACTTGTCAAGGATCGGTGTCCTAAGACTCCTCAAGATGTTGGGGATATGAGACGGATTCCATATGCTTCAGCTGTAGGGAGCCTGATGTATGTCATGCTATGTACTAGGCCTGACATCTGTTATGTAGTAGGAATTGTCAGTACATATCAGTCCAATCAAGGATTAGATCTTTGGACGGTACCAGTAAAGGCAATCCTCAAGTATCTTAGGAAACGAGGAACTACAGCTTAGTGTATGGCAGTGGAGATTTGATCCTTACGGGACACACGATTTTCGACTTTCGGACCGATAAGGATTCTAGGAAATCCACTTCGAGGTCACCTTCATTCGAATGGAGGAGTCAGTAGTATGGCGAAGCATCAGCGAGGATGCATCATCGATTCCACTATGGAAGCGGAGTATGTTGCGGCTTGTGAAGGCGCAAAGGAAGTTGTTTGGCTTAGGAAGTTCATGACCGATTTGGAAGTTGTTCCAAATATGAACTTGTCGATCACAATCGCTCGTGATAACTTGGTGGTGCGAGAGCCAACTCACGTGAGCCTCGGAGCCATAAGAGAGGCAAACACATTGAGTGCAAGTATCATCCGTCACGGGAGATTGTGCACCGCGAGAGACGTGGTGATTCACGAGATAGCATCGAGCACGAATCTGGTTGGTGATCCATTTCAAAGCGCCTCACGGCTAAGGTGTTTGAGGGTCACCTAGAGAGTCTAGGTCTTCGAGAGCTTCCGACTAGAGCAAGTGGGAGATGTGTAAACGGGTATTCAATGCCCTAGTTTATTGTATTACTTCATTGTAATTTATGTACATTTTGAAATGTATTTTCTCCACTAGCTTAGTCCAAGTGGGAGTTTGTTGGGATTTTTGTCCTAATCTCGTGTTTGTAAATTACTGTTTGAAATAAATAAGAGTTATTTATTTCATTACTTTGTGTCTCGCAATATTTATAAACTTTTCCAATAAACTAAACTCCAGGGTCATTGAATTTATGAGAGAACTAGAACTTGAAGCGGTGTGTAGTGGACACACGGGGAGGATCACGTTCGAGTTAATGACCCGAGCGGTCTCTGATGATATGGATAGGGTTGGAGACCTAATCCACGGATACACCGTGGATGCGACCCGCTTTGTATTAGATACAAACAAGGTGATCTGACTCGTTCATGTGGTTGACATGCGAGTGGGGGCATCATGTGCAATGAGATTGTACAAGAGCGGACCGTGAATTATTAGACCTACTCATGTAACACCGTTGACAGTAAGGACTAATAACTTCGTAGATGATCATTAGTGACTCGTCTTGAATCCTGAGCGTGTTACAGACTCCTGTCTGCGGGGGTCTATCCTTTGACTAGTACGGGTGAGGGTGGTCACAGTTACTCGCCCAATAAGCTTATCTTCTCAGGGAAAGGACCAAGTAGGGAGCTGGAAACTTAACTACGCGAGATGGAATTCACTCGTTCCCGCCTTTAGGGAAACTAGAGGGGTTGTTCCCTTAAGTGCTGTCTCTAGGGCTTGGACAACGGGCGCCTACCTTCTCACTGGCCCGAGAAGGGTGTTGTGTATGGTTGGACCATTACAATATGTTGTTCATTAGAGGAGCAGTGGGGACTTAAGGAACAAGAGGTAGACACAGGGGTAAAACGATAATTTGACCCAGTCGTGTCTACTAACAACCAGTGAAGGGTCGACTCATGGGTATTGGTTATATCAGTGGACACGTAATATTCTGCACTGACGGGAGTGTAGCTACGGGCTATAGTGGAGTGTTACCGTAGCTAATGAATGTTGATTAACCGGGTCAAAGAGTTTGACAGGTTAATCTCGGATCTTTGGAGCCCGATCCTTTGTGGGTCCATTAGGTCCTCGATTGGCTCCATCCAGGTTAAAAGAAGGGTTAATGTTTTGGTATGAAATTGAAGTGTTCAATTTCACTTAAAGGGCATTTATGTCATTTATATGAGATATGAATGATATAATATATAGTTTAATGTGAATGAGATTCGTAATAAACTATAGGTTAGCCTAATTGTTGAATTAGGGCTAATTGGAGAAATTAATTGAGAGAAATTAAATTGGATGTGATTCAATTTAATTAATCCACAATTATTGCAAATGTTATTTGCAATATGAGATATGAGATATCTTATATTATATGGTTATGCAAATGAGATTTGCATAACCTATGGTTGTGGTAAAGTGGTAATAATGTGGAGATGTTAACTCCATCAATTCCACTATTTAAACCCTTTGCAAGAAGGGATTCATAACTCACTTTCTCATTTTTTTGATTTTCATCAAAGAGAAGAAGAGAATTCTCTCAACTATTCTCTCAAATTATTCTCCCTCTCCATAACCAAAAGTCCCACCACTTTCCTTCTTCCAAAGGAAGAACAACCGAGAAGGTCGTTGATGGTGTTCGGTTTTCATTCGAGAGAAGCATTCGTTGAGATCGAGAAGCACGAAGCGTTCGTGACCAAGGAAGGAACTTTGAAGAACAGTTTACAATAAGTAAGTATGTTCTTCTCGTTGTTTTTCTTTCTACTTTTATATGTTTAACTTAGATCTAAGTGTTAGATCATTTTGACAAAATTCTAGTAGCGTAATGATACCTTGACGATTCGATCGTCTTCAGCTGCGCGGGGATTTTCATTCCCTTCAGCAAGGTTGTTGCTGACAAGATCGGAGGGAAAACGAGCTTGGAATAGGTGATTCCATATGTTGTCTGTGTGAAGCGTTGCAACGTTGTTCATTGGCGTTGCAACACTGCGCTTGCGGAAGGAGCGCACTGGAGACGACAACGTTGCATTAGGAACCAAGTAATTTATAAGCTATGATTAAAAGAGGAACTCTGTCTAAGGAAAGTTCTGTCTAGGCTGGGGTATTTAATCTGAAGGAAACAAAAATACCCCTACCTGGGAACTGACCTGGGAGTGAAATTTAATCAGGGAGTTTTATAAATTACAGTAGCGTCAGCGGGTTTATTAAGAGGTTAATAAACTAGAAATCCTAGGTTTAATATAAGGAGTTATATTAACAAACTTATGATAAAATCAATATAAGAGTTATATTGATTATCAATATAAGAGTTATATTGATAGAGTTAGGAAAAACGATTAGCCGGGTTTTAGCCTAAGTAAGATTCCTATAATTTAAAGTATTCAGTGGGAGGAAAAGTGTATGAGATACATATTTTTCCTCCTACGCTATCTCCGGGAAGTTCACACCGTGAGACTCATACTTGGCCTCGTGGCGTAAACGGGAACGTCCCCCTTCGGATGGTGTTTGTATGAGTCAATATCAAGGTGAATGGAGAGGGTACTTATAGTGAGTGGGAGCAGGTTTAGTGAGAACAAAACCTACGGTCTCTTTTGTCGGTTTAAACCGTTAGACCACTATGGTCAGCCTGCTAGTTTGGCATGGACCAGACAATCCCTTCGGAGGGTTGGATCATAGGGGATCGAACACAGTAGACACCCGAAAGGGATAAAGATTTCCTTAGACTGTTTTTCAATCTAGTCCTCCCTTCGGCGGATTTTTTTGGATGGAGACTCTGGGATCTAAAGACAGAGGGTTACACTCACGGGGTACATAAGTTGTGTATGTATCCTGACCGAAAAATGGTAACTAAAACCTAGAGGAATAAGAGTTATTCTGGTATTAGGTTTTCGTCAAGAGTGTCTTGATCTAGAGGAGGAGTGTTTTTGATTACCCTTCGGTGTCATACATTCTAAACCTTTGGAGTATCATTGCAAATTATAAATGACCTAGGAATCATTTGATAATTAGCTAAAACATGATTGGATTAGAGTTATAGCAAGAAACTCATACCAATTTGTTTGTAAATTTTCAGCAAAAATGTCTAGCTCTATAATTTCCTTATTGGGTGCGAAAAGTTAACCAGAGAAAATATGATGACATGGAAAAACAAACTCAACACTATATTGGTAGTGGATGATCTGAAGTTTGTGCTGACTGAAGAGTGTCCTCAGGTGCCACGCTCGAATGCGTCACGAAATGTTCGTGATGCATATGATCGATGGATCAAGACCAATGATAAGGCCAAGGTCTACATGCTGGCAAGTATGTCTGACATATTAGCCAAGAAGCATGAAGGCATGATTACCGTCAAGGAAATCATGGATTCTGTGCAGGGTATGTTTGGACAACAGTCCACACAGGCCCGACATAATGCCCTAAAGTACATATTTAACTCAAGGATGCCAGAGGGTGCATCTGTTCGGGATCATGTCCTGGATATGATGGTGCACTTTAACATCGCAGAGTCGAATGGTGCTTCCATCGATGAGTCGAGCAGTCGACTTCATTCGAAACCCTTCAGATATAGTTTTCTGTAGTTTAGAAGTAATGTTGTTATGAACAAGATTACTTTTAACCTTACCTCCCTTCTGAATGAACTCCAGACCTTTCAATCTTTGATGAAAATTCAGGGATCGAAAGGTGAGACAAATGTTGCCAGTAGGAGTTATCACAGAAGTTCGACCTCTAGGACAAAAACAGTGGCTTCATCTTCTTCTAACCTAAAAGGGAAGAAGAAGAACATGAAGAAGGTTGGTAAAGGGAAATAGGTTGACAAAGCTACTGCCCAAGAGGGCAAGAAAGTCAAAGATGTTGCTGACAAAAGAAAGTGTTTCCAGTACAACGAAGACGGGCATTGGAAACGGAACTGTCCGAAGTACATTACAGAAAAGAAGAAGGAAGGTAAATATGATTTACTTTGCCTAGAAGCTTGTTTAGTGGATAATGATAAAACTGCTTGGATACTTGATTCAGGCGCCACTAATCATGTTTGCTCTTCTTTTCGTGGAATTGATTCTGGCAAAGAGCTACTACTGATAAGGAGAGATAACGTTCCGGGTTGAAAATGGAGAAGTCATCTCAGCTGTAGCGGTAGGCACGATGAAGCTTTATTTTGGCAAGAAATATGTATTGTTGGACAATATATTAGTGATACCAGGGTTTACTAGAAACCTTATTTCCATTTCTTATCTCATAGAACAATGTATTTCTGTTTCTTTCTCAATGAATAAAGTCTTTATTTTGAAGAAAGATGTGGAAATATGTTCAGTTTCATTAGAAAATGGTTTGTATGTTTTAAGGCCTAATTCAGTCAAAATGGTTTTGAACACTGAATTATTCAAAACTGCGAACGCACAAACTAAGAAACGTAAAATTTCTCCTAAAGAAAATGCTCATCTTTGGCATTTAAGATTGGGTTACATTAATCTCAATAGAATTGAGAGATTGGTAAAGAATGGACTTCAAAATGAGTTAGAAGAAAATACTTTACATGTATGTGAATCCTGCCTAGAAGGCAAAATGACTAAAAGATCTTTTAGTGGAAAAGGTTGTAGAGCCAAAAAACCTCTTGAGCTTATACATTCAGACCTTTATGGTCCGATGAATGTTAAAGCCAGGGGAGGATGTGAATATTTCATCTCTTTTATAGATGATTATTCTAGATTTGGGCATATTTACCTAATGCACCACAAGTCTGAAGCACTTGAAAAGTTCAAGGAATTCAAGACTGAGGTTGAAAATCAATTAGGTAAAACTGTTAAAAAACTTCGACCGGATCGAGGTGGAGAGTACATGGATTTAAAATTCCAGAACTATATGATAGAACATGGAATTACATCCCAACTCTCAGCTCCCGGCACACACAGCAAAACGGTGTATCGGAAAGGAGAAATAGAACCTTGTTGGACATGGTTCGATCAATGATGAGTTATGCTCATCTCCCTAGTTCCTTTTGGGGTTACGCAGTGGAGACTGCAGTATACATTTTGAATAATGTGCTCTCAAAAAGTGTTTCTGAAACACCTTTTGAACTCTGGAAAGGACGTAAAGGTAGTTTATGTCATTTTAGAATTTGGGGTTGTCCAGCACATGTGCTTGTGACAAATCCAAAGAAGTTGGATTCACGTTCAAAATTGTGCATATTCGTAGGCTACCCAAAAGAAACAAGAGGTGGTTTATTCTATGATCCTAAGAAAGATAAGGTTTTTGTGTCGACAAATGCCATTTTCTTAGAGGAGGACCACATAAGGGACCACAAACCAAAAAGTAAAGTAGTGTTGAGTGAGTTAGACGTTACAATAGCAAAGGTTGCTAATAAAACTAGTACGCCAACAAGAGTTGTTGATACTGGATTATCTAGTCAAGAGAGTCCATCTCAAGTGTTGAGTATGCCTCGACGTAGTGGGAGGGTTGTAATACAGCCTGACCGTTACATGGATTTAGCTGAAACCCAATTTGTTATACCAGATGACAACTGTAAGGATCCATTGGCTTATAATCAAGTAATGGTTGACAAAGACAAATGGGTCATAGCCATGGACAAGGAAATGGAGTCTATGTACTTCAATTCTGTTTGGGATCTTGTAGATAAGCCTGATGGGGTAAAACCTATAGGTTGTAAGTGGATCTACAAGAGAAAGTGTGGTGTAGATGGAAAGGTGCAAACCTTTAAAGCTAGACTAGTAGCAAAGGGTTATACCAAGGTTGAAGGGGTTGACTATGATGAGACCTTTTCACCTGTTGCTATGGTAAAGTCTATCAGTATCCTTCTTGCCATTGCCGCATATTATGACTATGAGGTATGGCAAATGGATGTCAAGACAGCCTTTTTGAATGGCAATCTTGAGGAAAACATCTACATGGAGCAACCCAAAGGGTTCATTGAACCATGACAAGAGCAAAAGGTTTGCAGGTTTAAAAGGTCAATTTATGGACTGAAACAAGCCTCTAGGTCCTGGAATATAAGATTCGATGAGGCAATAAGATCTTATGGTTTTGACCAGAATGATGATGAACCTTGTGTCTACAAGAAAGTCATCAATAGTTCTGTCGCATTCCTAATTCTCTATGTCGATGATATCCTACTGATTGGGAATGATGTAGGTTATCTTACTAACATTAAGGATTAGCTAGCTACGCAATTCCAAATGAAAGATTTGGGTGATGCATAGTTTGTTCTTGGGATCCAGATTGTCCGGAACCGCAAAAATAAAACACTAGCCTTGTCTCAAGCATCTTACATAGACAAAGTGTTGTCAAGGTTTAAGATGAAAGATTCCAAAAAGGGTTTGTTGCCTTTTAGACATGGAATCCATTTGTCTAAGGAACAGTGTCCTAAGACACCTCAAGGAGTTGAAGATATGAGACGGATTCCTTATGCATCAGCTGTTGGGAGCCTGATGTACGCCATGTTGTGTACAAGGCCTGACATTTGTTTTGCAGTTGGAATGGTCAGTAGGTATCAATCCAATCCAGGACTTGAACACTGGACAGCGGTTAAAACAATCCTTAAGTATCTTCGGAGAACAAGGAACTACATGTTTGTGTATGGGGCTAAGGATTTGATCCTTACAAGATACACGGATTCGACGACTTTCGATCGATAAAGATTCTCGAAAATCTACATCGAGTCGGTATTCACTCTTAACGGAGGAGCTGTAGTATGGCGAAGCGTCAAGCAAGGATGCATCGTTGATTCAACCATGGAGGCCGAATATGTAGCAGCTTGTGAAGCAGCTAAGGAGGTCGTTTGGTTAAGGAAATTCATGCTAAATTTGGAAGTTGTTCCAAATATGACTTTGCCCATCACGCTGTATTGCGATAATAGTGGTGCAGTGGCAAATTCGAGGGAACCCCGAAGTCACAAGAGGGGAAAGCACATAGAGCGGAAGTATCATCTCATCCGTGAGATCGTGCATAGAGGAGACGTGATTGTCACGAAGATAGTCTCAGAGCACAACGTTGTTGATCCTTTTACAAAGGCTCTCACGGCTGAAGTATTTGAGAGTTACCTAGAAGGTCTAGGTTTACAAGTTTTCCCCAACTAGGGCAAGTGGGAGTATGTTGTACAAAAGGGGTTTAAATGCCCTAGTTTATTGTATTTACATTACTGTAATGTTTTAGTACTCCACAAGCTTTAGGTCAAGTGGGAGATTGTTGGGATTTATGCCCTAAACTTGTGTAATTTTGATCAATTAAATAAAGGGTTATTTGTTTTGAAAGAATTACAGTCTTGCTTTATAAATCCAATAAACCAATCTCCAAGGTTATAAAATATATCTTGAACATTAGTGTAGTGGACACTATTTGGATTGTATTCAAGAATATAACTTAAATGGTCTATGGTATATGAATAAGGTTGGAAACCTCATTCTGGAAACACCATGGATGCGACCCATTTTGTAATTAGTACAAATGAGGTAATCCAACTCATTCATGTAGTTGACATGCGAGTGGGGGCATCTTGTATGAAGAGTTCATACAAGACCGGACCGCAAATTATTAGTCTAACCAGTGTAACACCGTTAACAGGATAAGACTAGTAATTTATAGATGGCATTAGTGACTCGACCTAAATCCTGAGCAAGTTAAGAACTCCTGCTTATAGGGGTTTGTCCTTAGACTAGTATGAGTGAGAGTGGCACATGTAGTCGACTCAATAAGTCTACCTTCTCGGGGTGACGAGAACCTCGTAGGTAGCTGGGAACTTAATTGTGCAAGATGGAATTCACTCATTCCTACACTAAGGAATTAGATAGGTTGTTCCCTTAACAACTGACTCCAGGTCTTGAACAACGAGGCCCCTCCCTCTATGAGGGTATGAGTCTAAGGTAGGACCTTAGACTTGTTGTTCATTAGAGGATCGGTGGTGCTTAAGGAACAAAGAGGTAATCATAGGGTAAAAAGCGGTAATTTGACCCGGTTTGTAATTACGAACACAACCGTGAAAGGTCGACTCATGGGTAATGACTATATCGGTGGACACAATATTATCTACAAGTGAGGAGAGTGCGGCTACAAGTCTACAAAGTGGAGTGACTTGCGGTTAATGAATATTGATTAAGCTGGATCAAAGAGTTTGATCGATTAATCTCATATCATTGGAGCTCATAAACTGTAGGTCCATTAGGTCCCTCCGTTGGCTCAACAAGGTTATATTGAGGGTATAAAGTTAGGAATAAAATTGAAGTGTTCAATTTCATATATGAGGTGTTATATCAATTATATACGATATAATTAATATAATATATAGTTTTAATGTGAATTAGATTCACATATAAACTATATACTAAAGTGAGATAAAAGGAGGGGTAGGATGGTCATTTCCATCCTATTTCCTTATATATATGGTTGCATGAGATGCAACTAGGTTAAGTGATTCCAATCTTTTGTTGTGTTGTTGGAAAGGTTCCAAAAACACAAACATCTCTCTCACAAATCTCATATCTCCTAAAGGGAACCCACATTCCTCCCTTACATAGAGAACAACGGAGAAGATCCAGTGGTGGTGTCTTATTCCATTCGTGCTTCGTGTTGCTGAGATCTTGATCGTGAGAGAGGAGGAGCACTTGAAGAAAGTTTCTTCAAAGGTAATAATACATGTTGTCTATTATGTTTATATGCTTAATCTATTGCTTTATGTTCTTGAAATAAATCATTGTAACTAAATCAAGAGCGCGCGATTCACAATCGCTTCCGCTGCGGGACTTCGATTCCCTTCAGTGGAAACACTTTCCTTTCTCTGCATCTTCCTTGACTTTCTTGCCCTTATGGGCGACAGCTCGGTCAGTTTTACCCCTCTTCATCTTCTTCTTCCCTTTCGGGCGTGAAGGATGAAGGGAATGAAAATCTCCGCGCAGCGGAAGACGATCAAATCGTCAAGGTATCGTTACGCTACTTGATTTTGTTAAAACGATCTAACTCTTAGATCTAAGTTAAACATGTAAAGGAGGAAGAAATTACAGGAAGAAGAACTCTACTTACTTGTTGAAGACTCTCTTCAATATTTCTTCCAAAGGTCACGAACACTTCACGAACAATCACGATCTCTACGATCCCGAACAAGTCCCACGAACAAGAACACGACACCACCAATTGAAACCTTGGTTGTTCTTCTTTTGGAAAGAAGGAAGATTGTGGGATCTTAGTTTTGGAAAGGGAGGAGAGTTGAGAGAGTTGAGAGAGTTGAGAGAATTCTTAATCTCTTCTCTTTGATGAAAATAAAAAAATGAGAGAATGAGTTCCTAATCCATTCTTGCAAAGGGTTTAAATAGAGGAAATTGATGGAGTTAAGATCTCCACATTATTACCACTTTACCACAACCATAGGTTATGCAAATCTCATTTGCATAATCATTTAATATAAGATATCTCATATCTCATATTGCAAATCACATTTGCAATAATTGTGGATTAATTAAATTGAATTACATCCAATTTAATTTCTCTCAATTAATTTCTCCAATTAGCCCTAATTCAACAATTAGGCTAACCTATAGTTTATTATGAATCTCATTCACATTAAACTATATATTATATCATTCATATCTCATATAAATGATATACATGCCCTTTAAGTGAAATTGAACACTTCAATTTGATACCAAACCATTAACCCTTCTTTTAACCCAGATTGAGCCAACCGAGGGACCTAAAGGACCTACAGTGACGGGCTCCAATGATCCAAGATTAACCTGTCAAACTCTTTGACTCGGTTAATCAACATTCATTAGCTACGATAACACTCCATTATAGCTCGTAGTTGTACTCCCGTAAGTGCAGAATATTACGTGTCCACTGATATAACCAATGCCCATGAGTCGACCCTTCACAGGTTGTTCGTAGACACGGTTGGGTCAAATTACCGTTTTACCCCTAAGTCTACCTCTTGTTCCTTAAGTCCTCACTGCTTCTCTAATGAACAACATATCGTGATGGTCCAACCATACACAACACCCTTCTCGGGCCAGTGAGAAGGTGGGCGTCCGTTGTCCAAGCCCTGGAGACAGCACTTAAGGGAACAACCCCTCTAGTTTCCCTAAAGGCGGGAACGAGTGAATTCCATCTTGCGTAGTTAAATTCCCAGCTCCCTACTTGGTCCTGTCCCTGAGAAGATAGGCATATTGGGTGAGTAACTGTGACCACCCTCACCCGTACTAGTCAAAGGACAGACCCCCGCAAACAGGAGTCCGTAACACGCTCAGGATACACGTCGAGTCACTAATGGTCATGTACGAAGTTATTAGTCCTTACTGTCAACGGTGTTACATGAGTAGGTCTAATAATTCACGGTCCGGTCTTGTACAATCTCATTGCACAGGATGCCCCCACTCGCATGTCAACCACATGAACGAGTCAGATCACCTCGTTTGTATCTAATACAAAGCGGGTCGCATCCACAGTGTATCCAGGATTAGGTCTCCAACCCTATCCATATACTGTAGACCGTTCGGGTCATTAACTCGAACGTGATCCTCTCTGTGTGTCCACTACACATCGTTCAAGTTCTAGTTCTCTCATAAATTCAATGACCCTGGAGCTTAGTTTATTGGAAAAGTTTGTAAATATTGCGAGACACAAAGTAATTAAATAAATAACTCTTATTAATTTCAAACAGTAATTTACAAACATGAGATTAGGACAAAAATCCCAACAAAGGAGCAACAGGTTTAGTCCAAGCGGTCGAACCCCTGTGATAAGACTTATAGGCAACATTTTCCTCAGCTTCTGGTGCCCTGATCCTCATCAAGGACTGGAAATTTTGTAGCTCATTGAGGAGGGTAGTCAGAGTGTAGCTTATCTTGTTCATAACAGCGTTGCGACGAAACTGAAGGAAACTCTTCAGAAGAGTCTCCAAAATAAAGTTGACCTGCCTCGACTCGTCGATCGAAGCCTCATTCATCTCCGCTAGATTAAAGTGGGTCATCATGTCTAGAACATGTTCACCGACAGACGACCCTTCTTTCATCCGTGCGTTCAAGACGTGTTTGAGCGAATCGTGCCTGACCTGAAATGACTGTTGTCCAAACATGTCCTGCAACAAATCCATGATCTCCTTAGCGGTGACCATCAACTCATGCTTCTTTACCAATACTTCAGACAAACTAGGAATGATATAGACCTTGGCCTTTTCATTGGCCCTGATCCATCGATCGTAAGCATCACGAACACTTCGTGATGCAGTCGAGCTCGACAACTGAGGACACTCCTTAGTAAGCACGAACTTCAGGTCGTCAGTTACTAATATCGTGTCGATATTATTCTTCCATGTTTGGAAGTTATCTCCCACTAGTTTGTCGGAAGCTAGTAAAGCGATTATTGAGTTAGACATATTTTTAGCTGAAAAAATCAAATAATTTTGTGTCAGTCTCGCATAAACTTTTGAAAACCAATCAAGATTTAGCAAAATTTAATCCTATGATCCCTAGGTCATATAAAAATTGCAATGATATTCTAAAGGTTTAGAATGATCGCCACCGAAGGGTGAACAGAAACACTCCTCCTCTAGGACGAGACTTTCTCGACCAGACCCTAATCCCAGAATAACTCTAATTCCATTAGGAGTCCAGTTACCATTATTTTGTTGAATTCATTAAAACTTAATGAATCCCGTGAGTGTCACCCTCAATCTTTAAGTTTCCAAGTATCCGTTCAAACAATAGCCACCAAAGGGTGAACCACGAAGGAAAACCAACAAGGAAATTGTATCCCTTTCGGGAATTCACGGTG
The DNA here is from genome assembly GCA_036507285.1 of Trichosanthes cucumerina. Classification (NCBI taxonomy): domain Eukaryota; kingdom Viridiplantae; phylum Streptophyta; class Magnoliopsida; order Cucurbitales; family Cucurbitaceae; genus Trichosanthes; species Trichosanthes cucumerina. The sequence goes on along the minus strand of CM071835.1, from coordinate 98,110,997 downwards.
TTCCAACTCCCATGATCAAGGCCCTCCGAAGGGATTGTCTGGTCCAGGCCAAACTAGCAGGCGGATCATAGGGTATCACGGTGTGAATCGAAAGAAGAGACCGTAGGTCCCGTTTTCACAGGTCCCGCTCCCACTCACTATAAGTACTCTCTTCATCCACTTTGATATTGACCCATACAAATACCATCCGAAGGGGGACGCTCCCATTTGCGCCACGAGGCCGAGTATGGATCTCACGGTGCGGACTTAACGGAGATTTGTGGTTGGAAATTAAATGTATCTCATACACTATATTTCCTCCCACTCAACACTTTATATTTTTAAGGATTGACCGAGATAAACCAACTAAAATTTACATAAGTCTACCAATATAACTCTTATATGGTATTTATCCTAAGTTTATAATCGCATTATTACTTAGGTCTATGTGAGTAAATTAATCAATTTTTAATTAACGACACTCACGATAAATATAATCTAAGAATATTCGGACCGAATTCACTCCTAGGTCGGTTTCCAGGTAGGGGTGTTCCGCAAGCGTCAACTTAAATACCCCAGCCTTAGACAAAACCTTCCTTAGACAGAGTTACTAATCAGTCACCATTCAAAGATTACATTTTGATTTCCTAATTCTAATCTTATTAGAACTAGAAAACCTAAGTCTAATTATTCAAGTTCTAAACACTTTAAAACTAATAATTAACTTAGGTTGCATGCATTTCTATGTTATAGTGTTTGATCATTCATCACATGAATAACTATACTATAACATAATAATTCATCACATGAAATTAAAATGCATGAGCATACTTTAATCTAAAAAATATAACACTTATATTAATTAAATTAAAACATGCATTTAATTACATTATAACTCTTATAATATAACCTATCATGCAAACTATATATTATAACACTTATAATATAAATGATGCATGAAATGTTTAACCTAAGGTGGGATTTTAAATCTATATGACATACATTATACACATAGAAATTTAATTAAATAATACATCACATGCATAAAATAATTAAATAGAAAAAATGGATCGGTTTTGGCACCTAGGGGCATTTATTTAATTAAATAACATTAATATAACAATTATATTAATATTATTTAATAAAATTAATTAAAAAATGAAAAATACATTTTACATTTTGTAAATTAAATAAAACTTAAAAATAAAAGCCCCCACGTTGGAAAAAAAAATCCAACTGCCCACTTCTCGCGAACCGTTTGCTGCACTCGCCCACTACCCATGTAGCGTTGCAACGCTGCAGCGTCCAGCGTCACGCCCCGCGTGCTCCACGCCTTGTCGTTGCAACGGTGTCCTGCAGCTGGGCCTCCGTCCGCTTGTGCAGCGTTGAGACGCCGAAGAACAACGTCTCAACGTTGTCGACAGAACAACAAGCTCCTCTTGCTCTTCTTCGTCGATTCTCGTCCGTTTCCGCTCTGATTTCTTCACAACAACTCTTGCCACGAACGACTCGGACTTACAGACTCGATTTATAATAAAATGACCAAAAACAACGGGCCCTTACATTGATCAAATCAACATAAATTATAAATCTAAACTAGTGCCAAAACCGTAAACATCCATTATGCAAACCAACAATTTATCACATAAATTATGGCAATACCCACCTAATTTTAACGAAAAACAGTGCACAACATTGAACCAACGTATGGCTCTGATACCAATTGAAGGGAATGAAACTCCCACACAGACGATTGAATCGTCATGGTGATGTTGTGCAACTATAGTAAGTTAAATTAATCTAACACTTAGATTATAGGCTAAACATGCTTAAATTGGAAAGAAATTATAGCAAGTTCAAGTTACTTACTTGTTGAAGACTTTCTTCAAGGATTCCTTTCCAGATTCACGAACTCTTCGTGCTTTCTCAAACTCTACGAACCCGAACACTTCTCACGAACAAGAATACGACCAAAAAGGCTTCTCTGTTGTTCTTCTTTTGGATGAAGGAAGTTGGTGGGAACTTTGTGTTTTGGAGAAGGGAGGAGAAAAATTGAGAGAATTTGAGAGAGAATTGATCTCTTCTTTTTGGTGAAAATCCAAAAATGAGAGAATTAGCATCCAACCCTTCTTGCAAGAAGGGTTTAAATAATGGACATAGGTGGAGTTGAAATCTCCACCTATTTACCATTTTACCACAACTATAGGTTATGCAAATCATATTTGCATAACCATATATTATAAGATATCTCATATCACAAATCAAATTTGCATTATTGTGGATTTATTAAATTGAATCACATCCAATTTAATATCTCTCAACCTAATTTCTCCAATTAACCCTAATTCAACAATTAGGCTAACCTATAGTTTATTATGAATCTCATTCACATCAAACTATATATTATATCATTCATATCTCATATAAATGACATAAATGCCCTTTTAGTGAAATTGAACACTTCAATTCACACCAAAACATTAACCCTTCTTTTAACCTAGATTGAGCCAACCGAGGTGTAACGCCCCTACTTTTCTAAGACCAAAACCCTAGGGACATTACTACCCATGCATGCATTTATAGGCCGAGAAATAGAAGAAACTTAAAGGAAATTTCCATTTGAATTAAATAGTTCCAGGGATCCCAAACAAAAACAAAACATTCAAATCATTTAAAAAGACATCACATCAGCTTGGCCTTTTAAAAAAAAGCGGTCGATCGGTTTAACTTCAAAGGAAAACATAAAGACAACAATAGTTCAAATCATGAATATGCGGAAATCAATCTTTGGTTCCCATGGTCCAATTCACGCTTTCCGTCACACACGCCTGCACGTCCTTCCCTTTACGAAAAACATTTTTAAAAAAGAAAGGGTGAGTATTGCATAAACAATACCAGTAAGTAACCTCGCTACTGAGGTTTGGGATATGCATACACATACAATCATGATCTTTAAATTCATTCATAACATACATAGATGGGAATTAAACTTTCTAAGGTTGCAGTCTTTAATCCATGGTTTGTATATTTAAATGTCGAGCCTTTAATCCATATTTATTCATAAAATTGCGAGTCTTTAATCCGTGGTATTCATAAGATTGCCAGTCTTTAATCCATGGTCGTTCATATAATTGCCGTGTCTTTAATCCATGGCTACACATTCAATTGCCGTGTCTTTAATCCGTGTGGTCGTACATATAATTGCCGAGTCTTTAATCCGTGGCTATTCATTCAGTTGTGAGGCCGACTGGTCATCCTGAGTCATTTCAGCGATCTTAGGATAACCAATGTCCACACTATTCAATAATTCATTTCGTGACATACAAAATCATGCATAAGGTCCCATCAGTCACATAATCATGATGTACATATCATAAATATCATCCTCAACATATCATTCATACTTTCTCATGGACAGGGTGATAAATCATACTTTTATAATACACATGAAACATTCTCATACACCCTACTGTCCTATTCTCACATGAAATAATGGGATCTTTATACTTAACATACGAGAATACTTTCACATAAAATAATAATTCCTTTTCACATAATTCATCGAAATATTGCACATAAAATATCACGTATTCTCAAATAATATCTGTGGATTTTCATGTGGAAAAATATGAACTATTTCACATAAAATCATGAAAAATCATTTTTACTCCCATTTAAAAGTTCGGCACGAGGTCCCTTACCTTAAGCTTCGATTTTTATTCCAATAATCTAATCGAACTCCCTGCCTATTCTCCTTTTAACGAAACCTGAATCACATCATCATTCCCGAAGTTAAACTCCAAATATTCACACTTAAACCCTAATTGTGCGATACTTAAACCACCGTATTAAGATATCCTCTCCGCTTACCTTGGTTTCAACACGAGAACTCAGTAATTCTTAGTTTGCTTGACGATCGACTTCCAACTCCGTTCCACGTTCGGTTCCTACAAGGACGTATTCGAACCTGTACTCAAATTCTCAATTGAACGTTTAATCTAAACGATCGGTCGCAATATTACTAGTTAAGCCACGAAACTAAAATTAAGCGCTCACCGACCAATAACTCATTGCTTTGTGAGCGTCTTTGGCGGATTGGAGCTCGGTGTGGCTGCTGCTCGAAGTCGAAAATAATCGTGCGAATAGCAAAGGTGTTACCGTCCGGTGCTGCAGGCGTTCGTGGCTCGGGATCTCTTCTGCTCGAGGGTCCCGCCGGTGCAGGTGGCTTCGGGGATCTCTTCTGCTCGAGGGTCCCGCCGGTGCAGGTGGCTTCGGGCGCGGCTTCAGCGATCGGCGACGGCTGGAACACTTCGGCCGTGGATACGGAGCGGTGGCGCGCGTAGAAGCTCGGCGTGAGATGCCGCCGGTGAAGCGAGTACGACCGTGGTGGATGACTGGAACGTCTCGGCGCGCTCGAGGACTCGCGGCGATGCTTGCGCGCGGAGCTTGCAATGGCGGCTCGCGATCGATCTTGCGGCCGGATCGCGTGAGGCGGTTCGATCAGAGGTGCGTGCTCGTAGCTCCGTGGCGTGGTTCTCGGCTCGAGTTCGACGGTGAAGTCTCGTGATGGCGCGGAGAATCTCAAAGAAAAGAGGTCGCACGGCTAGGGCAAGGAGTGCAAGAGAGAAGAAGAAGAAGCTTGCACCTTTTTTTTTTTTTTTTAGGGTTAGGGTTTTGAAATTCAAAGAGAAGAAGAAGATGTGTATCCTTTTAGGGTTAGGGTTTGGATTTGATACAATGAAGAGTAGGTGTGGAGGCTAGGATTTCTCATGATGAATATATACCATGCATTAGGTTAAGTCATGTGTCCAAGATCACCCTAATTTAGACCTAAATCCCCAAAACGCCCTTAAATTACCTTCCCTTTAATTATCATAACTAATCTCATCTTAAAAGAGACAAATCACGTAAGACAAACAAAATTACGGCTTCTACCTCGCCGAGCTTGATTAAAAACACTAGTCCAACTAAACACGGCGTTTACAAGAGCGTTAAATAAAATTAATAATAATACCTGTGATGATGGTCGTCACAATCTTCCCTCCTTAAGAACTTTCGTCCTCGAAAGTTCCTACTCTTGGAATAGTTCAGGATATTTAGCGCGTACTTCCTCTTCTCGCTCCCAAGTAGCTTCTTCCGTGCGGTGGTTCTGCCACAATACTTTAACCAAGCTGATCTCACGGTTACGGAGGGTCTTTCGATCTCTTGCGATGATGCATGCTTTGGTCGTTCACCATAACTCAGATCTTCTGCTAACTGCAATGGTTCGAAGTCTATGACATGAGTCAGATCTGGGACGTACTTTCTCAACATGGAGACATGGAATACGTTATGAACCGCCGAAAGAGAAGGCGGCAGTGCTAATCTGTAGGCTACTGCACCAATCCTCTCTAAAATCTCAAATGGTCCGGATGAATCGCGGACTCAACTTCCTTTACGGCCAAACCTTAGAATTCCCTTCATTGGAGCCACCTTAAGAAATACGTGGTCCCCAACATCGAATTCTAGGTCCCTTAAATCTCGTGTCGGCATAATTCTTTTTTGTCGACTTGGGCGGTCTGCATTCGTGCCACGATCTTTTGCATTGCCTCATTCGTGTGGCACGTACTATTTTTCTGGACCCAACAAGCGGCGTTCACCAACTCTCCTCCCGAATCGGAGTTCTCGCAACGCTCCCATAGAGAGCTTCAAATGGAGCCATTCCGATGGTCGATCGATAAGCTGTTGTTATAAGCAAACTCCATTAGATGCAAATGAGTGTCCCAACTACACCGGGAAATCTAAAGTGCAAGCTCGCAACATATCCTCTAATATCGATTGAAAGCGCTCGTCTCATCCCATCCGTCGTGGATGAAAAGCCGTCTTGAAGTTCAAGCTGCGAACCCAATGCTCTCTGTAAACTCTCCGGAAGTTGGAGGTGAAACGTGGATCCCTATCGAGATAATCTTGGTGGGATTCCATGTAAACGGACTATCTCTTTCGGTGAGAGCCGCGCCCACTTATCTCGTAGAATAGGTGGGTTTCACAGTATGAAATGTCTTTGACTTTGTTAACCCGTCCACTATGACCCAAATCACCGTGTAACCTCGTAAAGTCCTAGGCAATCCAACTATAAAATCCATAGAGATCTCCTCCCATTTCCACCGAGGCACATGTAGTGGTTGCGGTAATCTGCGCGGCCTCGCTAGGTGCCTTCACTGCCGACAAGTCAAACGCTGCCGACAAACTCGGCCACATCGCGCTTCATGTTGCACCACCAAAAAGCATCATTTGAGATCCCGGTACATCTTGGTACTTGCGGGGATGCATAGAAAATGGTGAGTTATGGGCCCGTTCAAGATTTGGTTCTCGGCTGTCCTCGTCGCACACACAAGCGTCCTCGAAATAGTAATCCACCATCGTGGATGGGAAAACTCTGTCAACTCACGTAGTTACTGCAGTAAGTTTTTCCACTAAGCGGGGTCCACTTGCTGAGCCTCTATAATACGTTGCCTCAAAGTGGTGCTGCATCGTTAATCGGGCTAAGCGAGGCGTGGTCCTTCCTACTATGCTGCAATTTCAGCTCGAGCAAACTCGCTGTAACTCTGCTGTATGCTGTCGTCACTCGTGCGGCAGTATGCATCAAGCTTCCCTGCGAGGGCATCGGCCACTACATTAGCCTTACAGGGATGGTGCTGTATGTCAATATCATAATCTTTCACCAATTCCAACCATCTGCGTTGCCTCATGTTCAATTCTTACGAGTGAGCAGATACTTGAGACTTTTATGATCTGTAAAAAATCGAATCTTCTCGCCATACTGTGTAGTGTCTCCGGATCTTTAACGCAAATACTCTTTGCTAGTTCCGTGTCATGAGTCGGATAGTTCCTCTCGTGCGTCTTCAATTGTCGGGATGCATAAGCTATTACTTTACCGTCTTTGCATCGAAGACACACAATCAACCCTTTCTTGGAAGCATCATTTGTAAACCACAAAGCTCCTGTTCCTCGGGAGGCTGTAAGAATCGGGGCCGACACTAATCGTGCTTGAGTTCCTGGAAACTCGCTTCACAAGCATCATCCCAAACAAAAGAGTTTCCTTTACGCGTCAGCTGAGTCATAGGCATAGCTATCTTGGAGAAATCCTGCACGAAACGCCTATAGTATCCTGCAAGACCCAGAAAAACTACCTCTCAGAATCGTGGTGGGACGAGGCCTTTGTGTGACGGCCTCCACTTTTCTTTGGATCAACAGAGACTCGACTTGGACACCACATGCCCTAGAAAAGATACCATCGAGCCAAAATTCACACTTGGAGAATTTTGCATACAACTTATTCTCTCTCAGTGTGAGTAAGACTTTCCTCAGGTGCATTTCATGTTCTTCATCACACCTGGAGTATATCAATATATCATCGATGAATACAATCACGAACGTATCAAGAAACTCCTTGAACAAACGGTTCATCAAGTCCATGAAGGCGGCAGGAGCATTGGTCGAGGCCAAGCGGCATCATTGTGAACTCGTAATGCCCATACCGTGATCGAATCTTTGTTTTAGGATATCCCCTCACCGATCCTCAAGCGATGGTAGCTTTGATCTCAGATCGATCTTAGAAAACACTGTCGCTCCTTGCAACTGATCGAACAAATCATCTATCCTGGGGAGAGGATATTTATTCTTGATTGTAACTTTATTCAACTCCCTGTAGTCTATACACAGGCGCATGGATCCGTCTTTCTTTTTCACGAACAATCTGGGGTGCTCTGTGGTGAAAGCGCTCGGGCGTATAAACCCTTTGTCTAGCAAGTCCTGTAACTGTACTTTTAGCTCTTTCAACTCTGCTGGTGCCATTCTGTACGGGGCCTTGGATATCGGGGTCGTCCCCAATTCCAATCCGATGTTAAAATCTACCTCCCTGACTGGAGGTATTCCGGGGAGATCCTCGGGGAAAACGTCTGCAAACTCATTCACTACTGGCACTGATGTCACTGAGATCTCTGTGCATCTTGCATCTAGTATGCAAGCTAAGACTCCCAAGCTCCCGATGCAATAACTTTACGGCCTTAAGGCGATGAATTACCTTAGGTCTACTTCCTGCTATAGTGCCTCTGAACCTGTAGCCAGGTTGGTTAGGAGGAGTGAACACTACCTCCTTCCTGAAACAGTCAATACAAGCATGGTTCTGCGCTAACCAGTCCATGCCCAATATTACATCAAAATCAAACATATCTAGAACCACTAGGTTCACTGCTAACTCATGGTCTGCGATGGTCACACCACCATCCTTGACTTTCATATTGGCTAACAAATTTATCCCCGCAGGAGTGGATCTGAGATAGAGCAATCGTAATCTGTTCTAGTTCTAATTCGACTTGACTTACAAAGGATGCGAAATAAAAGAGTGCGTAGAACCAGAATCAAATAGTACAAAGGCGAGGTGCCCAAGTAATGGAAGTGTACCTGTAACTAACCAGTCTGAGCCATAGATGTCTCGACTGGTGCTTGCATAGGCTCTCCCCTGTTGTATGGCTGGTTTCACAGCAGGCCCACTACTCATAATCTGTGGTGGCTAGTCGCTGGCTTGATTCGGGCAAATATTAGCTCTGTGCCCTTCCTTTCCACACTTGAAACATGCTCGGACCGGGCTGCCATACATTTACCCAGTCGATTTACCACATTCCTTGCACTGTGGCCTATCTCCGCTGCTATTCCCTGATCTGTTGACTGGTGGTTTCTGACTGGAACTTGTACGGAAATGCCCTGGTCTATGCGGTGTACGCTGGGGGCGCTGTGAGCTGGAATGGGGCTGGTCCCACTTCCTCTTATGATTCGCCATGGGCTGCCCCGAGTTAACTACCACCTGCTGTGCAGTCTGAGCCTGCACCCAAATCAGTTCCGCCACTCTCACTGCAGAGGCGTAATCAGGAGGTGCTAATGCTTGAATAAAGCCTCGTACATTCTCATCTAGCCCCATGATGAAGCGCTCAGTCTTCTTTGCTTCCGTATCCACTAGCTCAGGGGCAAAACGGGACAGACGGGTAAATTCCCTCTCATATATCTCCACTGCTCTCCTGTTCTGGCACAGCTGTAAGAATTCTGCCTGCTTCCTGTAACGAGCTGCAGCAGGATAGAATTTCCGCCAAAATGCTTCCTTGAATAGATTCCAAGTAATCGTCTCCCCGCTGGTAACGATGGTTCCTTGGGCGGACTCCCACCACAAGTACGCGTCATCCCTCAGCATGAAGGTCGCGCACAGACACCCTCGGTCCTCGAGGCGGTTCATCGATCGAAGATGGTCTCAATGGAGGACGACCACAACTCGCCACAGTGGGGTCACTGGAAGACCCATTGAAAGATCTCGGATCATACTTCCTGAAGTCCTTCAGGTAACGGGACTCCAGGGTTGCGTCGTTTCGCCCCTGATTTGCTTGGGCCAGCTGGGTGGCTACTGTGGCTCGCACAAGGCTCTGCATGGCCTCCACCATCATAGTCATAACATTTGCATTCCCACAGTACGCCGCGGGGGCAAGCTGCAGTACATTCTCCGACGGGTCGCGGGTCACGGGGAGGTCTCGAACGGGTGGAGTAATCTCTTCCTGATCCAGGGGTAATTCCGGCTGGGCGTCAACATTTACCCTTGCCCTCCGGCCCCTACCACGTCCCCTACCTCTCCCTCGGCCTCTAGGTGGCATTATGTCAAAACTACAATATAGAGAGTTTCTAGCTCAGTTTTCTTTACTTTCAAATCATAAGATAGAATCACCCCTTAGGGCTTTTAAGGTTATGTATGCATAAAACTATATCATATCATAATCATTTACTTTCTTAATAAAACATCAGAACGTACTGGCGGGTGACTGGAAGCGTTGTTAAACCATGGGAACTACTCTGTGTGCTTACTCTGTAAGCAAGTCTCAGAACCCTTAAACCTAGGGCTCGATACCAACTGTAACGCCCCTACTTTTCTAAGACCAAAACCCTAGGGACATTACTACCCATGCATGCATTTATAGGCCGAGAAATAGAAGAAACTTAAAGGAAATTTCCATTTGAATTAAATAGTTCAGGATCCCAAACAAAAACAAAACATTCAAATCATTTAAAAGACATCACATCGACTTGGCCTTTTAAAAGCGGTCGATCGGTTTAACTTCAAAGGAAAACATAAAGACAACAATAGTTCAAATCATGAATATGCGGAAATCAATCTTTGGTTCCCATGGTCCAATTCACGCTTTCCGTCACACGCCCGCACGCGTCCTTCCTTTACGAAAAACATTTTTAAAAGAAAGGGTGAGTATTGCATAAACAATACCCGATGAAGTAAACCTCGCTACTGAGGTTTGGGATATGCATACACATACAATCATGATCTTTAAATTCATTCATAACATACATAGATGGGAATTAAACTTTCTAAGGTTGCCAGGTCTTTAATCCATGGCTGTATATTTAAATGTCAGGCCTTTAATCCATGACTGTTCATAAAATTGCCAGGTCTTTAATCCGTGGCTGTTCATAAGATTGCCAGGTCTTTAATCCATGGCTGTTCATATAATTGCCAGGTCTTTAATCCATGGCTACACATTCAATTGCAGTCTTTAATCGTGGTCGTATACATATAATTGCCGAGTCTTTAATCCGTGGCTATTCATTCGATTTGAGGCCGATTGGTCATCCGAGTCATTTCAAATGATCTTAGGATAACCAATGTCCACACTATTCAATAATTCATTTCGTGACATACAAAATCATGCATAAGGTCCCATCAGTCACATAATCATGATGTACATATCATAAATATCATCCTCAACATATCATTCATACTTTCTCATGGATGGGGTGATAAATCATACTTTTATAATACACATGAAACATTCTCATACACACCCCCTAACATCCTATTCTCACATGAAATAATGGGATCTTTATACTTAACATACGAGAATACTTTCACATAAAATAATAATTCCTTTTCACATAATTCATCGAAATATTGCACATAAAATATCACGTATTCTCAAATAATATCTGTGGATTTTCATGTGGAAAAATATGAACTATTTCACATAAAATCATGAAAAATCATTTTTACTCCCATTTAAAAGTTCGGCACGAGGTCCCTTACCTTAAGCTTCGATTTTTATTCCAATAATCTAATCGAACTCCCTGCCTATTCTCCTTTTAACGAAACCTGAATCACATCATCATTCCCGAAGTTAAACTCCAAATATTCACACTTAAACCCTAATTGTGCGATACTTAAACCACCGTATTAAGATATCCTCTCCGCTTACCTTGGTTTCAACACGAGAACTCAGTAATTCTTAGTTTGCTTGACGATCGACTTCCAACTCCGTTCCACGTTCGGTTCCTACAAGGACGTATTCGAACCTGTACTCAAATTCTCAATTGAACGTTTAATCTAAACGATCGGTCGCAATATTACTAGTTAAGCACGAAACTAAAATTAAACGCTCACCGACCAATAACTCATTCGCTGCTGTGAACGTGCTGGCCGGATTGGAGCTCGGTGTGGCTGCTGCTCGAAGTCGAAAATAATCGTGCGAATAGCAAAGGTGTTACCGCCCGGTCTGCCGCAGCGTTCGTGGCTCGGGATCTCTTCGCCGAGGGTCCCGCCGGTGCGGGTGGGCCGGGGATCTCTTTCGCTCGAGGGTCCCGCCGGCGTGGTGGCGCGCGCGCGGCCGGACGATCGGCGGCTGGAACACCGGCCGTGGATACGGCGGTGGCGCGCGCGTGAGAGCTCCGGCGTGAGATGCCTTCGGTGAAGCAGGTACGACCGTGGTGGATGATCGAACGTCTCGGCGCTCGAGGACTCACGGCGATGCTTGCGCAGGCTTGCAATGGCGGCTCGCGATCAGTCTTGCGGCCGGATGCGTGAGGCGCGGTTCCGACTGTAGGTGCGTGCTCGTAGCTCCGGCGGCGTGGTTCTCAGCTCGAGTTCGACGGTGAAGTCTCGTGATGGCCGGCGGAGAATCTCAAACAAAAGAGGTCACTACGGCTAGGGCAAGGAGTGCAAGAGAAGAAGAAGAAGCTTGCACCTTTTTTTTTTTTTAGGGTTAGGGTTTTGAAATTCAAAGAGAAGAAGAAGATGTGTATCCTTTTAGGGTTAGGGTTTGGATTTGATACAATGAAGAGTAGGTGTGGAGGCTAGGATTTCTCATGATGAATATATACCATGCATTAGGTTAAGTCATGTGTCCAAGATCACCCTAATTTAGACCTAAATCCCCAAAACGCCCTTAAATTACCTTCCCTTTAATTATCATAACTAATCTCATCTTAAAAGAGACAAATCACGTAAGACAAACAAAATTACGGCTTCTACCTCGCCGAGCTTGATTAAAAACACTAGTCCAACTAAACACGGCGTTTACAAGAGCGTTAAATAAAATTAATAATAATACCTGTGATGATGGTCGTCACACGAGGGACCTAATGGACCTACAGTGATGAGCTTCAATGATCCGAGATTAACCTATCAAACTCTTTGACCCGGTTAATCAACATTCATTAGCTACGGTAACACTCCACTAAAGCCCGTAGTTGCACTCCCGTCAGTGCATAATATTACGTGTCCACTGATATACCAATGCCCATAAGTCGACCCTTCACAGGTTGTTCGTAGACACTGTTGGGTCAAATTACCATTTTACCCCTGTGTCTACTTCTTGCTCCTTAAGTCCCCACTGCTCCTCTAATGAACAACAACGTTGTAATGGTCCAACCATATACAACAACCCTCTCGGGCCAGTGAGAGGGTGGGCGCCCGTTGTCCAAGCCCTGGAGGCAACACTTAAGGGAACAACCCCTCTAGTTTCCCTAAAGGCGGGAACGAGTGAATTCCATCTCGCGTAGTTAAGTTTCCAGCTCCCTACTTGGTCTTGTCCTTGAGAAGATAGGCATATTGGGCGAGTAACTGTGACCACCCTCACCCGTACTAGTCAAAGGACAGACCCCCACAGATAGGAGTCCGTAACACGCTCAGGATTCAGGTCGAGTCACTAATGGTCATCTACGAAGTTATTAGTCCTTACTGTCAACGGTGTTAATTAGTAGGTCTAATAATTCACGGTCCGGTCTTGTACAATCGCATTGTACAGGATGCCCCCACTCGCATGTCAACTACATGAACGAGTCAGATCACCTCGTTTGTATCTTAATACAAAGCAGGTCGCATCCACAGTGTATCCAGGATTAGGTCTCCAACCCCATCCATATACTTTAGACCATTCAGGTCATTAACACGAACGTGATCCTCCCTGTGTGTCCACTACACACCATTAAAGCTCTAGTTCTCTCATATATTCAATGACCCTGGAGCTTAGTTTATTGGTCAAAGTTTGTATAAAATGCGAGACACAAAATAATTAAATGAATAACTCTTTATTAATTTCAAATATTAATTTACAAACACGAGATTAGGACAAAAATCCCAACACAATAGTGACTTGACCTGAATCCTGAGCGTGTTACGAACTCCTGTCTTTGGGGGTCTGTCCTTTGACTAGTACGGGTCAGGGTGGTCACAGTTACTCGCCCAATATGCCTATCTTCTCAGGGACATGACAACGTTTGGAGTTGAGAACTAATCTACGCGAGATGGAATTCACTCGTTCCTGACTTTAGGGAAAATAAAGGGGTTGTTCCCTGAAGTGTTGTCTCCAGGGCTTGGACAACGGACACCCACCTTCTCACTGGCCCGAGAGGGGTGTTGTGAATGGTTGGACCATTACAATGTTGTTCTTCATTAGAGGAGTAATGGGGACTTAAGAAGCAAGAAGTACACATAGGGGTAAAACGGTAATTTGATCAAGCAGTGTCTACGAACAACCTGTGAAGGGTCGACTCACGGGCATTGGTTATATCAATGGACACAACTTGTCTTATAGTAACGGGAGTGCAGCTACGGACTTTAGTGGAGTGTTACCGTAGCTAATGAATGTTGATTAACCGGGTCAAAGAGTTTGACAGGTTAATCTCGGATCCTTAGAGCTCGTCACGTGTAGGTCTATTAGGTCCCTCGGTTGGCTCAAACTAGATTAATAGAGGGTTTACAGTTTGGTGTGGATTTGAAGTGTTCAAATTCATTAAAGGGTAATTATGTCATTTATATGAGATATGATTGACATATTATATAGTTTAATGTGAATGAGATTCATAATAAACTATAGGTTAGCCTAATTGCTTAATTAGGGCTAATTTGGAGAAATTGGATTGAGAGAAATTAAATTGAATGTGATTCAATTTAAAAATTCACAATTATACAAATTTGATTTGTATAACGAGATATGAGATATCTTATTATATGTGGTTATGCAAATATGATTTGCATAACCTATGGTTGTGGTTAAATGGTAAGTAGGTGGCGATTTCAACTGGACCTATCACCATTATATAACCCTTTGCAAGAAGGATTTGATAGGCATAAGTTTCATTTTTTGGATTTCTCACCAAAAGAAACTTGCATTCTCTCTCAACACTTCTCTCATTCTCTCCTCCCTTACACCAAAGAAGAGTCCCACTCACTTTCCTTCTACCAAAGGAAGAATAACCGAGAAATCTTTGGAGGTGTCCGGTTCGTTGGTTCGTTAAAAAAGATCGAGGTCGTTGAGAATGTGAACACGAAGGGATCGTGACCGGAGGAGGAATACGTGAAGAAAAGTTCTTCAACAAGTAACTGCTCTTACTGTTTTTCTCTTCCATTGCATGTTTAACCTACATGCTATTAGATAGTTTCAATTTTAAGAACGCATTTTTCACAACGATACCACGACGATTAGATCGTTCTTTCGCTGCGTGGATTTTCATTCCCTTCAGGTATTTATGATAAATACCTGTAAGGTTTTACCACACTCGATTTGTTGTCGTAGTTCAACCTCGCATGACTGGAAAAGATGGTTGCTAGAAAGATCCATCGTTTCTTCTTCTGTGGAACCAATCTTGCAAATAAATTCTGACAACTTCAAACATTGATGTTACTGGCAACTCTTTTGCTTTTAAAATTCTTCATTGCAAGTTTCAGAAGGATTGGTTATCATTAATGTATATTGTCGATTAGGACAGAAAACACGAGCCCGTTTGTGAAAACCTATCTCTTCCAAATCAGCACGGATACCAGGTACACTAGATTCAAGTTGACGCATATTCATCTCAAAATCAACTATATTAAATGTCTTCGAAGTTGCAAAATATACCTCGTCCAAAAGATTTGACTTGTATTTCAACTTCAAGTTCTGTAGCAAATGATACATACATATACCATGGAAAGCATTAGGAAATACCTTAGCAATAGCTTTACCAATACTCTTGTGCCTATCATAAACATTAACAAGGTTCGATTGATCACCTATGACATTCTTTAATTTGATAAAGAACCATTCTCATGACAAATCATTCTCAGAATCAACAATTGCACGGGTCAATGAGAATATTTGCTCGATCCCATCCATTGCACATGCAGACAACAAATGACCACCAAATTTATTCTTCAAAAATGTCCCATCAATAGATAATGTTGGACGACAATGCTTCCAACCAACAATTGAAGCAGATAATGACTGAAATAATACAAAAATCTACCATCGTTCTGAAATTTAAATGATGTCATAGAACCTGGTATATAATATAAAATCGATGTGTTAATATAAAATATTATGTCATAATATATGACAAAACTATTTAGTAATGAATAATACCTGGATTTTTCTGCTTTAGCATGTGAGCATATGATGGGAGAATGGAAAAAGAATCTTCATGGGAACCCATAATTTTCTTTACTGCCTTATCTCGAGCACGCCATGCGTTGTGATAATTTACGTTTACACCATGATGAGAACGAATGTATGAAATGATTTCTTTCGGAGTATCAAACTCATCACCATCAAGGGTCATTCTATTCTTTATGCAATCCTTAATTAAAGATGTTGATGCTTGTTTATGAGAATTCATAACAACATCAGGAGAACATGTATGGTCATTGTTTGTCTTCTTCACTATCCAAGTATGACATTTATCATCTCCATTACGACTTGCACGTATAAACCATTGACAATTTTCATCAATGCATTGAACAATTAATAACTTCTTATTCGATTTTTTAGTCCTAAATTGAAAGTTATCTCTTAACACAATTCCACGCAACACATTCTGTAGATCTTTCTTCTCTCTAAAAATGTCATTCACTAATATATGAAAATCAGGTGAAATTTTCTTTTGTCATGATATCGTTCGTCAGTAATCAAATTACAATGTTTGGGATATTCTTCATTCATATGATCCAAAATCAAAGATAAACTGTTTCTATAATCAATATTTAATGAATAACAAGAAATTGTACCATTAGATACGATATCAAAAAACGAACTAACATCTTTGTTGTCAATAATTTTCATACCCCTCTTTATAAATGATTGTGGTCCAAGACTAACAAATAATTCAGAGTAATCAATATTACCTATAATGTTGAGTTCTTTCATTATCGTGTCCAGTAGCATATGAAATGACATTTCGGACACCATATTTATCTCAGAAACTTTCAAGTCAACGTAATTGTCCTTCTCATTCCATAAACCATGGTGAAGAATGCGTACTGGATAAGCATTTGAACTTGCATATAAAAAATATATATGTAGTATATTATTGAATACCAAATAAATAAAATAATCGGTAGTATTACATGATGTTCTACTTGTGATATTGAATATGTGTAACGACCCTGAACTTCGGATGCTTTTTAATTTATACCTTTGGGTCAAATGTAATGGAAATTTAATTATTTGGACCTTAGGCTTCAGAATTTAAGTTAAGTTTATGTAACTTGAAAGCTTTTGAATTTGTTAGAGACAAATTTAGAGAATTAAATAGGATCTATGGCATAATTGTAATTAGTAGAAAATTGAGTGGCATTTTCGTAAATTAAAGGAAAAGCAATTAGGTTTCTCATATTAGTTAATCACGTTGTTCGCGGCAACCTTCACCATTTTCTTCCTCCTTCTCGTGAAACCGACGACCACAACCTCCCTGCGTCCAGCCGCCGGCGAAGAGCACAAACCTCACGCAAAACGACTAGTCGACCGCCTCCTTCCATTGCCTTCATCTTCCGCCGACCCATCGTTGGATGCCAGCCGAACCGCCACGGAGTTCTTCTTCATGGGAACCCATAATTTTCTTTACTGCCTTATCTCGAGCACAAACCTCACGCACGTTGAAGGGGCTAGCACCGAGGAAGTCTTCGTCACAGCTTCGTCGGTGTGGGTTTCACCATTCTGATTCACGATAGGCGCTGACGCGGTCAAACCTCCAAACCGTCGTGTTTGGCTCGAGTTTTCGTCAGGATTTCAACTGATTTTTCGAGTATAGAGACCGGTTCCGAAGAGATCGGATCATGAACTTCACAGATCTAGCCTCCACGCATCGTCGTCCGCCACCACGCGCCGCCGTCTGCCGCTGTTGGCCGACCATGCACCGCCACTCGCAGGAGTTAGTCCGATCCAATCAATTTCGTTTCCTGAGTTCGTTTCCAGTCTCCATTAGTCGGACTCGTCCCTTGACCAGTCTGAAAGGGACGTTGAAGTAAGAACTGATTGAATTTTGGAGCTAAAGCCAAGGTACGGGACCCTGTGCCGAACTTTAAAAAATGGGATAAAAAGGTTTTCATGTCCATTATTTCAAAAGAATTTTAATTATCTCTATGTTGGAAATTTATTACGCTCTGGATCATTATTTCAGCCATGTTATGAAAGTTATGTCATGAATGTTAATTTATTGTTTTCTCAAGATATGTACGTCAAGTTATGATTGATAAATGGGACCTCATGCATTATATGTATGTCATGGAATGATTGTAAGAAGGGTTGTGGCAATCGGTCTCCTAAGGTTATGCATGGTCAAACATGCACTAGAGACCCTATGGGTCTGCTTATAGGGGTCTGTGAGGGACTCAAACCATATAGGGGTCTGTGAGGGACTCAAAGCTTAAAACTATAGGGGTCTGTGAGGGACTCAAAATGAAAGGACTCAGGTTGACCAACTGACCACTCAAGCCAAAGTGAAGTTATGTATTTAGATATGAATTTTATAAAGACAATTTTAGGTCCCGCTTATGAAAGTCATGTTATGATATTTATGATTGATTGATAACTTAATTGTTATGAAAGTATGTTATGATATGGGATTTACTAAGATTTATGACATGTGCATCATAGAATATGAAAGAAAGATGAGACCTCATGCAGGACTGTATGTACATGATAGAGATATGAATGGTTGTGGTAATTATTCTCCATATGAGAATAGGGGTTTGAGAGGACTCCATATATGATAGTGGTTTCTGGACCTAACATGCTCCCGGGGGTTTGAGAGGACCCCATATGACAGGAATCTTTGGACTTAACATGCTCTCGGGGTTTTGAGAGGACACCATATGAAGGAGTCTTCGGACTCAACATGACTCAGGAGTCTTCGGACTCAACATGCTCTAAGAAGAACTTAATTGACCACTAAAAGCCAAAGGAATTAGTCATGATAGATTTTATGAAAGAAAGTTAGGCCCCACTCAGGAAAGTCTATAGTCATGATTGTATGTATATGCATATCCCAAAACCTCGGCAGCGAGATCACTTACTGGGTATTTTATAATACTCACCCTTTTATTTTTAAAATATTTTCAGGTAAAGGCAAGGGCGTGTTGGGTGAGTGACGGGGGCACATTACAAAGACCATGGGAAAAGTTATGATTTCTGCATCTTTTGTAGTAGCAGTCATAGTTAAAGTGTTTTTGTTTCTTTTCATTTAAGTTAAGAATTTAAAGCAGACCAACTTATTGAAGTTACTTAAATGTTTTAGTTATTTTGGGATCCCTAAAGATAATTTAAGTATGTTTTAAAGTTTCAATTGTTTTTAATTTAACTGTTGGCCTCAAAGTGCATGCATTTATAGTAGTGTCCCTAGAAATTTTAGCTTTTAAAGTTAGGGGTGTTACAATATGAAACTACAAGTCATGACAGCTACCACAGTAGGATATATACAACAGAAACAACGTTAACGGAAGTTAAATAACGTTTAGTTTATGAACTATACAACAACAATATTCATAAAAATTGAGAAACGTACATAACTAAATGATAAATATACAAAATAAGATACTTTAAAATTACAGAACAAATTGAAAATCTTACTCATTGTTGATGAACGGAGGTGTGGACAAGGAGAATGAAAATGGATGAAAAATGAAGGGTGATAAAAATGGGTACACGAAAAAAGGTAGACATGGGGGACCAAAATTTGCATAAATGCAGAATATTTTCATATATGGAATAAATCGATAGTCATATAGAGAGGAAAATATAATCCATTACAATTTAATTAGAGAGAGAGTTAAATATTATAATCAATTGTCAATTAATAATATACTGACATAAATGAGTCAATTGTGTATATATGGAAAGTTATAATATATAAAAATAAAATATACCCTTTTTCGTAAGGGTATATTGGTCCATAATTTACTCCTTTTTCTCTTAAAAAAAAGAAATTCATAAATGCAATATATTAAAATTAAAGACAAATTTGTAAGGTACTCTTATAATTGACTCATTTATCACAATTTCTCTAAAGTTAATTTGATCAAATTGGGTCATATGAAATTTGAGTCTAGATAAACGAAACCCAAATCTAAATGGTTAGACCCATAATCAATAAAGCCAAAGTCCAATGGTTGAGTCTAAAAAATCATTAGATGGTGTTTGGCCCATGGTTTTGGGTTTGGTACAAAGGGTGAAGCACAACCCCATGGATTACTACAGTAAGTCCGATGACAACTTCGACAACAACTCCGACGACCACCAACAAACTCCGATGACAACTTCGACGATTACATTGGCGACCCGACCAACTCCGATGACAACTTCGATAATCAATCACCGGTTGAGGGGGGCTTGAAATATGACATTGAAAAAAATATTTAACATTGTACAAACCAAAACTTGAATCTAGGACTTGAGGGGGGACTGATGACATATTTACCACTACACTAGAAGGCTTTTTTGTTATTTGAGCTGACTTTTCCTATACATATTATTAAAGGTAAAAAAATTGAGGGGGGCTCCCCATGGTAAATCCACCTATAATTGCGACGATTACCTCCATCGATAACTACGATGAAAACTCTATAGATTAATTTAACAATCACCCCTGCGAATCGACCACCCCAACAACTTGATACTTTGATGCCCCCAAGCACCGCAACCCTGACTGGTCCGAACCACTGGCAACGACCATCTGACAACCACTTCGACTACTAAACAACCCATAACCATAGTTGAAGACCACTCCGACGACCTGACAACCATAGTTGACAACTACCCTAAAAATTTGACCACCTAGCAACCACTGCTGATGACCACCTAGTGACCACTTCAATGACCCACCCACTCTAGCAACCCGATCACCTCGATGACTATTTTGATGATCATCCCAACCTGACAACCCAACCACCCAAAACCATTGTTGACAACCACTTGGTGACCAGTTTAGTGACCACCCAACAATCCAACCATCATATTTACCACTCTGGCAACGACTCTAGTGACTCGACCACTTGATAATTATTGTCATAACCACCAAACGACCACTTCGACGACATGACCACCTTGATGACCACTCCAACAACCCACGACGACCTAACCACTGTGCAATTACTATCGGCAACCACCGACAATCAACCACTCAACCACCTAGTCAAGTTTTTAAAAGGTTAAAAATTAAACAAAAATGGTTACTAACAAATTTTTTTAATCCATTATATGTTTGAAATAGGTTTCAAAATACTATACAAAATATAGTTTCTAATATTTTAATTTCTAAAAATTGCATCCTATTGGATCTTGCTTAGTCCAATTCATGTTGGAAGGAGAATTCAAATTTTATAACTCATTTATCCTTGAGATATATTTTAAAATATAGTGAACAATTTTATTTAAATTCCATAATTTCTTAAATAAACCTCTAATATTTTAATTTGTAAAATAGAGTTTTAAAAATAGGTATATGAATACTTTGTGAAATAGAGTTTTCTCTAATATCTTAGATAGACTTCTAATTTTTTTAATCTCTAAAATATAATTTCAAAAATAGGTTTTTGAATACTTTATAAAATAGAGTCTTAGATTCTCTAATTTATTAAATAGACTTCAAATTTTTTAATTTCTAAAATAGTTTTCTGAGTATTTTTTGAAATAGAGTATTAATTGTACAAATTACACATCCATATTTAACTATTATTGAAACAATTGATCCACATAATTGGTTAAAATATTGATATGCACTTCACAAACAATTATCAAGTAAAAAAATTAGATCTAGAAAAAGAATATCCTAAAAAATTGTTATAAAAATACAACCTAAACAAATACAATTCAACTCAACCCTGCATCCTAAACACAGGTTTCAACAAACCAGCCCAGCACAACCCAGCACCCCAAACACTGGAATCAGAAACCCAGGGTTTTTTATTTCAAAACAACGCGCCAAATAATCCCTTAAAGTCCAAGTTCACCTATCATGGAAAACTCTATAAAACCAAATAAAATTTTGAAGAGATTTTTACATAAATAAATAGATTCGTTATAGATATTTATGTAAATATACATAATATCCATTTATTACATCCATAGACTTTTGTAGTGATATTGCGTCCAATATACCTTTTCTCTCTCTTCTTTAAATTCATATAACCCTTTATTATGGTATATTTATTATTATTATTATTATTATAATATTAAATATTAACACGATTTTAGTGTTAATTCATTATACTTTCCATATATGTTAAAATTACATTTGAATATGTTTTCCATAAACATCTAGTTATCTTTTCTAGTATTTTCCTTAATTAATTTCCGCCATTTATGAGATATTAATATAATCTTTATTATTGCACTCTTATATTATTTTTTTATTTTTATCGTTCATATCATCAATTGTTTACCTCCTCATTGTACGAGAAGGAACCATATAAACTTACATTTCATTCATCATTTTCATTACAATGAGTATGTTATTTCTATTGTATTTAGTAGTCTTTTGTTTCTGTAAATTTAGTTTTCTTATGCTTTTATACAAAAATAGTCATATACAATTGTTTCTTATCTTTAGTTGATCTATGTTTTAATGGATATGTTCGTTCTCTCTTTTTATTGCAACGTGTTGTATGTTCGTTCTCTCTTAACACACAAATATATGTTTTCAAATACAGTTTAAATGACATGTATTAATGTATCGCATCACTTGACATATAAACAATTAAAAAATATAAAATATAGGAGTTTATACAACATATTTTGTTAGACGTACCGTATATAAGCGATTTTAGATTTTGCAATATAATTGTTTCGTTATGCTTGTGTGTTCCCTATGTTTGATGTGTATTTGAAGGAATACGAATAAGTAACGCAATGTAATATAACAAATTTCTTATAGATAGATGTATATATTACATATTCAACTCCATATATATCAAATATTAATCATTTGATGCATTTTATTACAATTTTATAAGTAATTGTGTTTTATTACATATTCAACTTTATATATATCAAATATTAATCTTGGAACAAGTATGTTAATTATGTTGGTTACAAAATATCTGAGATATCATTACATTATAGAATGACATTCGTTGAGTTACAATAATGTATCATGGAAAAGTTAGCCAATGTAGGCCATGTTGGCTCGCTCAATATATAAGTTTCCATAGACTCTCAATCTTTCAATCTATTGCGGATTGATATATATTATTAATATACGATAGTATATTCACATATTTTCAAATATATAGTTTAATATATTATATACTTAACAAGTATGTATCATATATCTGTTAACATATATATTGTATAAGAAATTAGTCGTGTTTGTCCTGCACAATCTCTTCTTCAATGTCCTTACCTAAATAAATCTTCTTGACATTTTACCATCATCCTGCAATTTCAAAAATATGTACCATCGTGTGTGTGTGTATATATATATATACATGACAATATACCTCATATTTTAGTGTGATAACCTCATATTTGTCTTTTAGCTTCTTCGTATATTTTCACTTCCCAGTGTATTTTACTCTAGTCGTTTAGATGTTTATAATATTCATATATATGAAATATACAGTTGTTTATGTGTTTCAAGCAGTAAAGTATAAAAAAATGAGAAAGCAGAGAGTCATATTCTTCCTTCATTTTATAAGAAAATCCAATGGGATACTGTATATAATTGTAATAAAACTAAAAGAAAGTTAAAAATGAATTCAACCATAATCTTGGTTTTGTCTTATTCATTTGGTATCTAGATAATGATTTTTTTAAAAAAAAAACTAGTTTTTTTCCAAAATCAAATATGTGATTTTGACTCATATTCTTTGAACCAAACAAAAATCATACTCAATTCATTAATGCCAATATATTTCCAAAAGAACTCATATAAACTAAGAAAATTATGAAAAAAATCTAGGACAAAACTCGTATATACTCGATACAAAACAAATAATATAGATGACATACCAGTGATATCTTCGTTTACGAACAAATTTTTTTTTCTTCTTCTGATTCATGTATGTTGTTTCTTCATCTTCTTCCAATTGCAATATGAGAGACTTTTGTTTTGGTCTAAAATCATTCAATCTCGTTTTTTCCAATTTTTTCTTCCAAAATTGTTTCCTCAATCATGGGTCAAATCTTAATAAGGGATTTGAGAAACAATTTATTTTTTTCCATATATTGTTTTAATTTCTTTATTAAAAAAATAACTATCAAATTGAAGTTGATGGTGTAATAATAAAAGACTTATAACATTTTTGTAAAAAATTAGACTTAATTGTCTATTTATGTAAAAAAAATGATATTTGGTTTGTATGTAAATTGAACCTCATAAATAGATTATCCATGTAGAAAACCCAAAATCTCACATAATGATACTATTTTATTTTTCCTTTTTTGAATTTCTTCCTAATAAAGCATTTGATAAATCATTGAGGTTTCCATACATTGTTTTTATTTTTGCAAATCAAAGTTAAGGATATAAAAGTAAGAACCCTACGACATTTGTGTAAAAAATAGGATAAATTATCCATTTGTGTAAAAAATAGTGAATGTGAGTTGAGTATGTAAATTATGCCTCATAAGTAGGCTATTTATGTAGAAATCCACAATTATGAAAATAAAAAAAAAATTATTTCAAAAAACTTGTTTTTGTTTTTGAAATTTAGCTAAAAATTAAGAATTCAAGTGTGTTTCTTAAGAAAGATGTAAACTATGGTAGGTTTTGACATAGAAATTTTGATCAACCCCCAGTTGCCACGCCGTTATGCAAATTAATGGCGAAGTTGTAAATAATTAAATTTGGGACCAATTATATTTTGACACGTGTCCTAAATTTAATTTGGAGACAAAAATTGGCAAGTTCTAAAAATTAAAATGTCACATGTCTTTCTTATGATAATTTGACTAATATAATTTGGTCAAATTGGGTTTATAAAATTAGATAAGTTAAATGATTGGGTTATGTGGAATTGGTCAAGCTTAGTAAAACCCAAATCCAAATGACTAGGCCCAAAGCCACACGTCTTGGAAAACTCTATAAATAGAGAGCTTCCCCTCAATTCCAAAGGTTCAGAAATTTCACTCCCAAAAGGAATTCAGAGAGAATTCAGAGCAAAGTCTTCAAGTGTTGAACACTCCCTGAATTCCTTGGTGTTGAACGCTGCAAGACGAGTCTTCAAGTAAGACAAGTCCCTAGGTGTGGAACAGTACAAGTCCACAGGTGTTAAGCACTCCGTGAAGACCAAAGATTTTTCCAAGTCCCCAACCTCGAGAACAAGCTCTTTAGCTCTCGAGTGACATACGTACAAGAGAGAAAATCAGAGGATCATACTTAGAGATTGTATTCCATACCCACAAAATTAATATAATACAAAGTTTATTACACGTGTTTCGTTGTTATTCCTTCGTTGAATTCACGTGTTTATAAATTGGCACGCCCAGGAGGAAACCTTTTTTTCAACAACTTCTCTACCCTTCATGTAACGCCCCAGAACTATAAACACCTTTTAAATTTGTGTTTTGGTCTAATTTAGTGGAATTTGAATTAATTGGACTTTGAAGTTACAAATTCAAGGCAATATTGTGTTATTTGAGAATTTGGATTAACTTATTGGAGATTATTTTTATATTGAGTTTTAGAATTTCTTGTTTATCCTAATTTAATTAGTGTAATTAAGAAAAAGTGGGCTTTTGTGGGTGTTTAATAAAGTTCAAGGGCATTCTTGTGGTTTTGGAGAAAAGGAAGGGCATTTTAGTAAAAGAGTAAGGAATTAGGGTTGATGGAGACAAGTTTGTCTTATTTGGGCACAAAACCCTAGGGGACTATTCATCATCTTCTTCCTCTCAACCACTTTCACGACAACCACCATGGGAAGGGGAACTCCCATCCATCGGACCTCGCGTCTCAGACCAACACCGCCACCGCCATCGGCCGATCTCGACCAACAACCGCCGAGTCGCGCGCCTTGTGTCGAGCTCGAGCCTGCTGCAGACTCAACCGTCGGCGGCGCCAGATGCGAACTCCCGCCGTCGATTTACAGCATGGCCGAGCGGTCGCCGCCCTCCGTCGAGCTTGAGAGCGCGCGCATCCTCACACAAAGCGCGGTGGTTGATTCGCCGCACGCGCTGCTGCGAACTACTCGCCGGAATTGCAAGCCACCGAGCCGGTTCGTCACTTGGTTCGGTCGGTTCATCACTCTTCCGTCGGTTTTGAGAGAAGAGGTAGGTTTTGGATAGATCGGCCGGGACGTCTCGATTCGATGTTCACGCCGCCGCACGCGCGCGTTTTTCGACACTCTCACGCCGCCACACGCCTTGCGCCGCCGCCGCCCGCGCCGCCGCTTCGCACGAGCTGCTCCGGTCCACCTGTTTTGATCCCCCGAGTTCGTTTTCAGCCTCGGTTGGGTAATTTCGCTTGATTATTACTCGATATTCCAACTAATTGCGATGTAGACTCTAAGTTATGCTTATGTTAACTAATTAAGGAATTGATGAAATGGAATTAGGAATCCGGCGTACTAATCACGATTGTGATGAACACTGAATTAGGAACGGAGCATGAGGAGTTTTAAGCGAAGGCTATGGTAAGGGATTTTCTACAAACGATCTTAAAAAGGGAAGTGAATACGATTTCTTGAAATATGTATTTGTTTTAAAAGATGAAAGTTGAGGACTTATTTCAAAAGGTGAATTTCCAAAACTCATGTTTAGGGCTTGAATTTAGAAAATGAATATTTCAAAGGGTTTTCGAGGACCTCGAGTGAATGATTTTCTAGAAAGGAACTTGATGATTTAAGGGTTTGAGAGAACCCGAGCTGAAATGATTTCAAAGAATTTAAAAACGAGTCTTGACACAGCTATGTATATTTCTGTATATTGAGATTTTCAATTATGTTATTGTGCTAGTCATGCACCTTAAATAATAAACGTACTTATTACTGATGATTGATTGACTCTAGTTAAAGTTATGAAAGTTATGTCATGACCTTAAGTTTATGTGATTGTTGCATCATCCCTGAATGTATATGTATATGAATTTAAAGAATGGGACCTCATGCATATTGTATGTATATGAACATGTCATGTAGGTGTGGCAATTGGTCTCTCGAGGACTTATGCATGGTAAAACATGCATCGAGACCCCTATGGGTCAATATTACGAGGGTGTGTGAGGACTCAATATTACAGAGGGTCCGTGAGGGACTCAATATTACTGTGAGGTCCGTGAGGGACCCAAAACCCTACAGGAGTCTGTGAGGACTCAAACCCACAGGAGTCCTGTGAGGACTCAAACCTACTGCAGGGTCCGTGAGAGACTCAAAATGAAAAGACTCTGTGTAGACTCAATTGACCACGCATAGCCAAAGAGAAAAAAAAAGTCATGATTTTATGAGAAAGTTTTAGGTCCCATTCTGAGAAAGTTTGATGATTTTAAAAGTCACGAATAATGGTCATGTTTCAAAGTCGATTTGAAGGAATATCATATGCATGTGTTTGCATTTTCCGACCCCCACTTACATCGGGTATTTTATAATACTCATCCTCTACCTTTGTTGTGTTTTCTCTGTTTTAAAAATGTTTTTGGTAGAGTCGAGAGCATACCAGGCGAGTGGCATGGATGCGCTACAGAAGCCATGGGAACCGAGACATGAATTCCGCATCCATGATTTAGAAAGAATTTTAAATGATTATCGTTTTCCGCTTGTGTAGTACAGAGTTTTGAAACTAGAGGCCGAACTTAATTATGTTCTTGTAAACGTTTTGTATTTCTATGGGATCCCAAAATTAAATTGATTTTTATTTATCAACTTTTACTTATTTAAATTTCAATTAGGGCCTCGAATGCATGCATGAGTAGTAATGTCCCTAGGAAGTTATGTTGTAAAAGTAGGGGCGTTACACTTCAAGAATATAACTTTATCCAAAAATCAAGGAATTAAGGTAACTTTTTTTTTTTTGCAGATACGGTGCCCTCTTAGCACAAGTGCACTTGTGGGACCCTCGTCAGTTTCGGGTGTACTTGCAGCTACCGGATTTACTTGTTCCTAGCGCATATACACTTGTGGGACCCTTGTCGATGCCTGGTGTACTTGCAGCTACGGAACTCCATATGTTCTTGACTCATATACGCGTGTGGGACCCTTGTCGGTGTCGGGCGTACTTGCAGTTGCAGGACTTCCTCGTTCCGAGCGCATATACACTTGTGAGACCCTTGTCGGTGTCAGGTGCACTTGCAGCTACGGAACTCCACATGTTCCTGGCTCATATACGCTTGTGGGACCCCTTGCTCAGATCGGGCGTACTTGCGATTGCCAGTAGACTTCCTCGTTCCGAGCGCATATACACTTGTGGGACCCTTGTCGGTGTCGGGTGTACTTGCAGCTATGGAACTCCACATGTTCCTGGCTCATATACGCTTTTGGGACCCTTGTCGGTGTCGAGCGTACTTGCAGTTACCCTTGTTGGTGTAACTTGCATTTTTTTATTTATTGATTTGACTGAACTCAAAACTTTTTTTTTACTTTAAGCTGCCTACGTACCCTTGAATGTAAGGGATCAAGTCATAACGTAGTTCAAACAAGTACAATTTTTTTTGCATCCTTTTTTTATATGACTGAGCTTAAAGCTTTATTTCTTTTCACTTTAAGATGCCTACGTACCCTTGAATGTAAGAGATCAAGTCATAACGTAGTTCATGGGCATCGTGTAGTTTATACTCTTACGATTAGGAGCGTTTACAATTTTTTATGCATAAAATTTTTTGAGGAACTTTCCGTTGATAGGGTCGATCCTCAAACCATCTTTGTCAACAATCTTGTATGCTCTGTTGATATAGACTTCTTTAACGACATAAGGTCCATCCCATTTTTTGTGTGAATTTATTTTCGTGTGTCGTGTTGTGATGATGGGCCTTTGGACAACGAGCATTAGATCACGAACTTGAAATGAGCGAGGCTTGATATTTTTATCGAAGGCCTTGGTCATTCGGCCTTGGTAACATTCCAGTGTTTGTTGAGCATCAAGTCTTCTCTCATCAAGCGCTTCCAACTTCTGAAGGCGAAGCTTCGCATTTTCCTCTGTAGTCAACCCTTCTTGTATGGTCATCCTTAATGACGCAATCTCTCTCTCCAGAGGGAGTACGACCTCCACCCCCTAGACGAGGGAATATGGCGTAACCCCAGTGGGAGTGTGATGCGTAGTCCGATAAGCCCATAGCGCTTCACCAATCCTTTCCAGCCAGTCTCTTTTTGCCTTAGAGACTACCTTCATTAGTAGGTTGCACAAGGTTTTATTGAAGGCCTTTGCCAGACCGTTTGCTGCAGCGTTAGACATGGATGGCTTATACTGCTTGAACTTGAATTTCTCACAGAGTTTATCCATCAGGTTGTTGAAGAATTGTCTCCCATTATCTGTCACGATACGATGTGGAATGTCGTAGCGGTAGATGATATGTATTCGAATGAAGTCTACAACATTTTCCTTTTTAGCTTCTCTTAGTGCAACCGCTTCGACCCACCTTGAAAAGTAATCTGTCGCCGCGAGAATATAAGAATGACCTGCCGACGACTTTGGCATTATTGGACCAACAAGATCAAGTCCCCACGCTTCAAAAGGCCATGAAGCGACGGTCGGATGCAGAGGTTCTGGCGGCTGATGGATGAAGTTTGCATGGAATTGACAAGCTTCACATTTCTTTACATATTCCATCGAGTCATAGATCATCGTAGGCCAGTAATAGCTCATTCTTTTCAATTGGATTTGAAGCTTCGGACCTGACTTGTGAGCCCCACAAACACCTGAATGCACCTCCTCTAATGCCTTAATCGACTCTTCTTTTCCAAGGCAGCGAAGGAAGAGTCCCTCATAAGAGCGACGATAGAGAGTCTCTTTATAGTATATAAACCTAGAGGCCCTTCTTCGTACACCAGCTTTGCGCCGAGGATCAATGGGGAGCATCCCATGTTGAAGGTACTCTATAATGGGTTATCTCCAGCCTTCCTTTTCAATGGCATAGACCGAGATCATGTTTATGTCCTCGCATTCATCATTAGCTGGTGGCACGACCCACTTTTGACAAAGTGAAATGTTTATTGTCACATCGTCTAAGGTCGTTAGAGCGGTGGCCAAATTTGCTAGTGCATCTGCCTTTTTATTTTCTGATCTTGACACGTGTTCCAGCGTGACGCTGTCAAACTTTTCCAGCAGTTGTCTCATAGCCAAAATAAGGTTTCAAGTCTTCGTGCTTCACATCATACTCAAGCATGAGTTAACTAATGATCAACTTTGAATCGCCATAAATTTCTAAGTACATTATGTCAATCTCAATGGCCATTTGGAGACTAATAATTAGGGCCTGATATTCAGCTAGATTGTTTGAGCACAACTCGCTAAGTGTAAAGCTGTAAGGGAGCATGTGTTTCTCAGGCGAGATGAAGAAAATGTCTGCCCCCGCACCGCTCCTTCGTGTCGCGCCATCAAAGTACATGATCCAAGGCTCCACAATTTCAACATAGAAGATTTCTTCGTCTGGCAGGTCTTCACATAACTTCCAGTCTGACGGAATTGGGTGATTTGCCAAGAAATCTGCTAATGTCTGTCCTTTAACTGCCTTTTAGGTACGTAGACGATGTCATATTGCTGGAGCAAGATCGCCCACTTGGCTAATCGTCCAGAGATAATCGGTCTCGATAAAATGTACTTTATAGGGTCAACTTTTGCTATCAAATGCACTGTGAAAGCTTGCATGTAGTGCCTCAATTTGTCAATAGCAAAGAAAAGTGTCAGACACATCTTTTCTATCTGGATTAATTTGTCTCAGCCCCATTCAAAGTTCTGCTCAAGTAATAAAGGGCTCGTTCTTTACCCTTCTCCCCTTCTTGCGCCAACAGTGCTCCCAGTGACCTTTCTTGCGCGGAAATATAGAGGACGAGTGGTTTTCCTGCAATAGGGGCACCTAAGACTGGAGGATTAAGCAAGTACCTCTTGATGCTGTCAAAAGCATTCTGACATGCTTCATCCCATTCAAAGTCCTCCCCTTTGTTCATTAACCTTTGAAAAGGTTGACATCAACCAGCTAAGTTGGAAATAAACCTCCGAATATAGGCCAAACGACCTTGGAGACTTCTCAACTCGTCTAGATTTCTTGGCCTTGGCATCTTTTGAATAGCATCAATCTTGGACTGGTCTATTTCAATCCATCGGTGCCTTACAATGAACCCCAGGAACTTTCTTGAAGTGACGCGAAATGCACACTTGAGAGGGTTCATCTTCAGTTGATACTTTTTTAGCCAATCGAAGACCATTTTCAGATCTTCCAAATGATTTTGTCTCTTCTTGGACTTGACCACTAGGTCATCGACATAACATTCAACATGCTTATGTAGCATGTCGTCAAAAATCTTCTGCATGACATGTTGATAGGTGGCACCAACATTCTTTAACCCAAACGACATCACCTTGTAACAGTATATCCCTTTAGGAGTTCGAAAGGTTGTCATCTCTTCATCAGTCAGAGCCATTCGAATCTGGTTACCCGATGATCCATCCATGAAGGACAGTGTTTCATGGCCGGTAGTGGCATCGATCATTATCTCAGTGATGGGCAATGGGAAGTCATCATTTGGACATGCGCTATTCAGGTCACGAAAGTCGACGCAAATGCGAAGATGCCCGTTCTTCTTTCTGACAGGAACAATGTTGGCTATCCAAGTTGGATACTTCACTTCTCGTATGAATCCTGCTTCGATCAATTTATTGACCTCTATCTCAATTTCAGGGATAAGCTCCGGTCGAAAATGGCGTTGCGCTTGCTTCACTGGGTGATACTCCTTTCTGATGGAAAGATGGTGGACAACTACTTTTGGATCCAGTCCTGGCATCTCTTTATAGGACCATGCAAAAACATCTCTATATGATGTGAGGAGGCTCATATATTCGCTTTCCTCCTTGCAAGTGAGGGATGTGCTTACGAAGGTCGGGCGTGGCTCCTCTGGTGTACCAAGGTTCACCTCTTTAAGCTCATCCACTGTTGATTGGCTACCATCTTCAAGTGAAGATGGTGCCTCTTTTGCATCTTCATCGAACAATTCAGCTTTGGTTTCT
Organism: Trichosanthes cucumerina; assembly: GCA_036507285.1. Lineage (NCBI taxonomy): Eukaryota > Viridiplantae > Streptophyta > Magnoliopsida > Cucurbitales > Cucurbitaceae > Trichosanthes > Trichosanthes cucumerina. The sequence continues at coordinate 98,079,321 of CM071835.1, read as the reverse complement.
TCTTCAACTGTAATATGGTAGCAAGAGGTCTCACCCTCCTCCTGTTCTGAATCCTCCATTGGGGGCTTGGTTATGACGACATCACGCCGCTTTACCTTCAATGAACCGTCTGTATTTACCGTAACAAATGTTTTCCTCTTCATCCGAGAAGGAACAATACTGTGAACTTCTCCATCCATTTTTATTTTAACAAAGGACTCATCCTTCGAAGTTCTCACTGGGCAATCATGGTGAATCCTATCAAAAACTGATGCGGAGGACCCCCTTTTTTTTAAGTGGTTACACTTAGCCTTTGAAAAGCTGAAGGGCGCGTCACGTTTGAAGTCGAAGGTACATTTTTCTTTTCCTTTGCAGGCGCACCTAACCTTTGTAATGCTGATGGTCGTACTACGGCTGGAGTGGATGTCATACCTTCTCTTTCACCAGCAGACACACCTAGCCTCTGACGGACGGAAGGTCGAACAGAGTCAGGTGTAAGGGTTGGTAAAACGCTTCCTTTTGTTTCAGTGGGCATCCTTATCCTCATGAGGGCTGAGGATCGAGTGGAACCAGAAATGGGAGGTGACCGCTCTTCTTCTACTTAGGTGATGCCCAATCGTTGGAGGGCCAAAGGTCGTGCCACCAATGGCTCGACGCGACTAAAAATAGAAGTCCTTTGGGTGACGTTTTCCTTTTCATCTGAATCGTCTACCTCTTCCACTGTTATGTGGTTTGCGTTTGCCACCTTTGCCTTCCCTTTTCTTATTATGCGGACCGGCTCAGGAGACTTGTATCCCAGTCATTTCCTTAATGTTGGTATGGTATAACCTTCTTTCAGGAGCTTCTTTTGTGTTTAAGAGAGTTTAGGTCTCTCGTCGAATATCCTTAGACTTTTGAACTCAATGTGAGTTGTGAAGTCGTATCTTGCCTTTGATAGGAATTTATATGCCTTCGGGTCAAACCATCTTTCGTTCGACTCTTAAGCAAACTTGCTTCCAATCGATCATCTTCAAGTTTCTTGACCTCTTACTCCGTTATCTTCGTGAGCGGCGTTGTGAAGCTTCCCTTCAAAACTTTGATTTCGCCCATAGTCAGTCTTTTTGTGCACTCTGCAAATGGTGACTCACCCTTCTTTCGTCGAGACAAAGGAACGTAACGCAAAACAGGGGAGGTCGCATTTCCTTAATCTTTTGAAATTTCAGACTTTGCGAAATTCGTAGAGACTTCGTTGTTTCTCAGAGCAGACCCATTTGTACATTTGATAGTTTCTTCTTTCACGTCAATCTTCGGTACCTCCTTAGGCCGACTGTCGCTCTTTATTAAAGGGATCTTTGTTGGTATAGTCTCCCTTATACCGTCACCCTTCATGTAAAATTTTGCGTCTGCAAAATGGGATTCAGCTTCTGAAAATGGCTTGGTATCTGCCTCCACCTTCTTGACGCCATCTTGGTAAAACTTGAAGCACTGGTGTAACGTAGAAGTTACAACTCCATTTCCATGAATCCAAGGACGACCTAGTAGCAACTTATAGGTAGTCTTAGAGTCTATGACGTGGAACAGAGTGTCGGCCTTGAGGTCCCCAATGATAAGCTCTAAACGTATCATGCCAATAGCTCGTTGACCTCCTTGGTTGAAGCCTTGGATCATAAGTTTGCTTCTTGATAACTCTTCTACCAGGATGCCCAATTGCTTCATGGTCGACTTGGGCATTATGTTAACAACTGATCCATCGTCGATAAGGATCCGGCCGACCCCCTGCTCTCGAATGTACCCTGAGACAAATAGAGGTCTATTATGGGGCTTTGAACCCAGCAACAGGTCCTCATCCGTAAAACTTATGGACATGCAACATGACGTGCATGTGCGTGTCATAGAGCTTGGGGCACTTGCATTGTCAGAGTCTATCAATGCCTCGATAAGAGCACTCTTGGCTGATTGGGGGAGTGACAACAAGTCCTCTATACTGAATGAAGATGAGTTTCGTAACTCTGTTGTTGTCTCATACGAGCATGAAGGATCTTCAGTCGTACCGGTAGCGTGACACGCAACTACCTCAAACGCCTCCTCCAGGCCTCTACTTAGGAAATTCTTTGGGAAGAATTCCTCCAAAGTTACCTGTTGTTGTGGGCGAAAGAAGTTTTCATCTTCCTTCACGGCGTAAACAGGCTTCCTCTTGACCTGTTTTCTTTTCTTCTTTTGCGATTTATTTTTTCTCTTATGGTGTCGGAATAGTCGCGATTCCTTATGTGCGTAACTTTGTTGTCGCTTCTTCCGACGAGTCACGACCGTCCAACCTTCGTTTTCATCTTCGGTCTGCTTATTCTTTTCTTGGATGTACTGCTTTTGGATGCTTCCCTCTTGAGAATTCTTACTCGAGGTTCATCATTCATCCACACAACGATAGGTTCAAAGGATCCGAACTGAACTAGGCTTCCTCTTCTATCATGAGGCAGTTTTGTTGGTGTTTGAATTCTGGGATGAATCGTTATAGTTGCATGATTCGCTTGAGCCAATTCGTCTAGATCTAGCTCAATCTTTTTTTCGCATGCCAGCCTTAGGATCAACTCCTTTAGTACGAAGCACTTCTCCATCGGATGGCTGACGACTCGGTGATATTTGCAGTAGTTAGGATCGTTCACTTTCCCTAACTCTTCCGTTCATCTGCATTTCGGCAGCTGTATGAGTTGTTTTTCCAGCAGTTGCTCCAACATATCTGGAATGTCGGAATCTGGAAAAGGATAGGTCTTTTCCTTTCTCTCTTTCAAGATCGACGACGCCTCGCTACTGTCATCTTGGCGCTTCTCGACTTTCTTTTCTTTTCCCTTAGAGATAAATTTCAATGGGGCCATATTGACGACCATAGATTCCTTAGTAGTAGCACCCTTCGAAGTCTTTTCGGTGTTCTTCACTTCTTTCTTATCTTTCTTGACATCTGGGACTAACAAGTCTTTGTTTCCCCTAGCAGCAATGCTTAGCTCCATATCATGAGCTCGAGTTGCCAACTCTTCGAAGCTACGAGGTTTTATGCCATGTAAGATGTAGAGCAAACCCCAATGTATGCCTTGGGTACACACTTCTACAGCAGACAGTTTGGTGAGTCGATCTTTGCAGTCTAGACTCAGAGCTCTCTAACGATTGATGTAATCGACGATAGGCTCACCCTTTCGCTGCTTCGTGCTTGTGAGCTCCATCATGCTGATAGTTTTCCTTGTACTATAGAAGCGATTGAGGAACTCTCTTTCGAACTGTTCCCAGTTGTCGATCGTCTCAGGTTCCAAGTCAGATACCATCAAAGGCATTTCCTTTCGATTGTGCGTAAGAACCGCTTGACGAGAAGATCGTCGCGAGTCCCAGCGTTCTCGCATGTCTTAACGAAATGAGCAATATGTTGCTTTGGATTACCTTTCCCATCGAACTGTTGGAACTTGGGAGGTTGGTATCCTGTGGGCATCTTCAAGTTATCGATTCTCTTGGTGTATGGTTTGGAATACATCGAGAGAATTTTGAGTAGGCCCACCGATTGAGCTCTAATGGAGCTCATAATCATATCTTGCGTACTTTGGATGCAGACAAGGAAGCAATCAAGCCGAGTTATGTGGTCGCTCTTCTTGAACAACAACCTTCCTTTGTCACTCTTCTTCTTTGCAATGTGGGTTTAACTTGACTTAAGTCTCGCGATTACGCATTTGATTCTTCAAGTAGGCAATCTCTAGATCCCTTTCTTCGACCGCCTTCATCGGAGACTAATCATTCTCTCCATCTCGCCATCCTTCGCGTCGGATTCCACATCGCCATCACAGACATCACATCTTGATTCGATGTCTCCTTTGATTGACCGACAACGGGGTAAATCGGTCAAACAATGGGTTATCTTTGACGACCACTCTATCTTGGAGGATCCTTCGATCAACTTGACAATCTTGTTTGCAATCGCCTGTGGGTTTGGTCCTCCTTTATCTCAACCCTCCGAGAACAACTGCGTGTTACCGGCCCTGTATAGGTGTTGCTTGCGGCAGTAGCAACAGTTGATGCAACCTTCTTTGATTCCATTGTTTTACTATAAGAGAAAGAGATGAGAGGTAGAGATTGTCCCACTGGGCGTACCAATTTGTAAACACGTGAATTTAGAAAAGGAATAACAACGAGACACGTGTAATAAACTTCGTATTATATTAATTTTGTGGGTATCGAATAGAATCTCTAAGTATGATCCTCTGATTCTCTCTCTTGTACGTATGTCACTCGAGGGCTAAAGAGTTTGTTCTCGAGGTTGGGGACTTGGAAGAATCTTTGGTCTTCACGGAGTGCTTAACACCAGTAGACTTGTAGTATTTCGCACCTAGGGACTTGTCTTACAACGTTCAGCACTTCAAGACTCGTTTTTTGCAGCGTTCAACACCAAGGACTTCGGGGAGTGTTCAACACTTGAGGGCTTTGCTCTCGAATTCCTCGAATTTCTTTTAGGAGTGAAATTTCTAAACCTTTGGAATGGAGGGGAAACCCTATATTTATAGAGCTTTCCAAGACGTGTGGGCTTGGACCTGAGTGGCTTTTGGGCTCAACCACTTGGATTTGGGCTTCGTTGGCTTTGGGCCTAGTCATTTGGATTTGGGTTTTACTAAGTTTGACCAATTCCACATAGCCCAATCATTTAACTTATCCAATTTTATAAACCCAATTTGACAAAATTAAATTAGTCAAATTATCATAAGAAAGACATGTGACATTTTAATTTTTAGAACTTGTCAATTTTTGTCTCCAAATTAAATTTAGGACACGTGTCAACTTATAATTGGTCCCAAATTTAATTATTTACAACTTCGCCATTAATTTGAATAACGACGTGACAACTGGGGGTTGATCAAAATTTCTATGTCAACAGACATAAAAATGGTCTATCGATAATAAAGGTCAGCCATTGATAGAATATAAAAATGGTTTATTAGTGAAAGAGGTTTATCACTGGTAGACTATCAAAGTGATACATCAATGACATGCCTGAAAATTTAAAAATTGATGTATTTGAAAATTTGTTTATTTGCATGACACTTTTTTTTTTTTTACAATGTTTTTTGTGTGACATATTTGCAAATATGACAATTAATTTTGCCACCCATTAAAACGGGGTTTCTTCGCTCTGCATTTGAGTTATTAATAGCTTATATTTGTTTTTGTCAAACTATGTTGATAGAATTAAATTTACTCTAATCTATTAGCTTAACCTTTTGGGTTGATTGATGATTTAAGATGGTATCAAAGCAAAATGTCATGAGTTCAAATCCTTGTAAGGTCATTTTCTCTCCAATTAAAGGTTGAAAATTGACGTGATGTGTAAAAGGTATAATTGAAACTTATCTCAAAATTTAAAGTTTTTTTTTTAGAATGTATTATTGAGTAATTAATCACGATAAACATATCACATAATAAATTATGTGCCAAATTAAATATTATGTAATTACTAAAAAATTTTGCAAATCCCCAACAAATTTTTTTTTTTGCAAATTCCACAACAAAAAGCTTCCTTAATACACTTCTCATATTAATTACCAAACCCTTTAAATACCTCAAAAAAAAAAAACTCACACTTCCCATTCATCATTCTCTCTCTCTTGCTTCAATTCTCTCAACAGTTCAAATAACAAAATTCCCACTACAACCCAAGCAACCATGGGTTGATTCTTTCATTTTGAAACTTTTTGCTGAGGCAGTTTCTAACACTTTGTTCATCTTTTGCTTCTTCAATTTCTTCATACTCATCATTCTCTTCTCCAATTTTCATCAGCAAAAGGATGATGATTTTGATGTCCCACTTTCAATTGTCATTCACAACAACACAAATACACAACAAAACTTCATGCTTCACAAAAATGTCACTGTTCAACTAATAGAAACCCTAAATGAACCAGACAGATGCATGAGTTTCAATTGCAGTGATAATAATGTTGAAGAGAGTGATGATGATCATGAGGATGAAGACGAGGACAAGGAGGATTTTAGAAGAAGAGTGGAAGCCTTTATTGAAAAGGTTAATAGGGGGTGGAGACAAGAACGCTAAACAACTTCGAGATTCATCAATTGAATCGAATTCCATTTGTTCCAACATACTCCACTCCCTTGCAGCCAAACAAGAATCTCCATCACTTTGACCTAAGGGTTAAGTTCTGCCCATCTCTCTCTCTGTTTTGATATCAGAATTTTGAAGAAGATATAGACAAGGTCATAAGAATCAAGTAGATTCAATCATAACAATTTTACAAAGATGTAATTCTCTAGTGTTTGATTCAAGGGCGCAAAGATGTAACTTTATGATTTCATTAGAAAGCAAATCAAATTGCTAATATTGAAACAAAGTGTTAGTAATCAATCCAAATTGTTCTTCCAACCTATAATACATCTATTCATTTAAACATACATCCATTGATCACATATTTATGCTACATACACAGGGTCGGTTGGTTGCTATCTCGACTTGGTTACATATTTTCCTACGTGCAATTTTGTTTACTAGGAGTGTCAAACGACATCGAATCCATTATTTCCAAATAAGAACACTCCAAGATCGTGAATCAAATCATCTTCCAGATCTTAGTGACCAACTATTTTAGTGAAGAAAGTTACATTGAATGCATAACTACAACTTTATAATAGTAAAGTTAGATTCTCCATTTCAAAGATTGTAGAATGAGTTTGAGTTTTTTAGAACATCCATTTCAAAGAAGAGATGAGTAGCAATAACATCAAATGTAACAAAATAAGGATAGAGGACAATATAAGTACCTCATAGAAGAAGCCAGACTCTGTACAACCCCTCCCATTTGCATCCTCATCTCTATTTTCCGTAAGCGGACCGACATCTGAACAAAAATAAGGTTTAAATTGAATTAATTAGAAACAGAACTAAAAAAACAATTTGAAAGTATTATTGCTCTGTTTTTAATCTCTCTCTTACTTACCTAAACCAAGCCCAGCCCATGTTTATCGATTTTCCGGCAGCCTCATTCTATTGAAATTGAACTACAAAATATGTCTATGCGACGCCGTATCGGAAAAAAAAAAAAAAGAACCGTTGGTGGATATGGGCTTCCGACGAGGGCTTCGACGGTCTGTAAATCAGACCCCAACGGCCATAAACATTTTAAAATTCAAATCCCCTTTCTTTCTAATTCTTCCCCTTCCCTATAAATCAGACTCAGACTCAGACCCCGCTCCCGTTACTACCATTGCCCCATTCTAATCATTCTAGCCGTTGCTCTGTTTTCGCCATGTCTTTCCAGTTCGACAACTCTCTGTCCTTTCGATATTCCATCCGCGGATACGGCAACGGCAGTGTGGCTTTCGACGAGCAACCGATGCAATTTCTGGAACTCCGATTGGGGCATTCGAGCCATCTAATCTCACGATCTTCTCACCAAATTCTCCAACGAAGTCCCTCAACTCCAATCGCTACTGCTCTGTTTCCTTTGTCTCTGCGCGACCTTGAAGACCCACCGTTTCTCTCCCACTTCTACGTCATTCATTTTCTAACTTCCTTTAACCTCCCCATCGCCGTTTCTGATGCAATCTTTGAGAAGATCGCCTTCTTCGCCCACCACTTGGCTGCCGGAAACCTCGATCGGAACTTCCACATCAACGTCGCTATCGATTTCATTCAAAATCTATGGGTGGACCTGGACCCAGAAGATTCTCCGGCAGTGACGAATGGGGCGCCCGCGTCGGCCATTGAGAGACTGAAGAACCAGAAATTCGATGGGTTTGGACTCGAAGAAGTGGGAGATGATTGCAGTGTTTGTTGCGATGAACTTAACGCTGAAAAGGAGGTGACAAGAATCCCCTGTGGTCACGTGTATCATAAATCATGTATTCTCACTTGGCTTCAGATGAGAAATTCGTGTCCTTTGTGTAGGGCCAAATTAGAAGAATGAACATTTATTAATTTTTTTTTTTTTTTTTTAAGAATTCGGTAATATGTAATTCTGATTTTTGTGCAACCACTTCGTTGCAGATGACATGTATTTAGATTAATGAAATGATACTCATAATAACAATACATTCAAATTTTCACAATATATTTTATGTTTGTTTTGTTTGCTCTTTTAGATTTAGTTTTCTAAACCCAAGATTTTTAGGGCAAAATAACTAATTTTAATTCTACACTTCTTTTAATATTCTTTTGAAACTCATAAAAGTTCAATAAAAACTTTATTAAAGAGTGTAAATAAAAGACAACATCAAAATATTTTGAACTAGGGATTCCAATTAAAGAATTTGGTGGAAAGCCAAAAAGAATTAATGAATCAAAAAATTAAAATGGATAAATGAAATAATTTATAATAGAAAACATGAACTAGGAATTTGGTCTAAGATCCTAACAAGGTCCATTGCTAATTCCATAGCCTTGCCAAGCTGAACGCTCATAATATTCTAGCTCGTTGAACAATAAACTTATCTCCATCAGAACCAAGTATGGTACTATGGGTGTCAGTCTGGAAAGGCCAAGTTCTCTAAAGGCTAGCTGGCGTCCATCTGGTAGAGCTAGGCACTCACACCACAGTACCTCTATAGAAAATGTGTGTTTAAATACAAACTATTATACTATGCGACTCAGTTGAATAAGGTCAAGCACCACTGGAGGTTAGTTGGTAACACCCTAACTATGCTAGACCTCTTCCAAACTATGGCTCCTATGTGGGTCAGTCTTGTAGGCAAAATACCACTAAAAGTTACTTGGCAACATCATAATACATGCCCAACGCTAGGAAAAGTCAACAACATTAGTAACAAGTTTAACATAAATAAGCGTTCACTAAATGGAGGCTTCCTAATTTTGTTGAAAACTACCCATTTAAAAGTGGGCACTCCTAATCATACTGCCCCCCAATCCACATGCTAGCGTACATTATCGCAAATCCATACTTGAGAGTTTAAATAGAGTATATTAAATGGCCATACATTTTGAGCAACTAACTAAAAAAAAATCATAAATCATAAACGACCATGCATTTTCAAGATTACACATGCTTTGTAACGCCCAAGAATTTCAGGTGATTAATGTTACAATTAAAGTAAAAGTATTGAAGGATTGATTTAGTACAAGTTAAAATTTCTTGTTTGGTGGTTTTAAAGTTTGGACTAAAATAAAGGAAAATCTAGCTAGAATTAAAGACGGAATTTAGAATTTTATTTTGAGTGGTATATTTGCAAAGTAAGCAAGTAAATAAATAAAATAAATGGTTGAGAGGATTGTTTTATTTTATAATGTGGTAATCTTATGGTATTATGGTAGTTTAAATGGGAGAAAAGAGTTTTTTGAGAAAATAATTACAATAAGGAGTTAGGGTTTATGGTTGTTGTCCTCTTGCATGCATGCATCTCGAGGTTTCTTCTTCTCCATCCCTCCCTACCCACGATAGAGCAGTTGTCGGTTCTCCTTCTTCTTGCTGATCTGAATCGACTGGGTTGTAGTCGTTACACAGGCCGTTCGAATGCTGGAGCTCCAGTCGCCGCCGCACGATACGTTCGCCTGCAGGGTTGGTCGCGTCGCTGACCTACAAGCCGAAAACCTAACCTCGCCATCGAGCTGTTTCTATGGTCGTTGTTCGTAAGGTCTCACCTGGCAGCTTCCATCGATCGTGTCGTCGATCGAGTTTGAAGCCGCCACAACTCCACATCGGATCTGCCTGCAAGTCGAGGTCACCGTTGCTGCCATCGTCGAGCCGCATGCTGGAGTCGGCGCTGTCGTTCTGAACAGAGTTGAAAAAGAAGCGTCGGTTCAGTTTTAATTCATCTTGGTCTGACTGATTCACTATGTTTCCATTCAGTTCTCATTGAATTTCGACCGGTTCTAGATAGATCGACAAGAGGGGAATCCGAAAACATAGTCCACGCCTCAAGACGCGCCGCCGCTCACCGACGTTGACTAATCTGATTCGTTTCGATCCCCCGAGTCCGTTTTAATCCCTCGTTAGTGGTAATTCGATCTAGTTATCGTTGAATTCAAATATAAGATTAATTTTGTGTATGAACTAATTTGGGACTTATGAACTTGATTTTAGGGGCCCATTCATTGGGTCGGTTCGAGAGTGGCGTTGAGGTAAGAACAGAATTTATGAGGTCTCGGAGCTAGGGCTAAGGTAAAGGACCTTGTGCCAAATTTTTCTAAAATGAGATAAAAGAATAAAAAATAAAATTATTATTTTATTTCAGAAGTGTTTCATTATTTACTTTGTGAAATCGATTATGTTTTAAAGAATTATTTCAGTGCGTTATGAAAGTTATGCTATGAAAGTTAGTTATTACTTGCTCATGATATGTGCATTATAGTCATGATAGATAATGGGACCTCATGCATTGTATGCATGTCATGAAATGATAGTAAAGGAAATTTGTAGCAATTGGTCTCCGGAGGTTTTTATGCATGGTCAAACATGCATTAGAGACCCTATGGGTCAGCTTATAGGGGTCTGTGAGGGACTCAACGCTTATATGGGTCTGTGAGGGACTCAAACTATAGGGGTCTGTGAGGGACTCAAAATGAAAGAACTCCGGATGACCAATTGACCACTTAAGCCAAAGGAAAGTCATGTAATTTAGTTATGATCTATTATGAGAAAATTTTAGGTCCCGCATATGAAAGTTTTATGGAAAGTTTAAAAGTCATGATTGTATGTGTATGCATGTCCCAAACCTCGGTAACGAGGTCACTTACTGGGTATTATTTTCATAATACTCACCCTTTTGTTTTTAAAATATTTTTAGGTAAAGGCAAGGGCATACAAGGCGAGTGATGGGATGCATTACGAAGGCCATGGGGAACCAGTCATGTTTTCCACATTTATTTTGAATTAGTAGTCATTTCAATTGATTTTGTTTTCCGCTTAAGTAGTCTAGAGATTTAAAACTGGGGCCAAACACTAATTACACGTTATTTAAATGTTTTGATGTATTTTGGGATCCCCTAAAACTAGTTTTGATTTGTGATTTGAATACTTTATTCATGTTATATTTATATGGCCTAAAACTGCATGCATGAGTAGTAATGCCCCTAGGAAATGAGTTCGAGAAAAGTAGGGGTGTTACATGCTTGCATATGATGCTAAAAAATATCCAATTGGCTACTTACCTTTCTTTTTAAACAACTAATCACTAGAAGATCTGTCGTCGGAAAATGCTTACTCAAGCTCGCCAGAAGAAGATCGTCGAAAACATACCCCAAAATGTTGCGAACTGACCTCACTCGACCCTTTGATTACATTCGAGTCGCTTTTCGAGAATATAGATTCAATATCAAGACCAAAGGGATGAGGGCAATTGTTGATTAGTCAGAGAAAAATAAATCTTTGATGTTCACTCACAATCTTAGAGAAAGGAGGAGAGAGATGAAACAACCTTGCAAGAGTTTAACTTTAAAACGTCATGGTCAGCAAACCAGTCACCAGCCCAATCAATAGTTGAATATGAAGATAATTTTTACTCAAAATTTCAAGAGCAAAGATAAATACTTATACATATTATAAGAACTGACTTCTAGTTGATTCTAATAAAGTTTCCTTGATGTTGTACTTTTCTTGCTACTAAAAAAATTTATCCATTGAGTTCTATCAGTTTTTCTAGTTAAACACAACAAATAAGATCTTGGAAGAGGAAAATTGAAATGTTCGTGATTTTGAACTTATTTTTTCTTTGTGTCTCCTTAACTGAGAAAATGATTGTTGAACATATATATTCTTTTCATGAAAAGTCTTAATTGAGATAAATATATTTCCACCATTCATATCAGGTTTTAAAAGACTTCATTTTTTCCTTTCTTTTTCATTCATTTCTATCTAATTTGTTTTCTACATTGATTGCATAGTCACTCACTTTTATGATATCAAGCAAAACCCATAAAGTAAAAAATTAAGAAACTAAAATATTCTCCCATAAAAAGGAAAAAAAAAATAAATAAAGATTGATTCACCAAGCAATCAAACCCTTTATAGTTCTTTGTTCCAAAACTATACAAATTTTTCAGACTAGGAGATAATTTTTATTTCTTTATATCCATCTCATTCAATCAAAATTAATCTTTTTCTTCATAAAAAAGCTAAAAAATAAAGTAAACATGGTCATCACAGATAATCCTAATACAAGGTAAGCATCACAATTTCTAGTCGCTTCCATCGCCTTAGTCGTTCTATCATTTGGGACATTATCACCGAAGAATACAACCTTCAAATTAATTGGGAAAATGATGAACACAAAACATTAATTAGCAAGTAATTGAATGATATGGATATACCATTATAAAAATAAAATTTTCATTCAAGAGGAAAGAAAACGAGGTGAAGAATAAATATTATGCACAAGGTTTACTAAACAAAGTGATATTGTTCAAATATACACACTAAAATAAGCAAGCGAATAATGTATTATCTTAAAGTTATTAAGAGGCATAAAAAGAGAATAGATATTTCTCGATGAAACAATAATCATTGAACATTGACAAATGAGAAATATTTGTCACGTCAAAACACTGTAACCAGGCCATAAACGCACAATCAGTTGTAACCAATCCTACTCCCCAAATTTTTCATCAATTTCAATATCACCATCTGGCCTTTGATTCATACTAATGCTTTTATTTGATCCTGCGCCTACAACATCCAAATTTTCAACTGCTTCTGCCCATTGTAGCAAAATGCATTTGCTGAAATCTCAACTAGAAGTCAATCGTAATCCAAAAAAAATTTACCACTAATTAAAAAAAATGATATAAAAGAGAAAGTGAGGGACCAGATTCACTCATTAAACACAAAGTTTTCAAAATAAATAAAGTGAAAAGTAACAACCTTTGGCGTCAATCATCAATAAAAAAGTATACTTGTGTGAGTTTGGGATGAATTTCTAGAAATTTTTTTTTGACTAAAGCACTTCTCTTACGAGCACTTTTGGAAGAAGCATGAATTGAGTGCTTTTCTTACATCAATTTGAAGTGATTTTTAAGTACTACTAGAATTTTTAAAATTACATTTTACTATAATAACCAAACACTATATATAAAAACTTTGAAAAGTACTATTAGTGGGATAAAAGCACTTCTCCTCATCACAAAAGTTTCCCCAATCTCACCCTCATGGTTCAAGTCAAACTTCTCCCTACATCTATTTTCAGAATATCTAAAAAATATTAGCAAACATTCATTTCTATACTTGTGGGTTGAATTCGAAATAAAAGTAAATCAAATGTCATTAACATTGAGTTTTATGCCCTAAAACTCGTAGTTTGTAATTTTGTTCAATTTATTTCAATAAAATATTATTGGTTTTGTTATTTATATATATTGTCTTATATTAACCCTAAATCTAATAAACGAGCATCCTAGGTTGTTATATGTAGAAGACATATGAGGATCATGGTTCGAGAAACAGTCTAAAGAGTCTATAGTATAGGGATGTGGTTGGGTACCTTATCCTGGTGACACTATGGATATGGTCTACTTTGTAAATGATACAAACACGGTGATCCAACGTGTTCGTGTAGACGACATGTGAGTGGAGATATCCTATTAGCTGAATTAACCATGATCTTATAAGCATGCATGAACTCTAGGTAATTAAAATGTTTAATACACCTAAACATTAAGTTATAAAAGTTATAATAGGCATAGACTTAGATAGATTCGTTTAGCCAGAATTCACCAAAGTTGAAACTTACCCCTAATTCCTTAGGATACTTTAAAGGGAGAAAACAAGATGTTCACATCACATTTTAGCTTCTACGTCCTCAAGAGTTCACATTGTGAGTTCCATGCTCGGTGTCGTGGCGTCAATAGGGTGTCCCCCTACGGATGGTGTTTGCATGGTTCAATACCAAGGTGAATGAGTGAAGTGTCTATAGTAAATGGGAGAAGCACGTGTATCCTACGGTCTCCTTCATTAGGTCGCACCATGAGATTTCTATATTCCATCTGCGTGTTGCCCTAAGAGCAACCACCCCTACGGAGGGTCTGACCATAGGGATCGGAACATCGCGAACTCCAAAAATGGATAGCGCCCTTAGATTGTTTGTCAACAGTTGTCTTTCCTAACGGTGGCCTGTTGGCTTGGGCCTACTGGATCTGAAAATGAGAGGGTTACATTTTCAAGATCAGTTAAGTTAGTTAACGATTCCTTGACCAAAGGATCGTTGGGACATGAGATGTTCTGGGAATGATAGTTAGCTGAGATTGTCTCAATTCAGGGGAGAAACTCCTGTTTGCAAGGGATTGTCCTTTGACTAGTATGGGTTAGAGTGGCCTCAAACGTCGACTCAATAAGTGACTAATATGCAGTACCATGTGCTTGATGGAAAAATCAATACGATGTTTATCTACATTCCTAGTGATGCACTTGTCGTATGTGGGACTTGTTAAAAATATCATGTTCTCATGCATGTGTTGTATTAACAAAGAAGCACTTATCTGTCAGGGACTATGTTTCACCATTCTATTTAAACACAACTTTATGTGCAACATATCATGGAATAATTCATCCATTAGGCAATTAAGCAAGTTGGGGCATTTCTGAAGACGTTAAGAGAATAAAAGTGTTCCCACAAAATGTCAAGTATTCTGCTGGTAGATTGAAGAAGTTAAGAACTCCTTCAGAAATGGAATTTAAGAAGCGAGTCAAATGTGGTTGTTGTGGAAGGATTGACCATAATAGTAAAACTTGCAAATTTTCTCTTACTCAGTAGACTTTTTATTGATATGTTAGTTCAAATTTCCAATTTTATATCAAACACATTTTCTTTTTGGATGAAGACATTGTTGAACCTTATAGTTGTTATTATGATATATTACCCATTTTGAATCCCCAAAACCACTAATGTTGTTACATGAGATAAGTTTTTATTCATCTTCAGATAATATTACTACAAATATCATTTACGCTCACACTTTATATATCCCTAGTTGATCACAATTTATAACATGATTATATACAACATGATAATAAAATATGTACATGGACTACTTAATAATTTATAATTTATAAATATATATTATAAGAATGATATGATATATATACCATTTTACAAAAAGACACGGATTATTGTATATCAGAGTTGTCCAACTTTTAACTATCGCATTCCAAACTATATATACACAGTTTATAAAATATATATCTAAATGGAAATATGGAAAACAAAAAAAAAAAACTTGAATGTTGTGAGAACAACTTGAATGTTGGTGCATTTTCTTCTTTTCTTCTACTGATCCGAACCTTGAAGTAAACAGTGATCTCACAATCTTAGATGACGTTGTAACTCTATGTTCTTATATACTTCTATTTTCTTTTCGCATGAAGACATTATTAAACCTTTTAGTATATATGATATATTCCCCGTTTCAACGAAAATACTTTATATCTTTACATCATACCTAATGGAATAAAATTTAACACACTTTATCAGACTAACATATTATATATATGGATTCGTTAGTATTATATATTATACAAGAATGTATATAACATATGTACCCTTAGTAATCCATAACAATTGATTTAACTATTGAACTGTTTATCATTTAATATACATATGATAAATTGCATATTATCAATTTTTTAAATATATACCCATGTTCACACATGATAGATAATGTCCTTCCATTCATGATATCCATCATATAGAAAACCATACATATCTTCCATTTAGGATGTCCATCATACTAGGAATAATGTCCTTCATATACAGTTTATATCTTATATATATAGATTGGCACATGAGTTACATTCTGGTCTTTTCCACCACAATCCACCATTATATGCTTAATACACAACCAACTTAGCTAATGCTAACCATTTTTCAATACATATCGCTCATGCACGTATCCAATACATAATTCCAGATGCAATAAACAACCAAATTATATAACGTATAATGTACCAAGAAGTCATACAAACAAAAAAATATTCTATCTACTTCAACTCCTAAAAAGTTTTTCCACACCATTTCATAGTTATTAACATATAGGAAACCATGTCTACTTTAATCCTTAAAAATTCTTATCACCGATACAAAAAAATAAACGTATCATCATAATTGTGATAACAAATTGAATGTCAGTGCATTGTACTCTTGGGTACTCAATGTCTTCTCTTTCTTTTTCTCTTCTGTTGATCCGAACTTTGAAGTAAATGGTGATCTCAAGATCTTGGAAGGCATTTGTACTCTACGACCATAGCGCTTCAAAGCTTCACCAACTACCACTTTGTAACGACTCTGAACTTCAGGTACCTTTTATTTCTATTGTTTTGGGGTTAAGTTATTTGAAATTTTGTCAAGTGAGCTTTGGAATTTTCATGATTTAAAAGTTTGTTTTGGTACAACCTGAGGAAATAAGCATTTGGAGGTTAATTAATTGAATTCAGGGGCATGTTTGTGGTTTGGAGGAAGTTGGAGGGTATTCTAGTAAATTAAAAGGGATTAGGGTTAGATAAAGACACTTTTGTCTTTTAGGGGGCACAAAAACCAAGGAGTTTCTTCTTCCTCTCAAACCTCTCCTTCACGAGCAGCAACCTGAGTTTTCGACCAGCCACTGCCAGGCACGCCGCCACGTTGTGTCTCTTTCACTCGTCGTTAAGCCAACTGAAGCCTTCGCATTGTCGTCGTTCAACACGCGTCCCGCGTTGAACCACCGAAAGAAGACGCCCAATTGCTACCCCAAAACCCGGTCGCTGCAGACGAAGCCAACTGCCAGCCGCACGCGATCTGTGAAGCTTCACCGGAACCCAACCGTTCAACTCAAACCATCAGCTTTGTAGATCTGGCCTCTACGCTCCGAGAGGCGCCACCGCTCGCTGGAGTTAGTCTGATTCGACCAGTTTCGAAGCATCTATTTGTTGTAATTTAGCCTAACTATGATTGGATTAAAAATAAGTTTATGATTATGCGACTTAATTAAGGAATTGATGAATTTGATTTAGGGGATTCGAGTAGCAAGCACAATTCTGAGGAGCTTTGAGTTAAGAGCGAAACTTTGGGAGCTTCAAGCTAAGCTAAGGTAGGGGATTTTCTACAAATTATTTTAAAAAGGGAAGTAAATATGCTTTCGAAAGATTTAGTTTAAAAAGAACGAATTCCCAAGATCTATCCTAAAGACAGAATTTAGAAAAGTATTTCACTCTGTAATTTGATTTAAATCCAAAAGATTTAAGGGTTTGAGAGGGCCCGAACAGAAATGATTTCAAAGTATTTGTAATGAATTTTTATACAGTCATGTATAGTTATGTATTCTGAGATTTTTCATGTCTGCCATTGTGTTAGATATATACGTATTTTAATTGCAAACGTATTTACGGTTTATGATTGAAAGTCATGCTATGATTTATGATTTATAAGATTGTTGCATCATTATGAATGCATATGTATATCTGATTGGAGAATGGGACCTCATGCATATTGTATGTATATGAACATGCTATGTAGGTTGTGGCAATTGGTCTTCTGAGGATTTATGCATAGTCAAACATGCATCAGAGACCCTATGGGTTAAACTTATAGGAGTCTGGGAGGGACTCAAACTTATAGGGGTATCTGAGGGACTCAAAACTTATAGGGGTCTGTGAGGGACTCAAATCTTATAGGGTGCATGTGAGGACTCAAAACCTATATCGGGTCCTGCATGAGGACTCAACATGAAAAGACTCAGGTAGACTCAATCGACCACATATAGCCGAAGAGAAAAGTCATGATTTTATGAAATGAAGTTTTAGGTCCCACTACAAAAAGTTTTATGATTTTAAAAAGTCACGATTAACAATCATATTTAAAAGTCATGTTGCATGTGCTTGCATTTCCCGACCCGCACTTACTGGGTATTATTATAGTATTCACCCCTTTACCTTTGTTTTGCTTTCTCCGTTTTTAAAATGCTTTCAGGTA
The DNA here is from genome assembly GCA_036507285.1 of Trichosanthes cucumerina. NCBI lineage: Eukaryota > Viridiplantae > Streptophyta > Magnoliopsida > Cucurbitales > Cucurbitaceae > Trichosanthes > Trichosanthes cucumerina. Next base: position 98,061,441 of record CM071835.1, on the reverse strand, counting down.
AAGGCGAGGGCATACCAGGTGAGTGGCAGGGATGCACTACAGAAACCATGGGAAACAAGTCATAGTTTTCCGCACACATGTTTTAGAAAGTAATTTTAAGAGATTATCGTTTTCCGCTTATGTATTACAGAGATTTGAAACCAGAGGCCGCACTTATTTATGTATTTTAAATGTTTTATATTTTTATGGGATCCCAAATTAAAGTGAATTTAATTATCATGTTTTATCCATTTAAAGTCATTTAGGGTCTCAAATGCATGCATGATAGTAATGACCCTTAGAAAGAGAGTCTATAAAAGTAGGGTCGTTACAATTGGTATCAGAGCCCAAGGTTTGGGTTCTGTAGACTTGCTTACATCGTAAGCACTAGTATCCCATGGCTAAGTAGCAACTCCCAGTCATCACCAGGTATGCCTTTGAAATAAAGTTTGTTTCGTTTATGAAAAGAAAATTATGGATTTTTTATATGTAAAGTTATATGTATATGAGATTTGAGCATAATGTGTTTTTTTTAAGCTATGAAAGAATGAAAATATGTGATTCTGACTCAGTGTTTATAGAAAGAGAATGTATATACGTGAAACTGAACGTATATATGTTGTGAAAGTGACATGTTTCTACGTCGAGGGAAAAAAATGTATGTGATTCCCACTGTTAGTGGTGGAAAAGAAAAAGCAGAGTTAAAAAGGTTGATACCAAAAGGAAGTTTTGTAAACTTGAGGCACTTGTGTGTTATTAAAAAGGGTGGACTTAGATAAAAGGAGGGAAGAGTAAGTCTTAAGAGGTGAAAACAGTCGAAAGGTCACTACGGAGTTAAGTTCCCAAGTAAACTTTGAAAGGTGAGCTTGATGTATTTTGTTAAGCTTAGAAAAAAAAATGAATGTGTGACCTTAGGTGTTTGCTGAAAGAAAGGAAATGTCTGAGTTAAGAATGTTAAGGCCTAAGGGAAGCTTTGTCAAGATGAGACGCTTACTTGCACGTTATTAAAAGAGTTAGTTTGGACAAATGAGAGGAAGAGTAGATCTTACGAGGTGAAAGTCTTTCAAGAAACATTATGCAACTATGTTCCTTAAGTAAAACCTTGAGAGATTAATGCTGTGAGTTCTCGAAAAGTTGGAAGTCTGTTGTGCTAAGTAAAGTATCAGTGTTCTATCAGTGTTCTAAGTCGGAATGTTAAGGTTTCATGACAAAAGAGATGAGAAAGTTATGAGATGTAGTAGATGCTATTCCAAAGTACCCAACCCTATTGGTATTAAGAAAATTTCATCACATTCAAGTGAACACTTGGACAAGATAGTAAGGAGTTGAAAAGTAAAGAGAAAAAAAAAAAAGATTTTAAAAGACTAAGGTTTGTTTTCAGAGGGTCACTTGATGACCTAGGAGATGGAAAAGTTTTGAGGTGTAGTGTATGCTCCTATGAAGTGCTTAACCTTTAAAGGGATAAAGTAGAGTTATTTTGCCTTCGAGCGAACACATGAACTTAGTAATTAAAGAGTTAAAAGGTAAGGAAAAGAAGAGTTATCAAAGATGGAAGTTGTTTTCAAAAGGGATATTTGATATTGAAGTTGTCTTTTAGGATGAGACATTTAAAGAGGTAATGTGTATGATTACTATGTCATGCCAGAAGAAGAGAAAAGTTAAAATAGAGTATGAATTGTATTACGAAGAACCCTCCTTAAAAGTTTCTTTCTATTTGATACATGATAAAGGATACTAGAGTAGGTAGGAAAGAAGAGCTTGAGGTTTAAACGGAAAATAAATGTGGTTTTGAATTCGAAGTTGATTTTTCAAGTTACCTCGAAACACTTGGATCTGAGCCATGACGAGTAATGTGAATAGAGACAACTAAGATATTAATGAGGATGAGTTTTGTGTGAAGTTTTAAAAGATGGCACCATGAAGTATATGACCTTACTAGAGACGAGCATGTGGAGGGAAAGTAAAGCCAGAATTTTAGTTAAGTGTAAGATGTTTAAATACTTAAACTTCAGACACTTAAGTGGTTTGACTATGGCGGGGTCGGTTGTGTGAACAAACCCTTTTGGATTTGGTTTGAGGAGCTTCACCACAAATTTCATTCTTATATTATGGTTGGAAGAAATCATTTGAGACTTTAACCTTGAACTGCCTAACAAGGTTGCCAACTTTATCATTAGTGAAGTCACATCTCCTGGAAAGGAGATCTGGTTATGGAACCGATAATCAAACGAACGCTTGAGTCATGCCTTGAAGTAAATGCTAGTAGCTCATTCGATAAACCTTAAAAAGGAATTTTGAGGTTTAACCAAAAAGGAATCAGTTTGGTAAAGCATTTCACTCTAGAATCGCAAGACAGAAGAGACTACTTGGGGGCAAGAGAAGAAAAAAAAAATGAGCTAAATATTCTGAGCTATTTCAGGATTTGGATTTGGAACTTTCAAGATTTGGAATCCGAGTCAAGAATATCAGTTATTTAGACCTTATTAGAAAGGCCCAATAGAGAGGAGAGAGCTCAAGTTAAAGTTATGAGACCGTTGGATAATAGGTATACGCTAGTGTGAGTCACTTGAGAAACAACTAGTGCTCATTTTCACATAAGGACCGAAGGACTCTTCAGAATCGAGAGTGGAGGTGTGCAAGGAGGTATTAGAATTATTACAAGATTGGAAACTTTCGAGGACGAAAGTTCTTAAGGAGGGAAGATTGTAACGACCCTGAACTTCAGGTACCTTTTATTTTTATTGTTTTGGGGTTAAGCTATTTGAAATTTTGTCAAGTGAGCTTTGGAATTTTCATGATTTAAAAGTTTGTTTTAGTACAACCTAAGGAAATAAGTATCTGGAGGTTAATTAATTAAATTCAAGGGCATGTTTGTGGTTTGGAGGAAGTTGGAGGGTATTCTAGTAAATTAAAAGGGATTAGAGTTACATAAAGACACTTTTGTCTTTTAGGGGGCACAAAAACCAAGGAGTTTCTTCTTCCTCTCAAACCTCTCCTTCACGAGCAACAACCTAAGTTTTCGACCAGCCACCGCCAGGCACGGCGCCACGTTGTGTCACTTTCACTCGCTGTTAAGCCAACCGAGGCCTTCACATTGCCGTCGTTGAACACGCATCCCGCGTTGAACCACCGAAAGAAGACGCCCAACTGCTACCCCAAAACCCAGCCACTTTACACGAAGCCGACTGTTAGCCGCACGCGATCTGTGAAGCTTCGCTGGAACCCATTCGTTCAACTCAAACCATCAGCTTCACGTCACCCTCTGTCAGCCGCACGTCGATTGAAAGGAGCCGACTTCAGACAGTCAGATCTGCAGCGCTTCTAGCCTAAGTCGCGATGAGGCTACCGTCGAACACTGAAGCTGTCGGAGGTTGGGTTTAGCAGATCTCTAGCCACCGGTTCGAAAATTTGTTCGAGTTTTTTATGGATATTTTGGTTGGTTTTGGTTGAGTTAGGATCGATTCCAGATAGATCGACTCACGAGCTTTGTAGATTTGGCATCTACGCTCCGAGAGGCGCCACCACATGCCCCCGCCGGCCACTGCTCGCTGGAGTTAGTCCGATTCGACCAATTTCGTTTCCCAAGTCCTTTTTAAGCATTCGTTTGTGGTAATTTAGCCTAACTATGATTGGATTAAAAAATAAGTTTATGATTATGCGATTTAATTAAGGAATTGATGAATTTGATTTAGGGGATTCTTGTAGCAAGCACGATTCTGAGGAGCCTTTAGTTAAGAGCGAAACTTTAGGAGCTTCAAGCTAAGCTAAGGTAAGGGATTTTCTACAAATTATTTTAAAAAGGGAAGTAAATATGCTTTCGAAAGATTTAGTTTAAAAAGAACAAATTCCCAAGATCTATCCTAAAGACAGAATTTAGAAAAGTATTTCACTCTGTAATTTGACTTGAATCCAAAAGATTTAAGGGTTTGAGAGGGCCCGAACAAAAATGATTTCAAAGTATTTGAAATGAATTTTGATATAGTCATGTATAGTTATGTATTCTGAGATTTTTCAAGTCTGCCATTGTGCTAGATATATACGTATTTTAATTGCAAACGTATTTATGGTTTATGATTGAAAGTCATGCTATGATTTATGATTTATAAGATTGTTGTATCATTATGAATGCATATGTGTATCTGATTGGAGAATGGGACCTCATGCATATTGTATGTATATGAATATGTTATGTAGGTTGTGGCAATTGGTCTTCTGAGGATCTATGCATGGTTAAACTTGCATCAGAGACCCTATGGGTCAAACTTATAGGAGTCTGGGAGGGACTCAAACTTATAGGGGTCTGTGAGGGACTCAAAACTTATAGGGGTCTGTGAGAGACTCAAATCTTATAGGGGTCTGTGAGGGACTCAAAACCTATCGGGGTGTGTGAGGGACTCAACATGAAAAGACTCAGGTAGACTCAATTGACCACGTATAGCCGAAGAGAAAGGTCATGATTTTATGAAAGGAAGTTTTAGGTCCCACTACAGAAAGTTTTATGATTTTAAAAAGTCACGATTAACAATCATGTTTAAAAGTCATGTTGCATGTATTTGCATTTTTCGACCCCCACTTACTGGGTATTATTATAATACTCACCCCTTTACCTTTTTTTGTTTTCTCCATTTTTAAAATGCTTTCAGGTAAAGGCGAGGGCATACCAGGTGAATGACAGGGATGAACTACAGAAGCCATGGGAACCAAGTCATAGTTTTCCGCACACATTTTTTAGAAAGTAATTTTAAAAGATTGTCGTTTTCCACTTATGTATTACAAAGATTTGAAACCAGAGGCCACACTTATTTATGTATTTTAAATGTTTTTTATTTTTATGGGATCCCAAATTGAAGTGAATTTAATTATCAAGTTTTATCCATTTAAAGTCATTTAGGGCCTCAAATGCATGCATGATAGTAATGACCCTTAGAAAAAGAGTGTAAAAGTAGGGTCGTTACACACTTCTTTTGACTTCGTAAAATACTTTCTCCCCTTCGCAAATGGTCTTTCCTCTTTAAGCTGCAAAGATTTGATCGATATATTGATTTCAAATTTAATAGAAGGACAAATCACATTTATACCTTATATATCACAATATCACTCACCACATCAATATATATTCTATTCGGATAGTATTCTTCTTCATCATCCTTCATTTCAAAAAAAAAATCACAAACCATTACCTTATAAACTTCATTCCCAATCTTGTTGACTTCATTCAAAAAGTTGTTGCATACATGTATGACATCTAGTAGACTCAACGAATGAGATTATGCATCCCTTATCAACCATACAACATGTTAATACGATGTTATGGTAGTTCATATATAATGAAACATAGAATAAAACCTACCTTTTGTTAAAATTAATCTAGACTTATATTCAAATACATGAATTACATTTAATTACATACATGAATAGTTCAGATTCAAGGAATAATTATCCACCTGAATTACTAGTTACATTGATGAATGTTTATGTATTGTTGAAGACTCACATGTATTGGTATTTATTGTTGATGTCTTTTGATGTACTTTTGCTATTATAAAAATATATGTAAGAATTCTCATTTGTAAGCAAGAAAAGAAAAGAAAAAGAAAGTTAAATTCAAGTTCTTGTTTCTCCTAAATTGTGTGCGTAAGATAACAATCTTCTTCTCTTGTCTCTTTATTTGAATTGTGAGGGTCTACTACGTTTCCAACAAGTGGTATCAGAGCTCAAGATCAGAGATGTCATCAAGTGGTAACATGTTGCAACCCCAACTTTCCAAATTCAATGGGAAGAATTTTAGTCAATGGAATATTCAAATGAAAGTGTTATATGGCTCATAAAATTTGTGGAAAATTGTTGAAAGATGATACAATGAAGTTGAAAATCAAGACGAACTCATAAATGAACAACTTGTTGAGTTGAGAGAAATCGTAAGAGAGACGAGAAAGCTTTATTCTTTATTTATCAAGTTGTAGATGAAGGAATCTTTGAAAGAATTTCAACAACTACTTCCACAAAGGCAGCTTGGGATATTTTACAATCCACTTATCAAGGAGAGGATAGGGTAAAAATGGTAAGATTACAAGCCCTCAGATCTGAATTTGATTCCATAAAAATGAAAGAGACAAGCGTTGAAGATTTTTTTTTAATCGTATTCTTGCTATTGTCAACAATTTGAGATCAAATGGAGAAGAAATTGGTGATCAAATAATTTTTGAAAAGATTCTTAGAAGTATGCAAACAAAGTTTGAGCATATTGTTGTTGCAATTGAAGAATCAAAAGACTTATCTACATTGTCTATAAATAGCTTGATGGGATCCCTTCAATCCCATGAGCTTAGATTAAAACAACATGACGTTACTCCTCATGAGGAAACATTTCAGACGCAAACTTCATTCAGATGTGATTCTCGTGGAAGACGTGGTGAACATGGCAGACGAGGAGAATGAAGAAACTATGGTAATAGAAATGGTATGAATTCTGAAAATCAACAAGAAAGCTCTTCTTCATCTCGAGGAAGCATGGAGTGAAAGTAAGCCTTCAGTTGAACATTTTCGAGCTTTTGGTTGTGTTTCTCATGTCATGTGCCTGACAGTACAAGAAGCAAGTTAGATGATAAAAGCATCAGTTGTGTTTTGCTTGGGGTTAGTGAAGAGTCTAAGGACTATAGACTTTATAATCCAATTTCTCAAAGGTTTATAATTAGTAGAGATGTTGTATTCGAGGAAGACAAGTGTTGGGAATGGGATAAAAAGTATGAAACTGAAACTACATGCGATTTAGAATGGGATGATTGTTCAGGTGAGGAGCCAACATTGGAGCAGAATAGAGATGGAACAACCTCTGATATTGATGATGAAGAAAATCACAATTCTAATTCATCAGTTGAAGAAGGTTATACTAACTTAAACGAAGAAATAAGTATAGTGTTGCCAGTATGGATGAGAGATAATGTGACAGGGGAGGGACTTTCTGATAGTGATGAGGAAACTCATTTTCTTTTGTTTGCAACAACAAATCCTATTCGTTTTGAGGATGCTGTGAAAATTGAGAAATGGACATGCCATGGATGTTTAAATGGAGGCGATATAGAAGAATCGTACATGGAAATTAGAGGAATTGCCTGCGGGTCGAAGAAAGTTGGAGTGAAGTGGATTTATATGATTAAGTTTGATGAAAATGGAGAAGTAAGTAAGTACAAGGTCAGACTTGTAGTGAAGGGGTATGCTCAAGAACATGGAATAGATTAGAATAAGGTTTTTGCACTTGTGGCCCGCATGGAGACAATTTGTTTGGTCCTTGCACTCGCAGCTCAAAAATCATGGATTGTTTATCAACTAGATGTAAAGTCTGCATTTTTACATGGTGAGTTGAAAGAGAATGTCTTTGTAGAGCAACCTTCTGGATATGTGAAAAAGAGGGATGAGCAAAAAGTCTACAAGTTGAAAAAGGCACTTTACGGATTGAAGCAAGCACCGCGTGCATGGTATAGGCATATAGAAGCTTATTTTATGAAGGAAAGTTTTAAGAAGTGTGATTATGAGAACACCATATTTATAAAATCTGATGAAGAAGGTATGATATGTTGATTGAAAGTTTGTATGTTGATGATCTTATTTTTACTGGAAATAATAAGTTAATGATTGCAAATTTTAAAAACTCCATGAAGCATGAGTTTGATATGACTGATCTAGGAAAAATGAGATATTTTCTTGGTCTTGAAGTGTTGAAAAAGTTGGATGGGATCTTTATAACTAAAAAAAATATGCTACAGAAATTCTACGAAGGTTTGGGATGGACAATAGCAATTTTGTGCACAATCCAATTGTTCCTGGTGTTAAGCTTACGAAGAATGGAAGTGGAGCTAAAGTGGATAAAACCCATTACAAGAAAGTTGTGGGTAGTTTGATGGACTGCAACCCGTCCAGATATGATGTTTGTGGTGAACTTAATCAGTAGATATATGGAAAATCCCATAGAGTTACATTTGCAAGTTGCAAAACAAGTGTTAAGGTACTTGAAAGGAACAATTGGGTTTGGAATCTTCTACCAGAAAGGAAGAGATGATGACTTCAAGTTTATTCGGATAGCGATTATGCTAATGGCTTGAAAGATAGGAAGGGCACCTCAAGTTATGTTTTTTTACTGTGCTCAGGAGCCATTTTCGTGGTCATAATAAAAACAACCTGTAGTGAGTTTATCCACTACTGAAGCAAAATTTATTTTTGCAGCTTCATGTGCCTGTCAAGTTGTATGGTTAAAAAGGGTACTTGGAAACTTGGGGCAAAATCAAGATAAGTCCACACTCATTCACTGTGATAACAGTTCAACCATGAAGCTTACAAAAAATCCAGTGATGCATGGTCGAAGTAAGCATATTGATGTTTGTTTTCATTTCCTTCGTGATCTCACCCAGATTGATATGGTAGAATTAGTTCACTACAGTACTAAAGAACAACTAGCTGATATCATGACTAAACCCCTTAAATTAGATATTTTCTTGAAGTTACGTCGATTGTTGGGAGTTTGTGCACAAAGTGATGTAAACTAAATGTTTAACATTTGGTTTAAGGGAGGATATGTTAGAAAGTTTTTTTTAGCATTTTTCAATTAGTTTGTTTTCGATAATCTCCTACTTCTTAGAGATTCTCTTAGTGTTTGAAGTAGTCAAAAGTTTGTTACTCTTTTACTGCATTTCCCTATTTTTTCTGTTTGGCAAGGCTATTAATAAGCCAGTTTTTCACATTCAATATATAGAGAATTTTTATCTTTCCTTTACTGTGACTTAGCTTTAACAATTATTAATTATTTATAAACATATTATAAATTTTTTAGACTTACTATTTTATAATATAATATTATATAATTTATAATGTATTATATTATATATTTCAATTCAAAAAAATTATATTTATTACAATTCTTATCTTTGTTTAATATACTTTTGCATTTTAAATTTTCAAATTAAAAATCGGGATACAATTAAAACATAAAAATATTATATTTATAATTTCTACTATTTGGATCACATAATCTAAAAATAGTCTTCGAAAACACATTTGTCAAATACATATTTGAATTCGAAAACATAAAACAGAATAAAAAATTGTCTACCAAAATAGGCTCTTAATTGCTCCCCACTCCCCCAACTTCTTGTTTGGATCTCACAAACTTATTAATTCATATCTCAGCTTCTTATTGTGTCCCCACAACTTTCCTATTTTTTTCACCTCAATTCTACCTCTCTCTTCCCTCCTCTACTTTCTATCTCAATTTTTTTTACATAACCGTTTTTAATTTCTTAATTTAAAAATTCTATAATTTTATATAAATTTTCTCATCCTGATTACTAATTACTAATTAAATATAAATAAATACTAAAAATATATTTTTATGTTTATCCTATAATTTACTAAATTGTTAATAAAAATATTTTTTTATTCTATAATTTTATTTTTTAAAAATATCAATTGTGTAAAAATGTTTTAGATATGATATTATGATCTAAGTAGAAATATTTAATGTAAATTAGAGTTCTACATAATAATTTTTTTCATTGATAAAAATCTCCCTATCTCACTTCCTTCACATATCATCTACAATTTTTTTATGTTTAAACAAAAATTACTTATAACAAATAAAAATCCTATCTTTTTTTAGCTTATTCTTTATTAATAGATAAAAATACATATAATTTTATTATTTGAAGATAAAAAAAACTTATTTTAAACTAACATGTATAAGATTTTAAGAAATTATTATTTAAAAAGGCTAACGTATAAAAAAAATTAATTTTCAAATTAATTATATTTAAAGTAAAAAGAAAAATGATTTCTTGGTGTTAAAAATGTTTATTTATTTTAAACATAGTTATTTTAAAACAACATAAATACTTGATATTTTTATTTTTAACTAAGTTATTTTAAAATTTCAAAGAATATATTATTTCCAAACTAATAAAATACTAGATAATCCATTACATTGGTTAGTTAGAAAAATAAAATCTTAAATTGTAAAAAAAAAAATTATTAAGCTTGAAATAAAAATTTTAAATTAAAATAATAAAACGGACAAAAACAAGCTTTTATTACACTTATAAAATATTCATAAAATAATAGAATTTAAAATCTCAATTTTAGGATCGATAGAAACACATTTATATTATTTATAGAATTGACTGAATAAAAACATAGGATTGAAATCTTTCTGAATCACATGTAATATTCAAAAAAGTATTATAAGACTTTATTCAAAATTCTTTTTTATTTTGTAAAGAATTTTTAAAATATACATATATTAATAGATGCAAAAAATCTCAATCTTAAAATTCATGGGAATAAATCATTAATAATAAATGTTGTTGCCAAATTTTGGACAGGAGAATATACCTGACCTCCACGTGACAACGACGGTAAATTTTTAATTATTAGGGGAAGAACGCATCCTGCAAAACAAGGAAAACCTGGACACCGGTGTGGTGTAGGCCACACAAGCTCTGATGCTTAAGTCAGTCAGGGTCTCTGAGAGAATTATAAAGAAGTTTTGTATAATGGTGACTAGAATAAACTTACCTTGCTCTCCCCTCCTGGGAGAGCTTAAATAGTTTTCTCTGGCGTTCTTCCGTGGCCTCTTGGGTAAAGGAGAGATTGATGGGAGGCTGAATATCGGCTTCCGACCTTTCTAGAGTCGTTGCGAGGCCCGGAGATCAATCTTGTAGCTGGTTGGCCTTGGCCTTGACCGATGCTGACCACTGGTTTGGGCCAAAAACCAAGCCCAAGTCCATGCTTTGTGTCATAGGGCTTGGGTAGAGCTCAAATGGAGGAGCTCTACCCTGGTCGGCCTCGGACCATGCCGAGGTCGACCACTCGCTTGGGCCAAAGCCCAAGCGCGTCTTCTGGTCTCTTATCGATTCTAGGGTCCTTTGTAGGTTTTCTTGGCCTATTGAGAAAAGGAAAGGTCGAGAGAGGGCTGGAAACAAGCCTATGGGCCGCGTGGGATTGAAGCAAGACCCAGAATATGACCTTGGATCTGGTCGGCCTCGTCCTCGTCTGAGGCTGACCACAGGCTTGGGCTTAAGCCTAAGCCTAGACTCCTTTCTTGGGGTGTTGGGCGAAGGTAGAGCCCAAATGGGAGGGCTCTACCCTGGTCTGCCTCGGCCTCGTCCAAGGTCGACCACAGGCTTGGGCTTAAGGCCAAGCCTAGACTCCTTTCTTGGGGTGTTGGGCGAGGGTAGAGCCCAAATGGTAGGGCTCTACCCTGGTCGGCCTCGGCAAGCCGAGGCCGACCACGCGCTTGGGCCGAAGCCCGAGCACGTCCTCTCGTCTCGTTTCACCATGGGTCAGTCCCCGTTCGATTTCGACCCGTTTTGACCTCTTATTAGGCTTCTTATTCTGGTTGACTCTTTGCCTTGGTCATTTGACCTGCCCATTCTCGTTGGTCAAATTTAACCCATAAGATTAACCCCCACTCCCTAGCTAGGATTTGAGATTCGGAGCTTGCGAATTAATCGCATGGAGCCTTACTTGGGAGTAGCCTACTGAACTTTATATTCTGTCTCCTAGAATGTTAATTTTCCCATTATTCAATTTGGAATTTCAGGTTCTCGTCACGCTTATTCTGCGTTTCGATTTTCCTGGTTCCTCAGTCAAATTTCTTTGGAGTCATTCAAACATTTTGAGGGTTGCCTCGAATTCTCTCTAGTTATTGTTGTCCATCCTTATGAGGATATTCAGTCTCCTAGAGTGCCAATTTCTCTGGTATTTAATACAAATGTCAGATTCTCATCACGCTTAATTTGCGTTTCGATTCTCCTAGTAAGATTTATTCGGAGTCATTTTAGACATTTCGAGGGTTGCCTCGAATTTTCTCCAGTTTCCGTTATCCATCCTTATGAGAATATCCAGTCTACTAGGGGGTCAATTTCTCAGTTATCCAATGGGATTCTAGGCCAGCCGTCATGCTTATTCTGCATTTCGGATGTTCCCTTTCCCCTTAGATCATCCCAAGATTGCTTCTCTTGGGGCTTATGGTCTCATCCGGATTCACGACCTGTGTCGTTCTCCAGTGATTATACATACTTGAGGTTGTTCTCAAGTTTAAGCGGGCTTGTCATTAATCCCTATGGGGATTATTTTAGACTTCTCGTCCCCTCGTAGGAGAAAATTTTGTCATCCAACAGCCGTGTTGCTTCATGTTTTCTTACAAGAGGAATTTTCTAGTCATCCAAGTTCCTTGTAGCATCACATCGGGCTAGCCTCAGATCAAGAGAGAAGAAAATAGGAATTGAAGAATTGAAGTGGGAGGTTGGGGTCGGCTCAACCTCGACCAGGTTGACCTCAGCTTCGGTCAGGTCAGCTCGGGCTTGGCCAAGTTGACCTCCACCTCGGTCAGGTCGGCTCGACCTCGGCTAGGTTGACCTCGGCCTCGACCTCGACTTATTCTGGCCGTCCTCGGCTTATTCTGTAGAATTTGTCTTTTTGGTTATGTTTCGCGTAGCTTCTGCTTTTTGTTCAATAGGGAAGCATATCCCCTTAGTAGACCCCTTTCTCAAGTAAGAGTTTCAGTTTTGCAAATTGTGCTTGAGTGATACAATTATAGCTTGAGAAAGATGATTCATTCATAATAGAATATCATGTATGATTGAAATTCTAAATGCTGACAAGAACTGTCCTCACTGAAAAGGAGAATAAAACAAAATAATCTATTGATAATAGATTCTAAGGTGTTCTGCATTCCAAGGGCGAGAAAGAACTTTTCCCTTGTGATCAATTTGAATGTAGGTGCCAGGCCTGACGATTTTTGCAATTTGGTATAGTCCTTCCCACGTTGGACCTAGCGCACTAGATGATGGATCCTTGGTATTTTGCATGACTCTTCTTAGCACGAGAGTTCCTTCTTTGAAACTTCGTTTCTTGACTGTTGCATTGTAGTACCCTGTAATTCTGTTCTTGTATTCTGTTGCTCGAAGGTGAGTTTTCTCTGTGCTCTTCTAGTAGGTCTAAGCTTAGTCTCATTGACTCCTCATTCTGTTGAGGGTTAAATTCTTCTACTCTTGGCGAGGGTAAACCAATCTCAACAGGGATGACTGCCTCAACAACATAAATAAGTGAGAAAGGGGTCTCACCTGTGGTAGATCTTGCAGTGGTCCTGTATGCCCATAATACATTATGCAACTCTTCTGCCCATGCTCCCTTTAGATTTTCCAACTTTGTCTTGAGATTTAATTTGATAATCTTGTTCACTACTTCCACTTGTCTATTGGCTTGAGGGTGTGCTGTAGATGAACATCGATGATCAATGTTGATATCTTCACAAAATTTTCTGAAGGCTGCATTATCGAATTTTTTTCTATTGTCTGAAATAATGACATTAGGAATTCCAAAACGACATACTATATTTCTCCAAACAAAGCTAGTTATCTTCTTTTCTATAATTGTTGCCAATGCTTCTGCTTCAGCCCACTTTGTGAAGTAGTCTACTGCCACAACTGCAAATTTAGTTTGCCCTTTACCTAGGGGAAGAGGTCCAATAAGGTCTATTTCCCATTGTGCAAAAGGCCAAGGGCTCACTACATTTGTCAATGGTTTTGGCGGTTGCCTTGGAATTGGAGCGACTCGTTGACAACGATCACAGGATCTTGCGAAATTTCTTGCATCCTGAAGCATTGTCGGCTAATAATATCCTTGCCTTGTGATCTTGTGACATAAGGATCTTCCGCCTGAGGGGTTGCCACATATTCCTTCATGGATCTCTCTCATTACATATTCCGCTTCATTAGGTGTAAGACATCTCAAGAGCGGTATTGAATAACCCCTCTTGTAGAGTTTACTTTCTCTGAGTAGGTAATGAGTTGATCGCCTCTGTACTCGTTTGGCTTCTACTTTTTCTAAGGGTAATTTTCCCTCTTTCAAGTATTCTAATATAGGATCCATCCAGGAGGAAATCTTCTCGGCCACGGCCAAAATCTTCTCGGCTTCGCTTGAGTCTTTCTCGGTTTTAGCCGAGTTATCTTCGACCTTTGCCTCATCTAGCTTGCTTCCTGATTCCATTATCTTCTCTTTGCATATGGTTGGTTCGTATAGGATTCCAGCTGGAACTATTCGACTCAGTTCAATTTCATAAGCTGCTGCTAATCGAGCTAAAGAATCAACATTGGCATTTTGTGATCTTAGGATTTGCTTGAACTCGTGTTTGGAGAACGAGGCAAGTAGTTCCTTGACCTTTGACAAATATTTTGCCTTTCTCGGTTCTTTAGCTTGATATTTATTGGTTACCTGTTTTACTATTAGCTGAGAATCACTCAAAACTAATAGATTAGAGATTCCTATCTCCTTGGCGATCCTCAATCCTGCTACGAGCGTTTCATATTTTGCCTCATTATTTGACGTCTTAAACTTGAATCTAAGAGCATATTCATACCTTTCTCCTTCAGGCGATTTAAGTAGGATTCCTGCTCCGCATCCTTTGACGTTGGAGGACCCATCAACGAACAGTTTCCAGGGCAGATTAGGGGTTTCTTGATGAGATGTCTCCATCTCCATTGCATATTGGAGATGGTCGATCCTTTTCCTCTTATGATCGACCTCGACTTCCACGTGGTCGCCCTCAGCCTCTATGTGGTCGGCCTCGACCTTAGCTTCCACGTGGTCGGCTTCAGCCTGTGATTGGGTGAGCTCTGCTACGAAATCTGCCAGTGCTTGTCCTTTGATTGATGTCCTCCGTTTGTAGTGAATATCGTATTCACTAAGTTCTACTGCCCACTTCATAAGACGTCCCGAAGCTTCTGGCTTCTGCAGCACTAGCTTGAGAGGGAAATTCGTGAGAATAGTTACCTTATGCGCTTGGAAGTAAGGATGCAATCTTCTGGCTAAGGTAACTAGAGCTAGTGCAAGTTTTTCTACTTGAGGATATCTAGTTTCAACCCCTACCATTGCTCTGCTGGTATAGTAGATTGGTCTTTGATGAACTTTCTCTTCTTTAATTAATGCAGAACTTACAGCAGTGTTAGAAACAACTACATAAAGTAGCAACTCATCTCCTTTAACTGGTTTGGCTAGGAGGGGTGCTGAACTTAGATAGACCTTTAGTTCTTGAAAAGCTTGTTCACACTGTTTAGACCATTCAAATGGGAGAGCCCTCTTCAGAATTTTAAAGAAGGGTTGACACTTGTCAGTAGCTCTACTAACGAACCTGTTCAATGCTGCAAGTCTTCCATTGAGACTTTGAAGTTGCTTGAGATTGGTTGGGGAAGACATCTCTAAGATAGCCTTTATCTTGTCTGGATTTGCTTCAATTCCTCTTTAATGTACCATGAATCCAAGGAATTTTCCATATGTTACTCCGAAAGAATACTTACTTGGGTTCAACTTCATCTTGTAATTTTGAAGTATTTGGAAAGCTTCATGGAGGTCAGTTTCATGTTGATATGCTTTAATGCTTCTTACTAGCATATCATCTACATACACCTCCATATTCTTCCCTAGCAAGGGAGAAAACATTCGATTTACCATTCTTTGGTAGGTTGCTCCTGCGTTCTTGAGACCAAATGGCATGACTTTGTAGCAGTAAAGCCCCCTGTCAGTGATAAAAGAGGTCTTCTCTTGATCAGGTCCATACATCTTGATTTGATTATATCCAGAGTAAGCATCCATGAAACTCAATAATTCATGACCCGTTGTTGCATCTACTAACTGATCTACCATAGACAAAGGGTAACTGCCCTTAGGACAAGCCTCATTTAGATTAGTGAAGTCGATACACATTCGCCATTTGCCATTAAATTTCTTTACTAAAACCACATTAGATAGCCATTGGGGATAGTGGACTTCCCTAATGAAATTGACTTTTAGTAAATCATCTACCTGGTTGGCTATGATCTCGTTTCGCTCTTGATTGAATGTGCGTCGCTTCTGTTTCACGGGCTTGAAATCTCTGTCTACGTTCAATCGGTGCACCATGACATCAGGATCTATCCCTGACATATCCTCATGAGACCATGCGAATAAATATGCATTGTCCCTCAAGAAACTAATCAGTTTTTCTTTCTGCTTCGCCCCTAGGTTTGCTCCAATATTTACTCGTCTGTCTTCCAATGTGAGCGGGATAGATTCTAATTCATCGGCAGGTTGCCCTCTTTGGTCGGTTTCATCCTCCCTGGGAGCAAGGGGCTGGGCAGTCACCTTCTTTATCGTCTCCTATTGTAATCCTTCTAGTTTGCACTGCCACTTAGTTTGAACGAACAAGTCGGCATTGGCTTTATTTTGGCACAGGTCGGCCTTGGCCAATGAGCGAAGGTCACCGTCTTCACGCGATCCTTCTTGTTTGTGTTGCCATGTAGCTTGAACGGTCTAGTCGACCTTGTCTCTCTGGTGTTGGTCGTGCTCGACCTTCCCCTGGTCGGCCTCGACCTCGGTATGAGGCCGACAAGATATGTTTCCTCACGTTCGCCGCACACGACGATCTTGATCATAATTGCGTTGTTCCTCGTTCCAAAACGTGTTTCTTTGCATTCTTTTCATCTCTCTTGTCAGATTGACTCGAGTACTAGGTTCTTCAAGGAAGCATTTGTCGTTACCCAAAAACGGCGCCAACTGTTATTGTCAAATTTTGGACAGGAGAATACACCTGACCTCCACGTGAAAACGACGGTAAATTTGTAATTTTTAGGGGAAGAACGCAGTCTGCAAGACAAGGAAAACCTGGACACCATTGTGGTGTAGGCCACACAAGCTCCGATGCTTAAGTCAATCTGGGTCTCTAAGAGAATTATAGAGAAGTTTTGTACAATGGTGACTAGAATAAACTTACCTTGCTCTCTACTCTTGGGAGAGCTTAAATAGTTTCCCCCAACGTTATTCCGTGGCCTCTTAGGTAAAGAAGAGATTGAGAGGAAGTTGAATATGGGCTTCCGACCCTTCTAGAGTCGTTGCGAGGCCTAGAGATCAATCTTGTAGCTGGTCGACCTCGGCCTTGGCCAAGGTTGACCATTGGTTTGGGCCAAAAACCAAGCCCAAGTCCATGCTTTGTGTCATAGGGCTTGGATATAGCTCAAATGGAGGAGCTCTGCACTGTCGGCCTCGGCCCATGCCGAGGCCGACCACTCGCTTGGGCCAAAGTCCAAGCGCGTCTTCTCGTCCCGTCTCTTCTCGATTCTGGGGTCTTTTGTAGGTTTTCTTGGCCTATTGAGAAAAGGAAGGGTCGAAAGAGGGCTGGAAACAAGTTATGGGCCGCGTGGGATTAAAGCAAGGCCTAGGATATGACCTTGGATCTGGTCGGCCTCGCCCTCGTCCGAGGCCTACCACGGGCTTGGGCTTAAGCCTAAGCCTAGACTCCTTTCTTGGGGTGTTGGGCGAGGGTAGAGCCCAAATGGGAGGGCTCTACCCTAGTCTACCTCGGCCTCGTCCAAGGCCGACAATGGGGGCTTGGGCTTAAGCCCAAGCCCAGACTCCTTTCTTGGGGTGTTGGGCAAGGGTAGAGCCCAAATAGGAGGGCTCTACCTTGGTCGGCCTTGGCCTATGCCGAGGCCGACCACGGGCTTGGGTTGAAGCTCGAGCACGTCCTCTCATCTCGTTTCGCTATGGTTCGGTCCCCGTTCGATTTCGACCCGTTTTGACCTCGTATTGGGCTTCTTATTCTGTCTGACTCTTTGCCTTGGTCATTTGACCTGCCCATTCTCGTTGGTCCAATTTAACCCATAACAATAAAATTTTAAGAAATTGTAGAAAAAACTTTCCAAAAAAGTTAAAATCAACCGAGGCTTCAGAATTCTAGGTTAACAAATTTGCACCCAAACACAAACTTTAGAACTTCTACTCCCTACAACTCCTTGTCTCAATCACACTTCCTTACTGAACGCATCTCAAACACAGACTTCTTAACTCTTCAGATTTTTTAACTCGTACCCTGTGCAACTCATTACTCCAAACAAGCATTTAAGTAAAAATTGATACAACATGATAAGTTTAGAGATAAAAAATAATTTATTAAAAAATAAAATAAATAACTTATATATATATATGTATGTATATATATTAATTATTTCGACCAAATATATATACTTATAACTTAAATTATTGTAAAATATTTTATTATATAGGTCTGCTAGTTTTTATAAGTAGCTAGTTTTTACTAAGTTTCAGATGGGATGGAAACATCTTTTAAAACTTTGTTTGACAATGTAAGGTGAGGATTTGATTCTCTTTGTTGACCTTGTGGTCAATGATATGATGTAGTTTAGCTATACTCACATTAGCCATATGCCCATTAGGTTCATTCATAATTATTTGGATTATGACAATTTAATTAATAAAGATAAACTTGTTGATTTAAACCCAACAACTATCGATGTGAATGATTCCAAATAGTGATTTTCGATGGAGAGTACCCCTTCAAGGATCAAAATCTACGGTTTCGAAAATGTTGGGGGGGTTTGAGCTGCGACTACCAATGGGAAGTTACAGTTAGTTGGTAGCATACAAAATAGTGTATTTCTTGACTTATTTTGATGCTAGCTTTACTATGATTGAGTGTGTTTTCACGTATATTTTTCAGAAATCGAGCTTTTGGAGTAAAATCAAATTATTGTGAGATATTTTGACAAATGTGAGTAATTAGAGGCTATATCTGGAGATTCAAGTGTTGAAGAGGAAGGACAAGGCTTAGACTCGAGGGTATAGCTTTGTAGCCTGTCAACCTTGAAAACCCGAAGGATAGCATTGCGACGCTGTCAATAGCGTTGCAATGGTAGCCAAATTGATTTTTTACTTTTTTAAAAAATTTGAAGGGACAAAGGGAAACTTTGCATTCATGAAGATGAGAACTAAGACCAAAACACTAATCTCGATTTTTACACTGTCTAATGGCTTGGATGGGAGTTTTGGAGAGTCAAGGAGGAAACTCAAATGTAACGCCCCAGACCTGGGATCTCCTGTGACCTGGCTGCGTCACTATATCATCCATGACTGCTTGTAAGATTGAAGACACTATCCCCACAAACCAACACGGGGTCCTTCCGATTGTTGCATGGTGAAACCGTGTATTTATGTTTTGAGATTGTGTTCATGGAGCATGGAATGGATGGTGCGATTTTGTTCGTGTTGACAAAACTAGAGATGGTTTGAATGTTATTGACTCTGGTGATCGGAATGGATGTAGTCACGGTTGGAAGTTTGCAACAGATAGAACGGGACTCAGAGGCAGAGATTGTAGGGAATTAACCCCAGATGGTAATTCATTTAGAGGTGGCAAAAAGGATAAACTTGCAAGGTAGGGTGCGTGTAGGGTAACAATGAAAGTTGGAGCAATAATGGTGGTGTAGGGTCCTGGAACCGAGGAAGGGATAAGAAGAACCAACGACGAAGTAAGAAGTCGAGCAACAATGGTGGTGAAGATTTTGATGGTTTACAGAGCAAGTTGGAGCCCGTGCCAAACGAGGTTGAGCACCACTATAGAAAGACATATGTTCCTTCCAGTAGCATGGTCATAGTTATGATTGGAATGGAGAATCAAATGACAGAGAAGGAGATGAACGTGAGTGCTAGCAATGTTGTAGGTTGGGGGTAAAGTTGTCCTGCTGGCAGAGGAAAGTTGTCATCGGGTGGGAGTCAGCGACTGATGGTTCCATCTTAAGTCAAGTACGAGCTCTGGTTTTGGTAAAGGGCCTTCCAAGGTCTCGTAGTATCATGCAATTGATTTCAGTGGTTCTAACAAGGGCAAGATCGGTGACCATGTGGCCATGTCTAGTTGCAGACAGTGAGTTGTGTGGTTGGATAGTGGTTGTAGGTAATGTCCATGCCATAGCTTCCCTCGAGTAGTAACACCTCTAACCTAGTGAACCTGGTGGTGCAGTTGCTCATTCGGAGTGAGGCTTATGAAGTATGTTTTCTAGAGCTCATGCAGGGATGGCTTCCAGTGCTAGTGTTCTTAAACCACCAGCTTGAGGAAACATCTTGGAAGGGAGAAGGTGAGATGCGAGCAAGCCACCTAGAGTTGTTCGAGATCTAGCAACTTGAAGGGATCGAATCCCGCAGCGGAAGCGATTGTTAATCGCATGTTCAAGATTTTGTTACATAGATCTAAAGTAAGAACAAAATAACTAGATTAAGCATGTAATATAACATAGGACAACAAGTAATATACCTTTGAAGATTGCTTTCTTCACGAGCTCCTTCTCCCACGATCACGATCTCAACAACACGAACCCGAACACATGAAGATTCACTACTAGATCTTCTCCGTTGTTCTCTAGGTAAGGGAGGAAGGTGGGTTCCTTTAGGATGAGATGTGGAGGTTTGAGAGAGGTTTTGTTTGGAACTCTTTCCAACATAAAAATGGAACTCTAGGGTTTTATGTCAAAAGCCTTAACCCAAAGTTGCATCTCATGCAACTATTTATAGGGAAATAGGATGAAAATTACCATCATATCTCTCCTTCATTCTCTCATTAGTATATAGTTAATATGTGAATCTAATTCACATTAAAACCATATATTATATCAATTATATCACATATAATTGATATAACACCTCATATATGAAATTGAACACTTCAATCTCATTCCTAACTTTATATCCTCAATATTACCATGTTGAGCCAACGGAGGGACCTAATGGACCTACAGTTCATGAGCTCCAATGATGTGAGATTAACTGATCAAACTCTTTGATCCAGTTAATCAATATTCATTAACTACAAGTCACTCCACTGTAGACTTGTAGTTGCACTCTCCTCACTATAGATTATATTGTGTCCATTGATATAATTATTACCCATGAGTCGACCCTTCACAGGTTGTTCGTAATCACAGTTGGGTCAAATTACCGTTTTACCCCTGTGATTACCTCTTTGTTCCTTAAGCACCACTGATCCTCTAATGAACAACAAGTCTATGGTCCTACCATAAACTCATACCCTCTTAAGCCAATTTAGAGGGTGGAGCCCCATTGTTAAAGACCTGGACTAAGTTCTTAAGGGAACAACCTATCTAATTCCTTAGTGTAGGAATGAATGAATTCTATCTGGCATAGTTAAGTCCCCAGCTACCTATGAGGTTCTGTCCCTCAGAAGGTAGGCTTATTGAGTCGGTTACAGGTCACTCTCACCCATACTAGTCTAAGGACAAATCCCTATAAGCAGGAGTTCTTAACTTGCTCAGGATTCAGGTCGAGTCACTAATGACCAAAACTTAATGCCAAAATAACTCTTATTCCTATAAGCTTTAGTTACAATTATTTGGTCAGGATACATACACTTCTTATGTACCTTGTGAGTATAACCCTCTGTCTTTAGACCCTAGAGTCCCCATCCAACAGAATCCGTCGAAGGGAGGACTAGGTTGAAAAACAAACTAAGGAAATCTTTATCCCTTTCAGGTGTCCACTGTGTTTGATCGCCTATGATCAAGCCCTCCGAAGAGATTGTCTGGTTCAGGTCAAACTAGCAGGTTGACCATAGTGATCTTACGGTGTGAACTGACAGAAGAGACCATAGGTTATGTTTTCACTAAACCTGCTCCCACTCACTTTAAATACCCTCTTCATTCACCTTCATATTGACTCATACAAACACCATCCGAAGGGAGACGCTCCCGTTTGCGTCACGAGGCCAAGTATGAGTCTCACGGTGTGAAATTCCCAGAGAAATGTAGGTGGAAAAATATGTATCATATACACTTTTCCTCCCACTGGATACTTTAACTTTATAGAAAATTTACTTAGGCTAAACCCGGCTAATGGTTTTACCTAAACTTATCAATATAACTCTTATATTGATTTTATCCTAAGTTTGCTAATGTAACTCTTTATATTAAACCTAGGATTTCTAGTTTATTAACCCCTTAATAAACCCGTTGACGCTACTATAATTTATAAACCTTTTGATCAAAATTCACTCCTAGGTCAGTTCTAAGGTAGGGGTGTTCCGTTTCCGTCAGCTTAAATACCCCAACCTAGACAGAACCTTCCTTAGACAAAGTTCCTCTTTTAATCATTGTTTATAAATTACATGGTTCCTAATTCTAATCTAATTAGAACTAGATAACCTAAGGTTTATTAATTTCATGTTCTAAACATTTTAAAACTAATGAATTTAACCTTTGGTGACATGCAATTCTATGTTATTGTGCTTGATCATTCATCACATGAATAATAAAACATACATAACACATTCATCTCATGAAAAATATGCATGTCAATGTTGTCCATAAATTAACTCCTTATATTAATTATACACGCAAACTATATAATATAACACTTTATATTATAAATGATGCATGTAAATGCTTAACCTAAGGTGAGATATCTAAATTAATAGCATACATTATGCATGCTGATAATTATACAACAATTGCATAAATTAAATAGCAAAATTAGACCATTTTTGGCACCCTAAATTAATTTTAATTAATATAATCTAATTATATCAATTAAAATTAAGAAAATTAAATATAATTAAATATAAAACGTTTTATATTTAATATATAATAAAATAAACGTTTTTCGCCCGTTCGGAAACCTCTTGAAATGCCTTCGGCGTTGTAACGCTGCAATTTGTCCGTTTCTGACCGTTGGAGCGCGTTGTGAAATTACACAACGGATCAAAGTAGTTTAGCTCGATTTTAGCTAATCCAATCACGTTTTAGAATTAAAGTAGTTTAGTTCGATTTTAAGATAAGAATTACACAACGGATCAACGACGTTTCACAACGTCTTCCGCTGTGGGAATTCCAAATCCCTTCAGAATTTACCAAATACTATAACCTACTTTTTCAGGTTTGAAATTGAAATTTATCAAACACTTATCTGCTTCATATGATACTGATTTCTTAAAGGCATAGCTGCCAACAATTATTTTAAAAGCTAAGCAATCCTAAACGAAAACATTATTCATAGGGCTAGGCAATGCCAACAATATATTACTACTAGCAATAAATCACTAATAGCAATATATCCCTAACCTTTTTTTAACTTTTAGAACAATAAATTACTTAAAGCAACGTATCACTAATGTACCCTTTTTTTTTAATATCCATTAGTGTTAGATGTATATCAATGATAAACATTTATCATTGATAGACGACGTAAAAATGGTCTATCAATAATAAAGATGAAAATGTTCTATTAGTGATAGACATAAAAATAGTCAACAAAATACGTAGAAATAATTGCTAATAGACATAAAAAAATCAATAATAAAAGCTATCACTGATGGGCATATTAACGGTCTATTGACAATAGTCATAAAATTGTTTATCAGCAATAGACATAAAATTGTCGATTAGTGATAAACATCTATCCTTATGTGCGTAACTTTGTTGTCGCTTCTTCCGACGAGTCACGACCGTCCAACCTTCGTTTTCATCTTCGGTCTGCTTATTCTTTTCTTGGATGTACTGCTTTTGGATGCTTCCCTCTTGAGAATTCTTACTCGAGGTTCATCATTCATCCACACAACGATAGGTTCAAAGGATCCGAACTGAACTAGGCTTCCTCTTCTATCATGAGGCAGTTTTGTTGGTGTTTGAATTCTGGGATGAATCGTTATAGTTGCATGATTCGCTTGAGCCAATTCGTCTAGATCTAGCTCAATCTTTTTTTCGCATGCCAGCCTTAGGATCAACTCCTTTAGTACGAAGCACTTCTCCATCGGATGGCTGACGACTCGGTGATATTTGCAGTAGTTAGGATCGTTCACTTTCCCTAACTCTTCCGTTCATCTGCATTTCGGCAGCTGTATGAGTTGTTTTTCCAGCAGTTGCTCCAACATATCTGGAATGTCGGAATCTGGAAAAGGATAGGTCTTTTCCTTTCTCTCTTTCAAGATCAGACGACGCCTCGCGCTGTCATCTTGGCGCTTCTCGACTTTCTTTTCTTTTCCCTTAGAGATAAATTTCAATGGGGCCATATTGACGACCATAGATTCCTTAGTAGTAGCACCCTTCGAAGTCTTTTCGGTGTTCTTCACTTCTTTCTTATCTTTCTTGACATCTGGGACTAACAAGTCTTTGTTTCCCCTAGCAGCAATGCTTAGCTCCATATCATGAGCTCGAGTTGCCAACTCTTCGAAGCTACGAGGTTTTATGCCATGTAAGATGTAGAGCAAACCCCAATGTATGCCTTGGGTACACACTTCTACAGCAGACAGTTTGGTGAGTCGATCTTTGCAGTCTAGACTCAGAGCTCTCTAACGATTGATGTAATCGACGATAGGCTCACCCTTTCGCTGCTTCGTGCTTGTGAGCTCCATCATGCTGATAGTTTTCCTTGTACTATAGAAGCGATTGAGGAACTCTCTTTCGAACTGTTCCCAGTTGTCGATCGTCTCAGGTTCCAAGTCGGTATACCAGTCAAAGGCATTTCCTTTCAGTGTGCGGAAGAACTGCTTGACCAGAAGATCGTCGCGAGTCCCAGCGTTCTCGCATGTCTTAACGAAATGAGCAATATGTTGCTTTGGATTACCTTTCCCATCGAACTGTTGGAACTTGGGAGGTTGGTATCCTGTGGGCATCTTCAAGTTATCGATTCTCTTGGTGTATGGTTTGGAATACATCAGAGAATTTTGAGTAGGCCCACCGTATTGAGCTCTAATGGAGCTCATAATCATATCTTGCAGCTGCTGGACAGACAAGGAAGCAACTGAAGCTGAGTTATGTGGCTGCTCTTCTTGAACAACAACCTTCCCTTTGTCACTCTTCTTTGCAACAGGGGTTTAACTTGACTCAGAAGTCTCGCGATTCTGCATTTGATTCTTCAAGTAGGCAATCTCTAGATCCCTTTCTTCGACCGCCTTCATCAGGAGACTAATCATTCTCTCCATCTCTGCCATCCTTTCGTCGGATTCCACATCGGCCATCACAGACATCACATCTTGATTCGATGTCTCCTTTGATTGACCGACAACGGGGGTAAACTGGTCAAACAGCGGGTTATCTTTGACGACCACTCTATCCTTGGAGGATCCTTCGATCAACTTGACAATCTTGTTTGCAATCGCTTCAGGGGTTCGGTCCTCCTTTATCTCAACCCTCCGAGAACAACTGCGTGTTACCGGCCCTGTATAGGTGTTGCTTGCGGCAGTAGCAACAGTTGATGCAACCTTCTTTGATTCCATTGTTTTACTATAAGAGAAAGAGATGAGAGGTAGAGATTGTCCCACTGGGCGTACCAATTTGTAAACACGTGAATTTAGAAAAGGAATAACAACGAGACACGTGTAATAAACTTTGTATTATATTAATTTTGTGGGTATCGAATAGAATCTCTAAGTATGATCCTCTGATTCTCTCTCTTGTACGTATGTCACTCGAGGGCTAAAGAGTTTGTTCTCGAGGTTGGGGACTTGGAAGAATCTTTGGTCTTCACGGAGTGCTTTTGATGAGACTTGTAGTATTTCGCACCTAGGGACTTGTCTTACAACGTTCAGCACTTCAAGACTCGTTTTTTGCAGCGTTCAACACCAAGGACTTCGGGGAGTGTTCAACACTTGAGGGCTTTGCTCTGAATTCCCTCTGAATTTCTTTTAGGAGTGAAATTTCTAAACCTTTGGAATGGAGGGGAAACCCTATATTTATAGAGCTTTCCAAGACGTGTGGGCTTGGACCTGAGTGGCTTTTGGGCTCAACCACTTGGATTTGGGCTTCGTTGGCTTTGGGCCTAGTCATTTGGATTTGGGTTTTACTAAGTTTGACCAATTCCACATAGCTCAATCATTTAACTTATCCAATTTTATAAACCCAATTTGACAAAATTAAATTAGTCAAATTATCATAAGAAAGACATGTGACATTTTAATTTTTAGAACTTGTCAATTTTTGTCTCCAAATTAAATTTAGGACACGTGTCAACTTATAATTGGTCCCAAATTTAATTATTTACAACTTCGCCATTAATTTGAATAACGACGTGACAACTGGTGGTTGATCAAAATTTCTATGTCAACAGACATAAAAATGGTCTATCGATAATAAAGGTCAGCCATTGATAGAATATAAAAATGGTTTATTAGTGAAAGAGGTTTATCACTGGTAGACTATCAAAGTGATACATCAATGACATGCCTGAAAATTTAAAAAATTGATGTATTTGAAAATTTGTTTATTTGCATGACACTTTTTTTTTTACAATGTTTTTTGTGTGACATATTTGCAAATATGACAATTAATTTTGCCACCCATTAAAACGGGGTTTCTTCGCTCTGCATTTGAGTTATTAATAGCTTATATTTGTTTTTGTCAAACTATGTTGATAGAATTAAATTTACTCTAATCTATTAGCTTAACCTTTTGGGTTGATTGATGATTTAAGATGGTATCAAAGCAAAATGTCATGAGTTCAAATCCTTGTAAGGTCATTTTCTCTCCAATTAAAGGTTGAAAATTGACGTGATGTGTAAAAGGTATAATTGAAACTTATCTCAAAATTTAAAGTTTTTTTTTTAGAATGTATTATTGAGTAATTAATCACGATAAACATATCACATAATAAATTATGTGCCAAATTAAATATTATGTAATTACTAAAAATTTTGCAAATCCTCAACAAATTTTTTTTTGCAAATTCCACAACAAAAGCTTCCTTAATACACTTCTCATATTAATTACCAAACCCTTTAAATACCTCAAAAAAAAAAACTCACACTTCCCATTCATCATTCTCTCTCTCTTGCTTCAATTCTCTCAACAGTTCAAATAACAAAATTCCCACTACAACCCAAGCAACCATGGGTTGATTCTTTCATTTTGAAACTTTTTGCTGAGGCAGTTTCTAACACTTTGTTCATCTTTTGCTTCTTCAATTTCTTCATACTCATCATTCTCTTCTCCAATTTTCATCAGCAAAAGGATGATGATTTTGATGTCCCACTTTCAATTGTCATTCACAACAACACAAATACACAACAAAACTTCATGCTTCAAAAATGTCACTATTCAACTAATAGAAACCCTAAATGAACCAGACAGATGCATGAGTTTCAATTGCAGTGATAATAATGTTGAAGAGAGTGATGATGATCATGAGGATGAAGACGAGGACAAGGAGGATTTTAGAAGAAGAGTGGAAGCCTTTATTGAAAAGGTTAATAGGGGGTGGAGACAAGAACGCTAAACAACTTCGAGATTCATCAATTGAATCGAATTCCATTTGTTCCAACATACTCCACTCCCTTGCAGCCAAACAAGAATCTCCATCACTTTGACCTAAGGGTTAAGTTCTGCCCATCTCTCTCTCTGTTTTGATATCAGAATTTTGAAGAAGATATAGACAAGGTCATAAGAATCAAGTAGATTCAATCATAACAATTTTACAAAGATGTAATTCTCTAGTGTTTGATTCAAGAAGCTTAAAGATGTAACTTTATGATTTCATTAGAAAGCAAATCAAATTGCTAATATTGAAACAAAGTGTTAGTAATCAATCCAAATTGTTCTTCCAACCTATAATACATCTATTCATTTAAACATACATCCATTGATCACATATTTATGCTACATACACAGGGTCGGTTGGTTGCTATCTCGACTTGGTTACATATTTTCCTACGTGCAATTTTGTTTACTAGGAGTGTCAAACGACATCGAATCCATTATTTCCAAATAAGAACACTCCAAGACTGTGAATCAAATCATCTTCCAGATCTTAGTGACCAACTATTTTAGTGAAGAAAGTTACATTGAATGCATAACTACAACTTTATAATAGTAAAGTTAGATTCTCCATTTCAAAGATTGTAGAATGAGTTTGAGTTTTTTAGAACATCCATTTCAAAGAAGAGATGAGTAGCAATAACATCAAATGTAACAAAATAAGGATAGAGGACAATATAAGTACCTCATAGAAGAAGCCAGACTCTGTACAACCCCTCCCATTTGCATCCTCATCTCTATTTTCCGTAAGCGGACCGACATCTGAACAAAAATAAGGTTTAAATTGAATTAATTAGAAACAGAACTAAAAAAACAATTTGAAAGTATTATTGCTCTGTTTTTAATCTCTCTCTTACTTACCTAAACCAAGCCCAGCCCATGTTTATCGATTTTCCGGCAGCCTCATTCTATTGAAATTGAACTACAAAATATGTCTATGCGACGCCGTATCGGAAACCAAAAAAAAAAAAAAGAACCGTTGGTGGATATGGGCTTCCGACGAGGGCTTCGACGGTCTGTAAATCAGACCCCAACGGCCATAAACATTTTAAAATTCAAATCCCCTTTCTTTCTAATTCTTCCCCTTCCCTATAAATCAGACTCAGACTCAGACCCCGCTCCCGTTACTACCATTGCCCCATTCTAATCATTCTAGCCGTTGCTCTGTTTTCGCCATGTCTTTCCAGTTCGACAACTCTCTGTCCTTTCGATATTCCATCCGCGGATACGGCAACGGCAGTGTGGCTTTCGACGAGCAACCGATGCAATTTCTGGAACTCCGATTGGGGCATTCGAGCCATCTAATCTCACGATCTTCTCACCAAATTCTCCAACGAAGTCCCTCAACTCCAATCGCTACTGCTCTGTTTCCTTTGTCTCTGCGCGACCTTGAAGACCCACCGTTTCTCTCCCACTTCTACGTCATTCATTTTCTAACTTCCTTTAACCTCCCCATCGCCGTTTCTGATGCAATCTTTGAGAAGATCGCCTTCTTCGCCCACCACTTGGCTGCCGGAAACCTCGATCGGAACTTCCACATCAACGTCGCTATCGATTTCATTCAAAATCTATGGGTGGACCTGGACCCAGAAGATTCTCCGGCAGTGACGAATGGGGCGCCCGCGTCGGCCATTGAGAGACTGAAGAACCAGAAATTCGATGGGTTTGGACTCGAAGAAGTGGGAGATGATTGCAGTGTTTGTTGCGATGAACTTAACGCTGAAAAGGAGGTGACAAGAATCCCCTGTGGTCACGTGTATCATAAATCATGTATTCTCACTTGGCTTCAGATGAGAAATTCGTGTCCTTTGTGTAGGGCCAAATTAGAAGAATGAACATTTATTAATTTTTTTTTTTTTTTTTTTAAGAATTCGGTAATATGTAATTCTGATTTTTGTGCAACCACTTCGTTGCAGATGACATGTATTTAGATTAATGAAATGATACTCATAATAACAATACATTCAAATTTTCACAATATATTTTATGTTTGTTTTGTTTGCTCTTTTAGATTTAGTTTTCTAAACCCAAGATTTTTAGGGCAAAATAACTAATTTTAATTCTACACTTCTTTTAATATTCTTTTGAAACTCATAAAAGTTCAATAAAAACTTTATTAAAGAGTGTAAATAAAAGACAACATCAAAATATTTTGAACTAGGGATTCCAATTAAAGAATTTGGTGGAAAGCCAAAAAGAATTAATGAATCAAAAAATTAAAATGGATAAATGAAATAATTTATAATAGAAAACATGAACTAGGAATTTGGTCTAAGATCCTAACAAGGTCCATTGCTAATTCCATAGCCTTGCCAAGCTGAACGCTCATAATATTCTAGCTCGTTGAACAATAAACTTATCTCCATCAGAACCAAGTATGGTACTATGGGTGTCAGTCTGGAAAGGCCAAGTTCTCTAAAGGCTAGCTGGCGTCCATCTGGTAGAGCTAGGCACTCACACCACAGTACCTCTATAGAAAATGTGTGTTTAAATACAAACTATTATACTATGCGACTCAGTTGAATAAGGTCAAGCACCACTGGAGGTTAGTTGGTAACACCCTAACTATGCTAATCCACATGCTAGCGTACATTATTGCAAATCCATACTTGAGAGTTTAAATAGAGTACATTAAATGGCCATACATTTTGAGCAATTAACTAAAAAAAAATCATAAATCATAAACCACCATGCATTTTCAAGATTACACATGCTTGCATATGATGCTCAAAAATATCCAACTGGCTACTTGCCTTTCTTTTTAAACAACTAATCACTGGAAGATATGTCGTCGGAAAATGCTTACTCAAGCTCGCTAGAAGAAGATCGTCGAAAACAGACCCCAAAATGTTGCGAACTGACCTCACTCGACCCTTTGATTACATTCGAGTCGCTTTTCGAGAATATAGATTCAATATCAGGACCAAAGGGATGAGGGAAATTGTTGATTAGTCAGAGAAAAAGAAATCTTTGATGTTCACTCACAATCTTAGAGAGCGGAGGAGAGTGAAACAACCCTGCAAGAGTTTGACTTTAAAACCTCATGGTCAGCAAACCAGTCACCAGTCCAATCAATAGTTGAATATGGAGATAATTTTTACTCAAAATTTCAAGAGCAAAGTTAAATACTTATGCATATTATAAGAACTGACTTTTAGTTGAATCTAATAAAGTTTCCTTGATGTTGTACTTTTCTTGCTACTAAAAAAATTTATCCATTGAGTTCTATCAGTTTTTCTAGTTAAACACAACAAATAAGATCTTGGAAGAGGAAAATTGAAATGTTCGTGATTTTGAACTTATTTTTTCTCTGTCTCTCCTTAACTGAGAAAATGATTGTTGAACATATATATTCTTTTCATGAAAAGTCTTAATTGAGATAAATATATTTCCATCATTCATACCAGGTTTTAAAAGACTTCATTTTTTCCTTTCTTTTTCATTCATTTCTATCTAATTTTTTTCTACATTGATTGCCTAGTCACTCACTTTTATGATACCAAGCAAAACCCATAAAGTAAAAAATTAAGAAACTAATATATTCTCACATAAAAAGAAAAAAAAGAAAACAAATAAAGATTGATTCACCAAGCAATCAAACCCTCTATAGTTCTTTGTTCCAAAACTATACAAATTTGAGATAATTTCTATTTCATTTATATCCATCTCATTCAATCAAAATTAATCTTTTTCTTCATCAAAAAGCCAAAAAATAAAGCAAACATGGTCATCACAGATAATCCTAATAAAAGGTAAGCATCACAGTTTCTAGTCGCTTCCATCGCCTTAGTAGCTCTATTATTTGGTATCACCGAAGAATATAACCTTCAAATTAATTAGGAAAATGATGAACACAAAACATTAATTAGCAAGTAATTGAATGATATGGATATACCATTATAAAAATAAAATTTTCATTGAAGAGGAAAGAAAGCGAGGTGAAGAATAAATATTATGCACAAGGATTACTAAAAAGTGATATTGTTTAAATATACGCACTGAAATAAGCAAGCGAATAATGTATTATCTTAAAGTTATTAAGAAGCATAAAAAGAGAATAGATATTTCTCGATGAAACAATAATCATTGAACATTGACAAATGAGAAATATTTGTCATGTCAAAACACTGTAACCAGGCCATAAACGCATAATCAGTTGTAACCAATCATACTCCCAAATTTTTTCATCAATTTCAATATCACCATCTGGCCTTTGATTCATACCAATGCTTTTATTCGATCTTGCGCCTACAACATCCAAATTTTCAACTGCTTCTGCCCATTGTAGCAAAATGCATTTGCTGAAATCTCAACTAGAAGTCAATCGTAATCCAAAAAAAATCTACCACTAATTAAAAAAAATGATATAAAAGAGAAAGTGAGGGACCATGTTCACTCATTAAACACAAAGTTTTCAAAATAAATAAATAAAGTGAAAAGTAACGACCTTTGACGTCAATCATCAATAAAAAAGTATACTTGTGTGAGTTTGGGATGAATTTCTAGAAAATTGTTTTTGACTAAAGCACTTCTCTTACGAGCACTTTTGGAAGAAGCATGAATTGAGTGATTTTCTTACATCAATTGAAGTGATTTTTAAGTACTACTAGAATTTTTAAAATTACATTTTACTATAATAACCAAACATTATATATAAAAACTTTGAAAAGTACTATTAATGGGATAAAAGAACTTCTCCTAATCACAAAAGTTTCCCCAAACTCTCCCTCATGGTTCAAGTCAAACTACTCCCTATATCTATTTTTGGAATATCTAAAAAAGAATTAGCAAACATTCATTTCTATACTTGTGGATTGAATTTGAAATAAAAGTAAATCAAACGTCATTAACATTGAGTTTTATGCCCTAAAACTCGTAGTTTGTAATTTTGTTCAATTTATTTCAATAAAGTGTTATTGGTTTTGTTATTTATATATATTGCCTTATATTAACCCTAAATCTAATAAATGAACATCCTAGGTTGTTATATGTCTCTTGAACTGTATGTAGAAGACATATGAGGATCACTGATTCGAGAAGAAGCATCTAAAGGGTCTATAGTATAGGAATGAGGTTGGGTACCTTATATCCGGTGACACTATGGATATGACCCACTTTGTATATGATACAAACACAATGATCCAACGTGTTCGTGTAGATGACATGTGAGTGGAGATATCCTATATGATGAGATCACATAAGACTGGACCGCAAAATAGTAACCAATAGATGTAACTCCGTTAACTAGTTAGGGTTCTATTTCAATAGGATGACCTAGGAAACTTCATCTCAATCTTGAGCAGGTTACGAACTCCTGTTTGCAAGGGATTGTCCTTTGACAAGTGTGGGTGATACCTTCTTAGGGACAAAATCGCAGTGAGCATGTGGGACTTAACCTAGCAAGATGGAATTCACTCATTCCCGACTTTAGGGTAAGAAGATGGGTGTTCCCTTAAGTAGTGCCTCCAGGACTTGAACAAAGGGCCCGACCATCTCACTGGTCCGAGAGAGACTTCTGTTTTTTGGTAGGACCATAAACAGGTTGTTCATTAGAGGAGCACTGGTACTTAAGGTAAAAGATGTAACTCAGGGATAAAAGTAGAATTCTGATTCTTTGTTACAAACGCCGTGAAGGATTAACTTGTTGTTATTCGTTGTTATAGACACAGAAACATATCTGCAGTGAGAAGAGTGCAACTGCGGGACTTTAGTGGAGTGTTCCTGCAGTTAACGAATGTTGATTAGTCGGTTAATAAGATTAACCTATTAATCTTGTATCGTTGGAGCTTCTGATATGTAGGTCCATTAGGTCCACTTTCAAGCTCGTAAAGGGTTCTTAGATTGATAGATCTTGATTAGAATTTGAATTGTTCAAATTTACTCTGGGAATTTGTCTAATGTATGGAGATACATTATAATATAAAGCTTTTATGCACATTAAAACTTTATTGTATAAATTTAATTTGAATATGATTCAAAGTAAATTTCTTGAGAGAATTGAATATTTTAGAAGGTTCAAATATTGTTTTAATGTGAATGAGATTCATTTTGAAAACTATAGGTTAAAATTTAATGTGCATAAAATGTACATTAAAACTATAGGTTAAGGGGAATGTGATTAAATATGATATAATCATAGATAACCTAAATTAAATATATGATGTTTAATTATGAATTAATTAATTAATTTGATTAAATGTGATTTAATTAAATTAATAGGTTATATATATTAATATATGTAATTAAATATGATTTAATTATATTTATTAAATTAATTATTAATATTATTTGATTAATAATTAATTAATTATTAATGTGTGAGTGGGAATGTGTGATGAACACGTTCTCCACTCACCTTCCTTTTCTCCCTCTCCTTATCGATAAGTCAGTGAAAGAGGGATAAATCGATCGATCAATCACTTTTGGTAGTTGTTGAACTACTGCTCTCCTAAGATTCTCTCTCTAATTTCCTTCCCAAACATCAAAGGTTCCCACAAAACCTTGATCTAAGCATCTAGAGGATAGGAAGTTTATCCTATTGGTGGTGTCTTGTATTCTATCACAGAAGAAATTTTGGTGGTGAGTTTTCTGTACAAATTTCACAGAGGTGCAAGGCGTTGCAGTTTTAGAAGTTTAAGGTAGAACTTACTTGTCCTTTAGTGTAGAAAAAGGTTTTAGCATGCCTCTACTGTTATTTAATGCTTCTGGATGTTTATCGATAAGTTTTTCCAATGTATGGGTATTTTCATTTGCCAAATTGAAAAACGAGTTTTTTTTATCCAATTAGATTTATGTTGTGCAATTGGGATCTAGATTCTTTCATTTGGTATCAGAGCCAACTCGTATTTGCGTTTGGCAAATGAAATTTACATTGGTTAGGTGAGAATTCTTTATTTGGTTGCCATTAAACTGCTTAGGATTTTCTTTTTGCCCATATCTTTACTATGTTTGATTATGATCAAAATGTTGGGATGTATGTCCTCATCTCGTGTAGTTTGTAATATTCCAAGTTGTAAATGAATAAGAGTTATTTATTTCAACATTGTGAAATAAATAAGAGTTATTTATTTAAACTTTGTGTCTCGCATTTTTTCATAAACTTAATCCAATAAACTAAGCTCCAGGGTCATTGCATTATGAGAGAAGTAAGAACTTGAACGGTGTCTAGTGGACACACAGGGAGGATCACGTCGAGTTAATGACCCAAACGGTCTACAATGATATGGATAGGGTTGGAGACCTAATCCTTGATACACATGTGGATGCGACCGCTTTGTATTAGATACAAGCGAGGTGATCGACTCGTACATGTGGTTGACATGCGAGTGGGGCATCTGTGCAATGAGATTGTACAAGGCCGGACCGTGAATTATTAGACTTATCGATGTAACACCGTTATGCGATGATAGAGCTAATAAATTCGTAGATGACCATTAGTGACTCGACCTTAATCTCGAGCGTGTCATGGACTCGCATCTGCGGGGCTCGTCCTTTGACTAGTACGGGTGAGGGTGGCCACCGTTGCTCGCCCAATATGCCTATCTTCTCGAGCGGGGACCACGTGGGAGCTGGGAACTTGACTACGCAAGAAGGAATTCACTCGTTCCCAGACTTAGGGAAACTAGAGGGTTGTTCCCTTAAATGTTTGTCTCCAGAGCTTGAACAACGGGGCCCCACTCTCTCATTGGCTTTGAGAGAGGGTTGTTGTTTATGGTTGGACCATGCAACGTAGTTGTTCATTAGAGGAGCGGTGGGACTTAAGGAGCAAGAGGTAGACAGGGGGTAAAATGGTAATTTGACCCATTTGTGACTCTGAACAACCCGTGAAGGGTCGACTCATGGGTTTTGGTTATATCGATGGACACAACTTGTCCTACTGGTGATGAGAGTGCGGCTCTACGGGCTTTAGTGGAGTGTTACCGTAGCTAATGAATGTTGAATAAGCTGGGTCAAAGAGAGTTTGACAGTTAGTCTTGGATCATTGGAGCTCGTCACGTGTAGGTCCATTAGGTCCTCGGTTGGCTCAAATTGGACAAATTGAGGGTTTATGATTTGGTGTGAATTTGAAGTGTTCAAATTCATTATTTAGTATTTATGTCATTTATATGAGATATAGATGACATAATATATAGTTTGATGTGAATGTGATTCATAATAAATTATAGTATAGCCTAATTGATTGATTAGTGCTAATTGGAGAAATTGAATTGAGAGAAATTAAATTGAATGTGATTCAACTTATAATTCCACATTTATGCAAATGAGATTTGTATAATAAGGTATGAGATACCTTATATTATATAATATGCAAATGTGATTTGTATATTATATGGTTGTGTTAAAATTGTGATTTGGTGGAGGTTTTAACTCCATCACACAATAGTATTTAAAGGCTTTGAAAGAAGCCTTTGGTATGTCATTTGCCATTTTTGGGATTTTGATCCAAAGAGAGCAAGTGATTCTCTCTCAAATCCTCTCTCAATTCTCTATCATTCTCTCCTCACCCAAAACCAAAAGGAGTCCCACCTACTCTCCCTCAACCTCCCGAGAATAACCGAGAAGACCCTTTGGAAGTGTCTCCGTGTTCGGATCGAGGTTCGTGTTCGAGGAGATCGTTGGATCGAGAGAGATCGTGACCAGAGGAGAAAAGCGTTGAAGAAGGGTTCTTCAACAAGTAAGTATCTTATAATTCCTTACTGTTTTCTTCTCTTATTTGCATGTTTAGCCTAGGATCTATGAGATAGATTCAATTTTAAGATAGGAATTACACAACGGATCAACGACGTTTCACAACGTTTTCCGCTGCGGGAATTCAAAATCCCTTCACAAAATTGTAAGGGCCCCTGCATTTTTGGGCATATTTTAAGTGCAATGTAGTATGTAGATGAGTTTAGAGTCGTTCGTGGAAGTTTTCGGATCAATTTGGGTAATTGGAGCCTATGTTTTTGCAAATTTTGAAGAAACGGGGTTCTTTGTAGAAGCGGCGATGTTGCAACGCGACCCCTGGCGTTGCAATGTTGTTCATCGGCGTTGAGACGTCAAGAATAGCGTCGCAACGCTGTGAAGCTTATCAAAGATTGCCACGAGGGACTCACGTCGTTGAGACGTTGAAGGACAACGTCGCAATGTCGTGACCCTTATCTAAGGAACACGTGAGGGACTCACGGCGTTGAGACGTCGTGTCGATGGATTTGCTGAAGCTGGTCGGTTCACAATGGTTCGAGCGATCTTGTAACGCCCCTACTTTTTAATGACCAACTCCTAGGGACATTACTACACATGCATGCATTTATAGGCCGAGGGATAAAAGAACTTAAAAGAAATTTCCAATTAACGTAAATAGTTCCAGGGATCCCAAAAACAAAACATTAAAATCAGTTGAAAACATCAATTCAGCTTGGCCTATTAAAACCGTAAATAAGTTTAACTCCAATTGAAAACATAGAGACAACAACAGTTCGAAACAAGAATATGCGGAAATCATCTTTGGTTCCCACGGTCCCTTAGTAACGCTCCTCCGTCACACGCCCTGCACGTCCTTTCCTTTACCTGTAAAACATTTTTAAAAGAAAAGGGTGAGTATTGCAAAACAATACCCAGTAAGTAACCTCGCTACCGAGGTTTGGGATATGCATACACATACAATCATGATCTCTAAACTCATTCGTAACATACATAGATGGGACCTAAAACTTTCTAGTATTATCAGTCTTTAATCCATGATCGCTTATTTAGTTGTCGCCTTTAATCCATGATCGCTTATTTAGTTGTCGTCTTTAATCCATGATCGCTTATTTAGTTGTCGAGTCTTTAATCCATGATCGCTCATTTAATTGTCGAGTCTTTAATCCATGATCGCTTATTAAATTGTGGGGCCGATTTGGTCATCCGAGTCATTTCGTTTTTGAGTCTCGCAGACCCTCGCACTTTGACCCATAGGTCTCTATTGCATGTTTGACCATGCACATAATGATCTCAGGATAACCAATGTCCACACTATTCACTAATTCATTTCGTGGCATACAAAACATGCATGAGGTCCCATCAGTCACATAATACTAGAGTACATGTCACAAACATCATCATCAGTGTATCAATCATACTTTCTCATGGACGGTTTGAAGATCATACTTTTATAGAAAACATGTACCATTCTCATACAAACTCATCATCCCTATTCTCACATGCAATAATAAAATACTTTTACATAGCATACGAGAATAATCTCACATCAAATAATGGGTTATTTCCACTTGAAGCATCAAAGTATTTGCACATAAAATATCACGTATTCTCACGTGAATATCTGTATATTTTCGTATAGAAAA
Organism: Trichosanthes cucumerina; assembly: GCA_036507285.1. NCBI lineage: Eukaryota > Viridiplantae > Streptophyta > Magnoliopsida > Cucurbitales > Cucurbitaceae > Trichosanthes > Trichosanthes cucumerina. Next base: position 98,024,009 of record CM071835.1, on the reverse strand, counting down.
TTATAAACTATTTTCACATGAAATCATAAAAATTCGTTTTCATTTAATCCCATTAAAAATTCGGCACAAGGTCCCTTACCTCGAGCTTCGATTTTTCTCCAAAACCTAATCGAACTCCCTGCCTATTCTCCTTTTAGTGAAACCTCGAGCTCAATGCAAAAACCCCTTATCTCTTAGTCCGTTTCGACGATCCACTTCCAATTCCGCTCCAAGTTCGTTTCCTACAAGAATGTGTTCGAACCCGTAACCTAAATCCTCAATCAAACGCTTAATCACACGATAGATCGCAAATAATTCTCCAACGAATTTGAAACTAAATCAGATTGCTCACCGGCTGTAAAGTGGCCGCAGAAATCGTGCTGTCCGGCGTTGTGAATTCGGCGGGGAGAGCCGCGTGCGCTCGTGGGGACGGCGGCGATCGGCGGGCTTCGGCGTGGTGGCTTGAACGAAAGCTCGTTCGTTGCTTGCCGCGCAACCAAGCGTGAACGATCGGGATCCTCCGGCCGTGGACTCAGAGGTCGGCGCGCGACTCGATGAGACGCGCGCGGTGGCGGTCTTCAATCGCCGCCGACGCCAGGTGTGCTCGTTGCCTTGTTTCTTTCCGTCGAAGTCGCGCGCATGACTGGTTCGGCTGAAGGGACGGCTGGCGGCACCTCTTTTAGGGTTAAAAGAAGAGACTACTCTCCGGCGAGAACTCAGACGCTCGCTCGTCTGGACCGACCTCTACACTCCAACCGACGTGACTGAAAGTTGTAGACGAACGGCTGGCGACAGGACCGGAATGTATGCGCTCGGCTCCGGCGTGTTCTTCGTGCGTGGGCTGCAGACAACGGGAGTAGCAGCCTCGGTTTGTGCGTTCGCCGGCGAGGATAGCTGCAGTGCAAGAGGGCGGAAGGTTTGCCGGCAGTAGGAGCAGCACGAAGGGTGATTGTCGGCTAGGGTAAGGGAAAGGAAGGAGATGTTTAACAACCTAGGGTTAGGGTTTCATAAAATGGAGATAATGGGGAATTAGGGTTAGGGTTTCATCCTCTTGGTGGCTTCACTTAAGGAGATCATATACCACCCATTTAGGTTAAACTTAAATTGCCAAAGTAGCCCTCATTTAAACATTAATAACCGAATTGCCCTTGAAATTCCCTTTTCTTTCAATTTCATAAATCATCTCATCTTAAAAGGAACAATTCCCTTAAACTAAACAAAGTTAAGGTCTCACTCTCACCGAGCTTGATTAAAAACACTAATCCAGTTAAACACGGCGTTTACTAGAGCGTTAAATAAAATAAGTAATAATACCTGTGATGATGGTCGTCACAATCTTCCCTCCTTAAGAACTTTCGTCCTCGAAAGTTCCTATTCTTGGAATAGTTCGGGATATTTAGCGCGTACTTCCTCTTTCTCGCTCCGGGTAGCTTCTTCCGTGCGGTGGTTCTGCCACAACACTTTAACTAAGCTGATCTCGCGGTTACGGAGAGTCTTTCGGTCTCTTGCAATAATTTGTACCGGTCGTTCGCCATAACTCAGATCTTCCGCTAACTGCAACGGTTCGAAGTCCACGACATGAGTCGGATCTGGAACGTACTTTCTCAACATGGAGACATGAAACACATTATGGACCATTGAAAAGAAGAAGGCAAGTGCTAATCAGAGGCCATCGCACTTTGCACCAATCCTCTCTAAAATCTCAAATGGTCCAGATGAATCGTGGACTCAACTTCCCTTTTCGGCCAAACCTTAGAATTCCCTTCATTGGGGCCACCTTGAGAAATACGTGGTCCCCAACATCGAATTCTAGGTCTCTTCGTCTCGTGTCGGCATAACTCTTCTGTCTGCTTTGGGCGGTCTGCATCCGCGCCCTAATCTTTTGCACTACCTCATTAGTGACTCGCACCAGTCTGGACCCAACAATCGGCGTTCACCAACCTCCTCCCGTAAAAAGCGGAGTTACGCAACGTTTTCCATAGAGAGCTTCAAATGGAGCCATTTCAATGGTCGACTGATAACTGTTATTATAAGCAAACTCCATCAGATGCAAATGAGTGTCCCAACTGCCTGGGAAGTCTAAAGTGCAAGCTCGCAACATATCCTCTAATATCTGGTTTAATCGTTCATCGCCCATCCGTGCGTGGATGAAAAGGCATCTTGAAGTTCAAGCGCGAACCAACGCTCTCGTAAACTTCTCCGAAGTTGGAGGTGAAACGTGGATCCTCGTCTCGAAATAATCTTATTTGGAATCCCATGCAACCGGACTATTTCTTCCTGTAAAGCCGCGCCACTTATCGTAGAATAGGTGGGTTTCACCCAGTATGAAATGCGCTGACTTTGTTAATCTGTCCACTATGACCCAAATTACTGTGTAGCCTCGTAAAGTTCTAGGCAGTCCAACTATGAAATCCATAGAGATCTCCTCCCATTTCCACTGAGGTACATGTAGAGGTTGCAGCAATCCCGCGGGCCTCTGTCTAGGTGCCTTCACCTGCTGACAAGTCAAACACTTGCTGACAAACTCTGCTACGTCGCGCTTCATGTTGCACCACCAAAACGACTGCTTCAGATCTCGGTACATCTTGGTACCGCCAGGATGCATAGAAAATGGTGAGTTATGGGCTTCGTTCAAGATCTCAGTTTTCAGTTTGTCGTCGCCTGGCATACATAATCGACCCTGAAATAGTAATCCTCCATCTGAGGATAGGGCAAACTCTGTCAACTCACCGGTGAAGTTACTTTGCAGATGCGCTTTTCTACTAATCGAGGGTCCACGGTGAGCCTCAATGATACGTTGTCTCAAGGTCGGTTGCCTTTGTTAATCGGGCTAAGCGAGCCGTGGTCTTTCCTACTAGTATCGCAATTTCACTCGAGCAAACTCTGCTGTAACTCTGCGCTGCTCGTCACACTCGCGTAAGTATGCATCGCTTCTCTTTGAGGGCATCGCCACTACATTAGCCTTACCGGGATGGTATTGTATGTCAATATCATAATCTTTCACTAATTCCAACCATCTGCGTTGCCTCATGTTCAATTCTTACGGGTGAACAGAGACTTGACTTTTATGATCCGTAAAAATCGAATTTTCTCGCCATCTGAGTAGTGTCTCCGGATCTTTAATGCAAATACCATCGCTTTGCTAGTTCCGGTCATGAGTTGGATAGTTCCTCTCGCGTGCGTCTTCAATTGTCGGGATGCATAAGCTATTACTTTACCGTCTTTGCATCGAGATACACGCCCAACCCCTTCTTAGAAGCATCATCGTAAACCACAAAGCTCCTGTTCCTCGGGGCTGTAAGAATCGGGGCCGACACTAATCTGCGCTGCTTGAGTTCCCGGAAACTCGCCTCACAAGCATCATCCCAAACAAATGAGTTTTCCTTACGCACACGGTGAGTCATAGGCATGGCTATCTTGGCAAAATCTCGCACGAAACGTCTATAGTATATCCCGCAAGACCCGAGAAAAACGTACCTACTCAGTAGCGGTGGTCGGACGAGGCCCCGTGGTGACGGCCTCCACTTTTATTTGGATCAACCGAGACTCCAGCCGGACACAACATGCCCTAGGAAAGATATGCATGCGAGCGAATTCGCACTTGGAGAATTTTGCATATAACTTATTCTCCTCGGCGTGAGTAACACTTTTTCTCAGTGCATTTCATGCTCTTCATCACATCCGGAGTATATCAATATATCATCGATGAACACAATCACGAACGTATCAAGAAACTCCTTGAATAAACGGTTCATCAAGTCCATGAAAGCGGCAGGAGCATTGGTCGGACAAGCGGCATCACGGTGAACTCGTAATGCCCATAACGTGATCTGAATCTTTCGTTTTATGGATATCCCTTCATCGATCCTCAATCGATGGTAGCTTCGATCTCGGATCAATTTTTGAGAACACTGTCGCTCCTTGCGGTGATCGAACAAATCATCTATGCGGGAGGGGGTATTTGTTCTTGATCGTAACTTTATTCAACTCCTGTAATCTATACACAAAGCGCATGGATCCGCTCTTTCTTTTTCACGAATACACACAGGCTCTCCCAAGGCGAAACGCTTGGGCGTATAAACCCCTTGTCTAGCAAGTCTTGTAACTCAGCATTTTAGTTCTTTCAACTCATTGGTGCCATTCTCAGACGGGCCTTGGATATCGGGGTCGCCCCAATTCCAATCCGATGTTAAAATCTACCTCTCGATGGAGGTATTAGGGGAGGTCCTCGGGAAAACGCCTCAGTAAACTCATTCACTACCGTGATCGATGTCACTTTGAGATCTCTGTGCACCTTGCGTCTAGTATGCAAGCTAAGACGCCCCAAGCTCCCCGATGCAATAACTTTCTGGCCTTAAGGGCGGTGAATTACCTTAGGCCTACTTCCCGCTATCGTGCCTCTGAACTCAGAGCTTGAGTTGGTTAGGAGGAGTGAACACTACCTCCTTCCCGAAACAATCAATACAAGCATGGTTTTGTGCTAACCAGTCCATGCCCAATATTACATCAAAGTCGAACATGTCTAAGACTACTAGATTCTTTGCTAACTCATGGTCCTGCGATGGTCACACTACCATCCTTGACTTTCATATTGGCTAACAAATTTATTCCCGCAGGAGTGGAGAGCAGACAGGCATCATCAGAATCGTTTCTAGTTCTAACTCGGCTTGACTTGCAAAGGTTGCGAGAAATAAAAGAGTGCGTAGAACGTAATCAAATAATACAAAGGCGAGGTGCCCAAGTAATGGAAGTGTACCTGAAACCATCGAGTCCGAGCCATAGATGTCTCTATCGGTGCTTGCATAGGCTCTCCCGATGTATAACAAGCTTCAAAGAGCCCACTATTTATAACCCGAGGTCGGGTTGGCATCGGCTTGGCTCAGGCAACTATTAGCTCTGTGCCCTTCCTTTCCGCTTTGAAACACACACTCCGGACCGGGCCAAACACTTACCCCAGTCTTCGCTACCACATTCTTTTTGCATCGTGGCCTATCTCCGCCGCTATTTCCGATCTGTTGACTTGTGGTTTTCGGCGGAACTCGCATTTAAAAATGCCCTGGTCTATGGTGTACGCTGGGGCGCTGGAAGAGCTGTGAAGTGTGGAATTGGGCTGGTCCCACTTCCTCTTGTGATTTGCTATGGTCGCCCAGGTTAACTCATTACCTTTGTGGCGAATTGTGCTCTGCACAGATCAATTCCGCCACTCACCTGCGGAGGCGTAATCGGGAGGTGCTAATGCTTGGATAAAGCCTCGAACGTTCTCATCCAACCCCATAATGAAGCGCTCGGTCTTCTTTGCTTCAGATCTACCGGCTCGGGGCAAAACGGGACAAACGGGTAAATTTCTCTCATACACCTCCATCGCCCTCCGCATTCGCAAAGCCGTAAGAACTCTGCTGCTTTCTGAATGAGCAGTGCGGCGGATAAAATTTCCGCGAGAATGCTTTTAAACAGATTCGGTGATCGTTTCTCCGCTGGCAACAATGGTTCCTCAGGCGGACTCCCACCATAAGTACGCGTCATCCTCAAAGATAAAGGTAGTAGCAGGACACCTCTCGGTCCTCGGGCGGTTCATCGATCGAAGATGGTCTCAATGGAGGCGACCACAACTCCACATGGTGGGGTCACTGGAAGACCCATTGAAAGATCTAGGATCATACTTCGAAGTCCTTCGTAACGAGACTCGAGTTGCATCGTTTCGCGCCCACGATTTGCTTGGGCGGTGGGGTGGCTCATGAGCTCGCACGGACTCTGCATAGCCTCCACCATCATAGTCATAACATTGGCGTTCCCTCGATCCGCCACACAGGGGCAAGCTGCAGTACATTCTCCGACGGTCGGTGGTCACGGGGGAGGTCTCGAGCGGGTGGAGTAACCTCTTCCCGATCTAGGGGTAATTCAGGTTTGGCGCCAACGTTTTCCCTTGCCCTCCGCCCCCTACCACGTCCCCTACCTCTCCCTCGGCCTCTAGGTGGCATTTTGTCAATACTACAATATAGAGAGTTTCTAACTCCGTTTTCTTTACTTTCAAATCATGAGATAGGATCACCCTTGGGGCTTTTAAGGCTATGTATATGCATAAAAGCAAAGATATCATATCATAATCATCTACTTTCTTAATAAAATATCTAACGCACAGCGGTGGTGGAAGCGTTGTTAAACCATGGGAACTACTCTGTGCTTACTCAAAGCAAGTCTCTGTAACCCTTAAACCTAGGGCTCGATACCAAGCTATCGCGCCCTACTTTTAATGACCAACTCCTAGGGACATTACTACACATGCATGCATTTATAGTCGAGGATAAAAGAACTTAAAAGAAATTTCCAATTAACGTAAATGGTTCAGGATCCCAAAAACAAAACATTAAAATCGGTTGAAAACATCAATTCAAACTTGGCCTATTAAAAGCAGTAAATAAGTTTAACTCAATTGAAAACATAGAGAGCAACAACAATGATTGAAACAAGAATATGCGGAAATCATCTTTGGTTCCCACGGTCTTAGTAGCGCTCCTCCGTCACACGCACCGCACGTCCCTTTCCTTTTACTGTAAAACATTTTTAAAAGAAAAGGGTGAGTATTGCAAAACAATACCCGAGTAAGTAACCCTCGCTATCGAGGTTTGGGATATGCATACACATACAATCATGATCTCTAAACTCATTCGTAACATACATAGATGGGACCTAAAACTTTCTAGTATTGTCAGGTCTTTAATCCATGACTGCTTATTTAGTTGTCAGGCCTTTAATCCATGACTGCTTATTTAGTTGTCAGGTCTTTAATCCATGACTGCTTATTTAGTTGTCAGGTCTTTAATCCATGACTGCTCATTTAATTGTCAGGTCTTTAATCCATGACTGCTTATTAAATTGTGGGGCCGACTGGTCATCCTGAGTCATTTCGTTTTGAGTCCCTCATGAGACCCACATACTTTGACCCATAGGTCTCTATTGCATGTTTGACCATGCACATAATGATCTCAGGATAACCAATGTCCACACTATTCACTAATTCATTTCGTGGCATACAAAACATGCATGAGGTCCCATCAGTCACATAATACTAGAGTACATGTCACAAACATCATCATCAGTGTATCAATCATACTTTCTCATGGACAGTTTGAAGATCATACTTTTTATAGAAAACATGTACCATTTTCATACAAACTACTGTCCTATTCTCACATGCAATAATAAAATACTTTTACATAGCATACGAGAATAATCTCACATCAAATAATGGGTTATTTCCACTTGAAGCATCAAAGTATTTGCACATAAAATATCACGTATTCTCACGTGAATATCTGTATATTTTCGTATAGAAAATTATAAACTATTTTCACATGAAATCATAAAAATTCGTTTTCATTTAATCCCATTAAAAATTCGGCACAAGGTCCCTTACCTCGAGCTTCGATTTTTCTCCAAAACCTAATCGAACTCCCTGCCTATTCTCCTTTTAGTGAAACCTCGAGCTCAATGCAAAAACCCCTTATCTCTTAGTCCGTTTCGACGATCCACTTCCAATTCTAAATGAAAACGAATTTTTATGATTTCATGTGAAAATAGTTTATAATTTTCTATACGAAAATATACAGATATTCACGTGAGAATACGTGATATTTTATGTGCAAATACTTTGATGCTTCAAGTGGAAATAACCCATTATTTGATGTGAGATTATTCTCGTATGCTATGTAAAAGTATTTTATTATTGCATGTGAGAATAGGACAGTAGTTTGTATGAGAATGGTACATGTTTTCTATAAAAAGTATGATCTTCAAACTGTCCATGAGAAAGTATGATTGATACACTGATGATGATGTTTGTGACATGTACTCTAGTATTATGTGACTGATGGGACCTCATGCATGTTTTGTATGCCACGAAATGAATTAGTGAATAGTGTGGACATTGGTTATCCTGAGATCATTATGTGCATGGTCAAACATGCAATAGAGACCTATGGGTCAAAGTACAGGGGTCTGTGAGGGACTCAAAACGAAATGACTGGGATGACGAATGGCCCCACAATTTAATAAGCGATCATGGATTAAAGACACGACAATTAAATGAGCAATCATGGATTAAAGACACGACAACTAAATAAAGCGATCATGGATTAAAGACGACAACTAAATAAGCGATCATGGATTAAAGGCGACAACTAAATAAGCGATCATGGATTAAAGAGACGACAATACTAGAAAGTTTTAGGTCCCATCTATGTATGTTACGTAATGAGTTTAGAGATCATGATTGTATGTGTATGCATATCCCAAACCTCGTAGCGAGGTTACTTTATCGGGTATTGTTTTGCAATACTCACCCTTTTCTTTTAAAAATGTTTTACAGGTAAAGGAAAGGACGTGTGTGCGTGTGACGGAGGGCGTTACTAAAGACCGTGGGAACCGACATGATTTCCGCATATTCTTTTTTCGAATCGTTGTTGTCTCTATGTTTTCAATTGGAGTTAAACTTATTTACGGTTTTAATAGGCCAAGTGAATTGATGTTTTCAACCGATTTTAATGTTTGTTTTTGGGATCCCGGAACTATTTACGTTAATTGGAAATTTCTTTTAAGTTCTTTTATCCGTTACCTATAAATGCATGCATGTGTAGTAATGTCCCTAGGAGTTGGTCATTAAAAAGTAGGGGCGTTACAGATCTGTTGCTGTTTTGGTTTGGTTTGAGTAGTTCAAGCCAGGTTAAAGGTGTTTTCGGACTAGTTCTCATCTAAAATTAATGTAATTTTATTATATTTGCACTTTAGGGGCCAAAATTTTCGGTTTAATGGTTGTTTATCGAAACTTATGAATGTCATTTAGATTAATTCTCACCATAGGTAGCATATACATGCATTTTTTTATATTAGTAGATAAAAATGCATATTATATTTTTCATGACTAATTTATCATAAGTGTTAATAAATTATATGAAAAATGAGAAGCATGGAGCATGAAATTACTTAGATTAATATAAGAGTTGTATTGATTTTAGTTGAAATTTCATGATTCAATTCTTTGAATTGTATGGTAAATATTTCAATTAGAATGTGATTGTTGGTTTCTTCACCATAGTAGCATGTCATGGGTTAATTATTAAAATTTATAATAGTTATAAATTGTTTTAGAAACATTAACTTATAACAAAAGAGTTGCATGCGAGACTTAGGTTTTGGATTGGATAGGATTAATTTTGAAATGTTTAAAATTAATTAGACCTAAGTTTTAATTTCTAATAGGATTAGGAATTTGACTTATTTAGTATTTTAAATAATTTAAAAATATAGTAAGTAGGACAAATAAGATTTTGGTTATAAGGGAACTCTACCAGTGATGCTCTGTCTAAGGTGGAGATACTTAAGTTTGACAGTTTCACTTTAACACCTCCTACTTGAGAATTGACTTGACACTTGAGTTGAATTAACCATGATCTTATTAGCATGCATGAACTCTAGGTAATTAAAATGTTTAATATACCTAGACATTAACTTATAAAAGTTATAATAGGCATTGAATTAGATAGATTCGTTTACCCATAATTCACCTAAGTTGAAACTAACGAGTTCCATGCTCGGTGTCGTGGCATCAATAGGGTGTCCCCCCTACGGATGATGTTTGCATGGTTCAATACCAAGGTGAATGAGGGAAGTGTCTATAGTAAATGGGAGAAGGGCACGTGTCAACGTATCCTACGGTCTCCTTCATTAGGTCGCACCGTGAGATTTCTATAGTCCGTCTACGTGTTATCCTAAGAGCAACCACCCCTATGGAGGGTCTGACCATAAGGACGCAACATCGCGAACTCCAAAAATGGATAGGGTTCTTAGGTTGTTTGTCAACAATTGTCTTTCCTAACATGGCTTGTTGGCTCGAGTCTACTGGATCTGATAATGGGAGGGTTACATTTTTGGGATGAGTTAAGTTAGTTAACGATTCTTTGACCAAAAGATCGTTGGGACATGAGATGTTCTGGGAATGGTAGTTAGCTGAGATTGTCTAAATTCAGGGGAGGAACTCCTGTTTGCAAGGGATTGCCCTTTGACTAGTATGGGTCAGAGTGGCCTGAAACGTTGACTCAATAAGTGACTAATATGCAGTACCATGTGCTTGATGGAAAAATCAATATGATGTTTATCTACATTCCTAGTCATGCACTTGTCGTATGTGGGACTTGTTAAAAATATCATGTTCTCATGCATGTGTTGTATTAACAAAGAAGCACTTATCTGTCAAGGATTATGTTTCACCATTCTATTTCAACACAACTTTATGTGCAACATATCATGGAATAATTCATCCATTAGGCAATTAAGTAAGTTGGGGCATTCCTGAAGACGTTAAGAGAATAAAAGTGTTCCCACCAAATGTCAAGCATTCTGCTGGTAGATTGAAGAAGTTAAGAATTCCTTCAGTAATGGAACATAAGAAGCGAGTCAAATGTGGTTGTTGTGGAAGGATTGACCATAATAGTAAAACTTGCAAATTTTCTCTTACTCAGTAGACTTTTTATTGATATGTTAGTTCAAATTTCCAATTTTATATCAAACACATTTCCTTTTTGGATGAAGACATTGTTGAATCTTATAGTTATTATGATATATTACCCATTTTGAATCTCCAAAACCACTAATGTTGTTACATGAGATAAGTTTTTATTCATCTTGAGATAATATTACTACAAATATCATTTACGCTCACACTTTATATATCCCTAGTTGATCACAATTTATAACATGATTATATACAACATGATAATAAAATATGTTCATGGACTACTTAATCATTTATAATTTATAAATATATATTATAAGAATGATCTAATATATATACCATTTTACAAAAAGACACGGATTATTCTATATCAGAGTTCTCCAACTTTTAACTATCGCATTCCAAACTCTATATACACCATTTATAAAATATATATCTAAATGGAAATATGGAAAAAAAAAAAAACTTGAATGTTGTGAGAACAACTTGAATGTTGGTGCATTTTCTTCTTTTCTTCTACTGATCCGAACCTTGAAGTAAACAGTTATCTCATAATCTTAGATGACGTTATAACTCTATGTTCTTATATACTTCTATTTCCTTTCCGCATGAAGACATTATTAAACCTTTTAATATATATGATATATTCCCCGTTTCAACGAAAATACTTTATATCTTTACATCATACCTAATAGCATAAAATTTAACACACTTTATCAAACTAACATATTATATAGATGGATTCGTTAGTATTATATATTATACAAGAATGTATATAACATATGTACCCTTAGTAATCCATAATGATTGATTTAACTATTGAGTTGTTTATCATTTAATATACATATGATAAATTGCATATTATCAATTTTTAAAATATATACTCATGTTCACACATGATAGATAATGTCCTTCCATTCATGATATCCATCATACAGAAAACCATACATATCTTCCATTCAGGATGTCCATCATACTAGGAATAATGTCCTTCATACACAGTTTATATCTTATATATATAGATTGTCACATGAGTTACATTCTAGTCTTTTCCACCACAATCCACCATTATATGCTTTAATACACAACCAATTTAGCTAATGCTAACCATTTTTCAATACATATCGCTCATGCACATATCCAATACATAATTCCAGATGCAATAAACAACCAAATTATATAACTTATAATGTACCAAGAAGTCATACAAACAAAAAAATATCATATTTACTTAAACTCCTAAAAACTTTTTCCACACCATTTCATAGTTATTAACATATAGAAAACCATGTCTACTTTAATTCTTAAAAACTGTTATCACCGATACAAAAAAATAAACATATCATCATAATTGTGATAACAAATTGAATGTCGGTGCATTGTACTCTTGGGTACTCAATGTCTTCTCTTTCTTTTTCTCTTCTGTTGGTCTGAACTTTGAAGTAAATGGTGATCTCAAGATCTTGGAAGATATGTGTACTCTACGACCATAGCGCTTCAAAGCTTCACCAATTACCTCTTCTTTTGACTTCGTAAAATACTTTCTCCCCTTCGCAAATGGTCCTTCCTCTTTAATTTTGCAAAGATTTGATCGATATATTGATTTCAAAATTAATAGAAGGACAAATCATATTTATACCTTATATATCACAATATCACTCACCACATCAATATATATTCTATTCGGATAGTATTCTTCTTCATCATCCTTCATTTCAAAAAAAAAAAAAAATCACAAATCATTACCTTATAAACTTCATTCTCAATCTTGTTGAGTTCATTCAAAAAGTTGTTGCATACATGTATGTCATCCAGTAGACTCAATGAATGAGATTATGCATCCCTTATCAACCATACAACATGTTAATACGATGTTATGGTAGTTCATATATAATGAAACATAGAATAAAACCTACCTTCTATTAAAATTAATCTAGACTTATATTCAAATACATGAATTACATTTAATTACATACATGAATAGTTCAGATCAAGGAATAATTATCCACTTGAATTACTAGTTACATTTATGAATGTTTATGTATTGGTGAAGAGTCACATGTATTGATATTTATTGTTGATGTCTTTTGATGTAATTTTGCTATTATAAATATGTGCAACAATTCTCATTCATAAGCAAGAAAAGAAAAGAAAAAGAAAGTTAAATTCAAGTTCTTGTTTCTCCTAAATTGTGTGAGTAAGAGAACAATCTTCTTCTCTTGTCTCTTGATTTGAATTGTGAGGGTCTACTTCGTTTCCAACAAGTGGTATCAGAGCTCAAAATCAGAGATATCATCAAGTGGTAACATGTTGCAACCCCAACTTCCCAAATTCAATCGGAAGAATTTTAGTCAATGAAGTATTCAAATGAAAGTGTTATATGGCTCGCAAGATTTGTGGAAAATTGTTGAAAGAGGGTACACTGAAGTTGAAAATTAAGACGGACTCACAAATGAACAACTTGTTGAGTTGAGAGAAAATCGTAAGAAAGACAAGAAGGCTTTATTCTTTATTTATCAAGTTGTAGATGAAGGAATCTTTGAAAGAATTTCAACAACTACTTCTACAAAGGCAACTTGGGATATTTTACAATCCACTTATCAAGGAGAGAATAGGGTAAAAATGGTAAGATTACAAGCCTTCAGATCTGAATTTGATTCCATAAAAATGAAAGAGACTGAAAGTGTTGAAGATTTTTTTTAATCGTATTCTTGCTATTGTCAACAATTTGAGATAAAATGGAGAAGAAATTGGTGATCAAAGAATTTTTGAAACGATTCTTAGAAGTATGCCAACAAAGTTTGAGCATATTGTTGTTGCAATTGAAGAATCAAAAGACTTATCTACATTGTCTATAAATAGCTTGATGGGATCCCTTCAATCCTATGAGGTTAGATTAATACAACATGACGTTACTCCTGCTGAGGAAGCATTTCAGACGCAAACTTCATTCAGAGGTGATTATCGTGGAAGACGTGGTGGTCATGGCAAAGAGGAGAAGGAAGAAACTATGGTAATAGAAATGATATGAATTCTGAAAACCAACAAGAAAGCTCTTCTTCATCTCGAGGAAACATGGAGTGGAAGTAAGCCTTCAGTTGAACATTTTCGAGTTTTTTGTTGTGTTTCTCATGTCATGTGCCTGACAGTACAAGAAGCAAGTTAGATGATAAAAGCATCAGTTGTGTTTTGCTTGGGGTTAGTGAAGAGTCTAAGGACTATAGACTTTATAATCCAATTTCTCAAAGAATTATAATTAGTAGAGATGTTGTATTCGAGGAAGACAAGTGTTGGGAATGGGATAAAAAGTATGAAACTGAAATTGCATGCGATTTAGAATGGGATGATTATTTAGATGAGGAGCCAACATTGGAGCAGAATAGAGATGGAACAACCTCTAATATTGATGATGAAGAAAATCACAATTCTAATTCATCAGTTGAAGAAGGTTCTACTAACTCAAACGAAGAAAGAAGTATAGTGTTGCCAGTATGGATGAGAGATAATGTGACAGGGGAGGGATTTTCTGATAGTGATGAGGAACTCATTTTCTTTTGTTTGCAACAACAAATCCTATTCGTTTTGAGGATGCTGTGAAAATTGAGAAAGGGGCATTCCATGGACGTTCAAATGGAGGTGATAGAGAAGAATCGTACATGGAAATTGGTGGAATTTCTGCAGGTCAAAGAAAGTTGGAGTGAAGTGGATTTATAAGACTAAGTTTGATGAAAATGGAGAAGTAAGTAAGTACAAGGTCGGACTTGTAGTGAAAGGGTATGCTCAAGAACATGGAATAGATTACAATAAGGTTTTTGCACATTACAGCGCATAGAGACAATTTGTTTGGTCCTTGCACTCGCAGCTAAAAAATCATGGATTGTTTATCAACTAGATGTAAAGTCTGCATTTTTACATGATGAGCTGAAAAATAATGTCTTTGTAGAACAACCTTCTGAATATGTGAAAAAGAGGGATGAGCAAAAAGTCTACAAGTTGAAAAAGGCATTTTACAGATTGAAGCAAGCACCGCGTGCATGGTATAGGCGTATAAAAGCTTATTTTATGAAGGAAGGTTTTAAGAAGTGTGATTATGAGAACACCATATTTATAAAATCTGATGAGAAGGCATGATATGTTGATTGTAAGTTTGTATGTTGGTTGATGATCTTATTCTTACTGGTTAATCATTGGAAATTTTAAATACTCCATGAAGCATGAGTTTGATATGACTGATCTAGGAAAAATGAAATATTTTCTTGGTCTTGAAGTGTTGCAAAATTGGATGGGATCTTTATAACTAAAAAAATATGCTATAGAAATTCTATGAAGGTTTGGGATGGACAATAGTAATTTTGTGCACAATCCAATTGTTCTTGGTGTTAAGCTTACAAAGGATGGAAGTGGAGCTAAAGTGGATAAAACCCATTACAAGCAAGTTGTGGGTAGTCGATGGATCGCAACCCCGTCCAGATATGATGTTTGTGGTGAACTTAATCAGTAGATATATGGAAAATCCCATAGAGTTACATTTGCAAGTTGCAAAACGAGTGCTAAGGTATTTGAAACGAACAATTGGGTTTGGAATCTTCTACAAGAAGGGAGGGTATGGTGACTTCAAGTTTATTCAGATAGCGATTATGCTAGTGACTTGGAAGATAGGAAGGGCACCCCAAGTTATGTTTTTTTACTTTGCTCAGGAGCCATTTTCGTGGTCATAAAAAAAACAACCTGTAGTGAGTTTATACACTACTGAAGCAGAATTTATTTTTGCAGCTTCATGTGCCTGTCAAGTTGTAGGGTTAAAAAGGGTACTTGGAAACTTGGGGCAAAATCAAGATAAGTCTACACTCATTCACTGTGATAACAGTTCAACCATGAAGCTTACAAAAAATCCAGTGATGCATGGTCGAAGCAAACATATTGATGTTCGTTTTCATTTCCTTCGTGATCTCACCGAAATTGATATGGTAGAATTAGTGCATTACAGTACTAAAAAACAACTAGCTGATATCATGACTAAACCCCTTAAATTAGATGTTTTCTTGAAGTTACGTGGAATGTTGGGAGTTTGTGCACAAAGTGGTGTAAACTAAATGTTTAACATTTGGTTTAAGGGAGGACATGTTAGAAAGTTTTTTAGCATTTTTCACTTAGTTTGTTTTCGATAATCTCCTACTTCTTAGAGATTCTCTTAGTGTTCGAAGTAGTCAAAAGTTTGTTACTCTTTTACTGCATTTTCCTATTTTTTCTGTTTGGCAAGGCTATTAATAAGCCAGTTTTTCACCTTCAATATATAGAGAAGTTTTCTTTTTCCTTTACTGTGACTTAGCTTTAACAATGATTAATTATTTATGAACATATTATAAATTTTTTAGACTTACTATTTTATAATATAATATTATACATTTTATAATGTATTATATTATATATTTCAATTAAAAAAAATTATATTTATTAAGATTCTTATCTTTGTTTAATATACTTTTGCATTTTAAATTTTCAAATTCAAAATTGGGATACAATTAAAACATAAAAATATTATTTTCATAATTTCTACTATTTGGATCACATAATCTAAAAATAGTCTTCGAAAATACATTTGTCAAACACATATTTGAATTCGAAAACATAAAACAGAATCAGAATTGTCTACCAAATAGGCTCTTAATTGCTCCCCACTCCCCCAACTACTTGTTTGGATTTCACAAACTTATTAATTCATATCCCAACTTCTTATTGTGTCCCCACAACTTTCCTATTTTTTGTCACCTCAATTCTACCTCTCTCTTCCCTCCTCTACTTTCTATCTCTATTTTTTTACATAACCGTTTTTAATTTCTTAATTTAAAAATTCTATATTTTTATATAAATTTTTCGATCACGATTACTAATTAATAATTAAATATCAATAAATACTAAAAATATATTTTTATTTTTATCCTATAATTTACTAAATTGTTAATAAAATATTTTTTATTCTATAATTTTATTTTTAAAAAATATCAATTTTGTAAAATTGTTTTAGATATGATATTATGATTTAAGTAGAAATACTTAATATAAATTAGAGTTCTACATAATAATTTTTTTCATTGATAAAAATCTCTCTATCTCACTTCCTTCACATCATCATCTACAATTTGTTTATGTTTAAACAAAAATTACTTATAATAAATAAAAATCATATCTTTTTTTAGCTTATTCTTTATTAATAGATAAAAAATACATATAATTTTATTATTTTAAGATAAAAAAATATATTTTAAACTAACATGTATTAGATTTTAAGAAATGATTATTTAAAAAGGCTAACGTATAAAAAAAATTAATTTTTAAATTAATTTCAAAGTAAAAAGATAAATGATTTCTTGGTGTTAAAAATATTTATTTGTTTTAAACTTAGTTATTTTAAAACAACATAAATACTTGATATTTTTATTTTTAACTAAGTTATTTTAAAATTTCAAAGAGTATATTATTTACAAACTAATAAAATACTAGATAATCCATTACATTTGGTTAATTAGAAAAATTAAATCTTAAATTGTAAAAAAAAAATTATTAAGCTTGAAATACAAATTTTAAATTAAAATAATAAAACTGACAAAAACAAGCTTTTATTAAAATTATAAAATATTTCTAAAATAATAGAATTTAAAATCTCAATTTTAGGACTGATAGAAATACATTTATATTATTTATAGAATTGACTGAATAAAAACATAAGATTGAAATCTTTCTGAATCACATGTAATATTAAAAAAAGTATTATAAGACTTTATTCAAAATTCTTTTTTATTTTTTAAAGAATTTGTAAAATATACAAAAATTAATAGATGCAAAAAATCTCAATCTTAAAATTCATGGGAATAAATCATTAATAATAAATGTTGTTGTTAAATTTTGGACAGGAGAATACACCTGACCTCCATGTGACAACGACGGTAAATTTGTAATTATTAGGGGAAGAACGCAGCCTGCAAGACAAGGAAAACCTGGACACCGGTGTGGTGTAGTCCACACAAGCTCCGATACTTATCTCAGTCAGGGTCTCTGAGAGAATTATAGAGAAGTTTTGTATAATGGTGACTAGAATCAACTTACCTTGCTCTCCCCTCCTGGGAGAGCTTAAATAGTTTCCCCTAGCGTTCTTCCGTGCCATCTTGGGTAAAAGAGAGATTGAGGGGAAGTTGAATATGGGCTTCCAACCCTTCTAGAGTCGTTGCGAGGCCCGAAGATCAATCTTGTAGCTGGTCGACCTTGGCCTTGGCCGAGGCTGACCACTGGTTTGGGCCAAAAACCAAGCTCAAGTACATGCTTTGTGTCATAGGGCTTGGGTAGAGCTCAAATGGAGGAGCTCTACCCTTGTCGGCCTCGGCAGACCACTCGCTTGGGCCAAAGCCCAAGCGCGTCTTCTCGTCCTGTCTCTTCTCGGTTCTGGGGTCGTTTGTAGGTTTTCTTGGCCTATTGAGAAAAGGAAAGGTCAGGAGAGGGCTGGAAACAAGCGTATGGGTCGCGTGGGATTGAAGCAAGACCTAGGATATGACCTTGGATTTGGTCGGCCTCGACCTCGTCCGAGGCCGACCACGGGCTTGGGCTTAAGCCTAAGCCTAGATTCCTTTCTTGGGGTGTTGGGCGCAGGTAGAGCCCAAATGAGAAGGCTCTCTCACTGTCCCGCAGGGCTTGGACTTAAGCCCAAGCCCAGACTCCTTTCTTGGGATGTTGGGCGAGGGTAGAGCCCAAATGGGAAGGCCCTACCCTGGTTGGCCTCGACCTATGCCGAGGCCGACCACGCGTTTGGGCCAAAGCCCGAACACGTCCTGTGACGCCCCTACTTTTCTAAGACTCATTTCCTAGGGACATTACACATTTGAGACCCTAAATGACTTTAAATAAGTAAAACTAGATAATAAGAATCAATTAAATTTGGGATCCCATAAATACAAAACATTTAAAAATACATAATTAACTTTGGCCTCAATTTAAAGGTCATTAGGCTACATAAGCGAAAAACTAAAATTACTTAAAATATACTTTCTAAATCATGTATGCGGAAAATCATGACTTAGTTCCCATAGCTTCCGTAGCGCATCTCTGTCACTCGCCTGGTATGCCCTCGCCTTTACCTGAAAACATTTTAAAAACGGAGAAGACAAAACAAAGGTAAAGGGGTGAGTATTATAGAAATACCCAGTAAGTGGAGGGGGGGTCGGGAAATGCAAACACATGTAAAATGACTTTCTTTTAAACATGACTTTTAAACATGACTGTTATTCGTGACTTTTAAAAATCATAAAACTTTATGTAGTGAGACCTAAAATTTTCTTTCATAAAATCATGACTTTTCTCTTTGGCTATACGTGGTCAATTGAGTCTACCTGAGTCCTTTCATGTTGAGTCCCTCATAGACCCATATAGGTTTTGAGTCCCTCACAGACCCCTATAAGAATTGAGTCCCTCACAGACCCCTATAAGTTTGACCCATAGGGTCTCTGATGCATGTTTTACCATGCATAAATTTTAAGGAGACCAATTGCCACAACCTACATAACATGTTCATATGCATACAATATGCATGAGGTCCCATACGTCAGTCACATATATATATGCGGTCATAATGATGCAATAATCATATAATCATGAAATAACTTTCATAACTTTAAACTTGAGTCAATCAATCATAATTAATAAGTACGTTTATAATTTAAGATACATCATTAACGCAATGACATAACTGAAAATCTCAATATGCAGAACTACACATAACTGTGTTAAGACTCATTTTTAGATATTTTGAAATCATTTCTGTTCGGGTCCTCTCAAACCCTTAAGTCGTTTGGAATTCTCCCAAATTCTAAGATAAAATCCTTTTTGTAAAATCAAATTCTTCGGTGAAAATTCCTGATATCATTTATTGAAAATTCATCATTTTGGGCAAATCCTTAAAACGTATTTTAAATACCTCTTTTAAAACATTCTCTTTTCAAATTACTTTGTAAGAAATCCCTTACCTTAGCTTAGCTTGAAACTCCTAAAGTTTCACTCTTAACTCAAAGCTCCTCTCAAATGTGCTTGATACATGAGTTCCCTAAATTCAGTCCATTATCCTAATTAGAATGCATATAAATAAACTTATTTTCGAATCCATTCATAGTTAGACTAAATTACCACAAACGGAGTGTCAAATCACACTCGGAGGGTCGAACTAATCGAACTGGACAACTTCGAAGTTGACCGTTGACCGTTGACTATTTGACTGTTGACCGTTGACCATTGACCATTGACCGACGGCTCTGACCGGTGAGCGACGGCGTGCTGGCAGCGCGTGGGGACTAGTTTTGGATTGCTCATTCACCGATCTACATGGAACCGATCACTAGGCTTCAAAAAATGGCTAAAAACCCACTCAAATACTCGAACCAAGATTAAAACCGGTGGCTGGAGATCTGGATGAACACGACTTCCGGCGGCTACCCGAAACTACATCACTCGAAACTACTGCAACTTGACTCGTGACACTCTGACAAAGCTACAGACTGAGTCGATGTGGCGGCTGATCGATTATTGATCCCCTTGAGGGCCTCTGCACGCACATAAAGAAACACGAAAGTAGAAGAAGAAGAAGAAGAAGAAGGCGGTCGGATTTGGGGATTTCGGTCTACTCGATGCCGGCGCACGACCAAGTTTCAGTTGGAAACTCGATGCTTGGTCTCTGGCGAGCGCACGTTGGCGGCGAAGACTAGTCGGGGGTGCCTCAAATGGTCGCTCGACTTGTTAGTCACGTAGGATCTTCTGTGAAGGGCTTGTTTACCGGGAAGGAGGAAGCCAACCTCGAATAACGTGCCCTAACAAAAGAAAACCCTAGTTCACCCTTTTCTCTTTTTCCAAGATTGCCCTCAACCTCTAACTTATAAACAAAAAGTGCCCTTTGGCTCAATTAAAAGTTTTATAAAAAAAGGCTCTTAAACAACCAAAATTCTCCATTAACAAAACCCCATATTGGATTAACAAGCTTCAAAGACTTATTAAATTTAATTTTCATTAAATTAATCCAAAACACAAATTAATAGGTACATGGAGTTTTGGGTCGTTACACGCCCTCTCGCCTCTTTTCGCCATGGTTTGGCCCTCGCTCGATTTTAGCCCGCTTTGACCTCGTGATTGGGTCCTCGTTCGATTTCAAACTGGTTCCTTAGTCAAATTTCTTCGGAGTCATTTCAAACATTTCGAGGGTTGCCTCGAATTCTCTCTAGTTATTGTTGTCCATCCTTATGAGGATATTCAGTCTCCTAGAGTGCCAATTTCTCTGGTATTTAATACAAATGTTAGGATCTTGTCACGCTTAATTTATGCTTTCGATTCTCCTAGTAAGGTTTTTGAGTCATTTTAGACATTTCGAGGGTTGCCTCGAATTTTTCCCAGTTTCTGCTGTCCATCCTTATGAGGATATCCAGTCTACTAGGGGGTCAATTTCTCCGTTATCCAATGGGATTCTAGGCCAACCGTCATGCTTATTCTGCATTTCGGATGTTCCTTTTCCCCTTAGATCATCCCAAGGTTGCTTCTCTTGGGGTATATGCTCTCATCCGGATTCACGACCTATGTCGTTCTCTAGTGATTATACATACTTGAGGTTGTTCTCAAGTTTAAGCGGGATTGTCGTTAATCCCTATGGGGATTATTTTGGACTTCTCATCCCCTCATAGGAGAAAATTTTGTCATCCAACAACCGTGTTGCTTCATGTCTTTTTACAAGAGAAATTTTCCAGTCATCCAAGTTCCTTGTAGCTTTACATCGGGCTAGCCTCAGACCATGAAAGAAGAAAATAGGAATTGAAGAATTGAATTGGGAGGTTGGGGTCGGCTGGCCTCGGCCGGGAGTTGACCTTGCCTTCGGTCCAGTCCGCCTGCTCGGTTAGGTTGACCTCGGCCTCAGTCAGGTCGGCTCAACCTCGGCTAGGTTGACCTCGGCCTCGACCTTGACTTATTCTGGTCGTCCTCGGCTTATTATGTGGAATTTGTCTTTTTGGTTATGTTTCACATAGCTTCTTCTTTTTGTTCAATAGGGAAACATATCCCCTTAGTAGCCCCCTTACTCAAGTAAGAGTTTTAGTTTTGAAAATTGTGCTTGAGTGATACAATTATAGCTTGAGAAAGATGATTCATTCATAATAGAATATCATGTATGATTGAAATTCTAAATGCTGACAAGAACTGTCCTCACTGAAAGGAAGAATAAAACAAAATAATCTATTGATAATAGATTCTAAGGTGTTCTACATTCCAAGGGCGGGAAAGAACTTTTTTCTTGTGATTAATTAGAGTGTATGTGCCAGGTCTGACGATTTTAGCAATTTGGTATGATCCTTCCCACGTTGGACCTAGCGCACCAGATGATGGATCCTTGGTATTTTGCATGACTCTTCTTAGCACGAGAGCTCCTTTTTTGAAACTTCGTTTCTTGACTATTGCATTGTAGTACCCTGTAATTATGTTCTTGTATTCTGTTGCTCAAAGGTGAGTTTTTTCTCTAGACTCTTCTAGTAAGTCTAAGCTTAGTCTCATTGACTCCTCATTCTGTTGAGGGTCAAATTCTCCTACTCTTGGCGAGGGTAAACCAATCTCAATAGGGATGACTGTCTCAGCACCATAAGTAAGTGAGAAAGTGGTCTCGCCTGTGGTAGATCTTGTAGTGGTCCTGTATGCCATAACACATTATGCAACTCTTCTGCCCATGTTCTATTTAGATTTTCCAACTTTGTCTTGAGATTTAATTTGATAATCTTGTTCACTGCTTCCACTTGTCCATTGGCTTGAGGGTGTGCTGGAGATGAACATCGATGATCGATGTTGAGATCTTCACAAAATTTTCTGAAGGATGCATTATCGAATTGTTTTCCATTGTCTGAAATAATGACATTAGGAATTCCAAAACGACATACTATATTTCTCCAAACAAAGCTAGTTATCTTCGTTTCTGTGATTGTTGCCAATGTTTCTGCTTCAGCCTACTTTGTGAAGTAGTCTACTGCCACAACTGCAAATTTAGTTTGCCCTTTACCTAGGAGAAAAGGTCCAATAAGGTTTATTCCCCATTGTGCAAAAGGCCAAGGGCTCACTACATTTGTCAATGGTTTTGGCGGTTGCCTTGGAATTGGAGCGAATCGTTGACATCAATCACATGATCTTGCGAAATTTCTTGCATCCTGAAGCATTGTCGCCAATAATATCCTTGCCTTGTGATCTTGTGACATAAGGATCTTCCGCTTTGATGGTTGCCACATATTCCTTCATGGATCTCTCTCATCACATATTTTGCTTCATTAGGTGTAAGACATCTCAAGAGTGACATTGAATAACCCCTCTTGTAGAGTTTACCTTCTCTCCGAGTAGGTAATGAGTTAGTCGCCTGCACTGCCGTTTGGCTTCTACTTTTCTAAGGGTAATTTTCCCTCCTTCAAGTATTCCAATATAGGATCCATCCGGGAGGAAATCTTCTCGGCCTCGCTAATCTCCCCGGCCTCGCCAAAATCTCCTCGACCGCCGAGTCTTTCTCTTTTTTGGCCGAGTTTGTCTTCGACCTTTGCATCATCTGGCTTGCTTCCTAATTCCATTATCTTCTCTTTGCATATGGCTGGTTCGTATAGGATTCCAACTAGAATTATTCGACTCAGTTCAGTTTCATAAGCTGCTGCTAATCGAGCTAAAGAATCAGCATTGGCATCTTGTGATCTTGGGATTTGCTTGAACTCGTGTTTGGAGAACGAGGCAAGTAGTTCCTTGACATTTGACAAATATTTTTCCATTCTCTGTTCCTTAGCTTGATATTTATTAGTTACCTGTTTTACTAGTAGTTGATAATCACTCAAAACTAATAAATTAGAGATTCCTACCTCCTTGGCGTTCTTCAATCTTGCTACGAACGCTTCATATTCTGCCTCATTATTTGACGTCTTAAACTTGAATCTGAGAGCATATTCATACCTTTCTCCTTCAGGGGATTCAAGTAGGATTCCTGCTCTGCATCCTTTGACGTTGGAGGACCAATCAACGAACAGTTTCCAGTGCAGATTAGGGGTTTCTGGATGAGATGTTTCCATCTCCATTGCATATTGGAGATGGTCGATCCTTTTCCTCTTATGATTGACCTCGGCTTCCACGTGGTCGGCCTCGGCCTCGGCCTTAGCCCCCACATGGTCAGCCTCGGCCTTAGCTTCTGATAGCACACAAAATGTGCTATCCTTAGGCTTAATTATTGCTAGTTTTATGATGATTTCAGGACTTTTACGTGGTTAATCTATTCAATTTCAGGTTAAGAGCTTAAACGGAGCTATTGGAGACAATTTGGATCACTCGGGATCAAAACGAGGCTATTTGGAGCTAAAAATAATACCATTTGGGAGACAAAGGATCAATCCAAGCATGATGACCCGAGGTGATGGCGTTGCAACGCCATGCAGAGCGTTGCAACGCCATGCTTGCTGTTTGAGGGTGTTGAAGACCACTGTCGATAGCGTTGCAACGCTGCTTTGCAGCGTCGCAACATTATATCGATAAGGACGCACGCATGAGAAGCCGCACAGAGGGCGTTGCAACGCTGTCCTCAACGTTGCAATGCCCTCGATTATTTCCATATCGCCACGCCGCTTAGGAGACAGCCAAGGTAACGCTCCCTAGCGTTGCAACGTTGCACCTATTCCTTCTATAAATACAACATGATGCATTTGAGCAAAGGGAGCCGAATTTGGTAGAGTTTTGTCCTAATTTCGAAATACACCTTGTAAGAAGAGAGAAAAGAGTGATTTTGAGAGCTAAAGCATTCGTGGAGGTTCGAGATCGAAGACGGGAGCTCGAAGACGAAGGACCGACATCGACACCTAAGTTTAATTTCCTTTTCTTTCAATTTGTAATAGCGTTCTAAGACGTTTTCTACTT
Source organism: Trichosanthes cucumerina (assembly GCA_036507285.1). Taxonomy (NCBI): domain Eukaryota; kingdom Viridiplantae; phylum Streptophyta; class Magnoliopsida; order Cucurbitales; family Cucurbitaceae; genus Trichosanthes; species Trichosanthes cucumerina. The sequence goes on along the minus strand of CM071835.1, from coordinate 97,999,588 downwards.
GTTTAGTTTGATTTTTATGTGATTTAGCGTAGCTAAACATTGTAGTTAGGATTTGATTTGCTTGTTATGACTTTATTATAATGTATTGAAGCATGTTTTGTTCTTATTTTTTATAATTAGTTCTTGACTTCTTAATTTGTTGATTTAAGTGGACTCGAGAGATAAAACTTGAATTAGAGGAAAATTGTCAAAACCCTTAGAATTCTGGCATGAGAATGACTTAGAAATCTTAGGGAAACACATAAAGGAGTTGCTTAATGTCGTGCGTGCTTAGATTTTATATGGAGACTATAGGATTTATTGTATATGCGAGGCTCTTGAGAGATCGAGAGAGTTTCTTGAGTACTTTACTTCTTGTTTATAATTTCATCTCATTGGTTCAATGCATGTGTTAGTTAGGTCTTTAATTTGTAAAATCACTTCCCATAACTCTATCAATTCGTGTCTCCACATGTTTGTTTGTTTGTTCGTATTTACTTCAACCAACTATCCATGTTATGTTTCTTTAGCTAAAATTGAGAATTAGTACCTTAATAATTAATTAATCTAGAAACCCATTCCCGAGGACGATACTTGGACTCATAAATCACTATACTAAAACTTGACCCGTACACTGCGGTATTGCAATATCATAAATATCACGCAATAAGTTTTTGGCGTCGTTGTTTTAGGGAATGACGATTATTTAGATTAATTAATATTAGGAGAAAATTTGAAATTTTAGACTAAAGCATTTGTTTGTCTTTCCTTAATTGTTTTGTGTGATTGTTTATTTCCTTATTTGTGTTATTTTAGTTTTGTGTGTTTTTGAGTCTTTGTTTCCTGTTTTGGTTGTGTTGATATTGTGTGAAGTCTTGTTGTGAAATTACTGATTTTTCAAGTATGACTTTGCATAATTTTGAGTTTCCACCATTCTATTGTCCCTCTCAGGATCCTAGTTTTGTGCATCATGATTTTTCTAATTACCATGTGTCTAATTTTTACCATTCTGTACCTGACATATATGAAAATTCACATGAGGGTAGTTATTTAGGCACTTGGAACCATAGTTTTTCGTACCTTAACCAACCACCAGAAAAATTTTCTCTTATGGACCAATTGACAGAATATACCTTAGAGTTGAAATTTAAAAATTTGGTTCATAGTGAATTAGAGAGGTTGGATAGATTAGAAACTGAGGTGGTAGGACTTTGGGAAATAGTACAAGATAGAGCTCGATGCATCTTAACCGATTAGTAGTTTCCTTAAAGCCTTACAGAACAATTTCTTATCCTTACCACTCGGGAGCCTGCCACCTAGGAGGATTTGTTTAGATGTTAGTGAGGATAGTTTGGGGGAGACTGAGGCACACCATGATCAGGTTAGTGAGGAGGACACTGGTGATACACTTAATTCCACAGGAGAGATCCAAGTGATAGAGTTAGAGGCTGAGAAGTCTTCTTTCCCTTTATCCTCAGAAATTTCCTTTATTTTTGATAACCATTTGTCTTATACTCACGAGTCTTGCTTTGATTTCAGTTCTTTTCTTTTGATAAATAAAAATTCCAAAAATAATTTTCTATCTGGGTCTCAAGAAAAGCAGGATAGCCTTTTAGACTTAGAAGGCTACATCGATTCGAGCAAGAAGGGCCCGAAGAAATATGAGAAATTTTATGTGCCCTAATAAGTCACCGTCTAGCTAAAGACGTTAAGAAAGCGCTTCTTGGGAGGCAACCCAAGTTTTATGTTTTATGTCTTTATTTTCTATTTTATTTTCTAGTTGTTTGTGTTTTTCTTTTTTTAATCTAATTTCTTTCTTTTTGTTCCTCCAGTGTATGCCCGAGGAGAAGCTCAGACTTGCACCCCTTTTGATCCTCGAGATTGAGAGGACTCGTAGGAGACTCCTAAGGGAAGGAAGAGCGAGAACCTCGTGAAATGGGTGATTAGGAGCTCATCAACAACCCTAAACCTATCGGGAGTATTTCCAACTTTGTATTTAATTCGAGAAAGGGTGGAATAGTCCATGCCCCTATCAATGCTAATAATTTTGAACTTAAAGGCAGTGATACAAATGGTTAGGGAAGGTGCTTTCAGAGGCTTTAGCCAGAAGATCCTAACGCTCATCTTCAAAATTTCTTAGAAATCGTGGTACATTTAAAATGAATGGTATCTCTGCTGATAGTATTCGCTCACGTCTTTTTCCTTTCTCTTTGCAGGGTAGAGCCAAAGAATGGCTAGGGTCCCTTCCCTCAGGGAGTATCACTTCTTGGGAGGAGTTGGCCCATGCCTTCATGACCAAATTCTTTCCACCAGTAAAGGCCTGCAAAGTTAAGGATCGAGATTGGAACATTCGTGCAAAGATGAGGAGAGAGCAACTATTCGAGGCCCGGGAACGGCAGACAAAGACATGCTCGGGAGGTGCCCACAACATGGCTACCCTGCAATGGCTCGTGTACAACTATTTTATAATGGACTGGAAGGTAAGACCAGGACCATTCTCGGATGCCACCGCTGGAGGGGCTTTCATGGC